>CM060639.1:17990234-18735234 GCA_030578275.1 Meda fulgida
TGAATCTGGCCATGTTTTAATATGTTGGTTGTTTATGCACGTGGTAGTTCAGAAATTAAATGTCCAGGGAGTGGCGCTTAGAGATTAATGCTCTATTGCTTTGAAAATAACGAACTCTGAACCACCTACATTAAAAACACATTGGCAGAAGCGACCATGGCATTCTAGCTTTATTCTTTAAGTCTTTAAAGGGATACTCCACCGTTTTTTCATATTAAACTATGTTATTCCCTTAACTAAGACGAGTTTACACATACCTCTCTCGTCTCAGTGCGTGCACTAAATCGCTCTGTCTTACGGCGAAACTTTGTTAGCACTTAGCTTAGCCCAGTTCATTCAATAGGATCCAAGCAGAGAAGCGACCAAACACCTCCACGTTTTCCCAATTTAATACAGTTACACGAGTAGTGTAACTCGACCAAGAATGGGGACACAAAATAAAACGTTGCACTTTTCTAAGCGTGTAAAATGGATAACTATATTGTATGGCGGAATACCATAGCAAGTGCTTGGGAGCACTTCGACTCGGCGCAGTAATATCATCACTCGTGAAAAATCCTCTTGTCATCGGTGTCACGATGTGGGTTTTGTGTTTGTGTATCTTGTTCTTGTCTGTCATTTGTTCCCCTGTCCTTTCATGTTTCAGCTGTTCCCTGTTTTGTTGATTAGTCTCCCCATGTGTTTCTGATTAGCCACGCCCCCTTGTTATCTTGTTTAGCTTGTTTGCCTGTCTTTTTATACCTCTGTGTTTCAGTTGTGGTTTGTCGGTCGTTGTTCTTGCTTCAGTGTTCATGTGTTCCTTGTTTCTCCTGTTTTTTTTATTAAATTTAGCTGCACTTGGATTCTCTCTCTGCTTCGTCCTTCCGGCAACATAACAATCGGGTCCAGGCAAAGCTCCTAGTCAGATCTGGATACGGCCTGGATCCGGTAGGCTGCGGGAATACCTCGGGATAAACAAAGACACTAAAATTAGCGTAGATGCCATTCTTCTTATAATGATGTAACGAGTACATCAGGATTTAAGGGAAGTGTTCCCAGTTCCGGCTGACCTAATCTATGCAGCCTAACATTGAATTATAGAAGTCCATAATATATTATGTGTATGCTAGGTCAAAGAGATGTGTTTTTAGTCTAGCTTTGAACTGACAGAGTGTGTCTGCTTCCCGGACAATGGTAGGAAGACTGTTCCAAAGTTTTGGTGCTAAATAGGAAAAGGATCTACCGCCAGCAGTCGATTTTGATATTCTAGGTATTATCAACTGGCCCGAATTTTGAGATCGCAATAGACGTGAAGGACTATAATGCGTTAAGAGCTCGCTCAAGTACTGCGGAGCTAAACCATTTAGTGCTTTATAAGTAATCAACAATATTTTAAAATTTATACGATGTTTAATAGGCAGCCAATGCAGTGTTGACAGAACCGGGTTAATATGGTCATATTTCCTGGTTCTAGTAAGAACTCGAGCTGCAGCGTTTTGCACCAGCTGTAGTTTATTTATTAAGCGTGCAGGGCAACCACCCAGTAGAGCATTTCCGCATTTGTTAATGAGAGCATATGTTGTATTTTAGATATATTTTTAAGATGGAAAAATACGGTTTTACAGATACTAGACACGTGACTTTCAAATGAAAGATTGCTATCAAAGAGCACACCCAGGTTCCTAACCGACGACGAAGACTTAACAGAGCAGCCATCAAGTGTTAGAAAGTATTCTAGGTTATTACGTGTGGAAGTTTTTTGTCCAATAATTAGAATCTCTGTTTTTTCAGAGTTTAGTAGTAGGAAATTACTAGTCATCCAATTTTTTAAATCAGCTATGCATTCCGTTAATTTTGTGAATTGGTAAGTTTCGTTAGGTTTTGAAGAAATATACAGCTGAGTATCATCGGCATAACAGTGAAAGGTAATTCCATGTTTCCTAATGATATGTCCTAATGGTAGCATGTACAGAGTGAACAGCAGCGGTCCTAGTACTGAGCCTTGTGGTACGCCATACTGAACTTGTGATCGATAAGACATCTCTTCATTTACTGCTACAAACTGATAACGGTCAGATAAGTATGATTTAAACCATGCTAGTGCAATTCCACTAATGCCAACATAGTTTTCTAGTCTATTTAAAAGAATGTTGTGGTCAATTGTGTCAAATGCAGCACTAAGATCAAGTAACACTAATAGAGAGATACAACCACGATCGGATGATAGAAGTTAATCATTTGTAACTCTAATAAGAGCTGTCTCAGTACTATGGTGCGGTCTAAATCCTGACTGAAAATCCTCGCAGATATCATTTCTTTCAAGAAAGGAACACAGTTGTGAGGATACTGCTTTTTCTAATATCTTTGACAGAAAAGGCAGATTTGAGATCGGCCTGTAATTGACTAATTCTGAAGGATCAAGTTGCGTTTTTTTAACAAGCGGTTTTATCATAGCCAGCTTAAAGGTTTTTGGTACGTATCCTAGAGACAAAGACGAATTAATGATATTAAGAAGAGGATCTATGATCTCTGGAAGCATCTCTTTCAATAGCTTAGTCGGTATAGGGTCTAACATACAAGTTGTCGATCTAGATGAATTAACGAGTTTGCAGAATTCTTCCTCTCCTATAGCAACAAATGAAAACAATTTTTCCTCAGGGAGACTACAATGCACTCCCTGATGCGATACTGTAGTAGACGGTTGCATAGTTATAATTTTGTCCCTGATATTATCAATCTTATAAGTGAAGAAGTTCATAAAGTCATTACTGCTGTATTGCTTGGAAACTTCTGTGCTTGAAGCTTTCTTTTCCGTTAGTTTAGCCACTGTTTCAAATAAGTACCTAGGACTATGTTTATTTTCTTCTAATAGGGTTGAAAAATAAGCAGATCTAGCAGCTTTTAAAGCCTCTCTGTAAGCAATCGAGCTCTCTTTCCATGAAATCCGAAATACCTCTAGTTTTGTTTTCTTCCAGTTGCGCTCCATTTTTCTGGCTGTTCTCTTAAGGGCCTGAGTGTGCTCGTTGTACCACGGCGTTGGACTATTTTCTTTAATCTTCTTTAAGCGCAACGGAGCAACTGCGTCTAAAGTGCTGGAAAAGAGAGAGTTAAAAGTTTCTGTTGCAATATCAAGTTCTTCTAAGCTATCCGGGATGCTGAGATGATGAAACTGATTAGGAAGATTATTGATAAAGCAATCTTTAGTGGCAGAAGTTATAGGTCTAACATATTTATAACACGGAGTCGGCTTTGCAGCCTTGGCTAAATGTAATTTACATGAGACTAGATAATGGTCTGAGATGTCATCGCTCTGCTGCAGAATTTCAACGGCATCAACATCTATTCCATGTGATAATATTAGATCTAGAGTATGATTACGACAATGAGTGGGTCCTGACACGTGTTGTCTAACTCCAATTGAGTTTACAATGTCTTTAAGTGCCAATCCCAATGCATCTTTTTCATTATCTACATGTATATTAAAATCACCAACAATTAGTACTTTATCGTTAGCCAATACTAATTCTGATAGAAAGTCCGCAAATTCTTAGATAAAATCTTTATGGTGCCCTGGTGGCCTGTATACAGTAGCCAGCAGAAATCCCAAACGTGATTTATCGTTTACACTATATATTTTTACATTAAGCACCAACACTTCAAAAGAAGTATATTTAAAAATAGATTTCTTAGTGGTTTTGAAAATATTACTATAAATTACAGCAACACCTCCCCCTTTGCGTTTTAGACGAAGTTCATGTTTATAACAGTAATCTTGTGGGGTTGACTCATTTAAAGTAATGTAATCGTTTGGTTTTAGCCAGGTTTCTGTCAAACACAGCACTTCTAGATTTTAATCTGAAATCTTATCATTAACTATGAGCGATTTTGAAGTAAGGGATCGAATATTCAGCAACCCAAGCTTTATCATTTGTTCATCTGTATTATGTCTGTTTTTTATTTGTTGAACATCAATTACATTTTTACCTGACGTTTTTTGGATTTCCAAATTCGGGGAACAGGCACAATCTCTATATGATGATATCTAGGTGAAAGAGGCTCTATGTGATGGGATTTATCTGAGCTTGGTGACGCGAGGCCGCTAGCAGACGGTCGGTTTAGCCAGTCTGTCTGCTTCCTGACCTGGGCCCCAGATTGTCATGTTTTAGCTCTAAGACTATGTGCCATATTACTAGAGAGAAGAGCAGCACCATCCCAGGAGGGATGAACACCATCTCTTTTCAACAGGTCAGGCTTGCCCCAAAAACTTTTCCAATTGTCTATGAATTCTATATTATTCAACGGACACCACTTAGACAACCAACCATTGAGTGAGGCCAATCTACTAACTATCTCATCACTCCTGCGAACAGGAAGGGGGCCAGAGAAAATTACGGTGCCTGACATCGTACTTGCGAGTTTACACACCTCTTTAATATTAATTTTGGTGATCTCCGACTGGCGGAGTCGAACATCATTAGTACCGACATGAATAATGATCTTAGAGAATTTACGATTAGCATTAGCCAGCACTTTTAAATTTGCTTTGATGTCAGGCGCTCTGGCTCCTGGCAAACATGTGACTATGGTGGCTTGTGTCTCTATTTTCACGTTCCGTGTGATCGAATCACCAATTACCAGGGCACAATCAACAGAATTCTCAGTGGGTGTTTCACTGAGTGGGGCAAATCAATTTGTTATGGTAATCGGAACGGAAGAGTGTTTTTTTAATCCGCGACTAGAGCGATCTCTCACGGTCACCCATCTGCCCTGCTGCGTGGGCTCTACTTCAGCCGGAACCGAATCATGTACAGAGTTCACTATGCTAGGCGCATCCAAAATAGTATCTAAAGCTCTAGTACTATCCTTACTATCCTCAATTAAAGTTTGGATGCGTGTCTCTAGCTCTGAAATCTTCTCCGTCAGCCTGACTGTCTCCTTGCATTTATCACAAATAAATCCTATATTGCCATCGGAGAAGGCTATACTAAACATATGACATGTGACACAGGTGACAATAACAGGACAAGACATTACTCACCGTTTGTGTTGACTGATTCTTACTTACCTGGGCTTTTATGAACTCAAAGGCGCAAGCGCGCGAGAGAAAATAAATAATAAATAAATGAAAGCGGGTGGCGCGTAAACACTAGCGTGCGGTGCTAACAATAACGGAAGCTAGCGATGTAAGGTTAATTTGAGATGGTGGGTAAACTATATTCAGTAATATAAACAACTAGAAATTATAGTAAATGATGGTTCAAAACAGAAAGAAATACGAAGCTAATACGAGGCGTAGAGCTTACAGCCTCGACGCAAACAAACTCACAGCAGGCAGGAAGGCAGACAGGGACATTATATTATAATGTCCCATTATATTAAACAATATAAAATTATAGTAACATGGCTTATTTACGGTGGCCGAGAGAGCTCAACGCGCTGCAACTGAAGAAAACACATACAAATAGAAAAACACCTGCAAATTAAGAAAACATCTTCATCAGTTTCACAACACATGTGTGCTCCAAATACTCACAACACAACCATGTACAAAAACGCGCTACAAAAGTTCACAACACAACCAAATACAGAAACAAGCTCCAAATAGCACAGACCACAACGGAAACGTTTCCAGGTGACCCCAATAAGTGACGAACCCGACTGGGACATGCTTACAGATCAAAGTCTACTTTATTAGGGGTTCAAGCTAGCCTGGATGCCAGCCCGAACCGCGCCCACAACATTTTTTGGTCAGGAAGTTCGGTCTGGACTCGATCCATTGAGGAGTAATTATGATCGGTTCAGAAATCGTAAGGCCAATCAAATTGCCAGGGCGGGCTTTATACGATGATGGACAGATGATTTGCAGAACGTAATCATCACGTCATCAAAGAGCGCTTGGTTTGAACGTCTCGGTTACGTATGTAACCCTAGTTCCCTGATAGGGAACGAGACGCTGCGTCAAACGCTGTGGGAACACCCCCTGCGTTGTGCGTCATGAAGCACGTATGGAATCAGCCCAATGGAGAGACGGAATGTCATAGGCGGGTGACGTCATCGACTAGGAAACTATAAAGCACCCCAAAAACACAAGCGCATCAGCTTCTGATAGGCCTGAAGGAAGCGCTAACGGGAATGCCGGGAGTATGGCAGAACGACGCAGCGTCTCGTTCCCTATAAGGGAACTAGGGTTACATACGTAACCGAGACGTTCCCTTTCAAGGGAACTTCGTGCTGCGTCAAACGCTGTGCGAACGCGAATACCCACGTCGCCATAGGAGCAAGTGACCGTCATGTGAGAACTAGCGCACAGAGGACGAGAGCAACTGTGCCCCAGGGGTAGAGCTTAAGTCTAATCATAGAACTTAAAAAACGTATGCGGTGAAGACCATCCAGCCGCATCACAAATATCACTCAGGAAAACTCCTGACAATAAAGCTTTGGAAGCAGCCATACTCCTAGTAGAGTGGGCTCGTACAGCCAAGGGTGAAGGCTGACCAGCCGACTCATAAGCACGTGAGATGGCCTCGACCACCCACTTGCTCATTCTCTGTTTAGACGCAGGACACCCTTTCCTGGGTGCCCGAAACATACAAATAATTGTACTGATTTCCTCCACAGGGCAGCTCTGTGGACATAAGCGTCTAACGCCCTCACTGGGCAGAGCAAATTAAGTTTCTCCTGGTCTGATGACAGAAATGGAGGAGGACAGAAAGCCTGCAGAACCGTAGGTCTAACAAAATTAGTAGGGACCTTAGGAACATAACCTGGCCTAGGGTATAGAAAAGCCTTAACCATACCAGGCGAAAATTCCAGGCACGAGGGTGCAACCGACAGAGCCTGCAAATCTCCGATTCTCTTAAATGAGGAGATAGCAAGAAGGAAGATAGACTTCATAGTGAGAAACTTCTCAGGAACTTCGATAGGTTCGAAAGGAGCTAGGGAAAGACCTTCTAGTACAATGGCCAGATCCCAGGTCGGCACCCTCGTACGAACTGCTGGCCTCAGCCTCAAAGAGCCACAAAGGAAATGAGTTATAAGCAGGTGTCTCCCAAGAGAAACTCCACTGAAAGGGACGTGGTAAGCAGCCAGTGCCGCCACATACACCTTTAGTGTGGAGGGGTATAACCCTGTGGAGAAACGGTCCTGCAGAAATTTCAGCACTGCACCCACTGGAAAGTTAACTGGGTCCTGCAGGTGTTCTCCACACCAAGAAGTGAAAAGTTTTCACTTCTAGGCATAAGCTTCCTTGTGGATGGAGCTCTGGAGTGAAGTATGGTCTAAACAACCTCAGTTGAGAGACCGGAATCTAAGAGCTGGGCCCCCTCAGAGGCCAAGCCCACAGTTTCCATAACTCTGGGCGGGGGTGAAATATCGTGCCGC
The DNA here is from genome assembly GCA_030578275.1 of Meda fulgida. Lineage (NCBI taxonomy): Eukaryota > Metazoa > Chordata > Actinopteri > Cypriniformes > Leuciscidae > Meda > Meda fulgida. Next base: position 17,997,594 of record CM060639.1, read on the forward strand.
CCGCCTGAGAGAGTAGATCCCTCCTGAGCGGGAGCTCCAGAGGAGAGCCGTCCAGGAGAGGAATCAGGTCCGCAAACCAAACTTGGGCCGGCCAGAACGGGGCTACTAATAGTAGGCTGACCCCGTTACGGACTTCGGCCACGGCTGCACCATAGTGTCCAACCCCAGAGGGGCTGGATAACTGACGGAGAACCACAGACGACAGTGCGATATCTCCTTGGAAGCGAATAGGCCTGCCTCTGCGCGACCGAAACTCAACCAAAGGAGCTCCACCACCTCGGGGGTGGAGTCTCCATTCCCCCGGCCTCGGCCCCTGCCTCGACAGGGAGTCTGCTACCACATTCAAATACCCAGGAAGATACATTGCTCTCAGTGATAGTAACTTACCCATGGGACCACAGGAGGACCTGACGGGCCAACTTGTAAAGCCGGCGTGACCGCAGGCCCCCCTGATGATATATAGGAGATCACCGACGTGTTATCTAACTGAACTAACACATGATGACCTCTCAGGTCTGCTAGGAAGTGTTCCAGAGCCTGAAACACTTCCAACATCTCTAGACAATTTATATGCCATGATAGATGATGGTCCTGCCACAGACCTTGGGCTGGACGACCACTCATGACAGCCCCCCACCCTGTGAGGGAAGCATCCGTCGTTAGCGTTACGCGACGACAAAAAGCCCCCAGCACAGGACCTTTGGATAGGAACCAAGTTTCTTTCCACAGGACCAGAGCACGAAGGCAGTGCCGCATGAATTTGATCGTGCGGAGTGGATTTCCCCTCGGGGAGAATCCCTTGGTCCTGAGCCACCACCGCAGCGGTCTCATGTACAACAAGCTAAGGTATAACGTTGGACACTGCTGCCGTCAGACCCAACAGTTCTGAAACTGCTTTACAGTGAGTAGTTCGCCTAGCTTTACTATTTCAAGGCTGAAGTATCGAAGCGATGCGGATGACCGAATCCCAAACGACGCCCAGAAAAGTGGTCTCCTAGAGATAAAACACTTTTCTTCGCGTTCAGTCTCAATCCCCACTTCCTGATATGCGCGAGAACGACATCTCGATGCCGAACCGCCATCTGCTCCGTCTGAGCTAAAATCAACCAATCGATGTAATTGAGAATGCGAATTCCCTGAAGTCTCAGAGGCACTAGTACTGCATCCGTGCATTTCGTGAAAGTACGGGGAGATAGCTAGACCGAACGGAAGAACCCTATATTGGAATGCCTCGCCCCCGAAGGCAAACCTCAGGAACTTCCTGTGTTGTGGAAGGATGGAAATGTGGAAGTAAGTAAGATTTATCGTGACAAACCAGCCCTCGGACCTGATTTGTGACACGACCTACTTGATAGTGAGCATCTTGAATTGAGCTTCCCTACCAAGTGATTTTATAGGCTCAAACCTAAAATTGGATGCAACCCCCCATCCTTCTTTGGAACGATGAAATATCGGCTGTAATAACCTAGCTCCAAACTGGGAGGAGGAACCCGTTCTATAGCCCCCTTTTGCAGGAGCGTTTTCACCTCTTGTTCCATTACCAGAGCCTGTTTGGGGCCCCCACTATGGGCAGAACCCCTCTAAGGGTACCAGTCTCTCGAGACTGGCCTCTGGTGTAATTTGAGCAGCAAACACAGCGCCCTGTAACGGCGCACCGGCAGGGAACAACTGGTTTGACTGCTCTGAGACCCTCCTCAGAGGGAGCGAGCGTCCCTCGGGAAAGCACTCGCTGGGACCGTCTGCGCCCCGGCATGAAGGCGGGGTTGGCAGAACGGGCCCCTGAGGGCACCGAGGAAGAATGGGCCGTAAAAGAGGTGAACACCTTTCTCCCTCGGTGGGGACCACCCTCAGCATAGCCAATATAACTGTCCTCAAATCAGTTATATTGTTTATTATTTTTTTCAAAAGCTTTGGTTGAGAGTGCCGCGTCTGGTCCCACTGTCCAGCAGGAGGAGCGATACTCTGCTTTGCTGTGCCTATGCGATGAGCTCGTAGACGGCCGAGGCTGCTGGGACGTGAACTTTTAATGGAAGAAACCTTTTAAAAGCTGCTGCCTGCTTATTTTCTTCCTGAAATTATCAATGACAGTTTTAACTAAGTCACTGAATAACCCCGCAGGGGAGAGAGGAGCATCTAGAAGAAAGCTTTTTCTTTCTCTTTAATGTTGGAAAAAAATAATTTTATCATAAATCGGCAGCCTGAGTAGTTCTCAAACCACATCAGTACTGCGCTCACGTCCTATAGCAAATCAGCCTGGTATGCCTGCAATATAGACATTGTATGTAGACACGATACGCAGCCTGACCTGCCCCCGAATACACTTTACAAAGCCGAAATATTTCATAATGGCTTGGAAGGTAATGCCGATGCTTAAATGACAATGCAGCCTCGGAAGAGAGATAGCTCGCAAGCGTCTCTTATACCTGCGCCATCTTTCCTTTTAAAAAAAGCTACCCCCCCTAAATCGGAATATATAAATGATTGGGGGCTAATAAATTATATTAGAAGCCGGCTTCTTCCATAATCTCGACACCTCAGTATGGAGATCATGAAAAAACGGCAAGCACCGGCGTGGAGGTTGCACACGGGAAGGGAGAAATCTCTCATCTAACTTAGATTTAATAACAGACTCCTGCCTAGCCACTGGCCACTCAATGCTTAGTTTTGATACAGCTCGAGTGAGAACCTCCATGAGCTCTTCGCTTTCGGGAGTGTGGGGTGGCGAGTCCTCCACATCTCCCTTGTCAATACAGCTTTTTTTTTTTTTTTTTAGATAGTTGCAGTATTGGTGCTTCAGCCCGGGCGGAAGAAAAACCGCAGAGCGTGCTTCCGAACCGGGGCTGAGACACTGGATCTAACAGGTAAAGGCAGAGATAAGGCAGAGCCCGTCTCTAACCCCGCTGAAAGATCCATTTGCGATCTCCACGATAAGCGTCGCCGCTCAGCCTCGGCAGAAGCGGGACTCGAACCACGGGGAGCGCGCACCGAGCACTCTCCTCAAAGAGCGTTCGGCGGGAGCGGAGCGTCCATAAAGGCAGATGCTCGCAATGCTCGCAGCCAGCCACCTCGAGAGCTGACTGGGCATGCTGCACTCCCAAACAAACAACACAAAGAACGTGTGTATCCCCGCCCGTTAGATAGCACAAGCAGGGAGGGACACACTTCTTAAATGCTGTTCGCTCGCCATAGTCTCTCATACAAAATTTTTGTGTGGTGTAAATGTGATAACTCCTGCCTAGCAAATACTAAAGACAGACACAGTGTTTACACTCAGACAGATTCACATATAACGCGACTGAAGGCACAGAAGCTGATGCGCTTGTGTTTTTGGGGTGCTTTATAGTTTCCTAGTCGATGACGTCACCCGCCTATGACGTTCCGTTTCTCCATTGGGCTGATTCCATACGTGCTTCATGACGCACAACGCAGGGGCGTTCCCACAGCGTTTGACGCAGCTCGAAGTTCCCTTGAAAGGGAACTGGTTTACAACAAAGAGGACTGCAGCTGGAGAATTGAGATGATAGATTCCGCTATTGCGTCTATTGTAAAAGAAATCGACAACGCATTAATTTTAAAAGACGAACAGAGAACTGTAATCAAGATATTTGTCGATCATAAAGATGTGTTTGCCGTCCTTCCTTGCCATTTGCTTGCTCTAATTGGTTGTAGGTTTATCCAATTGAGTGCAGAGTTTTTTTTTTTTTTTCCTGGTTCAGTTAAGACACGCCTCATAATCAAAGCCCTACGGAGCAGTATCAGACTCACATTCTGACTAGAATATGAGTATGACGAAGTCAGGCTAGGTTCAAGCACGATATGCTGAAAACCTATTGTAATTGTTAGGATTTTTATTATATTTCTTCTCCCCTAAAACGCATCGTGCAGCCCAAACCGTAAGTGCTGGAGACTTGAAACTTTGCCAGATGGTAGTACAAAAATCGAGGAGAGGTTGAGAGAGTATGTCCCCGATTGGCCAATAGGTGGCGCTACAGCGATCAATTGCACAAAACTGCTCATAACTCCTAGACCGTAAGGTGTAGACTCAAGTGTCTTATATCATTGGAAAGCTGGACTCCTGAAGAAAAACACTTAAATCTCCGATTTCATTTGTGGTATGCAAATTTTTCCGCCATTTTGAATGTTGTCAAAAAATACTTTTGCGAACTAGTCCTAGGTTTTTCGCCCGATCAGAACCAAACCAGTGCAGAAATGTTCTCTGGAGTCTGAATATCCATAATTATCGAAAAAAGTTGAAATTTGCTAAGGGGTGCAAAACGAACGTTGTGGGAGGAGCCTATTTTACTAAAATGGCAATAACTCGAGAAGTAAATGAGATAACTTCACCAAACTTTAAAAGGGCCATGACCACCTGACCATTAGTCCGATTGACTTGAAAATTGGTATGCAGTGTCTTGGTCCAAGGTGCCATGTATGTATATGAGGACATTGGCATATCTCGAAAAACATGGCCGCCATCGGCCAATGAATTTGAGCACCTATTAGACAAGGTTTACGGAGGCCGATCGGAATGAAACTCGGTGGGCATGTTCGACTCATGGCCCAAGAGGTCTGTAAGAGTTTTGAAAGAAATCGGCCTCTAGTTGGCTCTAACGAGTTTTACGGCTCTGTAATCAAGTGGTGTTGCACACATCCACAAAATATACGTTAAAAACCTACTTTTGGGAACTAGTCCTAGGTTTTGCGCCCGATCTGAACCAAACTAGTCTAGGAAAATTCTCTCTAGATCAATAATTATCAAAAAAAAAGTTGAACTTTTGCATTTGGATGGCTATAACAGGGTCATTTATAAAATGGGTATGGCAAAATACACTCGAAAGCCTATAAATCCTAAATGAAAACTCAGAACTTCACAAAAATTGGTGAGAATATATGACATAACATTCTGAACAAGCATGCAATATTTTATGGGGATCGGACAATAGGTGGCGCTATAACAGGTAAAAAGCTTGATAACCATATTTCCTATGTTAAATTGCCTGTATTGGCTCTAAATTAGTAGTTCTCAACGGGGGAGGTACCGCCCCCTAGGGGGCGTTCAGAGAACAACGGGGGCGTTGGAAGCAAGATTTTTGAAAGGGGGACGTTCAGGTGTTAATGGGGGGCGTTCATGAGTTTAAATATATAAAGCAAATTTTTGCTCATTTACTTTTATTCATTTTAAGCATTTAATCATTTATTTGTAATAACCACTTTAAGTGGGCTATTTAAAAAGTGTTAGGACTATGTATATGTTAAATTATGTTGTAAAACATATGGGTAGATTGTGATGTCATATTGTGTGCACACGCGTCTATGGTGCTCGAGAAAGAAAACGTCAGCAGCGCTCAAAAAAAAAGACAAAAATATTCGTCCGCAGCCGTTCTACTCCTGACCGCAAGTCCACCGCCATCAGTGTTGTAGTAGGTAGGCACTAGCAGATTTTTTGTGTTCATTTCTATTGCATTACGATTGAAAGTAGTATCAATAATGTCAAAAATATGTTGTGCGGTCAGTTCGGTTGTGAATACTGTTTAAATGAGTGTTCTCACCGACACGCTTGTTCTTCTTCCAGTTTAATGCACATGAAGCCTATGTATTGTCAATTTTGCAACGACTCTATTATTTTTTCCAGTCATAGACCAGCGCTCTGACTAGAATCTAGCGCTGACAAGAATCAGCATTCCCGCGCTCAAAAATGTGTTTCGTGCTGACAACAATCCAGCGCTGGCTAGAGTTACGCAGCGGAGGGATGGAAAGTTGACAAGCCATTAAAAAGTATTGACTTAAGAAACACTTATATTTTTCAATTAATCATGCTCCCATTCACTCCGGCGACGAATTTTAAAATTAAACTAAATTCTACAAGGTAAAACTTTTACAGTTTTAGGCATTAACTCATTCCAATGCCTAATGCAAAAATGTTTTCTTTGTTCACCAAGTAATTTACTGGTCAGGCATTATTGTTAACTCAATTTGAAAATGACAATTTGATGGATAATTTAAATATATTCTGCAATCACATTTTGGTAATGTATCCATTCCTCCATCACATCTGTAGCAATAATCAGTTGATCAGCGCAATCATGTGGTTTTAATCAACTAAGTCTCTAATTAAGTAAACACTCCTCCAATCTTCAGATTGTGAAAGAAACAGATGTCATGGGACTTTTTAAGTTACTGATTCACACACAAGCAAATGGCTTAATTAAATGACCGATGCCAGAAGTGCCCCCGCGGCGTTTTTCGCTGATAAGTAATCACAGGGTCCTCTGTCTTACCACATGTGACCCAACAGGAGCGCTTCTCTGGCCGGAGATCCCGTGGTGTCCCCTCTGCAGGACACCTCACAAACACAGACAACCTTGTGTAATGAACCACACTGGTCATTGTAATCCAGACTTAAAAACTCATCAATTCAAAGAATACGCACACACATATCATTGCCCGGGAGGGGGGTGAGCAAAAGTTGACCACATCTTTACCAACGAATGACCCAGCCACGTCCACAGTACACACACACACACACACACACACACACACACAAGAACTTTTCTCCAATCTCCTCAATTGAGAGACTTGTACTATGATATATTCAATATGTTTTTATGTTTGCCCATGTTCCATTGGGGTTAGATGTGATCGTATTATAATTCTAAATGAACAGAGGTGCTTTTAGATGCATTTTTAATGTAACTGTGTTTTCCTATAATGTTTGTATGTCGTTCTTCACACCTTTAGAATCCTCTTGATCTGACCAAACCATGTATATATGGGTGCAAACCGTAAAATGTATGTTACTATGTTTTATCATCTCTGGAGTAAAATTGAACGCATTTTTACATCACGGTCATGAAACATGCAAAGTGGATCTCGAGGGAACAAAGGAACACTTATCCGCACACTTTCCTCCCAGCTGATTGGTGCATTCACGCCAGAGGAGGCGTAAACAGAAGTGTCTTTAAAGAAGACCACCAAGCACCTCATCTTTAGTTTTAGTTAGAGAAGTAAGGAGGGGGGGAGAAAGAACTGCATCCTGAGAACTGCATCTTTGGGGGAACTCCCTTCTTCGAGGGAACTTCGACCTTTGACTGGACTCTTCCCTCTCCTTCGATCTGATGTAACCATCATACTCGTGATCCCCCGCCCTGGGGGATCTTTCCTCTTCTTTCCTCTCTCTTCTTTTGCTTAAGTTTGTTTTTCCTTTGTTCATTTCCCCAGAAATGAACTTAGTCTGAATTATTTATTTGGTAATTTACGTCAAAGACCTTTAAGCCTTCTTTGAAACTGCGCGCTCCAGACCGCAGCAAACCACGTGACGCTCCAACGGAACACACAAAGACCAGCAGCTCACACACGCCGCAGGGCTCAGACCCATGAGAACTATATGCAAGTATATTTGAGTTACCAAGATTTTAGAGCATTAAGACTGTTTTTCCGTGTTGTCTCTTAAAGGTTTAAATGTCCAGGTGAATTTTGCCAAACTGTGATCCTACGGATCTCTCTCTCTCTCTCTTGCCAACTCTCTCTCCCTTTCATTTTTATCTTCCTCTCTCATCCTATTTTAATTCGTGTTTGTAATGTTTTTCGTTTTGTTTGTTTCGGGTGTATATACATATATTCTGTGTGAATTGTAGTTCGATGTATTATTAGTCCAACTATTAAAACCATTATATTCTTGATTGCCTTCTGTCTAAAATGCTCATTTTACAAAGTCAATGAGATCTCGATCCTATAGCTACAAAGCTTTCATTATTGACTACGTTGCGTAGTCTAATTTTATAAACACAGGAAAATTAATGTTCACGGCCAGAAAATTGATATTTCTTGGAGTTTATAAGAAGGGATAACTTTGTTGAGAAGTTGATAAGTTAATCTTACGTCCGTTTGCTGGACAAACAGTTCGATAGCTAAATTAACTCCATTAAAGGTTATCTCATATAATCAATCTGAAAATGGACCATTGACATATGAATGAGGAATTATAATTCGTTGTGATTGATCATTCGTGTGTACAATCAATCTATTTTCAACTTCGATAATTTAACTGTAATATGCAATATATTAATCATATTCATGATAAATTATTAAAATTCCCTATATATAATTTGAGCTAATTCAATGTAAAACTAAATGTTGTTACAGTTTGGTGGAGAATGCGGGCATTTCAAACTTTGTTTTATGAGCAATCCAGTTTCAATCTGTGTATATGGTTATTAATTTTTTTTTGCGCGCTATGAAATTATGAAATTGTGAGATAAGTCGCAACGTGAGCTCACTCCTAACCGACCGAGGCAAAAAGCCGAAGTCAGTAACGTTACATTTTTAACAAGTTGCTAAAAATATGCCTAGACAATTGTTAGCACTGTTAAATGCTAAGACTGCAGTACTTTAATATTACAAATGTCCTGTTAAGAGATGAAGAAATACCTCTGCAGTTGATACATTTCTAACATTTGTTTTAAATCGCTGTGAATGAAGAATTCTCACGTGCGTATTACCGGTTTGAATAAATATGTTTTTAAGCGAGACTCCTTTTAAACATAGGCCTTGCATGCAAATATCGTTATTGAATTCGGGGTTAACCCAGTGATATTCAACAAAAACGATAAACTCCTGGTCAAAAAAATTGGCGTAGCTACCCAATTGAAGATCAAATACATTTAAATCATAAGTGCTATTGTGAAAAATGTTTATTGGAGTTCGAACCAACAGACGAAAATTCCTGTTGTCCACATTTGTGTATGTGCGGCGAAGAAATCCCGCCATATACTCTTGTGCAGTATAGCACCAAAAGATCCGCAGAGATCTGAATTGTGTACTTGTGATTTATTCCAGAAAATCAGTGCGTGACGCGAGCTGAAAGCTCTTAGCTTTTGAATCACATTAAAAAGTGGTTGTAATTCCACTGACTAAACACTAGAGGGAGTTTAGAAGTCTCAAATTACGCCCCGCCTTCTAACTTCGGCATGCATGAGTGCTATTACGCGAGGGCCGTTTCAGATAATGCTCTCTTACTGCTATAAAGTCCACCACCTAGTGGCCGCCTTCTAAGTCGGCTCACTGAACTCTCCTTTTCTCTCTTTTCAAATTCTGTTTTGAATTGCCTATATCTACTTTTCTCTTTTGATTGTTTTATTGTTATTGATGATACTTTGCTGTTATCGTTAATTATTATAAAATATTATCCTGATTTTCAATTCCCTTACACGCTTAATTAAATTTGGTTTTAAACCAGTTTGAATTTAAATTTACATCGTGTTTGCCTGTCAGTCACTGATACCCACTTAGAGGGACACGCACCCTTGTGGCATCCCCTGCTAAGACGGTGTATCACTTTTTCCTCCTTTCATTCTGTTTTGAAGTGGTATATTTCCAGTTTTTCATTGGCTTTATTTTATTTATCACTGATACCTTACAGTAATCGTGATCATCATCAGATATAATTTTGATCTTTACTTTTCTTACACTTATTCAAATTTGGTTTGAAACAAACAAATTTCGAATTTGAATTAAGTTTCTCAGTTAAATTTTTTTTTTTGTAACTTATTCTTCGTATTGATACATCATCACAATTGTATCCTTACTAGATTAGATGTTACTTAACATCTCTTTATACACTTATTTAAATTGAGTTTAAACCAGTTTGAATTGCAATTTAAATTAAGCTGTCTTTTCAACCAGGTTGACCACTGAGAGGAAGTACGCCCCCTTGTGGCACAAACCCGCTACTACAGCTTGCCTCCTCCTGTGTCATCCTGCGTTACTTGTTGATATCTCTTCTTTTTGGGGATTAGGTGATTCTGATAATTAAAATTGTCATAATTCCCTTTTGTTTTTACCATTATTTAGTAAAGCCTTTGCTTTTTATTTTCTACATAAGTACTCAATTTGGTTTAGACAAAGAAAGCCTTAATTCACTTTAAGTTTCACTTGTTCTTCATCCTGTTTTGTATTCATAGGTAGAACACTCTCTTATGCTGTGGTGATTTGAAAGTCATCCCTGGTTGTTTTCCAGCGAGCGGGGTCGTCTGACCGGCGTTACCGACGCCTGCCGTGCGTGAGTCTCGGACCCATTCTGTTTCTTTCCATTGGTGCGGCACGCAATAAGACTCATCAATTTGGCACTCCAAAGGGAAGTCAACCACACTAGTCGACACACAAGGCAATTTTGGAATAATTACTCAAACCAAGGCCCGAAGAGGGGCCACTCTTTTTGAGGGTTCTGGGGAAAATCCACTTTGCTGTGCCGTCTGGCAAGTTGACACATTGGTATTGCCGGTTGTGTTTAAAGTCAAGTTGTTTGAGAGGGCGCACCTTGGTACAGATGAACGGAAGGGCCCGGGGACACTGCGGTCGAGTGTTTAGGGACGATGGAAAGATTGACCGCGACGCTGGCTCCGACCAGAGAGGACCTCAAATCACCCCAGGCAAGCTAACATAAGGTAAAACCCATCCACTTAGTATAGGCAACAGAATATTAGATATTCCCCCGGTCATTTAAGTGTTTGGCCCATCCCCTTTTCTCCAAGCCACACATAGCAGGCTCAGGCCTCCTTATCCCCTGTAACACTTACTGTGTTATTATTCACTCCATTTCATTACAGACCTATTCACTTTTATTGTTTCATTTTACTTCAATCTTTCCCATCTTGCTATTTTTCTTTTCTGTTGTGATCTGTTCCTTTCAGTTCACCTAGAGACAGAACCTACGAGAGACACCAAGGAAAGCTAAATAACAGGTTGACAACCAAGCTGTTAGCATCAACAGATGACCCACTAGGCTACCGCCCTGTCAAAATCTTTATTTAGGCCCCACGCTGACCTACGTAAATTGTCCCCACATAACTCTAACTGCCTGCATCAGTTAGCCGAAATTCTTGTAGACGGCATCACCCGTATTAGTATTATAGCTCGTAAACGAACTTGCATTGGTCTCTTTGTGTGTGCTGTGTTCCTCTCGCCCACAGTGAGCCAGTATGTTCCGGTCTTCCAGCCCCGCAGTCCACTGGGACAACCTCGAGACATGGCTGAAAGCCATGACGACTGCTTTCCTGCCCAAGGTCGCCAGTGACTCAGAGCCCCCGAGCCAAGAGCAGCTGGACGCCGACTTGGACAAGCTGACGGCTCACGAACCGAGTCAAAGCTACAACGACAAAGACTGGGCCCGACACGTCGGAAACCTCGCTCACAAGCTCATTGCACAAGCACGCCTCCACGAAAGGAGCCGCATCGCCCTGGAGCATGAAGTAGCAACGCTAAAGATGCAAGCGAAGGAGGCCCAGATCCACAGTCGTCTAGAACAACTACTCCTCGAAACCAAGGAAGAGGATGACACCGACCCCGAGCTACAGAAGGAAGTGGAAAGACTTCAAACTGCCCTGTCTGATCTTCGTATACACACAGACCGAAAAGAGCAGTCAGAGAAAGGAACCAGAGAGGAACTCAACAAGAAACTCCGAAAAGGTGAAGCTCTCCTTGCAAGAGCAGAAACTGAACTAAAAGAAAGAGACACTAAAGCCAAGGCCTGCGAAAAACACTTGCAAGCGGCCCAAGCTAAAATCTACGAGCTTGTTAGTCAGAGACATGATCTCAAAGACGAACTTGACATTGTTCACAGAGAGCTGAAACACTCATATAGACTGCAGAGTGACCGGGAAGGGGAAACACACACCACAAAGTTTCTCCTGACCAACCGGTCCGCACCTTTCAGCCTACAACCCAGAGCTGAAAAGAAGGGCGAAAGCCCGCTGTTCAAAACACCACCAGCCAGCCCACAAGAATCCCCGTCAGCAGCGAGGGGGGGAGAGCCTTTCCAAAGAACCCCTGCCACTAACCACGGCATGGCTCCCAAAGAACTTGACAAGCTGGCCAGAAACATCCCGACGTTCACTCCGAACCCTGCAGGAGGCCACAATGTGCACGCATACCTGCAAGACATTGACTTTCACTTACAAACTGTTACCAACGCGACCGCATGGAACAGATTGTACCTGCTAAGAATTACTTCCAGTCGTGAGGTGCGCAGCTTCCTTGACCGTCAACCAGAGACTATCAAAACGGACTACCAGCAGCTGCAACAAGCTTTGATCCGTGAATTCTCTGATCCAGAATCAGACCAAGGGTTATTCACCGCCATGGACCTCAAGCAGGCCCGACTTGAAACCCCACAGACCTACTACAGCCGACTCCGACAAGCCTACTTCGGAGCACGGAACCAGCCAGGTATGGAAGAGGATGTCAATTTCAGAACTCTGTTCCTTCGAAATCTGCATCCCACAGTGAGTCATTACTTAGGCATCCTGGCCTGTCCCCGTAGCATGTCTACCCAACAGCTACGAGACTTGGCCCACAAAGCTCACATTAAGCAAAAGACTGTGTACGAAAAGACTTTTAAAGACCCCACAATCAACTCTGTCTCTGAACACTACTCAGAGCTGCCTCTAGAGGGCGCCCCACAACACCACAGCCCTTTTTACAGAGAGTCAAGACCGTTCCTGGCCAGCAGAAGGCAGCACAGCCGTGACGGTGCTCATCCAAGGCACCAGAGCGAGCGCTCTGAAAGATTCTGGGAAGCCAACCGGCGACCCAGAAATAGCCAACCCCCATCACCAAGAGACTCAAGCCCAGACAGCCCGGAGCGGTACCCCTCTCAACATGCCACTGGTAAGCACAAGTCTGAGCACACATCAGATTAAGACAGTGCAGCCACGTCAGAGACGGCAGAGATCCTGAAGGTGCTGAAAGAGCTTCTTCACATGAGATCTCACAAGAGACACAAGAGGGACGACCCATACATCCTATGTCTAAGCGTAAGGTCTGAAACAGGCACCCAGAACACTGCTCATCAGCATCAGACCACAGAGCTAACTGTCACACCACAAAGTGACAGCATCACCCAGCCACCACAGCTGACAGCTGCACAGCCTAAGCATGACAGCACAGTTTCCCACGACTGGGTCCAACATCACAAAGACCCAGGAAATGCTGCTTTGTCTACCTGCCTCCACAGCGAACAACACGAGACCGGCCCTAACCGCCCATCGATCACCACACCAACCCGGACGCCAAAGCTCCTGGGGAACCTGATCAAAAAGGGGGTGGCCCGGAAACCCTGCCTAGCCATCACTTTGGAAAATGACGTGAGACTTGAAGCACTGGTAGACACCGGCGCAGACCTTACTTTGATATCAGCTGAGCTTTTAGGAAAACTCAGAGCTAAAGCTATGAGACAAGATCGAACTCTTACATCCCAATCGTGTGAGCTGAATGTGCAGTCGTACAGCCAGAACGACATCCGGCTCGAACAGGTAGCTCCCATTCACCTGACAATTGGTTCTATGAGTCTGATCCACCTGGTGTACATCTCACAAATGAACACTTACCCACTTCTAATTGGCAAAGATCTGCTTGATCGCTTTGAGCCTTTACTGGACTTCAAACAACTGAAAGTTTGGGCTCAAGTTCGAGAACCCCTCCCCCTCCAGTCACACAGGCCACCAGAGCCAGACTGTCAGGTCACAGAGTTCACAGGAACTCCCGCAGCCAGCCATGAAGACACAGCCTCAGCACCAAGTCAAGGTTCAAGTCCGCTACCCTGCACCTTCCAGCTCGCCAAAGACCACGCAATGCCCACTCAACGATGCGTGACCTAATGCTGAAGGCCTCTTCTGAAAGAAGTCCTAAAACCCCGCTGATTTTGAACTGCAAAACCAAAAGACACTGCACGAACACAGTGCAAGACTCTGCTAAAAGGGTCCCTGATCAGCATAGGACATAGAACTTTTAAAAGTAGATGAAAATGTGTGCTCAAAGAGTTGCAAGACTCTGCATTCGTAAAATTAGAATTTTACTGAGTTAAAAGAATCTTAAATGGACGTGTAAATCTCAACGGCCAACAGACTATGCACAACTCTTTTGAAACAAACAGTTTCTAGATGCTGGTTGAATTGGCACTGCTAAACATTAGGTTTCCTGACAATGAAGGGTTACAAGAAACACTAGCTCCAAATAGGGCATACGTCACCTTACCGCCAGAGTGTAGGAAAACCACCTCAGCCTTAAACTACTGTTAACCTACAGGCGTGCATTTGATCTTTGCGATCCAACTAGAACACAACGTGCAATACGCATTTTTGATCGCTGGCTTGTCTAAATGCAGATAAAACGATAGCTGGAATTGACATCTCTACTTTAAGTGAAAGAGTCTTAGATTTCCAACTGATATCAGTAAGTTCAGCCGTAAAGCGTAAGTCTCTGTGACAAAGGAATCTCATTTCAGCAGCCTCTAATCTGTACCGATATCTATTCTGCTTTGGTCAAAAAGAAATCCAAATTGCAGTATGACTAAACATGTGTCTGAAAAAGAAAGCTCAGAACAGAGTTGTATATATGTAGACCTGGGTGATGCTCCCCTTTCTACAATGTAAAGGCTGCACAAATTATTGTTAGATTTTTGTAATTCACCTAAATTTTAGCTGCATCTACAAGCAGAGAGCTACCTAGCGATCAAAACTGTTTACTCGCTGAAAAGTCAGCATTTATACATGAGAGGGACGTAACTATAGATGCTTAGACAACCTTTGACATACAGCAAATCTATTTCCTTACTCGGTAAACAAATAGAATAAGTTGTGTAAAGTAAAAAGAAGAGTTACATGAGTAAAATTAGCAAATGCCAAAACAGTCGCATTTTACTTAATGTAACATCAAGTTCTCGAAAGACTTAAAGTATAGGCGCCCCCTTTTAAACCCGTTTAAACATGCTTAACTCATTTAAAAGGTGCAGACATTTTTCAGGGACTGTTGAATTGTTCTGACATGCTCTAGTTCCCATGACAACAGCTTGTCACAAGAAGTGCTAACTTGTGACGTCACTTTGTAAACAAACCAGCCTAGGTGGCTAAGCTACCCTAACCTAGTATCCATCTACCTTAGGCTAAGCTAACTTAACCTAGCATCCTTCCAGCCTTAAGCTAAGTTACCCTAACCTAGCATCCATCCAACTTAGGCTAAGCTAACCTAACATAGCATCCATCCAGCGTAGGCAAAGCTAAATAATAACTTCCACAGTTAGAAGTTAGCATCATTTACTTGAACCCTTAATCACCGTTGTGTTTTCACAGTGCAAAGTATTCTAGAATACTTTCCTTAACACCAGTTAGGATTTCTAATTCACTTTCCATGTTTGCAACTCTTCTTAGCTAAAGTTCACCTTCACTAGTTTAGGCATAGTCCTTGCTAACCGTCGAAGGCTAACTTTGCAGATGCCCTGTTAATTAAACTTAAGTTTGACTACATGTAAACTGTGTAGCTAGAGAAGAATTCATATAGCAATAGGAATCTTCATCGGCATGTGACTAATCCTTTGATGGGACACACACGGTGTGGTCTTGAACAACCGCGGTTACCAACTTTGGAGTGTTGGTCCAGGAAAATCCAAAGTTTAATCACTAATGCCACTGATTATTCTCGCCTTCAGATCATTCCCGTTGTTTTGATCACTTTATTCCTTTTTGCTTTTAATTTTAATTTGTTTTTGTTCTTCGTTAACTCTTTCATTTCTTTGACTTTGATAATAATAGCAGTCAGCTATTCCCTTGGCTATTCAGTCATCTATATGATTTAATTTCATTTCCTCTCGTTCAAATGTGGTTCCATTCCCCATAGGGCCCAGAAAGGAAACAGAGACACCCTTATTTGTTATTTTGGCGTAGTTTCACCAAGTGTACTCACTTTGTGACCCTGCAACACAAGTAATTTCAACAATTTACTAGGGCACAACTATGGTCCAGAGGATTGATAATAAGCATAATTCAAATAGGAAAGCTGTCCTTTTCCCCCTATCATTCACTTCGTCAAGCCGTAGTGAACCACTAGTTCAGTCCAGAGAAATAATTTAGTCATAAGAACTATCTTAAGTCATTTATTTCATCTAGGCTTTGCCCCTTCCAGGAAATACTCTCGGAACCACATACATCTTAGCCTCCTAACATCCACAGCTAAGATAAGATACAAGACACATTTCACTAGCTACACGTGAAACACATAGCTTTATGCTACAGACCTAGCGAACCAGTTAAACCGTGGTTCTGAACTTTTAGGGTCATGCATGCGTCTCTCACCACAAGTATGACAAAATGTCACAGAGCCCCTGCTTCACCTGACCTTAACCTTCCAGCTTACCAAAGACTATGACAAAACAATGGACAATATGAGAAACCACCTCTCAGACCCCTCCAACCACCCAAGCACGCCGTCTGCAACCACCGATAACCGGTGCCCCAGACAACTGCAGATCACCAAACACATGATGCGTGCACAGGACAACATTCTACGTTATGCACCGGATGCCATCACAGCGCCAAGGCTTGTGGTGCCACAATGCAGAAGGGGGGTCATGCCAATGTATGCCCATAACGCATCACGTGCTGCACACCGCAGCACCAGAGCCACTTACAAGACACCGAAGCAAGTGACACACCGTTGTCCTTGAAGCGAAAAGACTGTCCTAGCCAACCAAGGACGACACTCCTACCTTTTTTTTTTTCCTACCTTTCTCTCTCTTCTTTTTGCCTTTACCAGGATGCTGCCGTGGTTTGCCATTCTGAGCCTTCAGCCAACCAGAGGGGCAGCCGCAAACGGACAGCATCTCACCGGGTCCGACATCAGGCATTGTCCTAAAAGAACAAATGGGACTCCTGATAACCAACTGCCGCACACACACCCAGAAAGTGTATGTTCAACTGGACCCCCGCAACGTGTACCGAAAACCCTACCCCAGCACAGTAGCCCAATTCAGCTGGGCCAGTGCCCGATGGACAGAGGACTCCCTCGCTCGCGCTGAGGCCAATGTTGAGCACATGCTCAACCAACTTGATAAAATGGCTGTCACACAAGCGGACTTAAGTGGACACAACCGCCGTGCCAAACGGATCCTGGGAGCTTTGCTCAGAGCCGCCGCTGCTGTCGGAACTCTGTTCAACGTTGACATATCCAGTGTCAACGCAGTGAACCTAGCCACCGTGAGACGGCATGTGACTGAAATTCAAACTGAGATCCCACTGCTAAAAGAGCAACTTACGACACAGAGTGCCTCCCTGCAATCACCCACAAGACATTTAAGGGAACAGTGGTAATTCTCAACACTCACAGCGTTCTGCTGAACCAGACAGTGAACTCCATGAAACAGCTATTTACTGTCTCCCAGAATGACTTTGCTCAAACTCAGCTGGTCACAGCCCGGATGACAGACCTGCTGCGGGAGGTGAGCTCCTCCATTGACAGCCTAGCCATGGGTAGAATTCCACCGTACCTGATACCCTTAAGCCTGGTGCAAACCATGCTGGCTCCTGCCATCACCACGCCAACTGACCCTCTACAAACACACCTTACCTACTCTCTGGGTAGCGCCATCCCACTCCGCGTCGACTCCGAGCAGAGGAAAGTGGGTTTTCTCCTGAACCTACCCATCATAGAGTCAAGCCGACTCTGCCAAGTAAAAGACATTGTCAAGGTCGGATTTTTTGAAAAGTGACACTCACATCAAGATTCGCACTCCAGACGTGGTGGCCTACCACGACAGCAACACACAGCTGTACCTGGCCCCGAACCTGCACATGTGCACATTGACCAAAGACATTCACTATCTCTGCCTTAACAGACCCTTCCTCAGAGACAACACTGACGGAATCTGCAGGCTGCAGATCAGCGACACCCACTGCCCTGCCGAAGCAAAGCCTTGCACTCAAGGCATCGAGACCCAAGCAGAGATTGTAGGTGACAGGTGGCTCGCTAACACTCCTGTGCGCACAGCTGCACTCACTGCACCATCCTTCACCTGGACGACCTAGCCCTGTACTACCTTCCGAGTGAAGAAAACCAATCCGAACTGGAAATCCCATCCTTCTTCAAGAACCACAATTTCACCCTAAATCCAGAACTGGAAAAATGGATTGAGGAAGGGGGGGGGGGGGGGGGTCACAGATCATCGACATCGCTCCCCTTGACACAGCCTTCCAAGCATTGTCCAGATTGCCCACCCTGAACACTTCACCTGTTGTTGAAGCATGGTCCGCCGCTGACACGGCACTTTGCATTTCGACAATCATCAGCCACACCCTAACCCTGGGTTTGGCCTAAGTCCTGTACCGACGACTCAACGAGATGTGAGCCTCAACAGCCAGGCTCACCCAAGCCATGTCCGGAGGGTTCCGTAGGGGCCCTCGGAAAGAAGACTCCCCGCTAGAGAACGCGGAAAACCTCATAGAGCTGAGCCCTCAGCCCTAACCATCATCTGCAGCATCCAACCTCCATGATTTACCTACCACCTGACCAATGCGGTCGTGATGGTTCAACGAGGCCCACCCACACGGGTCCTGCCGAACCATCAAGGGGGGAATGTAGCAATAATCAGATGATCAGCGCAATCATGTGGTTTTAATCAACTAAGTCTCTAATTAAGTAAACACTCCTCCAATCTTCAGATTGTGAAAGAAACAGATGTCATGGGACTTTTTAAGTTACTGATTCACACACAAGCAAATGGCGATGGGACTTAATTAAATGACCGATGCCAGAAGTGCCCCCGCGGCGTTTTTCGCTGATAAGTAATCACAGGGTCCTCTGTCTTACCACATGTGACCCAACAGGAGCACCTCTCTGGCCGGAGATCCCGTGGTGTCCCCTCTGCAAGACACCTCACAAACACAGACAACCTTGTGTAATGAACCACACTGGTCATTGTAATCCAGACTTAAAAACTCATCAATTCAAAGAATACGCACACACATATCATTGCCCGGGAGGGGGGTGAGCAAAAGTTCACTACATCTTCACCAACGAATGACCCAGCCACGTCCACAGTACACACACACACACACAAGAACTTTTCTCCAATCTCCTCAATTGAGAGACTTGTACTATGATATATTCAATATGTTTTTATGTTTGCCCATGTTCCATTGGGGTTAGATGTGATCGTATTATAATTCTAAATGAACAGAGGTGCTTTTAGATGCATTTTTAATGTAACTGTGTTTTCCTATAATGTTTGTGTCGTTATGTCGTTCTTCACACCTTTAGAATCCTCTTGATCTGACCAAACCATGTATATATGGGTGCAAACCGTAAAATGTATGTTACTATGTTTTATCATCTCTGGAGTAAAATTGAACGCATTTTTACATCACGGTCATGAAACATGCAAAGTGGATCTCGAGGGAACAAAGGAACACTTATCCGCACACTTTCCTCCCAGCTGATTGGTGCATTCACGCCAGAGGAGGCGTAAACAGAAGTGTCTTTAAAGAAGACCACCAAGCACCTCATCTTTAGTTTTAGTTAGAGAAGTAAGGAGGGGGGAGAAAGAACTGCATCCTGAGAACTGCATCTTTGGGGGAACTCCCTTCTTCGAGGGAACTTCGACCTTTGACTGGACTCTTCCCTCTCCTTCGATCTGATGTAACCATCATACTCGTGATCCCCCTCCCTGGGGGATCTTTCCTCTTCTTTCCTCTCTCTTCTATTACTTAAGTTTGTTTTTCCTTTGTTCATTTCCCCAGAAATGAACTTAGTCTGAATTATTTATTTGGTAATTTACGTCAAAAACCTTTAAGCCTTCTTTGAAACTGCACGCTCCAGACCGCAGCAAACCACGTGACGCTCCAACGGAACACACAAAGACCAGCAGCTCACACACGCCGCAGGGCTCTGACACATGAGAACTATATGCAAGTATATTTGAGTTACCAAGATTTTAGAGCATTAAGACTGTTTTTCCGTGTTGTCTCTTAAAGGTTTAAATGTCCAGGTGAATTTTGCCAAACTGTGATCCTACGGATCTCTCTCTCTCTCTCTCTTCCCAACTCTCTCTCTCATTTTTATCTTCCTCTCTCATCCTATTTTAATTCGTGTTTGTAATGTTTTTCGTTTTGTTTGTTTCGGGTGTATATACATATATTCTGTGTGAATTGTAGTTCGATGTATTATTAGTCCAACTATTAAACTATAGCTACAAAGCTTTCATTATTGACTACGTTGCGTAGTCTAATTTTATAAACACAGGAAAATTAATGTTCACGGCCAGAAAATTGATATTTCTTGGAGTTTATAAGAAGGGATAACTTTGTTGAGAAGTTGATAAGTTAATCTTACGGCCGTTTGCTGGACAAACAGTTCGATAGCTAAATTAACTCCATTAAAGGTTATCTCATATAATCGATCTGAAAATGGACCATTGAAATATGAATGAGGAATTATAATTCGTTGTGATTGATCATTCGTGTGTACAATCAATCTATTTTCAACTTCGATAATTTAACTGTAATATGCAATATATTAATCATATTCATGATAAATTATTAAAATTCCCTATATATAATTTGAGCTAATTTAATGTAAAACTAAATGTTGTTACACATCTGAGCGTGGATACCTGGATATTGGATAGGGGGCGCTGGCCCAAAAAAGGCTGAGAACCACTGCTCTAAATGGTCTTTTCCATCTATGATGTCAGTGGTTAAATGCTTGCTAAATAAAACTTATATATTTTGATGCTTTTGTGCTTAAAGGCCTTAAATGCTTGAACCCCGATAAATGCTGATTGCAGCTTTAATTTAGTTTTATTATTATTATTATTTGCAAAACATGCAGAGATGACATGTTTATGACATACAACTTTGTATACAATATACAAAATGTATTAACAATATGTTCAAGGTCATCAGAATACTAATGAGCAAAGAACAATGAGCTGAAAACAAATAAATAAATAAAAAAGATAAGACAAAAAAGAACATTAGGGAAAGATAATCTATACATCAGTGTAGTTTAAATAATCATGTTTTGTTTAAATAAGTTTCATAAGAAATGTTAGGTAGTGCATGGTCCAAAGATGAGATGGCAAGTTTTAAAGTTGAGACACTCATACACAGATATGTAACGTATATTTTAAAAACGTTTTTTTGTATAAAATGTATATTTATTTGCAACAGTTATGCTAACAGCAATAATAAGATATTTCTGGTAATAACAGCTTTTCAGCTGATGACACGGTGCTGCGTTGTCATGGGAACATCCCAGGTGAAAATAACTAGAAAATTACTTTGTCTTTCTTTGCTCCCTTCATCAAGTGCATTCCAAACGGCTACATAAGTGCCCTGCTCACTCCAAAGTCCCCACTTCAAGGGCTCTGCCGTCTGCCCTTCAAAGGTAGTACATAGGAATGCCCACGAGCAATCAGAGGTGGGCACAAATTCATCAAAAACTATTTTGTTACAAAATACAAATACTAGCTCATGAAATGTAACAAAATAAAATACCAAATACTGATGTGAAAAATGTATTTAAATAAAATACAAGTAATTAGTATTTTGAAAATACAAAAATACCCCCACAATAATCTTAAGTCTTTTTTTTTTTTTTTTATTGCTGAAAGGTCAATAACACAAATAGTAGCAATAACACAAATATGAGAAATGTGTCGATTTAAAATGGCGAAGTAGCAAAATAAAAAGTATGGGCATCTGCAACGCTATCTCACGACCAATTAGTACGAATTTGTACAAGTGATTAAAAGGTGGCTAATTCGTACGAATTCATATGACCTCACTCGTACGGATTCGTACGATTTGTCTAAACCCACGTGATGGGTAGGTTTAGGGGAAGGGTTGCCAATTCGTATGAATTCTTACGAATGACCTATCCCTGTTATTCATATGAATTCATACGAATTTGGCAACTCGTAAAATATGAGTGAGGTCGTATGAATTGTTACGAATTAGCCACCTCGTAAAATAAGTAGGAATTGCCCTCTACAGGGCCTGAAATAGCTCCCTCTGACGTAAATGGCTATAGCTAAGTTCACATCAATGGTGTGGTAGGCTGCCCTTAATAGCAAAACGCGTTTGATGTAGGCTACGTAGCCATATTATCAACGTTACTCTACTCGTGCCTTAAGGCTTGAATAAGCGTAGAGAGACATTTCCTCACCACTGGCTAAGGGAGGGGAAACAGCCATAAATCCATATTTATGTTATGTGCACTAACAGCTTTTATGAGGAACTTTATTGAAAGGTCGATGACCAAAATACTAGCAATAACACAGCTATGCTACAAAAGAGAAAACTAAACCATTGTCATTTAGGCTAGTTGTTTTTAAGTACAACCAACTTGGCAAAATCATTTACTATGGTGATTTTTCTTAAGTATTTAACTATTTGAATTACTCTAAATACACTCCTTCAAAATATTTTGTACATTACAGAACTACATTTGATTTTTTCCACACCTGCAAAATACAAATTACAAAATACACTAAAGTAATTAAATACGTATTTAAAATACATTTAATTGAAATACTGCCCATGTCTGCGAGCAATAAGCATGTCCCAGCCGGGTTCGTCACTTATTGGGGCCACCTGGAAACATTTCCGTTGTGGTCTGTGCTATTTGCAGCGCGTTTCTGTATTTGGTTGTGTTGTGAACTTTTGCAGCGCGTTTCTGTATTCGGTTGTGTTGTGAGTATTTGGAGCACACATGTGTTGTGAAACTGATGATGTTTTCTTAATTTGCGGGTGTTTTTCTATTTGCATGTGTTTTCTTCAGTTGCAGCGCGTTGAGCTCTCTCGGCCACCGTACTTATTTCTTTAGCTAAAGTGGTAGCTCTCGGTAGTCAACATCAGCTTTTGAAAGTTACAGTATATTTAACAATGCTAAAATAAATTAAATAACTAAAATTACTGCTTGGTATTAGGATTTGGGATTTAGCTCCACTATTTAGAAAATGTACTTAGTTTGTTCAAGTTCTAGAGGAGAGATAATAATAATAATTATAATAAATACTCCCTGCTGATCAAACAACTAAATAAAATTCTACCACACTATATGTAACGAGTATTAATTTGTAACTTGTTTTATTTTATTTATTTTTATTCACACAAAATCCTTATGGTTTCTGTTAGAAATTAATATCCATATGTGAGAAAAGGAAAAGAATATATTATTTCTGAGTTTTGTTTTCGTCGCTGTTGTGACGTCATTGGTGCTTTGCGCGCTCTTGCTTCAGTCCGCGGGAGGTCTGAGCAGAGCGAGGTATGTGTTTTGTGCACTCCTGTTAAAAAGTGTATTAAAAGTGGAAAAACAGTTATTAATTAATTGATCAGTGTTTTGTTGAGATGTAAATGAGTATGCATGCGAGTTATCTTTCCTTTAAAACTCTTTTATCTGCGAAAGTGAAGTTTTAACCGAGTAAATGCAGTGATGTTGTATGTTAGTGTAAAAGTTGGCCTGTGAAGCGTGACTGCTAATTTCTCTTCTGTATTCGAATATTCAGCAGGAGCCAGCTTGATTACACAACCTGATATATGCAACAATTTAACTGCATTTTCCCAACTCATGCAGATAAAATAATCACTGAATCAGCAATTTCGACTCAAGTCTTTATTCACCATCACACGCACAACACAACGCAGAAGGGTTGCTGAGACGTGGCGAGACACACGCGCACATCCAAACCGGCTACATATACACCAAAACACTTTCTAATCGCATTAGTCATGAAAGTGTCCCCAAGCACAAGAGCTCACTGTGAAGCCACTGTGTTGTGTTGATGTACTTGAGTTGTTTTTGGTGACTCAAAAATCCTCTAGAGTTCTAGTGGTCTTTTGGCACAGTACAGAGAACTGTACTGCACAACACCAGTAATAATGGTCAGAATTCGTGAGCACTTCAAAAATTACCCTTAAAAATGTCCCTATTATTTTTCTTTTCTTTTTTTCTGGAATTTGTCTACTTCAAAATCTAGTGTCACTAAGGAAATAAAATTGAGAAGCACAGCAGCAATAACCCACTTCCTGTTTCTTGTGTGCACTCTGTGCTGAGATTTGTTCCTCAAATTGATGTATTGAAGATAAGGCATATGCTCGGAAGTTTTAATTTGCTATTGAGTAATACCATTAGTTTGTTTAGTTTTAAACAAATGAAAAGGTTAAGACGCCAAAATAGCATTCTCATATATGTGTATATGTCTCCATTTAGAAGTTTCAGGCTCTGGCCCAGTGCCTTAACATCATCAGGCAGCATTAAAGTTTCAAGCATCAAACAGCACTGTAGTTTCTATATCTGTTTTTATAAAGTGACTTTTTTAACAAGACTTTATTTACATTAGTTTCATGCTCAAAGAATAAACCTTAAACTGCATATTGATAATTTTGATAAAAAAGCTATATCTGATTTACATGTTAATGACTGAACTCAAATTAAATTAGTTTGATTAATATTAAAATGAGTGAGTCATCTCCAGTGTGCTGTAGGGTTATTTAGGCATTTTACCTGACTTCCTAAGGCCTCTAAAATTGGTTACAACCTTACAAAGTACCGTCTCTGTTTAAGGCTGGCCCACACTAAAATATTTTGTAACGCTTTAGATTACAGCCCGAAAAGTACTGCGTAATTAACACGAAATTACAGCGTAACTTTCGGTAATTATAGTGTACCTATGAAGTACTTGCATGCAAGTATGAGGGAACAATATGGAAAGTTTGGGGAATAAAGGGGTAACAACCAGGAGAATTAAAAAAATATTTATACTAAGTATTATAGAACGTCTCGATACGTATGTAGCCCTTGTTCCCTGAGTAGGGAACGGAGAAGTTACGTCGGATGACGACGAATGGGGTTTCGCTTAGAAAGCCTATCGACTTTGAGTATACAAAACAAGCCAATGGCAAAGAAATGCCATAGGTCTCCGGAATTTGCATAGCGTATCTTCGCCCTACCTCGTGGGTATAAAATGAAGACGCCGGCAACATGCAGATATGTTTCTTCGCTGAGGAGCCAAGACTGAGCTTAGGTGATCCCCGCGGTACAGCGGAAGTGGAAGGAAGACGTAATGTCTCCATTCCCTACTCAGGGAACGAGGGTTACATATGTAACCGAGACGTTCCCTTTCATTATCACTCCGAGTTACGTGAGGATGACGACGAATGGGGTTACCAGTCTAATCACGCCACCTTCACAGCTGTCTTCCAGTGCCCTGCGTAAATCTGAGATCCCTGTCGTGAGACTAGCACGGACGAAGGACTCCTATTTAGCACAGGAATACCAAGGTACACTGGGGAGCATATCCCATAAGTTTAGAGGAAATATGCAATAATTGCCAACCCAGAGGGGGGGGGGGGGGACTTAGAGAGTACACATATGACCCGAAGGGAATGCATATAGAAAACACTGGGGTGTCCAGCCGCAGGTGGAATTTTTCAACCCCAGGGGTGGCAAGGTGGCTTGCCAAGGGAAAGACACATACTCAGAGAGGCTTACAGTGGAAATACACATGTGGGGGTCGCTCAGGGGAGGGACCATGCACACGGGAGGCACCTAGCCGAAGCGTAGGCAATAGACACTGGCGCTGACGTCAGGAGTGCTGGAGGAACTCAGGGCTATCGGAAAGCTCACCTGAGGAATTATCGCACGTATCCAGTCCGTGGAGTGGAATGGCAAGCAAGTGAAGACACCTGAGCGGGTCCAGAATCTGGTGAATGTGTTGCCCAGCTTGCAGCTCTGCAGATGTCTGTTAGCGGGTCGCCATGCGCTAGAGCCCAAGAGGACACCACACTCCGGGTGGAGTGGGCGGTCACACCAAGGGGGCACAGTGGACCTTGCTGCTGGTATGCCAAAGCAATGGCGTCCACTATCCAGTGAGACAGCCTTTGCTTGGAGAGAGCCTTTCCCTTCAGCTTCCCACCATAACAGACAAAGAGCTGGTCTGAGGTCCTGAAACACTGCGTTCTGTCTACATAGGCACGGAGAGCACGTACTGGACAGAGTAGTGCCAAGGCTGGGTCTGCCTCCTCCAGGGGAAGTGCTTGCAGGTTCACCACCTGGTCCCGGAAGGGAGTGGTGGGAACCTTGGGCACATATCCAGGCCGGGGTCTCAGGATCACGTGAGAGTAAGCCGGTCCGAATTCCAGGCACGCTTCGTCAACGGAGAATGCATGCAGGTCCCCTACCCTCTTGATGGAAGCCAGTGAAACCAGCAGAGCTATCTTCATAGACAGGAAATTAATCTCCACTGATTGCAGAGGCTCAAAGGGAGCACTCTGCAGGGCAGTTTGAACCACTGCGAGGTCCCAAGAGGGAACGAGAGGAGGATTCAGTCTCCTCGCTCCTCTCAGAAACCTGATGATCAGGTCATGCTTTCCTACGGACTTACCTTCCACTGTATCATAGTATGCAGCAATAGCGGCAACTTATACTTTTAGGGTGGAGGGAGACAGCCTTCGCTCCAACCCGTCTTGAAGGAAGGAAAGCACGACACTGATCAAACATCTCCGGGGGTCTTCTCGGCAAGAAGAGCACCACTTAACGAAGAGGTTCCACTTCAATGCGTAGGCATGTCTCGTGGACGACGCTCTAGCGGAAGTGATGGTAGCCACCAGGTGGTAGGGTACTCAAACCTGCCTCGTCCCGTCCAGGAGCCACACGTGGAGGTTCCAAAGATTGGGATGAGGGTGCCCCGTCCCTGAGAAAGGAGGTCCTTCCTCAGAGGAATTGGCCAAGGAGGAGCTGTCGTGAGGAGTACAAGTTCGGAAAACCAGGTCCGGGTGGGCCAGTGCGGCGCGACCAGAATGACCTGCTCCTCGTTCTCCCTGACCTTGCACAAGGTCTGCGCAAGGAGGCTCACTGCGGCCCGCGGCCAGCTGTGCGCCAGTGCATCCATGCAGAGCGTGCCCTTGGTCAGGGAACATACAGGGCGCAATGGGTCGAGTCGTGAGAGGCAAACAGATCTATCTGTGCGTCCCCGAACTGGTCCCAAACCAGCTGAACCGACTGGGGATGGAGTCACCATTCTCCAGGGAGGGGCTGAAGCCGTGGGAGCTCGTAGGCTGCACAGTTCAGGGCTCCAGGAATAATGGCTTGAAGCAACCTCAGATGCTTCTGACTCCATAAGAGGTGGTGGGCGAGTTGTGACATACGGCGGAAGCGCAGACCACCTTGATGGTAGATGTACGCTACTGACGCGGTAATGTCAGAGTGGGCTAGTATGCGTTGACCTTGAGCAACGCAAGAGCGGTGCAGAACAAGGCATACTGCCAGCAACTCGAGGCAATAGACATGCTAAGGGCGCTAGGTCCTGTCCAGGAGCTGGCGGCAGCGTGTCCATTGTGCATGGCACCCCAGCCCGTGGTGGAGGCATGAGTTGAGAACAACATGCCCGGAAGCTCGTTCCAGGGGCACTAGCCCGTAGAAACTGAGGTTCGACCACGGGGTGAAAGTCTGACGGCAGGTCGGGGTAACTGGTACTCGGAGCACGACGTGTTGCATTGCCCACCTCGGGACTCGGTCGCGAAGCCAAAGAGACAGGGCTAGCGCGAAGAGACAGGGCTAGCCCGAATGGGACAGAGTCTGACAGAGTCGAAGGAGAACGGAAAACATAAAAGTAGGCGTCCTCCAGGTCGATTGCTACAAACCAATCCTGTGGGCGCACACATTCGAAAATGTGCTTGGCCAGGAGCATCTTGAACGGCAGCCTGTGAAGGGGGTGGTTCAGATGCGCTGGTCCAGGATTGGCCATAACCCACCGGATTTCTCCGGGACAATGAGATAGGGGCTGTAAAACCTAGACCTCATTTCGGCTGGAGGGATAGTCTGGATCGTACCCTTCTCCAGTAGGGTAGCAACCTCCGCTCTCATGATAGGGGCGTAGCCACCAACCATAGTGGAGCGGACTCCTCTATAGCGGGGAGGAGACCGTGCGAACTGAATCGCATAGCCAAGCCGATGGTTCGCACGACCCAGCGAAACTGATTGGGAAGCTCTAGCCAGGCTCCCAAGAACTGTGCCAGCGGAGTCAAGCGAACCACTGACAGAGGAGGCCAGGGAAGGACCAGCGTTCTGCAGGGGCCTGCTCTGCCAGGGGTCTGGCGACAGAGGGGGATGAGAGCGGTACGCTCCGGGGACGGCACACACTGTCATCCGGCTCTGAGACAGAGGGGGACGAGGGGTGCACGGCTTGGGGGCGGCGCACAGTGTCATCCGTGAACTCTGTGTGCTCAGAGACGGGAGAGTCAGTTCTTTCTGAGAATAAGGATTCTTCCCCAGCCTCTTCCCCATTCCTTATTTAAAGGAATGTTGTGGTCGATAGTGTCAAATGCAGCACTAAGATCGAGTAACACTAATAGAGATACAACCACGATCGGATGATAGGAGCAAATAATTTGTAACTCTAATGAGAGCAGTCTCAGTGCTATGGTACGGTCAAAATCCTCGCAGATATAATTTCTTGCTAAAAAGGAACTTAGTTGTGAAGATACTGCCTTTTCTAGTATCTTTGACAGAAAAGGTAGATTCAAGATCGGCCTGTAATTGACTAATTCTGTAGGATCAAGTTGCGTTTTTTAACAAGCGGTTTAATCATAGCCAGCTTAAAAGTTTTTAGTACGTATCCAAATGACAAAGATGAATTAATGATATTAAGAATAGGATCTATGACCTCTGGAAACATCTCTTTCAGTAGCTTAGTCGGTATAGGGTCTAAGATACATGTTGTCGATTTAGATGATTTAACGAGTTTAGAAAATTCTTTCTCTCCTATAGCAATGAATGAATCAAATTTTTCGTCAGGGAGACTACAATGCACTGCCTGATGCAATACTGTAGTAGACGGTTGCAAAGTTATAATTTTCTCCCTAATATTATCAATCTTGAAAGTGAATAAGGTCATAAAGTCATTACTGTTGTGAAGCTTGGAAACTTCTGGGCTTGAAGCTTTATTTTTCGTTAGTTTAGCCACTGTTTCAAATAAATACCTAGGGATTTGTTTATTTTCTTCTAACAGGGGTTGAAAAATAAGCAGATCTAGCAGCCTTTAAGGCCTCTCTGTATGCAATTGTGCTCTCTTTCCATGAAATGCGAAATACCTCTAGTTTTGTTTTCTTCCAGTTGCACTCGATTATTCTGGCTGCTCTCTTAAGGGCCAGAGGCTGCTCGTTTTACCATGGCGTTGGACTATTTTCTTTAATCTTCGTTAAGCGCAAAGGAGCAACTGTGTCTAAAGTGCTGGAAAAGAGAGAGTTAAAAGTTTCTGTCGCAATATTGAGTTCTTCTAAGCTATCTGGGATGAAACTGATCAGGAAGATTATTAGTAAAGCAATCTTAAGTGGTAGAAGTGATAGGTCTAACATATTTGTAACAGAGTCGGCTTTGCAGCCTTGACTAAATGAAGTATACACAAGACTAGATAATGATCTGAGATGTCATCACTCTGCTGTAAAATTTCAACGGCATCAACATTGATTCCATGTGATAATATTAGATCTAGAGTATGTTTACGACAATGAGTAGGTCCTGACATGTGTCCATCTCCAATAGAGTTCACAATGTCTTTAAATGCCAATCCCAATGCATCTTTTTCGTTATCTACATGTATATTAAAATCACCAACCGTGAACCACCGACATACATGAACCAACCGACACATGTACGTGGTCATACACTTGATTTTATTATGTCATACGGGACCTCAGTAGATAATGTATTTGTTGAAAATGCTTCCTTCTCTGATCATAAGCCCATTATTTTTACGATCCCTGTTATGAGTTCTGCCGTTGTTAAGAAGCCTGCCGGCTCTTTTTCTCGCTTTATAGACCCACGTATCGTCTCTCAGTTTAGCGAGAAATATATATCTAATACTGTTGAAATGTCGATTTTGAATGCTGAGTCGTCCCGCGGCCCTGACGATTTACTTTCTCTGTTCTACGCTGCCTGTTCCGATATTTTAGATTCTATTGCCCCTTTGAAGTTGAAGAAACCACAGCAAAAACTTTATTATTGGCTGGACGACAACGCTCGTTCTCTCAGACAGGCTTGTCGTAAAGCGGAGAGGAGATGGAAGCGCGATCGTTTAACTGTGTCATTTGAGATCTTTAAAGAGTGTCTGATTACGTTTCAGAGTGCTGCTAAGTTAGCTAGATCAAATTACTTTTCTGAATTAATTGATAAAAACTCGCACAGACCTAAGATTTTATTTTCTACGATAAATTCAGTAATTAATCCAAGTTGCCAACTTCATGGGGAAATCTCGCCAGAACTCTGTGAGAAATTTTTAAAGTTTTTTGCTGATAAAGTGACATTTATTCGTTCATCCTTCATTTTACATCTTTCAGATCAATTTTTGAATTCGTTGTTTAGTCCACCTTACTTTAATCATTTTAAGCACGTCTCTTTAACAGATCTTTACGAGCTGGTTAACAAGATGAAGATAACTACTACACCACTTGATGTCATTCCTTCAGAGATTATTAAGGCTGCTTTTTCTATAATTGGCCCCAGTGTCCAAGTTTTGATTAATTCATCTTTGAACACTGGGGTAGTCCCAAATAGTTTTAAGCATGCCGTTGTTCAGCCTTTGCTTAAAAAACATGGTCTGGATGAGGGTTGCCTTAATGATTTTCGGCCTGTCTCTAAGTTAACATTTTTATCAAAACTCTTAGAAAAAGTCGTGCTGTCTCAATTAAATTTGTTTTTAAATTCAGCCAAGTTATTAGAACCTGTTCAATCAGGTTTTACTGCCCATCATAGCACAGAGTCTGCCTTGTTAAAAGTACTCAATGACATTTTAATGGCAGTTGATTCGGGTAAAAATGCTGTATTGATCCTACTTGATCTTACAGCTGCCTTTGATACTGTAGACCATAATGTTCTCATTAGGCGTTTAGAGCATTTATTCGGTATTAAGGGTACAGCCTTAAAGTGGTTTAGTTCCTATCTTAAAGACAGGTCTTTTTCTGTGGAGATAGGCAAGTTCTCTTCATCTTCTGCTCCTATTTTTTTGTGGAGTACCTCAGGGCTCCATTCTGGGTCCGCTTCTCTTTAACTTATATTTGCGTCCGCTGGGGGATATTTTTAGGAAGCACAATGTTTTATTTCATTTTTATGCTGATGATACACAGTTGTATCTGCCATTGAAAGCTGGTTAGTCTTTTCAGACCTTGATGGATTGCATTCGGGACATCAAGGACAAGGACAAAACGGAAATTATAGTCTTTGGCCCACCAAAACTGAGAAATGATTTTATGAAATGGACTGGGTAACCATTTCCCCTCAGTTTCCTCTCAGGTCAGGAACCTTGGTGTCATTCTTGACTCTGAATTATGTTTAACCAAACAAATTAATTCTGTTGTAAAGAATAGTTTTTATCAATTGCGGTCAATTTCCAAACTCAAATCATTTTTGTCATTCCACGATTTGGAGAAGGTTATTCATGCTTTTATTACTTCACACTTGGATTACTGTAATTCTTTGTATTTGGGTCTTCCTCAATCATCGCTTGCTCCACTCCAGATGGTGCAAAATGCAGCTGCAAGGCTGCTGACTGGGTCAAAGAAATACGATCATGTCACCCCCATTTTAGCCTCACTTCATTGGCTCCCAATCCATTTTAGAATTCAGTTTAAAATTCTGTTGTTTGTTTTTAAAGCTCTTAACGATCAAGCTCCTCTATATATTAGAAATCTTCTTACTCCGTTGTCATCCACTAGATCTTTGAGATCTTCAGACAGAGCTCTTTTATTTATCCCTCGCTCTCGTCTCAAATTTAAGGGAGATAGAGCCTTTGCTGGTGCCGCCCCCCTCTCTACGGAACCAATTGCCTTTGGACATCCGCCTTTCACCTTCAACTGCTATTTTTAAATCAAAATTGAAAACTTATTTTTCTTCCCGGGCATTTTAATTTTCTCCTGATGCTATTTCTGTCTTTTCTGTCGGCAGTTTTTTCTGTTTTTGTTTGTTTTTACTATATGCAGCACTTTGGGTAGCCCTGCTATAAATGTGCTATATAAATAAAGTTTACTTACTTACTTACCAACAATTAGGACTTTATCTGCAGCCAGTACTAACTCTGATAGAAAATCAGCAAATTCTTTGATAAAGTCTGTACGGTGCCCTGGTGGCCTGTATACAATAGCCAGCACAAATCTCAAACGTGATTTATCATTTACACTAGATAATGCACCAACACTTGAAAATAATTATATTTGATACTAGACTTCTTAGTAATTTTCAAAATAGTACTATAAATTACAGCAACACCTCCCCCTTTGCCATTCAGACGAGGTTTATGTTTAAAACAGTAATCTTGGGGAGTGGACTCATTTAAAGTAATGTAATTGTTTGGTTTTAACCAGGTTTCTGTCAAACACAGCATATCTAGGTTATAGTCTGTAATCATATCATTAACAATAAGTGCTTTTGAAGTAAGGGATCGAATAATCAGCAACCAGAGCTTTATCAATTGTTCATTTGTATTATATCTGTTTTTTATTTGTTGAACATCAATTACATTTTTACCCTTTGAAGGGTTTGGAAGTTTTTTGTATTTCCTAATTTGGGGAACACACAGTCTCTATATAATGGTATCTAGGTGAAAGAGTCTCTGTGTGATGGGATTTATCTGACCTCAGTGACGTGAGACAGCTAGCAGACGGTCGGTTTAGCCAGTCTGTCTGCTTCCTGAACTGAGCCCCAGATTGTCATGTTTGAGCTCTAAGATTATGTGCCATATTACTAGAGAGAAGACCAGCACCATCCCAGGAGGGATGAATACCATCTCTTTTCAACAGATCAGGTCTGTCCCAAACACTTTTCCAATTGTCTATGAATTCTATATGATTTTGGAGACACCACTTAGACAACCAGCCATTGAGTGATGACAATATGCTAACTATCTCATCACTCCTGCAAACAGGAAGGGGGCCAGAGCAAATTACAGTGACTGACATCGTATTTGCGAGTTCACACACCTCTTTAACGTAAATTTGAGTGATCTCCAACTGGCGAAGTCGAACATCATTTGTGCCGACGTGAATAATATTCGTAGAGAATTTACGATTAGCACTGGCCAGCACTTTTAAATTTGCTTTGATGTCAGGCGCTCTGGCTCCCGGTAAACATGGGTGTTTCACTGAGTGGGGAGAATCTATTTGTTATGGTAATCTGAACGGAAGAGTGGTGTTTTGTCCTGTGACTACAGCGTCTCATGGTCACCCAACTGCCCTGCTGCACGGGCTCTACTACAGCCGGAACCGAATAATGTTCAGTGTTCACTAAGCTAGTCGCATCCAAAGCAGTATCTAAAGCCCTTGCACTCTTACAATTAACCTCAATTAAAGTTTGGATGCGTGTATCTAGTTCTGAAATCATCTCCATCAGCCTGACTGTCTCCCTGCATTCATCACATGTAAATTCTGTGCTGACAGAGAAGGCTATGCTATACAGGTTACATGAAGTGCAAGTGACAATAAGAGGAGAAGATGACATGACTCACCATGTTTGTTGACTGATACTACTTACCACAGCTTTGATGGATTTGTAAAAGGCACAAGCTAAATGTATAATAAAAGAGCAAATAAATAAAGAGCGCACGGATGGCACGCTGGCTAGCGAATTACTAGCGTGTTGTGCTAGCAACGAATTAGATTGAAGCTAGCGATGTCAGGTTAATATGTGATGTTAAGTTATATTTAGCAGTATAAAGAACAGAGAATTATAGTAAATAATGATTCAAAACAGAAAGATATACGAAACTACAGACGAAAAACCAACTCAGCAGAGCAGCAAGGAGCAATCCATTCATTTGAAATGAATTGTTGATTTAAAAAAGCATTTTTAAACGAAAAAGAGGTGTTGTAAATCTGTTTTGAATTAAGTTGTTTTTCAAATAAAGGTTTCCGAGTCAGTGATATAAGATTGTGTGTATGCATTTTTATTGTACGTACCCTGTAACTACATGGAACAAGAGGGTAACAAGCAACAATGAAACAAGATTATCTTTCCCCACTATTTAAGCAAAAGTTGCAATTGTTTTAGTTTTCAGTGCAATTATGTTTAAAAGATAACTGTAGAAATGCATGGATATGTACCCTGTAATTATAAAAAACCTATACAGTATGTATTGGTACACCATTATTACAAAGAGGTACGAAGTGTTCTTGCTAAATTGCTCCCAAATGTAAAATTGTTGTATCATAATAGTAGAATAATTACCCCTTAGTTTTATAATACTTACAGTATAATTTTTTGTATTATTACTCTCCTGGTTGTTACCCCTTTATTCCCCAAACTTTACTTTATAAAGTACTTTATAGGTACTGTAAGACTGGAAAAACTAGAAGGACTTAAGAGAGGACCACTCTCTGAGAAAACAAAGGAAATTAACATTTGAACTCCCCCTCATGCACTATTGAGACGAAGGTCTCACCTCCCTCATCCTAATCTACATTTCTCTCCCCCATTCTTCATCCTGGCAGAGATCTCCCAAACTCACACAAGAATCTAAATGGTTTAATGTGAATGATTATCATACATGTTTGGTATTATTTGAAATGTCTCAGTGCGACTAGTACAAATTTCTCATTCCCAAAGAAGTAAACCAAAAGATAATAAAGTTCTTAGGAAGTTTAGAAATATCTTCCACACTGGAGGGTGTGTCTTTGAGTTAACACCTTCTGACCATTTGACTGAATGCTAATTTTCCACTGCTAGCAAAGGGTGACTTACAGGTAAATTTCTACTGTGGATTATGCTTAGATTTGAAATGAGGTCTGGGTATATAATGAAAAGCAGCGAGAGCTCGGGGCCTTTTCTGTGCTTGAGATCGGCCCGTGAGGCTGAGAGTTGCGAGACTCTCAGCCTCACGCATTTCTTGTCGGGTAAACTTTTTCCTCTTTGTTCTAGAGCATTTGATGTTTTGCATTGATTATCTTTAAATTGATTATGAAATTGTAATGATACATTTACCTGACATATTAAATAGTAAACGTTTGATTTTACTCTGATTGACTCTGAGTTTGTTCTCCCAAGGAGATTATCGGATTTGTATGCTCCCGCAAGACTGCGTCAGATTGGCGACGGCTAATACTTTGTCACTAGTTCAAGTGTACTTGTTTTGTAGAGACGGGGCATTCCGTATAGGGTAGCTAATGTGCTACTTGACCAACCTAAATTTGGGTACGTCTATTTTACCTGTCTTAATTTAAAGTAACTTTAGATAAGTGTACGTGAGAAATCACGGGCTTGGCCAGTCTAAACTATTATGAGGGAAGTATTGTTGGTCAACTGATACATATAATAGGGCCAAAACCTCTACTAAAGTATAACTATTGAATTAAGTTCAAGTGTATGCAATTCAAGGGGACTAAACAAAAAGTATCTCTGATTGTGTTATGGGTGAATCCGACCGTCTGAGATATTAGTCAAAAACCTCTGTTTAGTGACGAAACTGACGAGATTGTGATCGTGAGACCCGCAGAAGATGCGAGGACCTCTAAGCGGCATAGTTTCCTAATCTGAACGGGTAAAACATAATTAAAGAGTTTCAAAAGAATAATCAAACATTCGCTGACTTTTAATGATACCCAGATATAATTTAAACCCTTTTCATTTATGGAGTCAGATGAAATAACGAGTAAATACATAAGACAAAATGTATTGAATTTAACCAAAATACTTTGCCTCGAGAAAAGACAGTAACAAGCAGAGACCTTCACCGCTAATTCGAATACCGCCATTGGATCAAGTTAGACGGCCTTACAGTACACTATAATTACAGAAAGTTACACTGTAAAATCGCTTTAATTACGCATTATTTTCCGGGCTGTTACCTAAGCGTTACCAAATATTTTTTTTAATCTTATCAGATTTTCAAAATGTGAGAGACCACAAACATGATAAAAAAAATCATAGATTTAACAGCTTTGTTCCAATAGTGTGTGGTGTTCTGTCTTGGTCACATCGCGACACTCACTATAGGAATTCAAACTAACAGATTCCTTTCACAAACAACCAGATCCCCGACTGTGAACACGGGAAATCTCGCAAAATCTCTTGTGGTCAAACGTGACTTTAAAGTAAACAAACATGGTGGACGACAGGCAAGAAGAAATGGCAATAATAGAGTTTGGACTGTTTATTACAGAAAATCCGAGAGCCACTAACGTCAGTCAATTCATCCAGCTCCAAGGAAAATGTCCCGCTGGATCAGATTTTTTCCTAAACCACACTTTCAACATTGAAGATCATCTATTCACCTTAATTGTATTGTTTTATAGGGGAACCTTTGCCATTTCTTTCACTGCTTGCAGGCCTTGCATGGTGTTGACAATGGCTTTGCATGCTGGTAAGATCACAGTCCTCAGCGAGCGATTGTGTGGAGTTTTTTTTTGACTTGGCTACTATGTCAACCACAAGATAGCTAGCTTTCAGCGCTTTCTCTGACTCTTTTGCACTATTCATCATGACCTTGGTTGGGAAACACTGACATAGACTTTGAGCAAAGAAAACGCACAGCTACAGTCTAAGCACTCTTGTAAAAATGATAATATGGCTGACATGGGACAATTTAACCTGTCATCATTTTGTGCTGCTCACCAGTTCATAAACTCTCTCTATTTATGAGCATATAAACACCTAGAAAAAAGGAGTCCCTTGCTGTGCACAGTACTCAATGTGATGAATTTTGTGATTGGCAGGCTCTGCTGATACATGCAAGTTCCACATTTCTGGGATAGAAAGAGAAGAGAAGATAAAGAGAAGATATTGATTGGCACATAGAAGGCGGCATCTCTCTGGCTTTTGCAGGCGTCATAAGTGTATGCCACCCAGCCGATTAATAAACGCCACTCCACTAGCTGTCCTTTTTTTTTAAGAACATGGCAGTGATGCTCTTGGGGAGTAAGCATTCTAATGCCAAATGAACTACTCTCAGTTCCAGGCAGTTTATGTGTCACACTTTTTTCTGTATCCATCCAGGCACAAAAAGCCGATATGTCCAGCCAGTGCGGAACGCTTCCGTTGCAACAGTATCCTCTTGACAACTTGTCCCATCATTACGCCTGAACTGTACAGCATCTCCCCATACCAGGGGGCTAGAGCACACATTTAGTTACTTCTTGACATGTGTCTGACACACAATTTTCCTGTTTACATAATAATGCATTTGTTCGTTTACCTTTGTGAAAGCATGATGGCTATTATGTTTCTGATGGGTCAAGTGTGTTTTGTATTGTGAAGGGTAATTCTGTAAAATAGTGATCCAGACTTTACAATGGATCACCGAGGTGAAGACTGGCCTTTCTGAACACCATGATATAAAACCACACACTGTAGCTCAAGCCTTTAAAGTGTTTTTGGCATGGTTAAAAAGATTACCAAGTGGCAAGCCCCTTGATGTTTGTAGTGAATGTTTATAGTGAAACTCTCAAAGCCACAGTCTGCGGTCAAGTAACCCAGCTCTCCTGATTTATATGAGTGCATGTGAGTTTTCATGGCTCTGTATGAGTATATTTGTATGAGCAGTGGTGTGTATTAGTCTGTATTAGTTCAAAGGCCTTAAACTGCACCCACAAAATCTATTTAGCTTAACTAGCTTCAAATTAGAGATGGGGCCAGATTAATAAACATGGCAAATTAGCGTGAGAACATTTTGCATTTTAGACAGTTGAAACGAATTATAGAATTGTCATGGGTGCGATACTACCAGAAACTACAGTATAAAATCAAACTTACTGTAACAGGGTTGAAGGGCTAAGTAATGATGAACAACTGTTGTTCCCTTATGACTTCGGTCCACTCGAGATTGTGTCAGTAGCTGATGCTTTAGGGAAACTTCTTTGTCCGAGAAATACTGAACCCCTATTGAATTGCACCAATCAATAGGCTAATGATGTTCAAGCACAAAAAATGACCTATCGGTAAGCTCCTCCCCTCAAACGCAGATGAGCCAATGGCAGTTAAGTATCTGTTGCATTGGGACTAGAACTCTGACACATTTAGGTTTCAGCGCCTAGAGAAACATTGGAAGATCTGAAGCTCTCATCAGTTTGATGGGGTTTATGCTACAAAAATGGTAAAACAATGTGCCTGTGGTACTACGCTATCCTGAGAGGATGGCCAATGGAATTTATTCTATTCTATTTCCTAAACCCGAACAAGACAGAGCAA
Organism: Meda fulgida; assembly: GCA_030578275.1. Classification (NCBI taxonomy): domain Eukaryota; kingdom Metazoa; phylum Chordata; class Actinopteri; order Cypriniformes; family Leuciscidae; genus Meda; species Meda fulgida. Next base: position 18,035,583 of record CM060639.1, read on the forward strand.
AATGTCTGCTTTGGATTAAGCTGTGTATTAATCCAATGATGTGGGCGGAGTAACCTGGTTCCCTAAGGATTCAACTCCAATCCCAATGAAGACGAAAATGTCTTCCTCTTACTCTATTAAGTTACAATTAATGTTAGTGAGTCCATGCTAACGTACAAAACTAAATAGCTATCTGTTCTCACTTTATGTACAGACTGGTCTACAATTCAGTGTTTCTCCATATTAAACTGGTTAAAAGTAAACTAATTTAATTTTACCCTGCAGTACATGAACAGTGTTGATCCTGGATGTTGTCATCTGTGATCGTGACGACTGTAACATGAGGCGTCTCCCACTTGCATTGTGATCTGTACACCCTCGCTTCCAAATAAATCTTGTTACCAAACATATTTATTTTAAAATATTTTAAATATCCTGCATGGCATAGTTAGGTCCCACATGAATGCTCCTCGACGAGAGGTGGTCTTTCTGTGTCCAACATTTATCAAAAACATCTTGGGACAAGGTTTTCACACTGACAGCATTTGTTTATCCAAGTTCGCAACAGTAACTAAGCGGGGCGGGGCTTACGGTAGGTAAATTGTAGGCGGGCCTTCGCGCTATAAGGCCAATTCACACTGCACCAACAGAAGGCAATGGACACTTCAGGTTTTGTTGGATCAGTGCGTAACCCCTGTTAGTGTCTGTTGGCGTCTGTTGGAGTTTGTTCTCACCAACTGAATATGCTGAATTGGATTTAGAATGTCTGATAAGTGATGTGCCGTAATCTGGTGACTGTCGGCATTGTTCTGTGTCTGTCGGTGCAGTGTAAATTGGCCTTTATAAGGAGGCACTGAATAGTCATTACCTCAGAATCTTTTTCCTTCAGACAGCTGAACTGTCTTCAATAAGCCATCTACAGCTTGCTGTTGATATATGTTTGCCAGTGGCCAGATTGTTGCTCCCCTGCAGTTTTCCAGTATGAAATTTTTTCTTTCGGTGATTTTATCTCGGAAGCAGTGCTGCATGAGTTTGTTTTTTATCCAGATGTGAACCTTAAGGACTATGAGGTTCCAACTAACGCCAGCTAAGTGACCGCATTCCTCTCATCGAATTCTTCAAGAAACAAACATGGCCTAAATGCTCCCACCCATTGTGGTGGAGCTGCGGAGATAACAGCAAGGGGTTCACATGCCGGTACAGGTCCAGGATGCCTCTGGGTTTCCGAACAGATAAAAGCAGCCCCCCCCCACCCACCTCAGAGCGGCATTTTTCCTTATTAGCACAAAATGTTTGAGTCACTCATTCAATCACATGATGTAAAAAACTACCCACCTCATCGCGGTGGTCTGCCATGCACAGAGTAAAAAGGTGCTGCATGCCCCCTGCTCTCAGAATGTGCCTATGATAAAAGCAGCCTCAGCGTGGCATTCTACCTTGTATAGGGCACAAATTGCTCCAGCTGCTTGCTTGTTCATATAATATAAGCAGCCCCCTGGCCTCAGCGACGAGCTGTCGTATACAAAGCAGGCAGCCTCAGCCTGCACGAGAGGACATGTAGTGTTGCTTACACTACCATTATGTACACCGGCGCAACCACCATTTATTTGTTTCTCTATGATAAAGCACCGACTGTATCATAACCTGTACCGACTGCTTTCATAAGGTTGCGTGGTGTTGCTTATACTGGCTATGCCACTGTTTTCATAAGGTTGTGTAGTTCTGCTTGTACTAACCATAGACTGTAAAAAAAAGATGGACGACGCACCTTCACCCTCTTCTAATGTTGAAAAGTGAATCTGCCAATGTCCCAATATGGCACTGACATCTTGGAGCCCTAGTCTGCGTAGTAGTGACCTCGGAGCCCAAGTCTGTGCAGTAGTGAACGCGAAATGGAGCCGCGGTATCAAGGCCCCGCCCACACTTCCACAGAATCAGTTTGTACTGCAGAACAGTCAAGTTAAGGAAATGAAGAAATTAAAGTTAATTAAAGTTATAGCTTCAATATCCTCCGAAATATCCTGAAAAAAAGTCTGTTGGTGCCTCAGCGACTACTTCGCTCAAAGAAGCTGCCAATCTCAGCGGTCAATCATGACCTGATACTCCCATTTTTTTATAGCATCACATAACTAACTAAAACCAAACTTTTTTTTCAAAAAGTTTTAAACTTTGTTTCAAACACTTGAAACATCTTTGGAAAAAAAGGTTTATGACCTATATTGCATCCAGCCACCTGGGGGTGATTGAAACATTTTGGCTTCACTTTTAAGGACTTGTGCGGCAGACTGGGCACTAACCGATATAGTATATACGCTAACATTGCTGCCGTTCATAGCCTTTCTGTGATAACACAGTGTACCACTCACTTACACAGTAAAAGAAGCTTAAAGCAGCAAACTGCTCTGTCCTCAGAACAAAGTGCTTTAACCTCTGTCCAAGCAACGGAGATACATGGCGGGCTCTGCCAGGCATCTTAGACTGCATAAAATGATATGCTTTTCTGTAGCTCAAACACCAAGCTTGCAACACCAAGGTCATGGGTTCGATTCCCAGGGAAAGCAAGAACTAATAAGAATGTAAAAATGTGGACCTTGAAATGCAATGTAAGTTGCTGGATAAAAGTGTCTGCCAAATGCATAAATGTAAATGTAAAAAAGACAGTGATAAGCAAGTTTTCGCTGTTCATGCACAGACCGCCCCGTTTCAATGCAGTTATTATGTCTGTTGTATTAGCTCAGAACATGAGCATTTACACACTTCTCTCAAAATGGACAATAGAGGTTGTGCCTCTAAGATCTGCGCTACTAAATTGCTAGGTCCGGTACCTAGTAATAGGTATGACAAGGGAGCTGATGTCACCTCAGCCCATCCCATTTTATGACATCACCTGGATGATTGGCTGGTCATAAACCCATTTCAAGAGTGTGTTACACAGCCACAAATTCAAACTACTCAAGCACCTCAGGTGTTTAGGGCTTGTAATCAATACACAAAGAGAAAGTCTGCAGTCATCCTCATCAAACTAGGAAAATCACTGCCTTTAAAGGGTTTTCAAAGAACATTTGGGTTGATGGCAGCCTCATCTTTATGCCACCTCAGTCCGTTCCATATGTGGCCACTTCAACTTTGGATAAAGCCCATGTTCCACAACATGCGTGGCGGATTGGTAAGGCATGTCAAAGTGACCTGCAGCTGCATCCTGAATTAATGATGCATGTTTAAATAGTGAAATAATGCATGTGATGAGTGTTTGTTCACCTGTATATGCCACATAAATATCCCCTTATTTAAACTAACTGATAGTGAAATTTACTGTGAATTGTTTATTCAGATAATTGCAACTTGTAACTGCCAGGTCTACAAACAACTGCTAAAGTAGTAACTGATGATAAATAATCATAAATCAGACCAAAAATTCTGCAAAAGCAAACTTTATGAGCACAAGTGAACCATTGCATTTCACACTATTACATCACTAGAAATGTTAAAAACACTCCTACTGTTACAGTGATCCTTACTGATTGAAGGGGAAAGGACATGGGTCTTACAAAAATATACTGTGGATAGCATATAAATATACAATGAATGTGCAATAGAGGAAATATTTAAAAGCACTGGTGTCTCCAGTGATGTAAAGACTGCATTCAGCTTCTAATTGGCATGTAGTGTTAATTTGTAGTTTACAAAATATCTTAAAAGATTCAAAGTAATTTGTGTCAAAACAAATTATGTGGACTAGTGCCTCGCTGAGTCAGAATGGGAATAAACATATTTTAATGAAGTATCTAACTATATCCAGGCAAATAAAACAAAAGAATGAACTATCAGTTCATTATCACAATAACTAAGCAATTGTTGCGTCACGTCTAAATACAATTTCGAAACTATTGTAAACCATTAAATTGTACAACAAGTTGTAGCTGATACGTAGTGATCATTTCGCCGATGAGGAATTACATAAGGCGTCATAGAGCTGTGTAAGAATCTCAGCTCATTTTCGTTGATCATACTTTGGTCCTTTGCCTTTTTGAAATGTATACTTTTATAGACAAAAATGACCACTTCCTTTAATATGCATTAAAAGTCCCTTCTGTTGACCTCCTCATATGTGTCCAGAGGGTTAAATGTTCACTCATCTGATTCATACCTGTGAAGGGAATATAATGCAACAAATTCACAAAAATATTGAATTTAAAACAAATGAGTTTTATGACATTTCAGTGATAACATCCAAAGTGAAATTATACCTTTCTAGTCTCTTTCTCAGATCTTTAATATGTTCATTCTTTTTAGTGAGAATCTCCTTCATGTTGCGGTATGCAGCTGTCTGCTGAAATTTCTTTTCCAGTTCCTTAATTGGTAAATAAACACAAAATGTATTATCAAACACATAAAGCTTCACTGATTTATGAACCACTGATTTGCGATTTATGAACCACTGATTTTCGATACCTTAAAAGTTCTTAAGATTTTTTTTTCTGCTATTGTAGTTATAAAATATATAATTATTAAATGTTTAATTATGTATAATAATTATAATCACATATAATTACATTTTTATATATTAAAATGTATTTTTGTCAGAATAAATAAATTAATTGGGTGAAACTTAAAGATTATGGTTCAGACTGAAGCTGTCATCTGTTTTTTTAAGGTGAGTAGCCAAAGTAAAACTGAATCAAATTTCCAATTGTGATCAGGGCCCGTATTTATCAAGCTTCTCAAAGTACCATTTTAGTCTTAACTGCTGAGAATTCATGAAATTTACTCCTACTTTCAAACTTAAATTAAAAGCAAGTTATCAAATTTCTTAAAGCTAACATTCACTCTTACTCTCCAAGTTAAGACAGCTCGAGAGGTCTCTCAAGTGGTTAGGAGTTGCCAGTAGGGGTTTGTGATGGCACTGAGGAGACATGCACAAATCTTTCAGGAGGGGAAGAATGTTTTGAATGTTTGACGACGTGCAGTTAATCAAACAGAATTGTTTATAAACTGTGCAATTTATGCGAAAATGTGATACGCACTTTATGGCATGTAATACCCACGTACCCCAGACCACTAATCCTACCCAAGGGATTTTCACCATTCAATATGAATTTATCTGAGAATATTCTTAAATAAGGAAATCTATTCAGTGATTAGTCCAGCCAATGTCGTCATCCAAAATCCCGTTTGTGGCACAGCAAAGTGTCTTGAATCATCTCTAAGACTGACACTTAAACTTTAGTCCTACACTTCACATAAATTACGACTATGATGCTTGATAACTAACTTTTAAGCGCAGCTTTGAGCCAAGAATTTTTTTACTCTTAAGGCGAGACACTACAGGTGAATAGGGTAACATTTTTAACTAGCAGATCTCACCATGAAACTTTCTCAGTTGATTACCTAGATTAAGATGAGAAAAAAATGTATTACAAGTTTTCTGTAATTTAATGTTTAAATATGCAAATTAGGCATTCTCTAATTAAATATGCACTAATCTGCATATATTTTAAAAGACGATATCTGAGTATTGGATAAAGCCAGGTTCAAAATTCTTTTTCCATTATGTTCACATATTAGATGAGAAAAAAATGACAGAGGGATTTATGGATATCTACTTTTGTTGTCCTGTAAATCAGAATATACTGTCAAAAGCCTTAAATTCATTTTCGCCAAGTTTTTTGGAATAAAATGTTATATAAATCAGGCTAGGAATAATATATTTACAAATCCCTCTGTAAATGTCTTCATAATATAACCACGTACAAGACTGGAAAGTTTGGTGTATATACAGGTCCTTCTCAAAAAATTAGCATATGGTGATAAAGTTCATTATTTTCCATAATGTAATGATAAAAATTTAACTTTCAAATATTTTAGATTCATTGCACACCAACTGAAGTATTTCAGGTGTTTTATTGTTTTAATACTGATGATTTTGGCATACAGCTCATGAAAACCCAAAATTCCTGTCTCAAAAAATTAGCATATCATGAAAAGGTTCTCTAAACAAGCTATTAACCTAATCATCTGAATCAACTAATTAACTCTAAACACCTGCAAAAGATTCCTGAGGCTTTTAAAAACTCCCAGCCTGTTTCATTACTCAAAACCGCAATCATGGGTAAGACTGCTGTCCAGAAAGCCATCATTGACACCCTCAAGCAAGAGGGTAAGACACAGAAAGAAATTTCTGAACAAATAGGCTGTTCCCACAGTGCTGTATCAAGGCACTTCAGTGGGAAGTCTGTGGGAAGGAAAAAGTGTGGCAAAAAACTCTGCACAACGAGAAGAGGTGACCGGACCCTGAGGAAAATTGTGGAGAAGGACCGATTCTAGACCTTGGGGGACCTGCGGAAGCAGTGGACTGAGTCTGGAGTAGAAACATCCAGAGGCACCGTGCACAGACGTGTGCAGGAAATGGGCTACAGGTGCCGGGTTCCCCAGGTCAAGCCACTTTTGAACCAGAAACAGCGGCAGAAGCGCCTGACCTGGGCTACAGAGAAGCAGCACTGGACTGTTGCTCAGTGGTTGCATGTCATTCGGAAATCAAATTGCCAGAGTCTGGAGGAAGACTGGGGAGAAGGAAATGCCAAAATGCCTGAAGTCCAGTGTCAAGTACCCACAGTCAGTGATGGTCTGGGGTGCCGTGTCAGCTGCTGGTGTTGGTCCACTGTGTTTTATCAAGGGGAGGGTCAATGCAGTAAGCTATCAGGAGATTTTGGAGCCCTTCATGCTTCCACCTGCTGAAAAGCTTTATGGAGATGAAGATTTCATTTTTCAGCACGACCTGGCACCTGCTCACAGTGCCAAAACCACTGGTAAATGGTTTACTGACCATGGTATTACTGTGCTCAATTGGCCTGCCAACTCTCCTGACCTGAACCCCATAGAGAATCTGTGGGATATTATGAAGAGTAAGTTGAGAGACGCAAGACCCACCACTCTGGATGAGCTTAAGGCCGCTATCGAAGCATCCTGAGCCTCCATAACACCTCAGCAGTGCCACAGGCTGATTGCCTCCATGCCACGCCACATTGAAGCAGTAATTTCTGCAAAAGGATTCCCGACCAAGTATTGAGTGCATAACTAAACAATTATTTGAAGGTTGACTTTTTTTTTTGTATTAAAAACACTTATTTTATTGGTCAGATGAAATATGCTAATTATTTGAGACAGGAATTTTGGGTTTTCATGAGCTGTATGCCAAAATCATCAGTATTAAAACAATAAAACACTTGAAATATTTCAGTTGGTGTGCAATGAATCTAAAATATATGAGTTACATTTTTATCATTACATTATGGAAAATAATGAACTTTATCACAATATGCAAATTTTTTGACAAGGACCTGTAGGTGCTACTGAAGTGGAGATTTCGGACTTGGGAGTATGAGAGAAAAGTCATTTTGAGAAAACGCGCTTGGCATATTTGCATCAGCCAATGAGATTGCACATTTAGAGTTAAATCCCCCCTTTTACTTTCACGATTGGTTGCTGATGAAAAGGAAATGACCATACTTGGATTCGACAGCATTGTACAGGAGAGAGAGAGGTTACTAACGGTGTGTGTGTGTGATGAAAGGGTGCAGGTAGCGATCGCCGGAGCAGCGCGATGACTTAAAACGGCAACTTTAGATGAATTTATGAAAAATCTATAGACGCAAACAGACAAAGTTTAGTAAAATAAAGACCTAAATGTGTATTTCAGACTTTTTTTTCAACACAAGTCTGAAAGAAGACAAGTTATTAAAGACAAATATCCCCAAATCTCAAAATTGACCAGTGGAAAAAAAATTATGTTTTTGCCTGCCGTGTCTCGCCTTAAGTCAATTCTGAGCAGTGTTCTTGGGAGTAATTCTCAGAGGCTTGATAAATACGGGCCCTGATTTCATTCATATGTGGAAATATACTGAATATGTATCTGATTTTTGCATTATGATTTGAGTGTGAACAGTCAGGTCAGAATTCAGATTAGTGTCTGAGAATAGCTTCAGTGCTGAATCAGAATTTGCAACGTGCAGGTGGCCTTAATACCTTCTCAGCAAGGGAAAGTTGCTCCTGGACACGGAGTAGGTCATGCTTAGCGGATACCAGGCTGTCTTGCAGGTCTTTCTGAGAAGCAACATTGGCATTCAGGGTCTTTTCAAAGTCAGCCTGCATTGCTGCAACTGTGCCTTCCAGATTTGCGATCTCCTGAGCACATATTGCAAACTACCAATGGAAAAAAAAGGTCTGTAAATATTTTGTCAATTTTACTGCTGTTTCTAAACTTTACAACACATATAGTACTGTGCACTTGACAGATACAAATAAATACATACATAAAACAGAACATACCACAGAGTTCCCATGAAGCCAAACAGAAAGTCATAACGGAAATGGTGAGAAATAAAATCTTATAAACAAAATATGAGAAGTCATATTGCCAATGAAGGGAAATCACTCTCTGTGTGTTCACAGGGGCATTGACAAAGGCTCAAACACAGTCCAAATGTCTACAATGGAATCAAATCCATGCCACATATATTTGCAAAACAATAAAGCATAGGTCTACCGATAATGAAGCTGAAGGCTAAAATTGCCAACTTGGCTAAGTGTGTGGTATATTTTATACCTGATGATCTTCTTGGCTTTTTTGAAGGGCTTTCAAGGCTCTCTCTGCTTTGGACTTGTCATCTAGAGCACTCATGGCCTACAAAGCAATCATTATAATGGCATGACAGATAATAATGTACTATAAAGTGGTGCCCAAAACTATTTGGACACTTGATGTCTGAATGGCATGGCATTAGATACAAACTATCAAACCAAGTGGCTTTTATTTTAAAGAAACAGCACAAGCTCAATTTTAAAGAAAAACATTTCACTTTCTGTTGGGTTTTATATGAGAAAATAATGTTGTTTAAGGGTGCAAATACTTTCTGGGGCCACAGTATGTATCAAATTTACCAATATACTAACAATATACTATTATTATTTTCATAATTTACCTGAGATTCCAAAGTTCTGAGTCTAGCTTTCAATTTGTCATTGTCCTCTTGTAGTCTGGAAATCTCCTAAAATTAAAAAGTTAAAGACTTTCTCTGTTAGTGTTTATTTATTTACAGTACATGTGTACTAGTTCCAATTTAATAAGAAATTACCTTCTGGAGTAGTTCAGAAACACCTCCTTCATTCAACGGTGCTAATTTTGGCTTACTGGACTCCTGATTTACCTAAAAGCCCACAAAGAAGATGTTGAAGTTAGTAGCTCACCATGGAGAAGCATTCTTAAAGTATAGTCCTTGCTTTTGTCTCTGTTTATTTAGGACACATGAAATCAAATTTTTTATCAGAGTTAGCATTGTGGTTCATTAGCTTTGAAGCCTTAAATATGCTCATCTAATGTACTTCTAAATTTGCTAAATAAACAATGCATTTCATGGAATTTTTTCATTTGAACTCATGACCATGACAGAAACTAAAGTTATATGGCCAACAAAAAAATGTTAAGGGAAGTTATGTTTTGACACTTTATATTTACTTTAAGAAAAGCTGTTCTTAAGAACATCACAAGCCATGACAATCTAGAACGATAAAAGGCATATGTCACACTTTAACCTGCAAAATGTGTGAATTTTGTGCAGGCTGCAGCAAATAAAACAGCTTAACTGACTACACCTATCAGAGACAGATGTCTCCTATCCAGACCTGCAATGAGCTCACCTTGCTGTTGGGTTTGAAATCAGTCTTCTCAAACTCAGCTACTTGTTCCAGTAACTCTCTAATAAGATAAGAAATGTAAAAAGGGGGGAATGAGAGACATGTAAGGATTCATATGAATGTTGGACAATAGCCTATGTGAGCGTTTTCCTTGTTTTAATTAACTTTAAAGGAGTAAAATCATAAGAAATCACACTTTTCCTTGATACTTTGAACAGTGTCCAAGCTGCTTTTACATACAACGCAAGTGAATGGGGACTGGGGCTGTCAGCTTCAAAAAGACAAAAACAATCAGAAAAGTAGCCTATTCGACCATCCATTTTCTCCAGTCTTTCTCTTCAGAATACTTTTGAACATTATGTAGGAAAATGAACATCAATATTAGGAAAGAGTGGCTGAAATAAATTTTTCTTGATCACTTTAGTCAAATATTCCATTTAATTCTAAGATTCAAAGGAGGAAGAAAATGGTCATTAAAAACAATATTATGACTGCTTTAGCTCAATATACATAATGGACATTTTAATGGACATTAAGGAAAACATAAATAATGAAAAAATGTATAATTACTTTTTAAAAATGTATGAAAAATATGAATACATTTAAGTTGGTTACGTGTTGATGTAAGCCACAGAAAAGACGCATCAATGACACAAAAGCAGATGCACCTGCTCGGATTCTCTGCTCTGAAGAGCCTCTAAAAAACACACATATGTACATGTCAGTTACATTATTCTAAATGGAAAAAAAAGCCCCTCCTTCTTCTGAAAACAGTTTGTGGTAGGCTAAACATTTGGCAGTGCGTGCGGTCTGTGAAGATTGCGGTGTACACATGCAGATATGGGTGTTTTCCCTATGTGAGGCCCATCCCTGATGTACCAAGGAGGGAGGATCATACACAAACACAGACAGCAAGTAATGGAGACAAAACACACTTAGCCACAAACACGATCATACTGCACAAGCGACATGTTACAGTAAACAAGTGTAAAAACATTTTTTTTTAAATGTTTTTTTGCTTAGCTCTCTAAGATATGTTTGTGATTTTTACTGTTGTTGATCAAATTTAGTTCAGTACTGACCACACTACAGTGCATAATTTTAAAAGGACAAAAATTCATATTCTACTCATTATCTACAAAAACAATAATAAAAGCAGCCTATACACTATATTCCAAGTCTTCTAAAGTCATACAATAGCTTTGTGGTTAATCAATATATGAATAATTCCCTAAGTTTGTATGTTAAAATCAATAGTGATTGGGGAAAGAAATATAATTTGTTTACTCATATTTCTAGTATTTTAATTTAAATTAGAGTTAGATCATTTTAATAATTATTAATAATGTTAGCTGAGGCACCCTAGAGGGATCAAGCCCAATGATCGAATACCGTGGTCTTTAAGCATTTACTAGAACAGAATGATGTTAACAGGCAACGTTGAACAGTTCTTTATTTAAACCATCCTTAAACATATTAAGTGGGATGCTATATTCATATACAAAATAATAATACAATATATTAGCACTAGCATAAAAGGGTGGCTGATTAGAATTGGCTGGTCACTATTCCGCCAGCTCTTTTACTTAAATCCAGCTTGTTCATTCTTTCATTTATCTAATCTTGACAGACCACTTTTTTTCTTTCTTTTTTTTTTTTTTTAAGTACACATCATTCACATAGCGTCATGGTATTTATTGAAAAAATTATGCTAATCGTTAGTTTCTTTCAAGTGAGAAACTATGCTTACATAATTACCTATTGGACCAAGCATTCTCTCAATTATAAATTGCAGTCTGACAAGTGGTTGTGTTCCTTCAAGCTTTAAAGGGTTAGTTCACCCCAAAATGTAAATTCTGTCAGTAATTACTCACCCTCATGTTGTTGATGAGAATACTTTTTGTGCACAAAAATAAACAAAAATAACGACTTTATCCAAATATTAATTTTCTTCTCTGTGGGCCTCGAGTATGTTCACGTAGTGTAAGAGCGCAGCGCTTTTCTGTTGTACGTCACACGCATCACACACATGACCAGCGTCGGCCAATAGTGAGCCTACGTGTGACGTATAACACAGAAGCGCTGCGCTGTTACACTACATGATCCATTAATTTGTGTTCTGAAGATGAACGAAAGTCTTGAACAACATGAGGGTGAGTAATTACTGACAGAATTTACATTTTGGGGTGAACTAACCCTTTAAGCATGCGTTTGTCCAGCCTTTTCTTAAAAAGTCTTGACTAGATCCTACAGATCCAAATAATTTTCGTCCAATATCTAAGCTACCATTTTTATCTAAAATACTAGAAAAGATTGTTTTAGTCAGCTTACTTCGTTTTTAACAAAAAAATTGTCTTCGCTCTCACGTCTTCAGCAGGTACAAAATGCAGCAGCAAGGTTGCTGACCATCACAAGAAAGAGGGATCATATATCCCCTATTCTGGCCTCTTTACACTGGCTACCAGTTCAATTTAGGGATAAAATACAAGGTGCTTTTGTATACTTTTAAAGCCCTACACGGACTGGCACCAAAATATATTTCTGAGCTTATAAACTTTTGTTGCTCAGAGATCTCTGTGATCCCAAAACCAGCTGCTCCTTGAAATTCCTTGGTCACGCTTAAAAGGCAAAGGAGATTGCACTTTCTCATTTGCTGCCCCAAAGTTGTGGAATGGTTTACCAATGTCTATCAGCATGTTTAAAACTCATCTTAAGACATATTTGTTTGATGAGGCCTTTGCTACTTTGTAAGGACCATTGGTTTGGATTGGAAATAATATTTATATTATTTTATCTCTTTCTTATGTTTTATTTGATTAATTCTTTCTTTGTATTTTTATTGTTTTATTTAATTCCTTTGAAACTGTACAAACTGAAAACTTTGGATTTCAATAATAACTAATAAAAATAAATATAACTATATTAGCGTCCGCCACACCAGTGGACAATATCATTCTATTTATTCTAATCGTGTGCTATAGTTTAGTCATCTGCCACTTTAAATGCTCCAGTTCTTAAAGCAGAATGGTTTCTGATTGGCTGTCAATATTTTTAGCATTTTTAGCATCAGCTGGAAAAAATTGTTCTACAAGTGATTTCAATAATACATTTTCTCTGTGCAGTTATTGTTGTAGTTGTGGTGTGGACTCTGCTATTCTTTTATATTTAGACTGATTTTATCGTTATTGTTATAGTTATTGTCTTTAGTGCGAACAGGCCTTAAGACCACTATTGCATTCCAGATGTCCTAGCCTGATGACATCTCAGATGTCTTCATCATCAACATAAAAATCTGCCAGCTTTGAGAGTGAAAGTATAACTTTCAGCTGACCTTGAGGCGTGAGGCCTGACCAGAGCAGTAGGAAGGATGTGGTTTTACTCTGACAGTGCAAGAGTGCATGGGTCACAAATATGAGATCATGAGATAAATTAAGCGTACTGCCTTCCATTTCTCATCCTGAGCTAAAAACAATTACAAAACTGAGACAATTTTGTTACGGAGTGTCTATTTATGCTCCAGAGGAAGTAAGACGTGCTGAAAATATAAAGAGTTTTAAGTTTTAAGTCTAAATTAAAAACATTTTTCTTTAGTCTAGCTCGAAAGAAAAACATTTTTCTTTAGTTAGGATCGATTGCTCCTTGCTGTTGGTTTGTGTCTGTATCGTCTGTAGCTTCGTCAGGTCATCTTCATTTATATGGTGCTTTTAACAATGTAGATTGTTTCAAAGCAGCTTTACAGAGATAAACATATAATTTAAGGTAACAGAGATTGTTTCGGCTTCATAGCGGTTCTTGAATAAATATTATTTTCCAGCTTCAGCTAGTTTTGATTGATTCATTTCCGTTGAAATTATCATTTGTTATTAAATTAGGGGCCGCTAAGATAAACGCTGATGGCATTCACACGCGCATTAAGAATTGATTATATAGTTATGTGTGTTTGAATATATGTGCGCAGGTTTGTAATTCCCAACAAACCATGCTTAAACTACTTGTCTTGCCAATAAATTTGATACAGAATTTTATTTTATTTTATCACTTTGGGTTAGGTACGCAAACCAAATTTTCCCACAACGCTTTATCTGTAGAGTGGTAAAGGGATCCTCCATAAGGAGAGGCTAGTTGACACTTCAGCACTGCATTGCCATCGGGTCCAGGCGAAGGTCCTAGTCAGATCTTGATACGGCCGGGATCCAGCAGGCTGCGGGAAAACCTCGGCATAAACAAAGACACTAAAATTAGCGTAGATGCCATTCTTCTTTTGATGTAAAGAGTACATCAGGATTTAAGGGAAGTGTTCCCAGTTCCGGCTGACCTAATCTATGCAGCCTAACATTGAATTATAGAAGTCGATAATGTATTATGTGAATGCTAGGTAAAAGAGATGTGTCTTTAATCTAGCTTTGAACTGACAGAGTGTGTCTGCTTCCCGGACAATGGTAGGAAGACTGTTCCAAAGTTTTGGTGCTAAATAGGAAAAGGATCTACCGCCAGCAGTCGATTTTGATATTAGGCATTATTAACTGGCCGGAATTTTGAGATCGCAATAGACGTGAAGGACTATAATGCGTTAAGAGCTTGCTCAAGTACTGCGGAGCTTAAGCACTTTTGTGCTTTGTAAGTAATCAACAATATTTTAAAATGTATATGATGTTTAATTGGAAGCCAATGCAGTGTTTAAAGAACCGGGCTAATATGGTCATACTTCCTTGGTTCTGGTAAGAACTCGAGCTGCTGCGTTTTGAACTAGCTATAATTTGTTTATTAAGTGTGCAGGGCAACCACCCAGTAGAGCATTACAATAATCTAGCCTTGATGTCATGAACGCATGAACTAATTGTTCCGCATTTGTCAATGAAACCATATGGCGTAATTTAGATATATTTTTAAGATGGAAAAATGCGGTTTTACAGATACTAGACACGTTACTTTCGAATGAAAGATTGGTATCAAAGAGCACACCCAGGTTCCTAACCGACGACGAAGACTTAACAGAGCAGCCATCAAGTGTTAGACAGTATTCTAGGTTATTATGTGTGGAAGGTTTTTGTCCAATAATTAGAATGAGTTTTTTCAGAATTTAGTAGTAGGAAATTACTAGTCATCCAATTTTTTAAAATCAGCTATGCATTTCGTTAATTTTGAGAATTGGTAAGTTTCGTCAGGGTGTGAAGAAATATACAGCTGAGTATCATTGGCATAACAGTGAAAGCTAATTCCATGTTTCCTAATGATATCTCCTAATGGTAGCATGTACAGAGTGAACAGCAGCGGTCCTAGTACTGAGCCTTGTAGTACGCCATACTAAACTTCTGATCAATCAGACATCTCTTCATTTACTGCTACAAACTGATAACAGTCTGATAAGTATGATTTAAACCATGCTAGTGCAATTCCACTTATGCCAACATAGTTTTCTAGTCTATTTAAAAGAATGTTGTGGTCAATGGTGTCAAATGCAGCACTAAGATCGAGTAGCACTAATAGAAAGATACAACGGCGATCGGATGATAAGAGCAAATCATTTGTGACTCTAATGAGGGCTGTCTCAGGACTATGGTACAGTCTAAATCCTGATTGAAAATCCTCACAGATATCATGTCTTTCAAGAAAGAAACACAGTTGTGAGGATACTGCTTTTTCTAATATCTTTGACAGAAAAGGCAGATTCGAGATCAGCCTGTAAATGACTTATTCTATAGGATCAAGTTGCGTTTTTTTAACAAGCAGTTTAATCATAGCCAGCTTAAAGGTTTTTGGTACGCATCCTAGAGACAAAGGCGATTTTTAGAAGAGGATCTATGACATCTGGAAGCATCTCTTTCAGTAGCTTGCCTTTGCCTTTGGCTTGCTCAGTTGGGGATATTTAAATTAACCAAGCATTAATACCATTGATCAGCCCTACCAAACGTGGATGTTTTTTCCACTAAGAAACAAACATTGTTCTGTTATTTGATTGATACTGTGAAGCTGCTTTGAAACAATTTATATTGTGAAAAGCGCTATATAAATACACTTGACTTGTCTTGGTCGGTATAGGGTCTAACATACAAGTTGTCGATTTAGATGAATTAACGAATTTGCAAAATTCTTCCTCTCTTATAGCAACAAATGAATACAATTTTTCATCAGGGAGACTACAATGCACTCCCTGATGTGATGCTGTAGTAGACGGTTGCATAGTTATAATTTTCTCCCTGATATTATCAATCTTATAAGTGAAGAAGTTCATAAAGTCATTACTGCTGTGTTGCTTGTAAACTTCTGTAATTTAAGCTTTCTTTTTCGTTAGTTTAGTCACTGTTTCAAATAAATACCTAGGATTATGTTTATTTTCTTCTAATAGGGTTGAAAAATAAGAAGATCTAGCAGCTTGTAAAGCCTCTCTGTAAGCAATTGAGCTCTCTTTCCATGAAATCCGAAATACCTTTAGTTTTGTTTTCTTCCAGTTGCACTCCATTTTTCTGGCTGCTCTCTTAAGGGCCTGGGTGTGCTCGTTGTACCATGGCGTTGGACTATTTTCTTTAATCTTCTTTAAGTGCAACGGAGCAACTGTGCCTAAAAGTGCTGGAAATGAGAGAGCTAACAGTTTATGTTGCAATATCAAGTTCTTCTAAGCTATCCGGGATGCTGAGATGATGAAACGGATTAGAAAAATTATTGATAAAGCAATCTTCAGTGGCAGAAGTTATAGGTCTAACAGATTTATAACACATTGCCTTTCTGATGAGGTTCATGTTTATATCAGTAATATTGTGGGGTTGACTCATTTAAAGTGATGTAATCATTTTGTTTTAGCCAGGTTTCTGTCAAACACAGAACATCTAGGTTATAATCTGAAATCATATCATTAACTATGAGTGATTTTGAAGTAAGGGATCGAACATTCAGCAATCCAAGCTTTATCATTTGCTCATCTGTATTATATCTGTTTTTTATTTGTTGAACATCAATTGAATTTTTAACCTTAGATGGGTTTGGATGTTTTTTGGATTTCCAAATTCGGGGAACAGACAAAGTCTCTATATGATGATATCTAGGTGAAAGAGGCTCTATGTGATGGGATTTATCTGACCTTGGTGACGCGAGGGCGCTTGCAGACGGTTGATTTAGCCAGTCTGTCTGCTTCCTGACCTGAGCCCCAGATTGTCATGTTATATTTATAAGACTATGAGACAAATTACTAGAGAGAAGAGCAACACCATCCCAGGAGGGATGAATACCATCTCTTTTCAATAGGTCAGGCTTGCCCCAAAAACTTTTCCAATTGTCTATGAATTCAACATTATAATGCGGACACCACTCAGACAACCAGCGATTGAGTGAACATAATCTGCTAAGTATCTCATCACTCCTGTGAACAGGAATGGGGCCACAACAAATTACAGTGCCTGACATCGTACTTGCGAGTTCACTATTAATATTGAGAGAATATTAATATTGGTGATCTCAGACTGGCGGAGTCGAACATCATTAGTGCCGACATGAATAATGATCTTAGAGAATTTACGATTAGTATTAGCCAGCACTTTTAAATTTGCTTTGATGTCAGGCGCTCTGGCTTCCGGCAAACATGTGACTATGGTGGCTGGTGTCTCTATTTTCACGTTCCGTGTGATCGAATCACCAATTACCAGAGCACAATCAACAGAATTCTCAGTGGGTGTTTCACTGAGTGGGGCAAATCGATTTGTAATATGGCACATAGTCTTAGAGCTCAAACATGACAATATGGGGCTCAGGTCATGAAGCAGACAGACTGGCTAAACCGACTGTCTGCCAGCTGTCTCACGTCACCAAGGTCAGATAAATCCCATCACATAGAGGCTCTTTCACCTAGATATCATCATATAGAGACTGTGTCTGTTCCCCGAATTAGGAAATACAAAAACTTCCAAACCCATCTAAGGTTTAAAATTTAATTGATGTTCAACAAATGAAAAAAAAAGATTTAATACAAATGAACAAACGATAAAGCTTAGGTTGCTGAATATTCGATACCTTACTTCAAAA
Organism: Meda fulgida; assembly: GCA_030578275.1. Taxonomy (NCBI): domain Eukaryota; kingdom Metazoa; phylum Chordata; class Actinopteri; order Cypriniformes; family Leuciscidae; genus Meda; species Meda fulgida. The sequence continues at coordinate 18,053,265 of CM060639.1, forward strand.
GCACTTACATTGTTAATGATATGATTACAGACTATAACCTAGATGTGCTGTGTACGACAGAAACCTGGCTAAAACCAAACGATTACATTACTTTAAATGAGTCCACCCCCCAAGATTACTGTTATAAACATGAACCTTGTCTAAAAGGCAAAGTGGGAGGTGTTGCTGTAATTTATTGTAATATTTCCAAAATTACTAAGAAGGGCTGTGCGATTAATCGAAATCGTAATAAAATCACGATTTGAGCATGCGCGATTTCTAAATCACGTCTCCAACCTCCCAGTATGCTATCCGAACCAATCAGAATGCAGCGCGCCTAAATTGAGCGCGAGAACAGAACAGACCGGGCGAGCATAACGACACAGAAACAGGGAAGATGAGTTCAGGACAGGTTAAGGACTTGGTGCCCCCCAAAAAAATCAACATCTATGGTGTGGGATTACTTTGGATACAGGAGAGATGATTTATCACAGAGTCAGGTAATTTGCAAGACCTATCAATCTTTCATTACAGCAAAACAGGGTAACAAAACAAATCTTTTTCAACACCTGAGGCAGCGCCACACAGAGCTTTATAACCAATGCATGGCAAAAAAATCCCTGGACACGAACCAAAGTACATCCCAAACTCATTCGAAACAAAAATCGATAATACAGGCATTTGTGAGCTGCACACTAGGGCTGGGACGGTTACTGCATTACCGTGGTCATGTGACCCCTACCGCGGGTCTGAGCTAGTCACCGTCGTCACTGCAAAAAAAATAAAATAAATAAATAAATAAAAAGTGCCTGCACATGTGCACGTTTTGTCTAATTACATGGATTCATTGATTCTAATGACTTGGATTGAGTCTAGTGACATTGTGTCTAACATGCAGAGCCAGTCCGAGCCTTTTGGGGACCCTAAGCAGAATTTGATTTGGGGGCCCCCTCCCACTACGCGAAGTCACCTGTGCTTGACGATTATTGACACAAATGTCACGCAATAATGATACATTATAAATTAATACAGTGAGGTTATGTATTAATGCAAAAAAAATACTTAAAAAATAGATGCCTACTTAAAGTTTTAACTTTTACTTTACTCTTTTACTAACTCTTTGAAACTTCTTAAAACAAACTGTCTCATAACATATAAAATAAATTATTTGCTAAAATAATAATGACAAAACAGAAATCAGAAACATAATAAGAGCAAGGGTTCAATAATGAACATTATTGTTGAAAACTGTAAAAATATTATTATTTCTCAACTGTCTCAATACATTGTAACTGTCCTCAAAATCTTTTTTATTATTATTTTAGTAACAGACTTTGTTGGATTGTATATGACAGAATCCAACAAAGTCTGTTACTATAATACCGGTGATGATGTACTGGCGCTCGTTGTATGTGTGTATGCAATGTATTTTTCCCCTCGGGGCTTGCCGTAGATAGGAATGGGTTGTGAGCACTTGGTACTGGAGTGTCGCGGGTTTTTGGAGTTAGTGATCTGATGTGTGGTATAATAAAGTGGAGAAGAGTTCAAACTGCTATGTTTATTATTTATTCAAACTGCTACCCTTACACCTAGAAGGTTAAGTTCCCCTGCGTCTATTTTACCCAACTTAAACCGATACCGTGACTATGCGCAGTTGTGCACGGATTGTCTATGCACGCGTGAGGTGTCTAGATTATGCGCATGACTTAAACGCTGGCACACAGCAGCAGTTTTAGGCAGGTATATTGATCATGAAATCTGAATTTTCTTGTCCTGAATTATTCATTCAGTCAGTCATATTCATTCATTCATTTATGTCACTTGTTTAAGTCATCTAAAAAAAAAAAAATTAAACTCGATTGGGGAACCAAGCAGCCGCTTAGTTCGCTTATGCCTCGGGCCGGCCCTGCTAACAGGGATTCAAGGATTTCTAAACAAAACTCATCATCATCATCAAAAGATGGAGCAAATCCGACCTTTCGCGAGTTGGGGAGCGGAATGTTTCATGACGCATAATAACATTCCATTCGTATTGACTATTAGGCCTGTATGGGAGAGTACCTGTTTAATGTCTCTTGTAGCCTATAATTTGAATTCTATTTTGCTAAAGCATTAAAATACAGGCGCATGACTCATGAGAAAGCCCCAAAAGCAGGACCTCAGTTTTTAATTGCACATGCTTATTTTACGCGATTCTCTCACGTGGTTGAGCTGTGAAGCCGACAATAGCAGGTAGGTAGATAGGCAACTATTCCATCGAAACATGGCAGAGAGTAAGTAAAATTTATTTATATAGCACTTTTCACAGATAATCATCACAAAGTGCTTCACAGTAAAATGTAATACAAGAACAATTTAAATACATTCCCCAAAATACAAACAACAAACACTACAAATAACCATAAAAAACCCTTGACTAACCAAAAGCCTGCTTGAAGAGCAAAGTCTTCAGTTGTTTTTTAAAAGAATCAACTGAGTCTGTGCAACGTAAAACAAGAGGCAAAGCATTCCACAGCCTGGGAGCGACTGCCTGGAATGACTGGTCCCCTCTAGTTTTAAAATGAGTACGGGGAACAACTAATAACATCTGATCTTAAGACCTGAGACTCCGGGTAGGAGTGAGCACTTCCGCGCACTTCCGGTGTGAGAACGCTAGGCGTGCTTGTGCTGCCGCTTCACGCTGGTATTTGTTTGTCTGCTATTCTACGTCTATTTTTTGGATATGTTTTTTTCTTGGAATCGATCTTCTTGGATTATTCACTGAACCTTCTTACACAATCAACACTTGGATTATTCACTGGACTATTTACACGCTCAGAAGTTTCATGATCCTGTCACACTGATCGGCTACGAGCCCTCTCCACTTCGTATCCCTATCCCTCGCGACATCTGATACTGTGAGTCTCCCCTCTCCTTATCATTTTGTGGTGTCAATCCTTGGTATGGTTGGGTAGCCTCCCCTTCTGTGGATTGTGTGGATTGTGGGTCTGATACGGTTCTGGCTAACGTAGTTAAACCGATAAATTATTGTGCAGGTCGTCGCGTTGGACATTACTGGTCATGTCATCACGTATCCGATTGCAGGTTTTATTTTTTGGTCTTTTTTGGTTAGGGCTATCTTTGAATGAAGGCAATCAAACTTGCTCCCCCGAGATGGCGTTACAATTTTCTGCTGCCCATCTCAGAACATACAAAGGATCGTTACAGCTGGCTTCGGACATCTATAAATGGTGTGAAAAACTTGGAGTGTTACGGCGACCGCGCTATCTACACCGGTCGTGGAAGAAACTTCGGAACTATCACTGCTCGTCTTTTAATAACATTCCGGTTGTCTGTTCAAACACCCGTGCGTCGGATATAACACAGCTGGAAAATCGATCCATTAACTTTGGAAATGTGAGATCATTGGGTTTCGAACCTGAACTTGGAGCCTGCAGACGCGCATCTTCAGACCTGCGATGTGCGTTGTTGAACACACGCTCTCTAACTGATAAAGCATCAGTGTTGAATGACATAATCACTCACACAAACCTGGACATGCTACTGTTGACCGAAACCTGGCAGGTTCCTAATGACCTTTTCAACCTGAACCTCCTAACTCCGCCTGGGTACATCTACTTCTCTCAACCGCGTCTTCATCGTAGAGTTGGAGGGCTGGCGGTAGTTTGCCATGAGACTATTAAAACTTCCAGGATCGAGTTTCACGATGTTTCAGCATTTGAATACCTAGCGCTGAAAATGACTGGCCAAACACCACTGGCTGTAATCTTAATTTACCGACCTCCTAAAAGCCACTCTGACTTTTTCTCTGAGATTAGTGCATTGCTTACTCTTGTCTGTGGTAGCTAGCCATCTGTTATTCTGCTTGGTGACTTTAATATACATGAAAACACTGCACAATGCAATGAATTGATGTCTGTACTGGACTGTTTCAACCTAACTCAACATGTAACTTTTGCTACCCACTCCAGGAGTCATATACTGGATCTCATATGTACATCTGGCTTAAATAATATCTGTGTTAACGGTTCGGACTTTGCTTTCTCTGATCATAAACTCATAAGGTTTAGTTGTAGTTTTCCAGTAGCTATATCACCACTGAAGAAAACACTGACTTATCGTAAAATCAACTCTGTGAATCCATCTTCTTTTTCTGCTTCAATAAGGGATTCTCCCTCGTCTGAATGTCTACAATCTAACTGTCCATCAGAGATCTGCTGTATATACAACAATGCTTTGTCTCAAATACTTGATATGCATGCTCCTGTTAAAACTAGACTGGTTCCATCTACTCGTGCTTCACCTTGGTTCACTCCTGAAATACGAACGATAAAAACTGAGGGTCGTCGCCTGGAAAGACTATACAGGAGAACTGGACTAATGATGCAAGATCTTGTTATTTCACCTCTACCATTAGAAATTCCAAATGCAGGCCCAGATCACTATTTGCAATGATTAACAAACTCACAAATCCACCAGAACATGTTATTTCGGGCTCTGTGGGGCTTGTAAATAACTTTTCTCAATTTTTCTCTGATAAATTGAAGTCAATCACTACATCCATTACCAAAAACACTCCTCATACAAGTGACTCAAATGTTCATTTAAGGTTAGCTGGTTCCGCTCACTTGACAAACTCCCTTTCTGCTTTCACTCTAACTACTCCTGCTGCCTTAAGTGGTCTAATCGTGAAATCAAATTCCACATCCTGCCGGCTTGATCCTACCCCTACTGTTTTGCTTAAGTTGTGTGTGCCCGAGGTTGCTCCCTTCATAACACATATGACAAACTGTAGTTTAGCGTCTGGTGTTGTTCCAGCTGAATTAAAAATGGCTGCGGTGACCCCGATTCTTAAAAAACCAGGCCTTGACCACCTAAATATGGATAACTACCGATCTATATCCAATTTAACATTCATGAGCAAAGTCCTTGAAAGGGTTGTTGCTTCACATTTACAAACACATTTGGATGCTAATGGTCTTTTTGAACCTTTTCAATCTGGATTTCGCCCATCACATAGCACTGAAACTGCCCTTCTTCGGGTGGTCAACGATATTCTTTTGTCCTGGGATTCAGGGCTGATAAATACTTTGATGCTCCTTGATTTAAGCGCTGCTTTTGATACAGTTTGCCATGAAATATTGATCTCTAGGCTTTCTGATATTGGCATCACTGGCTCCGCTCTTTCCTGGCTCATTTCATACATCAGTGACAGAAAGTATTATATCACTATACAAGGGTTTAGATCTGCTACTGCCTCACTTACACAGGGTGTTCCTCAAGGTTCGGTTCTTGGCCCACTATTGTTCATTATATACATCTATCCACTCGGTGACATCATACGCAGGCATGGACTTAAATTGCACTGCTATGCTGATGATATTCAAATATATCTCACCACCAGCTCTGATAGGCCATCTCTGCCTGACTTACTCACTGCATGTATCAGGGACATCAAGCATTGGATGTCACTGAATTACCTCAAATTAAATGATAAGAAAACCGAGATATTAGTGATTGGCTCTGTTGCCTCAGTCAAAAGGATGGACCAGTCCTTTGATATTGATGGAATTCACATTAAGCCCTCATCATCGATTCGTAACCTTGGTGTCTTATTTGATCAAACTTTATCTTTTGGCTCTCATTTTTCTTCTCTTGTTAAAAACTCATTTTTCCATCTTCGCAGTATTGCTCGCTTACAAACTTCTCTCACCTTAGCTGAGGCTGAAACCTTAATTCATGCATTAATCACATCACGCCTCGACTATTGCAATGCCTTATTTCTTGGTCTTCCGAAAAAACTTATTGCAAGATTACAGTACGTTCAAAACTCTGCAGCGAGAGTCCTCACCTCTACTAGGCGTTCTGCGCACATTACTCCTCTACTTTATGAACTTCACTGGCTACCTGTGGCATCACGTATCCACTTTAAGGTACTGCTTCTAACGTTCAAAGCATTAAATGGGCTCCACAATATTTGTCTGACCTACTCCACCCTTACCGTCCTACACTGTCTCTCAGATCAGCTGAACTTGGTTTACTGTTCGTCCCTCATTTCCGGTTGTCTACTGTAGGAGGAAGGTCTTTCAGTACTAATGCTCCTCAATTGTGGAATTCGCTACCTCTTACACTACGCAATACCTCTTCTGTGGCTACTTTCACGACCCAGTTAAAAACATATATTTTTAACATGCATTTTGGATAATGTAATTATATGTATGCTCTGTGACTGTAATATATGGGTGTCTAAATGTATTGTATGTACACTGTAAAGCGACCTTGAGCTTCTGGAAAGGCGCTATATAAATAAAACTTCTTCTTCTTCAGTGATGTAGGTAGGGACTTGGCCATGCAAGGCTCTAAAAGTAAGAACCAGAATTTTAAAATGAATTCTATACTGGACTGGTAACCAGTGAAGTGATGCTAAAACAGGCGTGATGTGTTCTCTTTTCTTAACGCGGGATAAAAGCCTTGCAGCAGAGTTCTGAACAACCTGGAGACGATAAAGCTCCTTCTTACTCAAACACGTAAAAAGACTGTTACAATAGTCTAAACGGGAGGAGATGAACGCATGAATAATCATCTCTAACTCACCTTTAGTCACAGATGATCTTAATTTTGAAATGTTCCTCAATTGAAAAAAGCAGTTTCTAACTAATTGTTTCGAATTAAGCTCCAAGGACATAGCTGACTCAAAGACAACACCTAAGGCTCCTGAGGCTCGGTTGGACAGACGGGCCTAAGTCGCCAATATATTGAATTATCTTTGGGATTTTACTTTCAGGGGCAATGATTAGTGTTTCTGTTTTGTCAGAATTGAGAAGCAAAAAGTTCTCACAAAAACACTTTTTAATACTAGACAGACAGTTAATTAAAGAGGACAATTTAAACAACTCAGTTTCCTTAAAGGAGCAATACAGTTGGATATCATCCGCATACAGGTGGTAAGATATGACGCTAAACTGACTAATAACCTAACCGAGAGGAAATATATACAAGAGGAACAAGATAGGACCCAAAACAGAACCCTGCGGTACACCACACGACAACTCTGCAGTTTCAGACATAATCTGATTCATATTAACACTAAAGCTTCTCCCAGACAGGTATGATGAAAACCATTTTAAAACTGATCCCGACATGCCAACCAGATCACGAAGTCTATTTATCATAATATTATGATCAATTGTGTCAAAAGCTGATGAGAGGTCCAATAAGACCAACACTGTGTATTTTTTAGAGTCAGCTGACATCATATCACTTGAAACTTTAAGTAACGCCGTTTCTGTTGAATGTTTTTTGCGAAAACCAGACTGGAATTTGTCAAATAACTCATGATTCTCTAGGAACAGGGTGAGTTTTTCAGCTACAACTTTTTCTAGAATTTTTGACATGAAAGGAAGCTTCGAAATTGGTCTATAGTTTTTCGGTTGTAGCAGATCCAGATTAGTTTTTTTTTTTTTTTTTTAAGTACAGGGTTAACAACGGCATGTTTAAAAAAAGCAGGAACAACACCATTTAAGAGTGAGGAGTTAAGCATCTCAACAATACAGGGGCCAATGTAGTCAAAAACTTGTACAAATAGTACAGTAGGAACAACATCCATAGGACAAAATTATAATTTCATAGAATGTAACAGAGAGGTAATGTCAAGCAACGTCACAGGTGTAAAAGTGGACCAACAATGCAGAGGGGACAAGTCACAGGCAAAGCTCTGAGCCAATGGTAGTACAATGTTAGCCCTAACATCTCTGATCTTATTAACAAAAAAGTTGAGGAATTCATTACAGTCAGATCTAGATAACACAGTTGTTTGAGAGCTAGTTGGAGAAACTATTGTATTAATGGTGTCGAACAAGATTTTGGAATTGTGCTTATTCGAGGAAATAAGTTGAGAAAAAAAGCACATTCTCGCCTTTTCAACATCTCATTCAAGGAGACCATTAGATCTTTAAGATGGAGCCTGTGAACCTCGAGTTTAGAAGATTTCCAAAGACGCTCCACTTTTCTACAATTTCTCCTAAAACTTAAGATAGCTTCATCAATCCATGGACAGGTTTTATTGTGGGAGCCAGCGCTCAATTTAATTGGTGCTACTTTATCTAGAATCGATAAGCACTGACCATTAAAAGATAGAATAAATTCATCAACATCAGTACATCCTATCAGAGAACATGGGTCAAACAAGGCAGAGAACCTCTCTGCAGTGTCTTGATTAATAATCCAGCTTTGTGTCATAATTCTCTGGGGCGGAGGATCTTGAGAAAATGTAATATTAAAAAACACACAGCTATGATCACACACATGTACATCTTCCACGTGTATTTACAATATCTAGACCAAGAGAAAAAACAAGGTCCAGGGTAGTGTTGTTACGGTACCAAAATTTCAGTATTCGGTACCAATACCAGTGAAAATCCACGGTTCTCGGTACCAATTTCGGTACCAAAGCTTAATTTAGCTTAAATTTATATATATTATTAAAGTGCACAGTTACAAAGATGGAAACTGTAGTATTAAAAACACTTTACAATACAATTATATTTGTTAGATAACATTAGATAAAATGACCAAACAATAAACAATAGTTATATACTGTAGCAATTATTCTCCTTGGGGTTAATTTAAAAATGTAGGCTACCAATACATTTTTAAAATCAAAAGTTTTATCTGTTAACATTATTTAATGCACAATGAATGAAGTAAACAAACATGAACAATCAAGTGTTTGTATTAAATAACATTCACAAACATTTAATGTTTATTGTATATTGTTCACTCAAAGTGTTGATAGATAAAGCATTAAGTAATGTTAATGAATGGTATCTTATTGTAGTGTTACCAAACTATACAGGAGATAAAACATGATTTATTTGACCAAAAATGTCACTCTTGTCTGTCTTCAAAACTTGAGAAACCTGGAGCTGATTTCTAATGCAAGGGCCAGAAATCAATTAATTCTTTGCTGATACTTCCTCGTCATGAAGAGCGCAGTTCGCACCGCTTTCTCCTTCTTTCCACAAGCGCTTGCTCTCCCGTGTCTCCGCTATGCAACCATGAACAGTGGCGCGCCTGGAGAAACAAGCTCGCACGTCGCTTCTATAGTGAGCGCGCTTGCCGCACGCCTACATTTGAAATAACGAATTTGCACGTGCTATGGCAACGTGACATTAGCCTAATTCAAAATATTTCCATATGTGGCTCTTTCCTCCTTTCTTGTCAACAAGTGGATTCAGAGCTACCGCATTAGCAGCACCAACGGTCGCCACGTCTCAGTGTTTTTATGAAAAGGACGCAACTCTGCACCTTTCGGACAGCGCATCAAGAACCGGATTAACCCGGTACTTCGGTACTACCGGTACTTAAGAAAAGCTGGTACCGTAACCGCTCAATTTTTTTAGTACCGACTTGGTACCGAAGTACCGAGTTTTTTGACAACACTAGTCCATGGTGTGACCCTTAATGTGCGTGGGTCCAGTAACGTGCTGAATGAAATTACAAGAGTCTGTAATAGAAAGGAAATTAGCAGCTGTATTGCATGTAAAATCATCAATATGCAAGTTAAAGTCCCTAATAATTAAAACCCTCTCAAGTTTGATGATAGATGATAAAAAGACAGTAAAATCAGTAAGAAAGACACCTGTCGGTCCAGGAGGGCGGTAAATTAACACACTGTAAAAAGTATTAGAACAGCCTACTTTAAGCATTTGAGATTCAAAAGAGGCAGAATTTTCTGAGTTAATCACTCTACATATGAAACTGTCACGCTGCACAACAGCAAGTCCACCACCACGATGTGCCAATCGAGGCATCCCAGTAACAGAACAGCCAACAGGACAGAGCTTGTTAAGGTAAACAAACTAATTTTCCCTTTGCCAGGTTTCCGTAAGAAACATAAGATCAATATTCTTGCTCATAAAAAGCTTGTTAAGAATAAACAATTTATTAGAGATGGAACGGGCGTTAAGCAAGGCAAAGTGGAGTAATGTAGTTTTCGACAGACCGGCATCAAGAACAGCTGATTGTGACAGAACTGACCTTAAACAGCTGACACAATCACGAGGTCTCCAGTTGCAGCGAATTGACAGTTGCTGGTCAGGCGGCACAGAGAACATCGGCAATGGCAAGTCCATCACGATCCCGTCAACAAATTGCTGACACACGCGAGGTTCACATCCAACCAGTAAAAGCATCGCGGGGTGTTGGTGCTGAGGAGCATTTTCACCCCCATACGGGGGAAAACTAGTCACAGCCACCGAAATCGTTCCCCGCGATATGGCCAGAGCACCCCCGTCCAGGATTAGCGCCTTCTCTTGACTTGAACGCCAGCTCTGCAGCCCCTTATCTTCGGTCTCTTCTTAGGATTCCCAGGTCCCCTGGCTATAAACAGGAACCGGTACTCAGGTGATGGAGGACGCACGAACGGGGCGGAAAGGTTTGTCTGAAACTTTCCCAACTTTCAAAGAGTCTTTCCATAGACACTCTGATGTCCAACAACGAGCGTCGATCATAAGTCCGAGCAGCAAAGACACAATAGTCAGACGATAGGGCTGATATGGCAACATATAGGGTGAATACAAACGTAAAAAGTTGGCAAATGCGATGCAGCACCGGCCAAGCCAAACACAGGCGCCATCTTTATCTGTCACCGTTTGACACATGAGAGAGGGCTAACTTGGGGGCAAAGCCAAATATCACGTCGCCAATATGGGCACATTTTGGCTTTGAACCAGACGAAAAAGAACTTCCAAACAATTTGGATGAGCCCATTTGTAGAATTTACCACAAAATTACACTGGGTTAAACACTCAAATACTTTGAATGTTTACTTAAATACTTAAATGTTAAATAAACAAGTTCCTTATTAAGTTCAATTGCCTTAGCCTCTTGGGAGGGATGTTTTGAAACATTTTTATTCATACAAATAAATCTTCATAAAACTTTATCACTGCATTTGTCTCCACCACTTTTTGCCAGGGTTGATTGTGTCCCCACCACGAAACATCTCGCGGCACGGATTTACCAATACAAATAAATAAAACATCTCCAGTTAACTCTAGTAGAGCATTCATTTCGTTTGTTTGTTAAATAAGAGGCGATCTGAAATGTGTTCTTTTTTAAATCAAGTGACCAAAGTGCTCGTTGCCGCGGATACAGTGTTCTGTTGTGACTCGCGCATAGTCTTCACTCGGACGCGCGCTTCAATCCGTTGCGGAGAGACTCTATTCGTTACGGTGAAATCACAAAACAATGCACAAAAAAACGTGTGCCTGCTTGATATACAACCACTAATAAACAATCGGTTTTGATGAGGGGGGAAAAAAACTATACTACTTAGTGCGGATTAGAACCCAGAACCTCTGACACGCTTGGCAAAAGTTCTGCCACTGAACCATTAAAGTACATTGGGTTAGTAGTCGGATCTATGTATTTATTCAAGTAAAAAATTCTCGCCACTAACAACATATATTACATCTCATTAAACGACAAATTAGACACAATGTACTATTGTATACTATGTACACAAGTTTTGTGATCCGTCTCGCCACTATAGTAGCACTGATCACTTTGAGGGGGGGATAAAAATAATTAAGCAGAGGCAGGAATACATTGACCAGAAAGGGGGAAATCCCACGCACCCCCTCCGGCAAATCACACCCTGTGTGCGCTTGTGTGCACGCGGGATGTATTGCGACGGCGGGCGGGATGATGCTAATAATGTTTTACCGCAATACCGCGGAAATTTCTTGCTTTTCAACCGCGGTAAGAAAAAATCCATACCGCCCCAGTCCTACTGCACACCATTCGACAGAAGTTAAAAAAGGCATAAAGAAAGAACCAACGTTTTTGAACCAACATTTGTCCTGCTTGTTTTCGTTTGTGAAAAATGTAATTCACATAAAATGTATATTTTTTTTAGAAATCTTTAGTCATTGTAATAGCTTGTAAAATTGTAATTAAGTTATTGAAATAGGATCCATGTTCAGACTACTACAGTATGTGGTGCTATTGTATTCTACACAGCCCTAAATAATTGCAGTGTTTCCCATATTGATTTATTTGTGGCGGCCGCCACAATATCAAAACTGACCGCCACAAATAGATTTTGACTTCGTTGAATAAACATAAGCACTAGACATTTCAAAATCGAAACCTAGCACGGGTGTTTTTATATCACTATATTTCTGAAGTAACCGACTGCGTTCAGAAAATTTGGGATGTCAGCGTTTGAGAGCTTTGTTTGCAGCACTGCTTTTGTGTACAGCGTTACCAGGGAAACCTCGATTTCTAACACCCTAACAGCGCCTCCCGCTGGGAGAGAATGACTTTTCTAATATATGCCGCAACAAATGGAGTGCAGGTCTGTGGAAAAACTGAATTGCAATCATCATTAGTAATGTAATCAGTATTGTAATCATTGTTAGTACTAAATAGAACAAAAAGTTAGTTTAAACAGCAATTTCAAATGTAATCCTTTTTTTGTGTATAACTTCACAGTTTCCTCTTATTAAAGGTTTGGTACAGTATAAGATGTTTTTCATTTCAAATGATTCAAATGACATTCAAATGATAATGCTTTTTATTTAATTTATTTATTTTAGAAAATGCAGTTAAGGATGACTCGCATTTCCAGAGCCACAGGTTTGTGCAAAAAGTTGGTTGGGCGTTTTTCATTTTTTTCATAGTTGGAAGAAGGTGGTGGCATTAACTGAAGCCCAGGAAGAACTTCAGCATCCAAAGCATGCACTCATAACAGAGTGTCCAACAAGGTGGGGCTCAAGGCAACGGATGATAGAACGAGTTTTGGAACAACAGAAGGCTCTGTCTCAGATCATTTTAGCTGATCGCAAAACAAGACACCTGGTTCCACGAAGGCAGGACACAAATGTCCTTGAATCTGTGAGCAAGCCACTGAAACCCCTGCAGGAGTTTACAGATGCCCTGTCTGGCGAGGACTATGTCAGCGTGTCATATCAGAAGCCAGTTCTTCATCTGTTCAACACAAACATACTGGCTGTGAATGATGAGGATTCTACCTGAGCAACACAATAAAATCCAAAATTCTTGAGTACATTAATACAAATTATGATGATGAAGATACCAAAGAACTGCTGGATATGGCGTCATTCCTAGATCCAAGATTCGAGACAAATTACATTGCTGAAGACAAACTTAGGCCAAGGTGATGTCTGACTGGTAGTGTCACGGGTCAATATGTATAATTATGGTTTAATATTTAGTCCGTCTGCCCAAGGCACCCGAGGAGCCGTCGCCGTCCACCGGGCGGCGGAGGAGCGTCGAGCCGTCCACCGAGGGCTAACCAGCGTCACCGCCAGGCACCGCGGAGGAGAGCGCACAGCTGGTGGGGGACCAGATGGCAGCGCGTTGTGGGAACCGGACCAAGTTTTTTTTTTTTTTTTTTCTCTCTCCCCTCTCTGGATCTGTCGCTCCTCATGCTTCCGTCTCCGTTTCCCTCGGTTTGTCTGTCCATACTCCCCAGGGATCGCCGCCGCCGGGGGGGGGAGTAGGCACAGGCTCGTGGGTACCCCCCGGCCTGTGAGGGGCGATGGGGGTATGTGGTGAACAGGACGGCCGAGGGACGTGAGAGAACGGCGCGAGGCCGGTGGTGCGATTGCTAATGAGCAACACCTGTGAAGCACACCGGTCTCGCATCTCTCACGGAGGAGCGGAAGCATAAAGGAGGAGCGACGACGTTGATGATCGAGAGAGGAACAGGCCTGTATTTTAGTTGTGTTTTGTTTTTGTATTTTACTTTAGCCAGCAGTCGTCCGCGAGGGGCTGCTGGCAGTTATATTTATTTTCTGTAGCCAGCAGTCGTCCGCGAGGGGCTGCTGGCGGTATTTTCCTTTTATTTGTTTTATTTATATAAATTATATTTTGATTGTTCGCCGGTTCCCGCCTCCTTCTTCCCTGAACATTGCTACAATGGGGTTCAAGCACGAAGTGCTGAAAACCTATTGTAATTGTACTGATTTTTATTAATATTATTAGGTGTTCAAGCACGAAGTGCTGAAAACCTATTGTATTTGTACTGATTTTTATTATTAGGTGTTCAAGCACGAAGTGCTGAAAACCTATTGTATTTGTACTGATTTGTAGGTGTTCAAGCACGAAGTGCTGAAAACCTATTGTAATTGTACTGATTTTTATTAATATTATTAGGTGTTCAAGCACGAAGTGCTGAAAACCTATTGTAATTGTACTGATTTTTAGGTGTTCAAGCACGAAGTGCTGAAAACCTATTGTAATTGTACTGATTTTTATTATTATTATTATTAGGTGTTCAAGCACGAAGTGCTGAAAACCTATTGTATTTGTGCTGATTTTTATTATTATTAGGTGTTCAAGCACGAAGTGCTGAAAACCTATTGTATTTGTGCTGATTTTTATTATTATTAGGTGTTCAAGCACGAAGTGCTGAAAACCTATTGTATTTGTGCTGATTTTTATTATTATTATTATTATTAGGTGTTCAAGCAGGAAGTGCTGAAAACCTATTGTATTTGTGCTGATTTTTATTAGGTGTTCAAGCACGAAGTGCTGAAAACCTATTGTATTTGTGCTGATTTTTATTATTATTAGGTGTTCAAGCACGAAGTGCTGAAAACCTATTGTATTTGTGCTGATTTTTATTATTATTAGGTGTTCAAGCACGAAGTGCTGAAAACCTATTGTATTTGTACTGATTTTTATTAGGTGTTCAAGCACGAAGTGCTGAAAACCTATTGTATTTGTGCTGATTTTTATTATTATTAGGTGTTCAAGCACGAAGTGCTGAAAACCTATTGTATTTGTGCTGATTTTTATTATTATTAGGTGTTCAAGCACAAAGTGCTGAAAACCTATTGTATTTGTGCTGATTTTTAGGTGTTCAAGCACGAAGTGCTGAAAACCTATTGTATTTGTGCTGATTTTTATTATTATTATTAGGTGTTCAAGCACGAAGTGCTGAAAACCTATTGTATTTGTGCTGATTTTTATTATTATTAGGTGTTCAAGCACGAAGTGCTGAAAACCTATTGTAATTGTACTGATTTGTATTAGGTGTTCAAGCACGAAGTGCTGAAAACCTATTGTAATTGTACTGATTTTTATTATTATTAGGTGTTCAAGCACGAAGTGCTGAAAACCTATTGTATTTGTACTGATTTTTATTAGGTGTTCAAGCACGAAGTGCTGAAAACCTATTGTATTTGTACTGATTTTTAGGTGTTCAAGCACGAAGTGCTGAAAACCTATTGTAATTGTACTGATTTTTATTATTAGGTGTTCAAGCACGAAGTGCTGAAAACCTATTGTAATTGTACTGATTTTTATTAGGTGTTCAAGCACGAAGTGCTGAAAACCTATTGTAATTGTACTGATTTTCATTATTAGGTGTTCAAGCACGAAGTGCTGAAAACCTATTGTAATTGTACTGATTTTTATTATTAGGTGTTCAAGCACGAAGTGCTGAAAACCTATTGTATTTGTGCTGATTTTTATTAGGTGTTCAAGCACGAAGTGCTGAAAACCTATTGTATTTGTGCTGATTTTTATTATTAGGTGTTCAAGCACGAAGTGCTGAAAACCTATTGTAATTGTACTGATTAGGTGTTCAAGCACGAAGTGCTGAAAACCTATTGTATTTGTGCTGATTTTTATTATTATTATTAGGTGTTCAAGCACGAAGTGCTGAAAACCTATTGTAATTGTACTGATTTTTATTAGGTGTTCAAGCACGAAGTGCTGAAAACCTATTGTATTTGTACTGATTTTTATTATTATTATTCTCCAATAAAACGCATCGTGCAGACCAAACCGTAAGGGCTAGAGACTTGAAACTTTGTCAGATGGTAGTACAAAAATCGAGGAGAGGTTATCAAAGTATGAGCCCGATTGGCCCATAGGTGGCGCTATAGCAACCAATTGCGCGAAACTGCTCATAACTCCTAAACCGTATGTCGTAGACTCAAGTGTCTTATATCAGTGGAAAGCTGAAAAGCTGGACAACAAAACGTATATCTCCGATTTCATTTCCGCCCTGACAAATTTTCCGCCATTTTGAATTTTGTCAAAAATCGACTTTTGCAAACTAGTCCCTGGTTTTTTGCCCGATCGGAACCAAACCAGTGCAGAAATGTTCTCTGGAGTCTGAATATCAATAATTATCGAAAAAAAGTTGAAATTTTGATTAACGGTCGCTAGGGGGCGCAAAATGAACGTTGTGGGAGGAGCCTATTTTACTAAAACGATTATAACTCCAGAAGTTAATGAGATAGGTTGACCAAACTTGGTACACATGTGTATGAGGACAGTTTGGGGTCACAGTAAAAAAATCGCGACGATCAAACACTAGATGGCGCTATAACATAAAAAAAAACATAAAAAGGGGTGTGGCCACCTGACCGTTAGTCCGATTGACTTGAAAATTGGTATGCAGTGTCTTGGTCCAAGGCCGCATGTATGTGTAAAAGGATATTGGCGTATCTCAAAAAACATGGCCGCCATTGACCAATGAATTTGACCACCTATGAGACGAGGTTAACGGAGGCCGATCGGAACGAAACTCGATGGGCATGTTCGACTTATGGCCCTAGAGGCCTTTAATAATTTTGAAAGAAATCGGCCACTAGTTGGCGCTAACGAGTTTTATGGCTCTGTAATCACGTGGTGTTGCACACATCCCCACACAATGCATATCATTTGATAGATCTCCTCATGCTGAACAACTTTGCCTCTAGAACCATTGCTGTCAATCAAATCGTTCATTAAATATTTACGAATATGTTAAAAACCTACTTTTGCGAACTAGTCCCTGGTTTTTCGCCCGATGGGAACCAAACCAGTCTAGGCCTATTTTCTGGACTCTGTAGATCAATAATTATCAAAAAAAAGTTGAAATTTTGCATTTGGGTGGCTTTGACAGGGTCATTTTAAAAAGGGGCGTGGCAAAATACACTCAAAAGCCTATAAATCATAAATAAAAACTCA
The DNA here is from genome assembly GCA_030578275.1 of Meda fulgida. Taxonomy (NCBI): domain Eukaryota; kingdom Metazoa; phylum Chordata; class Actinopteri; order Cypriniformes; family Leuciscidae; genus Meda; species Meda fulgida. The sequence goes on from CM060639.1 coordinate 18,070,239, forward strand.
GAACTTCACAAAAATTGGTGAGCGTATGTGAAATAACATCATTAACAAGCATGCACAGTTTTATGGAGATCGGACCATAGGCGGCGCTATAACTTTTAAAAAGCTTTAAAACCATGTATTTTCTATGGTAAATTGCCTATATTGGCTGAAAATGGTGTGTTCCATCTATGATCATATAATCTTTATATCATAATGTTCAAAATCAGAGCAGTACAATTCTCTGGACTCTCTAGATCAATAATTATCAGGAAAGGTATAACTTTTTCATTTGGATGGGTATAAAAGGTTCACATCAATATGAAGCCTTGACCAATGCTCAGATCTTCTTAAAAACATGTCAGAACATGTGACTCCAAATAAGATAAGAAATAATGCCTCTATAACAGTTAAAAAGGGGAAAATTATAAGAACATAATGGCATATTAAGCCAATAAGTGGTCTTCGACTGCCCCCTTCTGTTTAAAATAGTTATTTTGTCATATTGCTCACTTATATTGTTCTATAATTCATATTTAGACTTTATAAAATCCCTATTTTAACATTTACAATCACGTGAAGTCAAAATTGATCTATTGGAAAAGCATGACTCAAAAAAAACATCAAAAATTGCAGACATCCAGTTAAAAAGGTGGAAATTACAATGTTTATATAAATGTAATGGCATATTAAGCCAATAAGTGGTCTTCTACTGCCCCTTCTGTTTAAAATAGTCATTTTGTCATACTGCTTACTAATATTGTTCTATAATTCATATTAGGACTTTATAAAATCCCTATTTTAACATTCACAATCACGTGAATTCAAAATTGATCTAATGGAAAAATATGACTCCAAACAAACAAGAAAAATTGCAGACATCCAGTTAAAAAGGTGAAAATTACAATGTTTATATGAACGTAATGGTATATTAAGCCAATAAGTGGTCTTCTACTGCCCCCTTCTGTTTAAAATAGTCATTTTGTCATAATGCTTACTAATATTGTTTTATAATTCATATTTAGACTTTATAAAATCACTATTTTGACATTTACAATAACATGTAGTCAAAATTCATATATTGCAGAATTACTATTGATTAACAATTGTGACCCATTTTCAGGATTCCCATTTTTCAATGTAAAGGGTTTCCGTGATTTAGGCCACGCCCCCCCCCCCAGTACAAATTCACTCATAACTCGAAAACGAAAAGTCGCTGCGCGCTCAAATTTTGATGGTAAGGTCCTCTCCAGGGTCTTGATCGAAATCTATTGTCGCGGGGGTCGGGAGCGCGCCCCCGCGGATCGCTAATCTGTGAGACTCCCGACTTGAAACGGCTGTAAGTCCCGACCTGGACCAGCTAGATGCTTGTGGGAGAGCTTGTTGGAAAGAGCTCGTCCTCATCTATCTTCGAGTCGAGAATGGTGCGATTTGACCCAGGCATGCCCGAGATATAAGCCTACAAAGATATGCATTTCAACGGACATTGCTCCCGGACACGATAACCCAGCATCACCGGGATGGTCTTGTTCAACAGGGCTCCTCTAACACTAAGTTCTGAGTTTCAGATTTTTTCATTTTCTCGTTCCCGAGATCTAAGTGAAAAACCAAATCTCCATTCATTCATTCCAACTGTATATAATCTGTAATACCCCTGTTGTCCAGTAGAGGGAGCAGCAGCATTAGACATTTTTAATCTTTTTATCAGCTTTCAGCATTGGCTAACAAACAAACGCTTAAAGCTATTTTTTATTAGTTTTAATATAGTTTTATGATTATATCACAAAGAAATATGTGAAATGCTTATAGACCATTAAAAGAGATTTTCACAATAACATAAGTGTGTGTGTGTGTCTGTGTGTGTGTGTGTGTGTGTGTGTGTGTGTGTGAGAGAGAGAGAGCAAATGTCTACATATGACTGCAAAAGCACAGATAACACTTTATTAATAAGTAGAATGGCCAGCAGAGGGCAGTAGAAGACCACTTACAGGCTCACTTTCACTTTGATAGACTTGTTTTTCACCAGTATTCTGCACTAAAGCAAACCACTTTTCCATGTTAACTATTATAACAAAATCATTCTTTGTCACATTTTATCACTTCATTTTTATTGACACTTCACATCAATGCAGTAATGTGGTAAATCATGGTAAATCACGATAAAAACATGGTATATCATAGTAAATAATACTATAATACACTTACATGGTGTATCATGGTAAATCATGCTAGAATCCTGGTAAGTCATTCTAGAATGCGGCATATCATGGTAAATCATCCTATAACATGGTAAATCATGGTAAACTATGGTAAATCATGGTAAACTATGGTAAATCATGCTAGAATCGTATTAAATCATACTAGAATGTGTTCAATTGTGGTAAAACATGCTAGACAGGGTAAATCATGGTGAATCACACTAGAACTTGCTATATCATGGTAAACTATGGTAAATCATGCTAGATTCATGGTAAATCATATTGGAACATGGTAAATCATGAAAAATCACACTAAATTTGGTGTATGATGGTAAATCATGCTAAAATATGGTCTATTCCATCTATGATGTCAGTGGTTAATGCTTGCTACATAAAACTTAATGTCTTTTGATGCTTTTGTTCTTAACTGCCTTAAAGGCCTTAGCTGCTTGAACACCGTTAAATGCTGCTTGCAGCTTTAATTTTCTGTTGTGTTTGTTCTCATAAGATTAATTTAAGATAAGTGAATTCTGAGAGCACCACAGGGAGACAGAATGTAGACACAGATCTACCTTCATCAGCAAAAAAAAAACAAAGAAGTCTGGGAAGCTTTTTTTAAGACTGTCTCAGCCATACCAGCATCTCTGCAGCTTGAAGAAGCCATTGCCTCTTAGATGAACAGCTACCTGCTTACTCCCTCTATCGACAGTGAGGAAGATCCTCTTCAATGGTGGAAACTATATCAAATTAACTTCCCAAGATTGAGCAAGCTTGCTCAAAATTATCTGTGCATTCCAGCTACAAGCTCACCATCTGAGAGGGTGTTTAGCACTGGAGGGAACGTGGTGACATGCCAACGTTCATGCTTGAAACCAGAAATGGTGGACATGTTGGTTTTCTTAACAGAACACCTTTAAACATTTAAAGCAGCTAGATTCTGCCACTGTTCTAATTGTAGTTATTTTGGAGACTTTAGTCCGGGTTTTTTTTTTTTTTTTTTTTGTGGTTTTATTGGTTTAATTACTCACATTAATTTATTTATTTTGGCCATATGTCTGTTCTAGAGACGTGTTAACTTTTCAATGAAGCTCTAATTGGTTTCCTTTGGAAATATGTTTCAAATTCACACAAAATGCATTAAAACTGTAAAGCATGTCTGTTTGTGTCAAAATCGTGATTAAAATCGAAATCGGTAGAAAAAAAAAAAATCAAGAAATCGTGATAGGTTTTTTTTGTTGTCCATATCGCACAGCCCTACTAAGAAGTCTAGTTTCAAATATAATTCTTTTGAAGTGTTGGTGCTTAATGCAACAACATATAGTGTAAATGATAAATCACGTTTGAGATTTGTGCTGGCTACTGTATACAGGCCATCAGGGCACCATACAGACTTTATCAAAGAATTTGCTGACTTTCTATCTAAGTTAGTACTGGCTGTAGAAAAAGTCATAATTGTTGGTGATTTTAATATACTACATGTAGATATTGAAAAAGATGCATTGGCACTGGCATTTAAAGACATTCTTAACTCTATTGGAGTTAGACAACATACCCTAGATCTAATATTATCACATGAAATCAATGTTGATGCTGTTGAAATTCTGCAGCAGAGCGATGACATCTCAGATCATTATCTAGTCTCATGTAAACTTCATTTAGCCAGGGCTGCCAAGCCGACTGGAAGAAAACTAAACTAGAGGTATTTCGCATTTCATGGACGGAGAGCTCGATTGCATACAGAGAGGCGTTAAAAGCTGCTAGATCTGCTTATTTTTCAACCCTATTATAAGAAATAAAAAAAAAAACATGGTATTTAAGTGAAACAGTTGCTAAACTAACGAAAAATAAAGCTTCAAGCCCAGAAGTTTCCAAGCAGCACAACAATAATGACTTTATGACCTTATTCACTTATAATATTGATAATATCAGGGAGAAAATTATAACTATGCAACCGTCTACTACAGCATCGCATCAGTAAGTGCATTGCAGTCTCCCTAAGGAAAAATTCGATTCATTCATTGCTATAGGAGAGGATTTTCTAAACTCGTTAAATTCTCTAAATCGACAACATGTTAGACCCTATACCGACTAAGCTATTGAAAGAGATGCTTCCAGAGGTTATAGAAAATTTGGTTGGCATTGGTTGAATTGCATTAGCATGGTTTAAAACATACTTATCTGACCGTTATCAGTTTGTAGCAATAAATGAAGAGATGTCTTATCGATCACAAGTTCAGTATGGTGTACCACAAGGCTCAGTACTAGGACCATTGCTGTTCACTCTGTACATGCTACCCTTAGGAGATATCATTAGGAAGCATGGAATTAGTTTTCACTGTTATGCTGATGATACTCAGCTGTATATTTCTTCACGCCCTGACGAAACTTACCAATTCACAAAATTAACAGAATGCATAGCTGATATAAAAAATTGGATGACTAGTAATTTCTAACTACTTAAAGGTCCCGTTCTTCATGTTTTTTTGAAGCTTTGATTGTGTTTACAGTGCAATATAACATGTGTTCATGTTTCGCGTGTAAAAAAAAACAACAATATTTTTCACACAATTTACTTCTGTATACCGCTGTTTTCACTGTCCAAAAAACGGCCCGGTGACTTCCTTGTTCTATGAAGTCCCTCCTTCAGAAATACGTAACGAGTTCTGATTGTGCCAGCGGTTCCTGTGTTGTGATTCGACAGCAGCTTATCGCACGTTGCCCGGAAAGGTCACGCCTCTTACCATAAATTGGAGATGGATGAGCTGATTGTTATTGTAAAAATGTCAAACATATTATATTACCTTATCAATTTGAGCCGGAATCAGACCCGGAGAACATAGATGAAGAGAATCGATTAGAACCTGTTCAAACACGACTTTTGCAGGATGTTTCACAGTGGTAAGCTGTATATTTAGAAGTTGTCATACTTTTAATTGGTTAAATTGTAATGTTAAATGTTACAAACCGTTATAAAAGCTTGTGGTTTATGGTTTTGTCCATCTGTCGAATTAACAATGGTGTTGTTGAATTTTTAAAATAAGTCCATTGTTTATTCCTACCTTAATTACACGTGTGCACGAGTTTTGATTAGTAATAAATGTTTTATAGGTGTACATGTGGTAACTGTGACAAAATGCCAACGGAGGTTGAAAACATCTCCTGAAAAGAAATACAAAAAGTACTGTAACACCTCCTAATTAAATATTTTTTTGTTGTGTATAGTTCTTTTGAAAATGTTTTCATCCAAACAACTTTATATTAAATACACTTTATTTTTACCATGAATATAGCCTTAAAAGCTGTCATGTTGTGTAAAAGAAATCGGTGTCATACATTACAATAATTTATTTATTAAAAGTTGAATGTTACGTGACTGCAAATTAAATTATCACTGCCTCACATCAATGTATAGGTTTGTCGACGAATGATGCAGATTGCAGACCCTCCTACGTGTATGGTTCATCACCCGGGCTTTGAAGCAAACTGCTTAAACCCATATACCTTACAAAACATAAATAATATGTCTCGACGACATGGCAACAAACACACTCTACAAACAAAACTCTTCCTCTTCTCCGTGGGAGCGTAACAAGACCACGCCCCCTTTTTTGTGTATTCCTGTGGGCGGAGATTAGTCAAAAAACTGTTCTAGTTACGTCATTAAAAACGGAAGTAGAGGGATGTAGTCCAAACCGGCCGTTCGCTGTAGGCTTTGAAAGGGGACTTCTATTAAATAAAATATCTCGCTAGGCATTTAACTTTGAGCTTTATAATTTTACAGGTATTATTTATGCTCTAACAGCAACATTACACACTAACTAAAGTTAGAAAAATGGAATCGCGAAGAACGGGACCTTTAATTCTGAAAAAACAGAGATTCTAATTATTGGACAAAAAACTTCCTCATGAGAATACTGTCTAACACTTGATGGCTGCTCTGTCAAGTCTTCGTCGTCGGTTAGGTGTGCTTGGGTGTGCTCTTTGTTTGCTATCTTTCATTTGAAAGTCACGTGTCTAGTATCTGTAAAACCGCATTTTTCCATCTTAAAAATATATCTAAATTACGTCATATGCTCTCATTGACAAACGCGGAACAATTAGCTCATGCGGTCATGACATCAAGGCTAGATTATTCTAATGCTATACTGGGTGGTTGCCCTGCATGCTTAATAAATAAATTACAGCTGGTCCAAAACGCAGCAGCTCGAGTTCTTACCAGAACCAGGAAGTATGACCATATTAGCCCTGTTCTGTCAACACTGCATTGGCTCCCTATTAAACATTGTACACATTTTTAAATATTGCTGATTACTTACAAAGCACTTAATGGTTTAGCTCCAAAGTACTTGAGCGAGCTCTTAACATATTATAGTCCTTCACATCTATTGTGATCTCAAAATTCCGGACAGTTGATAATACCTAGAATATCAAAATATAGGTAGATCCTTTTCCTATTTAGCACCAAAACTTTGGAACAGTCTTCCTACCATTGTCAGGAAGCAGACACTCTGTCAGTTCAAAGCAAGACTAAAAACACATCTCTTTGACCTAGCATACACATAACACAATATAGACTTCTATTATTCAATGTTAGGCTGCAACCGGGAACACTTCCCATAAATCCTGATGTACTCGTTACATCATAAGAAGAATGGCATCTACGCTAATATTAGTCTCTCTGTTTATCCCGAGGTTTACCACAGTCTGCCGGATCCACATATCCAGATCTGATGAAGGACCTGCACCTGGACGCAATGACAACGCGGTCCTGAAGTGTCAACTAGTCCCTCCCCTGTGAAGGCCTCCTTCCCTTTACCTCTGTACAGATAATCGTTGTCGGGATAATTCCGGTTCACGTGGCTACGCTGAAGCGATAAAATTCTGTATTATAAATTTCAAGGCCAGACAAGTAGTTTGTTGAGGGTTGTTTTTTTAGGGAAGTACTACATGCTTGCGCATATTCAAACGTGCACCTATAGAATGAACTCTTAATATGCATGTGCAAGCCATCAGCGTTCTCACAGGTTCGCGTTTTTAAAGTTTTGCGTAGAGAGAACTTAAGAGTTTTCTGTTAAAACGGTGTTGTGTTATCGCCAAGTTAATAACTATGATCGTTGTGACGGAAGTGAATCTATCAAAACTAACTTTAGCTGGAAAATAACTTTATTCTAGAGCTGCCATAAAGCCAAAACAATCTCTGTTACTTTAATTTTTTCTATTATCACTGTAAAGCCGCTTTGGAACAAACTACATTATTAAAAGTGCTATATTAATGAAGATGACTTGACTTGGCCACTGTGTAATATCTTATAATGCTTTTTATATATTTGATATGATTTTCTTCATGCTTTAGTAAATCCTTATAAACTTTATTCTTAGTTTTGTATCTTACTGGGTCTACTATCTACTGTATTTATTGTTTCTTTTTTTGCCTGTAAAGCACTTTGAACTGCATTGATTTGTTTGAAAAAGTGCTATATAAATAAAATTTGCTTGCTTGCTATTTACAGTAAGTTGGCAGAGGCCATTTACACTAACTCTTCCCTTTGACGTCTGGTTGGACCAGACAAAATTACAGAAGATGCTAGATTGTCACAAGATTGTCAACAGTAGCAATAGTGTTGGGGTAAGGCGCGAGGCAGAAACTTTTGACACAAATCGACCCGTGTTCAAATCCGCTTTTTGTCCAACTCACACCACTCCCTTTTCCCATCACATATCAGATTTGAAAGACATTTATGTCTAATAAATATTCAAAGATATTCAAAAAGTGGAAATAAAATGTCTAACATGCGTTTAATAATAAAATGTTTATCGCATAGGGGTAGGTTAAGGGAGGGCTTAATTGTCCCAATAAGGTAGCATCCATTTAATAAATTGTATTATTCCTTACTGTTATAACAACACTGAGCTGCAAATGGTATTTGCTACTACTTATAAGTATTAATAGCATAACTAATATTTACATTTATTGCAAAGAAAATATTTTTGCATAGTGTAAATAGAATCTATTCCTATTTTCACTTAATGTATAGCATCTACCGCTAAGAAAATATGCTATTTTAACTTAGTGTAAATATAATCTATTGCTATTTGCACTTAGTGCAAATAGCCACTGCTAATTTGTTAACTGTCAGTTAATGACGAACTATCCACTCCTTTATTATCAAACTAGAACCAGATGACTTTGTGAAGAACTAGGGTATTGAAGTGCCTCAAGGACTTGCATCAAATGTTTTTTACTTTCTAATGATTAGGATGACAAAATGGATGTTTTGAGACAAAATGTTATATTATATATATATATATATATATATATATATATATATATATATATATATATAATATATTACAAAATGCATTTATATATATATATATACCCGACCACAGCACCACCACTGGTAGTTGGCCCCTGCCCTATTTTAAACAATAATTATGTTTTTAAGGAAAGCCAATAAATAAGTTTAAATGTGTTAAATAATGTACTAAGTCTTTCCTTCCTGTGACAGGGCAGCCTTGAGAGATTTTAAGCTGAATTAAATGCCAGATACAGTTTATGGTACATGGTATCAAAATACCAAAAATATACAGAAAAAAATATTTTGTGCATTTTGTGAGATATTTAATTATAAACAAGGCTGATATACAAGCTTGAATGTGCAACAGGCAGCACATTTTACTAACTGACCATACAGAGAACATTTGTATTTAATTAAATCATAGCCTTTAGAAGTTTAAAAACGGCTGAATTGTAATTTTAACACATTAAAGGGCATATTGCTGGTTAGGGCCCCCAGTGAGTCAATGTATAGAAAACTAGTTTTCTTTAAATATATACTTATAAATACGCTATTAGGGCTTCTGGATTCGGTTTTGTGAGAAAATGTTAGTTCCGCATCTGAAAAATAGCAAACCGGAAGTGACGTGACGGAAGGGAGTGTGGCCAATTTAAACAATAGGAAAACAAAGAATTGCAAAGACAGTTTGATAAACATTTTCCCGATACACACTTTCGTTTCATAAGTGCTTATGAGGGAAATGCAAGGCCATGGTGACAGCTGAGGAAAGTCAGTGCTGCAAGGAGGTGGAAGCATACTGGGCCTTAGTGGAGAATGTCACCCCTAGACTTGATGTACAGTGTTTCGAAGCAGATGCAGACGTGAAGTACCGTCTCTTCACCTGCACAGAACGCTTCCAGCCATGCAAGACAGCAACGTCCTTTTTCTAGTTAGGAAACCTGTGGACTCGACAACCTGCAACCTCCTCAAACACAATAATTTACCGTGACGACGACAAATTGAAATACAATAGGCTTGTTGGACTTCATACAGCGCTGCGCAGACCGACTGCATGCCAGTTAGAAATTGTGTCCAACTTGAGACAGCGCCAACGCCACGTGACTTGACGTATGCCATCAAAGTACAGCAAGAGTGATTCGAGAGTAGCCGGCTGATTCATTCTGCGCAGCTTCTCCAGAGCGGCTGAACTATCACGTGTGTTTCGAGTTTATTCAAACACCTTCAGTTCCACTAATGTTCCCAAATCTGTTTTTATAACAGTAAAAGCTCTTTTCATGTAGTTGTGATGTAATATTGTGTCATGTTTATTAAAATAAAACAACCCACTACATTGGTATTTAAATAGTATAGGCTTACGTTGAACTTTAGTCTTGTACAAACAGACGTTGTATTTAGCAGTACATAAAGTATTAAATGGAAACATATCTGAAATGTTTGTGTATTTGACAAATATTGCATTCAATTCACTTTAGCTGTGATAAAGTATGCAAACACCACGTGAACGGTCAATACGGGAAGCATAAAGTGTCCGACTTCACATCTACATTTTCAGCTCCTCCCTGCCTGCACGCGGCAACTCTCGCCGTTCGGTTACATCCAGCCGCAGCCGATGCCGAAACACACCTAATGTGTAACCGAAAACACACTGAATCACGACCGTTCCTACTGAACACCAACCTACTCTGCACTGAGCCAACGCAGAGCACGGCAAATGACTCCCTCTCGTGGCGTAATATGCCCGATTTTTGGCGGGGGAGACTTTTTTAAAACGGTCAAGGACACGGTCACTTTTTCTACTAAATTGGTACCCTCACATCTTGTAAAACATTTTAAATTCTGCATTAACTTTCCATATGGTATTTTCATACAAGGTTATATAGGCCTATTCATTTTGTAAAAAAAAAATCTGCAATATTCCCTTTAACTATTTTTAAAGAATTTAAGACATTTTAAGAAGGACCGCAGAAACCTTGTTAAATTTATACAATTATTTTATTATGTGAGAAGAAAAAGACTTTTACTATACTTCTATACATTTCTATTATCAGATCGACAAATCGTTTCTTCCTTTTCCTCACCTGTTCTCCAGCTCAGAAATGTCTGTTTGCAGTCTCAGATAGAATTTCTCCGCCTGGGAAAAGAGTTGTCGCAGCAGAAGCACGTTAGTGTGAGCTGTGTTTATGAGTTCCATCTCCACTTCTCCACGCACCAGCGCCTGCAGCCCGTCAATCATGTCAGACACCTCGTCCACCGTATAAGTCTCCTCTATGAGCCTTTAATACGGAAGTATAGGGGGGGTCAGAGAAGAACATTTAAAGATGGAAACTAAAAGAAAGTTATTGCGATACACAAACGACATAGGCATGCATTCTCTCACCTACTGTCCTTCAAATCTTGGAAGCAGGAGTCAATTGTCTTCAGTCTCAAGGCCCGTTTAGAGCGAGCAAAGCGCATGTAGTTTATCACCTCATTCTGATGGTGCTCATTAAACCCAAAATCAGCCTATAGGGAAAGCCATTCGAATATTGTATTTAATTGCAAAAAGCTTTACAGACAAGTTTCTCTTCAGAGAAACAGCGCCCTCTTCTGGCTGAATGACACATTATCACCAACTCACTGTACTAAGAGCTATAATAATAATAATATTATATAATTGTAAAATTCAAACAACCTTGAAGTTGAATTGTATATCGGGTTCAAAGATTTTAAAATGTACACAATTAAATGAATACACTTATCTCAAACATGTAAATTGGGAGTTTATGTGATAAATTGTTGAATTTTCCAATTCAGTCATTTTAAGCACAGAAAATGGTTTTATTGTAGTCTATAGGTGTCTCTTATTAAAACAGCATTTAAATAAAACACGTTTACTGTTTAATTATATCAATAATGACATTATAGGGGAGTGATTACTGTTTTCTCTGGCCTATTATAACCCCTTTGCACAAATTACGCTAATTTCTGAACAGCTTATGATTTGATATTGCTTATAATAAAGAATATATTCACATTGCATTTACTTGTTTCAATGGCCTGAAAACATTACAACCTAACGTTACTGGTGTCATCTTCTAGATCGGGCTAGTATTCACTCTTTTCCCACTCTTAAACTGCTTATTTTTAGATCGCATCAATTTATTACTCAGAAATAACGCGTATGCTAATAAACTGGTAAAATGTAGCCACACACATGATGTATTATCTAGTTCTCTATCAGATTAGCAAATGTTAGCTGGCTAAGCTACTTACCATTACAGCAGGGTGATGCGGAGTTTTATCTCGACAAGGAGTGAAAATAAACGACTCTAGAATTAAATATAAGGCTCAAGCATCAGAAGGCACTGTCATGGAAATAAAGTAGGGAATGATGTTCACGACTGAAAGATTTGCAAAGACCGGTAGCGAGAAGAGTACTGTTTTGCTTTTGGGTTGCGCTTGGAAACGGAACAGCGTTGCTGTGTTACTAATCACACTGGAGAGAGATTTGCAGACGACAGAGGGCGCGCTGCACACGTAAATCTGTGGGCCTAAACATATCAAAACGGAAGCAAAACTTTTTTACAAAACAAAGATGTATGGCTTAGTTTATTGGTAATGTTTTAGTAGCAAAGTCCACAATTGGGAAAATATTTGTGTATGGCCATACAATAACCTGTTATTTTTATAAATAAAATAAATTACTGTAATTTACCAAAAGTTTTGTTTCCATGTTTCAAAGGTTGTAGTACGTTCCTAGTGACCAGACTGACTTATGACTGGTGAGTAATGCAAAATCTCACCTATAGTAAGTCAGTCTGGTCATTAATATAGGCTACTACAACCTTTGAAACATGAAAAAATTTAACGTTTGATTTATTTCATTATTTATCTCTTTGCACAATTAATTAATGACCACAGCTCTGCCATACAAAGCAAAAAAAAGATGCTCCCAACCTGCCTTTTGGACAATGCCCTTGCCACGTATCGTATGTAAGAATAAATGCCTTCCCTGATCTTTGAACACCCCTGGTTGCAGTTAATTTGGTAGCAATGTCCTCCCAGGACATTGTTTTGTCTTTCCTAATTTGTATGGTGTCCTTTAAATCTGTTGAAAATAACATCTTTGTTTCGCTCAATCTCCTCTAGAAGGACATTATTTTCATCTTTTTGAAAGGTATCTATTCTTGTTTTTGTTTTTTGTTTTTTAGTTCTTTATATTTACTTGTCTTGATTGCTAATCCACATCTGATGACGATTATTAGATTAAACACTAACTCATTCCGTTGTGTATTAAAGAGAAAGCGCAACATGTGAGCTGTTGCATTGCATTGCACTAACTCATTCCGTTGTGCATTAAAGAGAAAACACAGCATACTGTTGCAATGCATTGCATACTGTGGCGAGCAGGACGAGGTTGAGGGCCGTGGGAGGACAGCACGAGGCCGGTGGCGTGATTACTGATGAGTGACCGGCCTCGTGCTGTCCTCCCACGACCCTCGACCTCCTCCTGCTTGCCACACATACACAATCTAAGAATCCATTTTGCACTGAATGATAAAATATAACTTTCCACTGATTTACTGCACTTTATAAAGGACTAACTCATTTTGTTGTGCATTAAAAAATAACGTGCAGTGTTGTGCATTGAAAAGAAAACGTGTGCTGTTGCTATGCAGTGTATACAAGAACTAACTTATTCAGTTGTGCATTAAAGAGATAACACAACATGTGTGCTGTTGCGATGCATTGCATACACGATCAGACAATCCGATTTGCACTGAATAATAAAATATGTTTAATGCACTGTATACAAGAACTATCTTATTCCAAGAATTAACTCATTCCCTTGTGCATTAAAGAGATAGCACACAACATGTTTACTTTTGCATTCCATTGCATATAAGATCTGACTTGTTCCATTGTGCATTAAAGAGATAACACAACGTGTGCTGTTGAATTGCCTTGCATGAATGAACTAAATCATTCCGATTTGCATTAAAGAATAACACAGCGTGTGCTGTTGGATTGCATACAAAATCTAACTTATTCCATTGTGCATTGAAGAGACAATACATCACATTTTGCACTGTACTGCATTGCATTGCATTCAAGAGCTACATTTTTCCAATGAGCATGGAAGCGATAACACATAACAATGTGCTGTGACATTTGCATAAAAGTTCAAACATGTTCTGCTGTGTCCTGAAAAGATAAAACATAACGTAAAACACAACTTTCAAATGCTTGCATACAAGATATAATTATTGACTTGCACATTGAAGAACACCACATGATATGCTGTTTTATTGCATTACATGCAGAAACGTCTCGGTTACGTATGTACGTTGACGTTGATGAGATATGAGAGATATGAGACGTTACGTCGAATGACAACAAAATGGGGTTTCGCTTAGAAACCTATCACCTTCGAGTATTACAAAACGAGCCAATGGCAAGGAAATGGCATGGGTCTGCGGAATTTGCATAGCATAACTCCGCCCCCCTTCGTGGGTATATAAGGAAGTACGCTGGCAATATACAGATATGTTTCCTGCTGAGGAGCCGAGACTGAACTCAGTCGTTTCCAGCGGTACAGCGGAAGTGGCAGGAAGACGTAACGTCTCCGTTCCATACTCAGGGAACGAGGGTTACATACGTAACCGAGACGTTCCCTTTCCTTGTCACTTCGAGTTACGTCAAATGACGGTGAAATGGGGTTACCAGTCTAATCACGCCAACTTCTCAGCTGTCTTCCAGTGCCCTGCGTAAGTGTGAGCTCCGTGTAGTGAGACTAGCATGGACGAAGGACTCCAACTTAACACAGTAAAACCAAGGTACACTGGGAAGCATATCTCAGTGGAAATATGCAATATAGTGCCCACCTGAAGGGAGGTCTTACAGAATATACATATGACCCGGAGGGATGCATATGGAAGAACACTGGAGTGTCCAGCCAGCAGGGTGGAATCTTTCAACCCCAGGGGTGGAAAGGTGGCTTGCCAAGGGAAAGACACATGCTCAAAGAGTCTTACAGTGGAAATACACATGTGGGGATCACCAGAAGGAACCATGCATATGGAGGCACCTAGCCAATGCGAAAGCTGCCGCAGGCATAGACTCTGGCGTTGACGTCAACAGCGCTGGAGGAACTCAGGGTTTCTCGGGGAAACTCACCTGAGGAGAATATCGCACTGATCCAGTCCGTGGAGTGGAATGGCGAGCAAGCGAAGACACCTGAGCGGGTCCAATACTAGCTGGTTGAAGCGAGTACATGAGAGGACACTGGCTCCATTCGGAGATTGTAGAATCTGGCGAATGTGTTAGGTGTCGCCCAGCCTGCAGCTCTGCAGATGTCTGTTAGCGAGGCGCCATGCGCTAGAGCCCAGGAGGAGGCCATACTCCGAGTGGAGTGGGCCTTCACACCAAGGGGGCACGGACGACCCTGCGTCTGGTAAGCCAAGACAATGGCATCCACTATCCAGTGAGACAACCTTTGCTTGGAGAGAGCCTTTCCCTTCAGCTTTCCACCATAACAGACAAAGAGCTTGTCTGAGGTCCTGAAACACTGTGTTCTGTCTACGTAAGCACGGAGGCCAAGGCTGGGTCTACCTCCTCCAAGGGCAGCGCTTGCAGGTTCACCACCTGGTCCCTGAAAGGAGTGGTGTGAACCTTGGGCACGTATCCAGGCCAAGGTCTTAGGATCACGTGAGAGTTAGCAATCCAGAAATCCAGGCACGCTTCGTCAAACGAAAAGGCCTGCAGGTCCCCTACCCTCTTGATGGAGGCCAAAGTGACCAGGAGTGCTGTCTTCATCGACAGGAACTTAAGATCCACTGATCGCAAAGGCTCAAAGGTAGCACCTGCAGGGCAGATAAGACCACTGCGAGGTCCCAAGAGGGTTTAGGAGGACAGCTAGGAGGATTTAGTCTCCTCGCCCCCCTAAGGAACCTGACGACCAGGTCATGCTGTCCCACTGTTTTCGACTCCACAAGGTCGTGGTGCGCAGAGATCGCAGCGATGTTAACCTTCAGGGTGGAAGGAGACAGCCTTCGTTCCAACCCTTCTTGTAGGAATGATAGCACTGACCCGATCGGGCATTTTCTGGGGGCTTCTCGGCGAGAAGAACAGCAGGTGATGAAGAGGTTCCACTTCAGAGCATAGGTGTGTTTAGTGGACAAGGCCAAGGTCAGTGATGGTAGGTGGGTGCCAGAGGGTGTCCCGTCTCTGAAAAAGGAGGTCCTTCCTCAGATGGATTGGCCAGGGAGGGGCTGTCGCGAGGTGCACCTGTTCGGAGAACCAAGTCTGGGTGAGCCAAAGAGGCGCAACCAAGAGGACCTGCTCCTCGTCCGTCACTGGGGGAAACACGTTCTTGCGGAGGCAATTGACATGCCAAAGGCACTGGGGTCCTGCAGCATATCCATTACACATAGCACCCCAGCCCGTGGTGGCGGCATCTGTTGACACAACAACATGCCTGAAAACTCGTTCTAAAGGCACTCCAGCCCGTAGAAAGGAGACCAAGGTGTGAAGGTCTGACGGCAGGCCCGAGTAACTGGTACTCGGAGCGTGCCTGGTTGCCATGCCCATCTTGGGACTCGATCGTGAAGCCAGTGCTGAAGCGGTCTCATATGAAGCAGTCCGAGGGGTGTGGCAGCCGCTGTGGACGCCATATGCCCCAGGAGCCTCTGAAATAACTTCAGTGGAAGCGCACTCTTGCCCTCGATTTGTCTCAGGCAAGTCAGCAGTGACTGCGCGTGCTCACTCGTAAGCTGCGCGCACATGGCAATGGAGTTGATTTCCATACCGAGAATAGAGATCCTCTGCACGGGGGAGATTTTGCTCTTTTCCCAGTTGACCCGAAGGTCCAAACGGGCGAGGTACCGGAGCACTATGTCCCTGTGTTCGCAAACCTGGTCTAGAGAGTAAGCTAGATCAGCCAGTCGTCAAGATAGTTCAGGATGCGAACCCCGTGTTGCTGGAATGGCACAAGGGCAGCCTTGACGACTTTCGTGAAGACGCGAGGGGACAGGGCTAACCCAAATGGGAGAACCATGTACTGGTATACCTGCCCTTCAAAAGCAAACCGTATAAACGGTCTGGGTTCAGGAAGAATGGAGACATGAAAGTATGCGTCCTTCAGGTCGATCGCTGCAAACCAATCCAATGGACGAACACATTCGAAAATGCGTTTGGCTGTCAACATCTTGAATGGAAGCCTGTGAAGGGTTTGGTGCAAGACGCGCAGGTCCAGGATTGGCCATAACCCACCGGTTTTCTTGGGTACAATGAAGCAGGGGCTGTACAAGCCGGACTTCATTTCGGCTGGAGGGACGGTCTCGATCGCACCCTTCGCCAGTAGGGTGGCGACCTCCGCACACATGACAGGGGCAATGCCACCCACCACTATATAGTGGACACAACTGAACGTGTCCTGACAGAGGAGGCCAGGGAAGGACGAGCGTTCCACGGCGGCCTGCTCTGACAGGGGTCTGGCAACAGAGGGGGACGATAGTGGTGAGGCAGAGCATCACACACTGCCATCCGCGGCCTCTGGGAGCTCAGAGATGGGGGTGTCAGTTCCTTCTTTAACCACATTAGGGTGCTGCCGGCAGTGAGGCCAGCAGCGGGGAAGGGAGAATAAAAGATTCTCCCCGGTCCTCCACCGGGGGAAGGAGTGGCCCTGCAACCATCTCCTGTGAAGAATTGCAAACCATCTCTGAGCTGTTAGCATCAGGAGTGCCGCTTCGCCTGGCGTTTGACTGGCTGTGGGACTGGTGCGGACAGGGGCGCCTTCATGCAGCCACCTCCACGGCGCAGGCTGAAGGCTGCTGCTGGGGCCGGGCAAGAGGGGCAGGAGCCGCGGGAGGGCGCCCTCATACATTAACTGATCTCGATGAAACTTCAGCAGTGTGTTCGTGGTAAGAGGCCTATCACATGGATGCGACTATTGTGAGTCAAAGTTATAGCGCCACCAACTGGCAGCAGGAAGTGTGTCATTTTCAAAATGCTTTTGACAAAAGTGTGGGGGGGGGGGTAGTTATACTGGTTTCACTTCATTTGGATGGTCCCTTTAACACATTCTGTTGACTATAAGTAACGTTGCACCTACATGTCTACTAACTCTCATTAGAGTGTTAGTAGAGTATTAGTAGATTGGTAGGGTTAGGGTTAAAATAAGCTGACATGTAGTTGCATAGTTACTTATAGTCAGTAGACTGTCTGTTGGAGGACCATCACAATAAAGAGTTATCAGATATTAAGCAGATAGTACACTATTACTCTAATGAGAGTTAATTGACATGTAGTTGCAGAGATACTTATAGTCACCAGAATGTTCAAAAGGTACCATCAAAATAAAGTGTTACGGTTATACCTACAGTAACAAAACTCAGTATGTATATTGCTCTCATTGAGCCGGACAACTTTCTAATTTACAGTCATCAGCTCCGACCAACAGGAAGTCAGATATTTTGGGTTTGAATGTGGATTTTTTGGATATTTCAGACTCTGATTTTTTAGTTACTCCTCCTAAGTGGTTTATTTGATTCCCACCAAACTTTTTCAACATGATGCAAATACATTAAATATGCTAAATTGGTAACGGATAATAAATATCTCAAATGGTTTTGCTATGGCAAGGGATTAGTGTAATGTCAAAAAAGTAAACACTAAAAGCCTCATGTCTTCTAAAAATTTAAATATACACCATTTATTTCTATATAAAATTATACAAATATCAGAGATGTCACGATGTGGTTTCATGTCTTGTTCTTGTCTGTCATGTGTTTCCCTGTCTTTTCATGTCAGCTGTTCCCTGTTTTGTTGATTAGTCCCCCAGGTGTTTCTGATTAGCCACGCCCCCTTGTTACCTTGTTTAGATTGTTTGTCTGTGTATTTATACCTCTGTTCTCTAGTTGTTGTTTGTCGGTCGTTGTTTTGTGTAGCTGTTTCTTGCCCCTGCTTTGAGTTCTTGTTCTGTTCGTTTGCCTTAGTTTACCTGTTTGTTTAGTTTATTAAAGTGCTTGCTTTTGGATCCTGCTTCCTCCTTCTCTACTGTGGCGTAACAAGAACTAAACCCATTTTATTCTTGTTTTCAATTTAAGAATAAATAGTTTAAAAACAGCCAGAATGCGCTATTCAGTCAAGAAAAGAAAAATAAGTAATACATACTACCCTCTTATGTTCAAAATCAGGTAGGCCTATTGTATTTATACATAAATATATTAGGTATGTGACTCAGAGAATATTTTCCCAGTGGTTATTTGACGTGTGACACCGCCGGGGGCTTTTAAATCCCTAACTTAAAAGCGAAAGTAAAATACAGACGTCCATACAGACATAAATAATGCTGCGGAGCAGAGTAAACGCTTTCAATGAATTCCTATAGAAGTAGGAATGAACCAAAAAACGTTCAATCTGTTCTGCTCGTTCCTCTCCATTTTCGTTTAGTTTTAAAATAAGCTCCTTTTCGGATGCGGATTGCTTGAATTTATATTACAAAATCACAATGTTGTGCTTTATTGCGAGTGTGCACAAAAATAAGTAAACACTTTGCAGTTTCAACGTTGTCCTCTATGTACATAATGACGGAGTATGTTTTTTTGTTTCCACTGTTCGATCGACACACACACACACACACACACACACACACACACACACACACACACACACACACACAATTCCATCATTGCAATCTAGGCATCGCTGCCTGTTCATTATAGCCTTAATAATATATAATAATAAAATAGTCAACCTAACATATAAAAATTACACTGCTATGTTTAAATAGTCAGTAGTAAAATTTGTATCATTCCCAGTAAGCACCGCTCCACTGTGATGTTTCTAGGCACATTTTTGCGCAAGTGAAGAGGATGATTTTTTTACCGATTTTTTTCGGTATTGGAACGTGGGTGAAGTAGCCTAAAAAGCCTATAATAAAGAATAGTTTAGCATGCAAATACATTGCAAATGTTGAAACATTTTGATTCTAAAGAGAGATTTATGTGAGCCCAACACCATTTTCACTTTTGTTTTAAATTATTTCATTTTGGCTTGATTATAGTTATTTTTTTATTCGTGTTCTGTTCTGAATATCAGTACATTTAAAGGATTTGTTGTGGAATATTTTGAGTGTATCATAAAAGCAGAATAAATCTCTTGTTTTAGTGATTCCCTAGTTTTTTTTTTTTATTTTATTTTTTTCATTGTTCTAATCAGGTAAGGCAAGTAATATTCTCTGTGTCATATATATATATATATATATATATATATATATATATATATATATATATATATACACACACACACACACACTTCACATGCTTGATAAGAGTCCTGCCCTGAACACATCTACATGACAATTTTAAGTTAAAGTAATAGCGCCACCTACTGTCGACAGGAAGTGACATGTTTCACATTGGCTGTTTCTCTGATCTGCTGTTCACTGATCGATTGCTCCTGTCTGCCTTCCTGCCTGCTGTGAGTTTGTTTGCGTCGAGGCTGTAAGCTCTACGCCTCGTATTAGCTTCGTATTTCTTTCTGTTTTGAACCATCATTTACTATCATTTCTAGTTGTTTATATTACTAAATATAGTTTACCCACCATCTCAGATTAACCTTACATCGCTAGCTTCCGTTATTGTTAGCACCGCACGCTAGTGTTTACGCGCCACCCGCGCTCATTTATTTATTATTTATTTTCTCTCGCGCGCCCGCGCCTTTGAGTTCATAAAAGCCCAGGTAAGTAAGAATCAGTCAACACAAACGGTGAGTAATGTCTTGTCCTGTTATTGTCACCTGTGTCACATGTCATATGTTTAGTATAGCCTTCTCCGATGGCAATATAGGATTTATTTGTGATAAATGCAAGGAGACAGTCAGGCTGACGGAGAAGATTTCAGAGCTAGAGACACGCATCCAAACTTTAATTGAGGATAGTAAGGATAGTACTAGAGCTTTAGATACTATTTTGGATGCGCCTAGCATAGTGAACTCTGTACATGATTCGGTTCCGGCTGAAGTAGAGCCCACGCAGCAGGGCAGATGGGTGACCGTGAGAGATCGCTCTAGTCCCGGATTAAAAAACCACTCTTCCGTTCCGATTACCATAACAAATCGATTTGCCCCACTCAGTGAAACACCCACTGAGAATTCTGTTGATTGTGCCCTGGTAATTGGTGATTCGATCACACGGAACGTAAAAATAGAGACACCAGCCACCATAGTCACATGTTTGCCGGGAGCCAGAGCGCCTGACATCAAAGCAAATTTAAAAGTGCTGGCTAATGCTAATCGTAAATTCTCTAAGATCATTATTCATGTCGGCACTAATGATGTTCGACTCCGCCAGTCGGAGATCACCAAAATTAATATTAAAGAGGTGTGTAAACTCGCAAGTACGATTTCAGGCACTGTAATTTTCTCTGGCCCCCTTCCTGTTCGCAGGAGTGATGAGATAGTTAGCAGATTGGCCTCACTCAATGGTTGGTTGTCTAAGTGGTGTCCGTTGAATAATATAGAATTCACAGACAATTGGAAAAGTTTTTGGGGCAAGCCTGACCTGTTGAAAAGAGATGGTGTTCATCCCTCCTGGGATGGTGCTGCTCTTCTCTCTAGTAATATGGCACATAGTCTTAGAGCTAAAACATGACAATCTGGGGCTCAGGTCAGGAAGCAGACAGACTGGCTAAACCGACCGTCTGCTAGCAGCCTTGCGTCACCAAGGTCAGATAAATCCCATCACATAGAGCCTCTTTCACCTAGATATCATCATATAGAGACTGTGTCTGTTCCCAGAATTTGGAAATCCAAAAAACGTCGGGTAAAAAATGTAATTGATGTTCAACAAATAAAAAAACAGATATAATACAGATGAACAAATGATAAAGCTTGGGTTGCTGAATATTCGATCCCTTACTTCAAAATCGCTCATAGTTAATGATATGATTTCAGATTATAATCTAGATGTGCTGTGTTCGACAGAAACCTGGCTAAAACCAAACGATTACATTACTTTGAATGAGTCAACCCCACAAGATTACTGTTATAAACATGAACCTTGTCTAAAACGCAAAGAGGGAGGTGTTGCTGTAATTTATAGTAATATTTTCAAAACCACTAAGAAATCTATTTTTAAATATACTTCTTTTGGAGTGTTGGTGCTTAATGTAAAAATATATAGTGTAAACGATAAATCACGTTTGAGATTTCTGCTGGCTACTGTATACAGGCCACCAGGGCACCATAAAGATTTTATCAAAGAATTTGCGGACTTTCTATCAGAATTAGTATTGGCTAACGATAAAGTACTAATTGTTGGTGATTTTAATATACATGTAGATAATGAAAAAGATGCATTGGGATTGGCACTTAAAGACATTGTAAACTCAATTGGAGTTAGACAACACGTGTCAGGACCCACTCATTGTCGTAATCATACTCTAGATCTAATATTATCACATGGAATAGATGTTGATGCCGTTGAAATTCTGCAGCAGAGCGAAGACATCTCAGACCATTATCTAGTCTCATGTAAATTACATTTAGCCAAGGCTACAAAGCCGACTCCGTGTTATAAATATGTTAGACCAATATCTTCTGCCACTAAAGATTGCTTTATCAATAATCTTCCTAATCAGTTTCATCATCTCAGCATCCCGGATAGCTTAGAAGAACTTGATATTGCAACAGAAACTTTTAACACTCTCTTTTCCAGCACTTTAGACGCAGTTGCTCCGTTGCGCTTAAAGAAGATTAAAGAAAATAGTCCAACGCCGTGGTACAACGAGCACACTCAGGCCCTTAAGAGAGCAGCCAGAAAAATGGAGCGCAACTGGAAGAAAACAAAACTAGAGGTATTTCGTATTTCATGGAAAGAGAGCTCGATTGCTTACAGCGAGGCTTTAAAAGCTGCTAGATCGGCTTATTTTTCAACCCTATTGGAAGAAAATAAACATATTCCTAGGTACTTATTTGAAACAGTGGCTAAACTAACGAAAAAGAAAGCTTCAAGCACAGAAGTTTCCAAGCAATACAGCAGTAATGACTTTATGAACTTCTTCACTTATAAGATTGATAATATCAGGGACAAAATTATAACTATGCAACCGTCTACTACAGTATCGCATCAGGGAGTGCATTGTAGTCTCCCTGAGGAAAAATTGTATTCATTTGTTGCTATAGGAGAGGAAGAATTCTGCAAACTCGTTAATTCATCTAAATCGACAACTTGTATGTTAGACCCTATACCGACTAAGCTATTGAAAGAGATGCTTCCAGAGATCATAGATCCTCTACTTAATATCATTAATTCGTCTTTGTCTCTAGGATACGTACCAAAAACCTTTAAGCTGGCTACGATAAAACCGCTTGTTAAAAAAACGCAACTTGATCCTTCAGAATTAGTCAATTACAGGCCGATCTCAAATCTGCCTTTTCTGTCAAAGATATTAGAAAAAGCAGTATCCTCACAACTGTGTTCATTTCTTGAAAGAAATGATATCTGCGAGGATTTTCAGACAGGATTTAGACCGCATCATAGTACTGAGACAGCTCTCATTAGAGTTACAAATGATTTACTTTTATCATCAGATCGTGGTTGTATCTCTCTATTAGTGTTACTTGATCTTAGTGCTGCATTTGACACAATTTACCACAACATTCTTTTAAATAGACTAGAAAACTATGTTGGCATTATTGGAATTGCACTAGCATGGTTTAAATCATACTTATCTGACCGTTATCAGTTTGTAGTAGTAAATGAAGAGATGTCTTATCGATCACAAGTTCAGTATGGCGTACCACAAGGCTCAGTACTAGGACCACTGCTGTTCACTCTGTACATGCTACCATTAGGACATATCATTAGGAAACATGGAATTAGCTTTCACTGTTATGCCGATGATACTCAACTGTATATTTCTTCAAAACCTAACGAAACTTACCAATTCACAAAATTAACGTAATGCATAGCTGATTTAAAAAATTGGATGACTAGTAATTTCCTACTACTAAACTCTGAAAAAACAGAGATTCTAATTATTGGACAAAAAACTTCCACACGTAATAACCTAGAATACTGTCTAACACTTGATGGCTGCTCTGTTAAGTCTTCGTCGTCGGTTAGGAACCTGGGTGTGCTCTTTGATAGCAATCTTTCATTGAAAGTCACGTGTCTAGTATCTATAAAACCGCATTTTTCCATCTTAAAAATATATCTAAATTACGACATATGCTCTCATTAACAAATGCGGAACAATTAGTTCATGCTTTCATGACATCAAGACTAGATTATTGTAATGCTCTACTGGGTGGTTGCCCTGCACGCTTAATAAATAAACTACAGCTGGTCCAAAACGCTGCAGCTCGAGTTCTTACTAGAACCAGGAAATATTACCATATTAGCCCGGTTCTGTCAACACTGCATTGGCTGCCTATTAAACATCGTATAAATTTTAAAATATTGTTGATTACTTACAAAGCACTAAATGGTTTAGCTCCGCAGTACTTGAGCGAGCTCTTAACGCATTATAGTCCTTCACGTCTATTGCGATCTCAAAATTCGGGCCAGTTGATAATACCTAGAATATCAAAATCGACTGCGGGCGGTAGATCCTTTTCCTATTTAGCACCAAAACTTTGAACAGTCTTCCTACCATTGTCCGGAAGCAGACACACTCTGTCAGTTCAAGCTAGACTAAAAACACATCTCTTTTACCTAGCATACACATAATATATTATAGACTTCTATAATTCAATGTTAGGCTGCATAGATTAGGTCAGCCGGAACTGGGAACACTTCTCTTAAATCCTGATTTACACGTTACATCATCATAAGAAGAATGGCATCTACGCTAATTTTAGTGTCTTTGTTTATCCCGAGGTTTTCCCGCAGCCGTATCCAGATCTGACTAGGAGCTTTGCCTGGACCCGATGACAACGCAGTGCTGAAGTGCCAACTAGCCTCTCCCTATGGAGGATCCCTTTCCCACTCTACAGATACAACGTTGTGATTCCGGTTCGCGTACCCACCTCGAAGTGATAAAATAAAACAAAATTCTGTATCAAATTATAGTTACCTGTAAATCGGCCTCTAGTTCATAAATGCCAGAGGGAGAACTGGCCCCCGACTGAGCCTGGGGTTCTCCCAAGGTTTTTTTTTTTCTCTCCATTAGGTCACCCTGATGAGTTTTAGGACACCAGTAGGTCACTTGATGAGTTTTTCGGTTCCTTGCCACTGTTGCCTTTGGCTTGCTCAGTTGGGGATATTCAAATTAATTAACCAAGCATTAATACCATTGATCAGCCCTACCAAACGTGGATGTTTTCACTAAGAAACAAAACATTGTTTATGTTATTTGATTGATATTGTGAAGCTGCCTTTGATGCAATTTATATTGTGAAAAGCGCTATATAAATACACTTGACTTGACTTGACTTGACACTGTGATATATATATATATATATATATATATATATATAAATATAGCTGCGAGCAGCGATTAAAGGGCTAAAGCCAGCGCACCGCCCACCCCGGTGCCTTTAGATTTGCTTGCAGCTATAAATATAGTATATATAATATATATATATATAAATATATATATATATACAAACATACATATTTAGTATTATTCTTCTCCGAAATGAATCGCATCTTTGAGGGTCTAAACATGCCCAATCTCATTTACATCCGTCCAAAATGAATAGAAACATTTGAAGTTAAAAACATAATGATAATCCATATATTTTTATATTAGTTTTATTGTACTGAAGTGATTATTTTTAAATATTATATATATATATATATATATATATAAATATATATAAATAAAAATATATAAATATAATGTAAACCAGGTTTGTTGTGTGATTTTGGAAATACCATTTTTAGATTTGTCTGGTTAAATTCTGGTAAAAAAAAAAAAAAAAAAAAAAATAAATATATATATAAATAAATATACTAGAAATGTATTCCCCAAAGACACGAGCAAGACCATATAGTTCCTCTCGTTGTCACTCCGATTTACGTCCGGAAGACGTACGAATGGGGTTTCGCTAGAACACCTATCGACTTCGAGTATACAAAAACTAGCCAATGCAACGAAATGCCAAGGGTCTGCGGAATTTGCATAACGAAACTATACCCCCACCTCGTGGTTATAAAAAGGAGGACGCCGGCAACATTCAAGTTATGTTTTCCCGGGCTTCGGAGCCAAGATTATCTCTTCACTTCCACAGCCATTTAATGAACTTTCACTCTAACTCTACTAACGAGCCATTCTCTCCGTGATGGTGAGATGCGATCTGCAGCGAGTCACATTGCCTCTTGATTCTGTGCAGTTGATCTGCCAGTGAGTGTGTTCCACCCCCGCTCGCTCAACATGCGAGTTTTTTTTCTCCTCTCAAGAAAAGAGCTCGCACGCTGCAACGTCTTTTTAAAGACTGCTTGCCCGTGCAATAAAAAAAAAGTGGCGAACAGAATGGTAAACAAGATTGGGGCAACTCTGATGGGCACGAGCGCTGTCTATTAAGTAGGGCTTTTATCATGCTTGTACAGCGCACGTTGGTGATTCATGTTCTCTCTGGGAACATGATCATCCGTCATTTATGTCGAGACTCACAAAGAACTCGCAAGAGTGAGAGTCACCTCATCCACACCCCCGATCTAGCGCTCACCACGCGAGGTGCTACTTACGGCGGCTGGTTTCCTAGGGTGGACCCGAGGTTATAGTCCTGGAACTAGGCGCCGACCTAACTTGTCCGCGACCCAGCTCCCTCCTGTGTGACGTTGGCCCGCTATGAACCTCCGATCCCCCGAGTCGACCTTCGGTGGCCCGCGAGTTTATCGGTTGAAGCTACAGAGGTGCAGATGCTAGTGTCTGTTGTAACATCATAAGGTGGCTTGGTTCTTTGGAAATGAACGACATCGACACAGCTGCCACCTTCTGTTTGTTATGCTGTGCCTGAGTCAGATCCGTCAGATGAACGGCCCATGCATTCTCGGAACGATTGGATTTTTGGGTAAGGCCCGCCGACCCCGCGTCCACGGCAAACCCCAATATCATACTTCCCGGACGTGCATGAATGAATCTCGATGTCCTGAAAGACCCCCCGTGTTCTTCTCATGACCGCTTCGTTGTCTCATTCCGCCTTTCCCCCCTCACGGGGGCTTCTGCCCAAGGTTAAAGCTGGGGTCCCCCCGGTTTGAACGCTCTGTTGCTTGCTACTGTTCCTCAAGTGCTTCCCGGCGCTATTCCTAACAAATCAAAATAGCACTAAAAAAAAGCAAGCAAACACCCGTTCCTCCCCCGAAGTCCTGAGTTCTTTCGTCTCCACTAATCTGTGGCGAAAATCCCAAAAGTGCCACGTGACAGGCAAGGCCGCCTCACTGCATCCCAGACCGTTCTGTGGACCTACCAGGCCCAGATGCTGCAGTGGTTATATTATGAGGGCGTGACTGACGCGAGCTCTTAAAAAGAGTCAACCCAAAAAGCGCGCCGCCACTGAACCAAGCCTCTCCGAGCGACAAGTGGCCGTGCGCTCTCCGATCAGTGGATGTTTACCAACTCTGGTGCTTGACCGTTCTGAGTGCTGGATGTCCGGCAGATCGTCTTCTCGACACCCCCACCATTCCCAGGTCGGCCTCTTTCGGGGCCCAATGGCGGTTAGAGGGGTTCTTCTGCACATAGTCTACCGCTCGGAGCAGATTGAGGTTGTTCTGCTGCCGACGCCCGCCATCCGCTCAGGTCCCCTCATTCTTGCCAACCGCCGAAGGCGCCCCTCCCAACTGGTCCCAACCCCCGCCCGTTCACTACCGGCAGGCTTGGAAGACCATGGGGGGAATGCCTCATCCCTCTCCACCCCGCCCCCCTCAAGACGCCCAGTTAAGTGGCGCTATTTGAGATGGCTGCTCAGAGATGGGACTCAGTTCTTTCCAGGAGTAGATAGCAGGGCCACTCTTTCTTTCCCCGGTGGATGGCTGGGGAAAGAATCCTTATTCAGAAAAACTGACTCCCCGTCTCTGACACACAGAGTTCTCGGACGACACAGAGCGCCGCCCACAAGCCTGAGCTCACTCCTCGTACCCCTCTGTCCCAGAGTTGGTTGACACAACTGCCGAGCCGTCCCCTCGGACCGATTCGTCCCTGTCCCCGCTGCTGGTCGCCAGACCCTGGCAGAGCAGGCCCCCGTGGAACGCTGGTCCGGTCCTGGCCTCCTCTGTCAGGGCGCGGATGTAACTTACTGCGCCCCCACACCGGATCGCTATGGCCCGTCCAACGTCGGGCCCGTTACTCCGCTCGCTGCCCGCCCTTCCGGAGGGGACGCCTGAGGTCCGCATGACCCTGCTTGGTTCAGTTCTTGGGAGCCTGGCTAGAGCTTCCCCAACTGTCCCTCTGGGTCGCCCGCACCATCAGGTATCGGCTATGCGATTAGTTTGCACTCTCCACCCCGCTACAGGGGACTCCGCTCCACTTTGGTCCGGTGCAATTCCCCCCCATCATGCAGAGCAGAGATTGCCACCCAGCTTGCGAATGGTGCAATCGAGACGTACCCTCCACCGAGATGATGTCCTGCTTCTACAGAGCCCTTACTTCCATTGTCCCCAAGAAATCCGTTGGGTTACGACCAATCCCTGGAACCTGCGCGAACTGAATCGCTTCCTTCACAGGATGCCGTTCAAGACGCTCACAGCCAAACGCATTTTCGAATGTGTTCGGCCCCAGATAGGTTTGCAGCGATCGACTGAACGGAACGCCTACTTTTATGTCTCCATTCTTCCTCGACACAGTCAGTTCCTCCGGTTTTGCTTTCGAGGGCAGGCACACCAGTACGGTCGTTTCCCCTATCAAGTTAGCCTGTCTCCTCCGCTTCTTCACGAGAGGTCTCGAGGCAGCCCTTGTTCCCCTTTGGTTCACGGTTTCGCATCCATAACTATCTCGACAGACAGGCTAAACCTAGCTCAACGCTCGAGACCAGTTTTAGCGAACACAGGGACCTAGGCTTCCGACACCTAGCTCGTCTGGGCCTTCGGGTCAACTTGTAGAACAGCAAACTTTGCCCCGTGCAGAGATCTCTTTTCTCGGTAGGGCATCGACATCGGTTGCCATGTCCGCGCAGCTTAGCGAGCGCGCGCAGTCACTGCTGGACAGTGTTCTGAGACCAAATACAGGGCAAGAGTGCGGTTCCGCTGAAACATTTTCAAGGCTTCCTTGGGCAAATCACTGCAAGCCCGTGACCGCCGCTCGGGATTTCTTCATATGAACCGCTTCAGCTTTGGCTTTCGCGACCGAGACCCGAGGTGTGGCATGGCAACAGGCACGCTCCTAGTACCAGTTACTCCTACCTGCCGTTAGACACTTCACCCCCTGTGTAGAACCTCAGTTTTCTCAGGGCAGGTGTCCCCACTGGAACGAGTTCTCGGCATGTTGTGTCCCAACAGATGCCTCCACCACGGGCAGGGGGCCCTGTGCAATGGACATGCTGCCCGCGGGCACATGGACCAGGACCCCCAGCGCCTAAGGCATGTTCAATTGCCTCGAGTGATGCTGGCATACGCCTTGCCCTGCACCGCTTCCGAGCGCCTGTGCTGATGGTTCAACACGTACTATTTCCGATCAGACAATACCGCCACTGTAGCGTACATCAACCATAAGTTGGTCTAACGCTCCGCCGTATGTCGCTCAACAAGCCCGCCACCAGCGTCCTACTATGGAGTCAAGGCATCTGAGGTCCCTTCGTGCCATTATCATTCCCCGAGCCCAGAACCGTGCTGCCGTCGAGCTGTGCACGGCATCAAGGCCCCCTCCCTGAAATGGCGACTAATTCCATCACCATCGGTCCACAGATATGGGACCAGTTCGGGGACGCACAGATAGAACTGTTGCCTCCCACGACTCGACCCAATGCGCCCAGTCTTATCTCGACCGAGGGAAGCTCCGCACGGATCCTCTGGCCACAACTGGGCCGCAGGGCGCAAATAAGCGATTCCCTCAAGAGCACTCTTGCGCAGGTCTTGCGCAAGTCAGGGAGGACTAGGAGCAGGTCCTTCTGGTGCGCAGTACAGCCCACCCCTACTTGGTTCTTCCCGAACTAGAGCTCTCCTCGCGACAGCACCTCCTTGGCCAATTCCTCTGAGGAAGGACCCCTTTCCCCCCCCTCTAGGACGGGCCACCCTGTGGCACCCTCTCCCCGATCTCTGGAACACCACTGTGCTCTGACGGACTAGCAGGTTTTAGTACCCTAAACCACCTACGGGGGCGTCTTACCGTCATCACTTCCGCAAGAGCGTCGTCCACGAGGCACGCCAACCGATGAAGTGGAACCTCTTCGTCACAGGTGCTCTTCTCGTCGAGAAGGACCTCCCGTAGTGTTCGAGTCATTTTCGGCTTTCCCTTCTTCAAGAGGGTTTGGAGCGAAGGCTATCTCCCCCCACCCCTCAAAGTTTATCTTGCCGCTATTTCCAACACACCACGACTTAGTGGCTGAATCCTCCTCGTTCTCCTCTCGTTCCCTCTTGGGACCTCTCAGTGGTCTAAGTGCCCCGCATAGAGCTCCCTTTGACCTCTGCAATCATTGGAGTTAAGTTGTTCCTGTCCACTGAAGACAGCGCCACCTGGTTGCAATTGGCCTCTCTCAAGAGGGTCGGGACCTGCAACGCATCTCCGATGACGAAAGCGTGCCTGGAATTCAGGGCCGGCTTACTCTCAACGTGATCCTGATAACCACGGGGCTTGGATATGTGCCCAAGGTTCCCTCCACACCCTTTCGGGACCAGGGGTGAAACCATCCAACGCTGAGCCCACGAGGAGGGCATACCCAGCCATGGCACAGCTCTGTCCAGATACGCGCTCTACTCGCCTATGAGACAGGACGGAGTGTTCCAGGACCTCAACAAGCTCATATGACCTGTTAAGGAGGAAGCTGAAGGGAAAGGCTCCCTCAAAGCAGAGGTTTGTCTCACTGGATAGTGGACACCATTGCTTTTGGCTACCAACAGCAAGAACAAAACCGTGCCCCCTTGTTGACTGCCCACTCCACCCGGATTGTGGCATCCTCTTGTGCTCTAGCGCATGGCGCCTCGCAAAGCAGACATCTGGCGATCTGCAGCTGGGCGACACCGAACACAATTCGCCAGATTCTACAATCCTCCGAGTGAGGCCAGTGTCCTCTCGATGTACTCGCTTCAAACTAGCTAGTACCGACCTGCTCAGGTGTCTACCGCTTGCTCGCCATTCCACTCCCACGGACTGGATACGTGCGATATACCGCTCAGTTGAGCTTCCCCCTCAAGCCCCCTGAGATCCTCCAGCACCCCTGAAGCTAGCGCCAGTGACTATAGCCTGGCGACGCTAGTGCCTCCGTGTGCATGGTCCCTCCCCGGAGCTACACCCCGAAACTGTATTTCCACTGTAAGCCACTCTGACAAGTGTATCTATACCCTCTCAAGCACCTTGCCACCCCTAGGTTGAAAAATTCCACCTGCGGCTGACACACGTTTTTGTAAACATGAACTCGATAGGTGTTCTAAGGCGAGAACCCCATTCGTCGTCATCCACGTAACTCCTCCGTTTCCCAACACATTTGTTTCGTTGTTTTTTTAATTTTTTTTACGAGGACCAGGGACAAAGATGCCACTGATAGACCTTGCTAACTTAATCATACACGATGAGTCCTCTGTACATGAACATGGTCAAATCTGTCTGTCCTTAGATCATTGTGTTCAATAATGTCTTTTTTGTCCTTTAGTTGAGTATTATTGGATTATGTTGTGTTGAAATAAACCAAACAATCAAAAAGCCATTTTTTTAAATCTTCCTCATTCTTTGTTCAAGGATCCGTAGCATAAACAGATGATCAGCGCAATCATGTGGTTTTAATCAACTAATACTCTAATTAAGTAAACACTCCACCATTCTTCAGATTGTGAAAGAAACAGATGTCATGGACTTTTTAAGTTACTGATTCACACACAAGCAAATGGCGATGGGAACTTAATTAAATACCGATGCCATAAGTGCCCCCGCGGCGTTTATCGCTGATAAAGTAATCACAGGTCCTCTGTCTACACCAACTTGTACTCAACAGCGCCTCTCTGGCCGAAATCCCGTGGTGAGTCCCCTCTGCAGGACACCTCTCAAGCACAGACAACCTTGTGAAATGAACTACACAGGTCCTTGTAATCCATACATAAAACTCCATCAATTCAAAGAATACTCGCACACCCATATCTTATTGCCTCTGGAAGGGGGTGAAGCAAAAGGTTCACCACATCTTCACACGCAGAATGATCGCACACGTCCACAGAGTACACACACACACACACAAAAGTTATTCCAATCTCCTCAATGAGAGACATGTACTATTATATATTCCGATATGTTTTTATGTTTGCCCATGTTCCATTGGGGTAGATGTGATCGAAATATAATTCTTAAATGAACAGAGTTGCTTTTAGAAGCATTTTTTAATGTAACTTGTGTTTTCCTAAAATGTTTTGTATGATCGTTCCTTCACACCTTTTTTAGAATCCTCTTGATCTGACCAAACCATATATAAAATGGTGCAACCGTAAAAAGTATGTTACTGTGTTTTGTATTCATCACTGGAGTAAAAAATTGAACGCATTTTTACATCACGGCATGAAAACATGCAAAAGTCGATTCTCTAGGGAACAAAGGAAACACTTAACCGCACACTTTCCCTCCCACTGATTGTGGCATTCACGCCATAGGAGGCGTAAACAGAAGTGTCTTTAAAGAAGACACCAATCACCTCATCTTTGATTTTATTTAGTTTGGAAGAGTAAGGATGGTGGAGAAAGGAACTGCAATCTTTTGGGGAACTCCCTTCTTCGAGGTAACTTCGACTTTGACTGACTCTTCCCTCC
The DNA here is from genome assembly GCA_030578275.1 of Meda fulgida. NCBI lineage: Eukaryota > Metazoa > Chordata > Actinopteri > Cypriniformes > Leuciscidae > Meda > Meda fulgida. The sequence goes on from CM060639.1 coordinate 18,102,578, forward strand.
CTTCGATCCGATGTACCCATCATACTCGTGATCCCCTCCCTGGGGGAATCTTCTCTTCTTTTTCTTTGTTTACGTTTGTATTTTTTCCTTTTTCATTCAGCAGAAATGGAACTAGTCTAATTATTTATTTTGGTAATTACGTCAAAGACCATTAAGCCTTCCTTTTGAAACTGCGCGCTGTTCCAGACCGCAGGCAAACCACGTGACGCTCCAACGTAACACACAAAGACCAGCACTCACACACCGCAGACACCTGAGAACTATATGCCAAGTATATTTGAGTTACCAAGATTATACGAGCATTAAGACTGTTTTTCCGTGTTAGTCTCTAAGGTAAAATGGTCCATGTGAATTTTGCAAACAGTGATCCTACGGATCTCTCTCTCTCTTCTCCTCTCTCTCTCTACTCTCTCTTCCCAACTCTCTGTCTTCCCACTCATTTTATCTTTCACATTCTCATCTTATTTTAATTCTTTTGTAATGTTTTTCGTTTTGATTGTTTCGGGTGTATATACATATATCTGAGTGATTGTAGTTCGATGTATTATTAGTCCCACTAATAAAACCATTATATTCTTGATTGCCGTCTGTCCTAAAATGCTCATTTTTACAAAACACATGAAATCCTCGATCCTACAACAAAGCTTCATATTGACTACGTTGCTTTGTCCGATTTAAAAACACAGGAAAATACAGTTCACCGGCCAGAACATTGATAGTCTTGGAGTTTATAAGAAGGGGATAACTTTGTTTGAGAAGTTGATAAGTTACTTTAACGCCGTTTTGCTGGACAAACAGATCGAATAGCTAAAATAACTCCATTAAAGGTTATCTCATAAAATCAACTTGAAAATGACCAATGACAAAAAATGAGGAAATTATAATTCCGTTGTGAATGATCATCTCGTGTTGTACAATCAATCTATTTTCAACTCGATAATTTAACTTTAATAAGCAATATATTAATCATATTACATGATTAATTATTAAAATTCCCTATATAAAATTTGAGCTAATTTAATTAAAACTAAATGTAGTTACAGTTTGGTGGAGAATGCCGGGCATTTCAAACTCTGTTTTTTTTTGAGCAAAACCGTTCAATCTTTGAAATATGGTTATTAATATTTTTATATTTTTTTGCGCGCTATAAATTAAGAAATTGTGAGATAAGTCGCAACGCGACTCACAACCAACCGACCGAGGCAAAAAACCGACGTCAGTAAAACGTTTATAAAATTTTAACAAGTTTTGCTAAAAATATGCCTAGACAATTTGTTAGCAACTGTTAAAATGCTAAGAAATGCAGTACATAATATATACAAAATGTCCGTGTTAAGAGATGAATAAATACGCTCTGCAGTTGATACATTTCTAAAATTTGTTTTAAAATCGCTGTGAATGAAGAATTCTCCCGTGCGTATTACCGTTTGAATAAATATGTTTTTAAGCGAGACTCCTTTTACACAAAGGCCTTGCATGCAAATAATCGTTTATTGAATACGGGGTTCACCCAGTGAAATTCAACAAAAAACATTAACTCCTGGACAAAAAAAATTGGCGTAGCTACCCAAATTGAAGATCTAATACATTTAAATCAATAAGTTCTATTGTGAAAAATGTTTATTGAGATTCGAACCAACCGACAAAATTTCCTGTTGTCCACATTTGTTGTATTGCGGCGAAGAAATCCCGGCCATATACACTTGCATTATAGCACCAAAAAAGATCCGCAGAGCACTAATTGTATACTTGTGATTTATTCCAGAAAATCAGTGCGTGACGCAGCTGAAAAGCTCTAGCCCCTTTTGAATCACATTAAAAATGTGGTTGTAATTCCGCAGACTAAACACAAGAGGGAGTTTTAAGAAGTCTCAAAATAACGCCCCGCCTTCTAACTTCGCATGCATGAGTGGCTATACGCGAGGGCCGTTCAAGATAATGCTCTCTTAACTGCTAAAAGACCCCACCTAGTGCCGCCTTCTAAGTCGGTCACATCAACCTCCTTTTCTCTCTTTCAAATTTCTGTTTTTTGAATTGCCCTAGTCTCTCTTTTCTCTTTTGATGTTTGTCTAGTTTTTGATGATACTATGGCTTTATTTAAAATATCGTTAATTAATTATAAAATATTATCTCCAATTTTCAATTCCCTTACACGCTTAATTAAATTTGGTTTTAAACCAGTTTGAATTAAATTTAAAACGTGTTTTTGCCTGTCAGTCACGAGACCCACTTAGAGGGACACGCACCCTTGTGGCCTCCCCTGCTAAGGACGTGAAATCACATTTTCCGCTTTCAATCTGTTTTTGGAAGTGGTATATTTTCCAGTTTTTCATTGCTTTATTTATGTTATCAAGTCTGAAACCTTACAGTAATCATGATCATCATCAATATAATTTTTTGATCTTTACTTTCTTACACTTATTCAAATTTGGTTTGAAACAAAACAAATGTTCGAATTTAAATATGAATTAGTTTCTCAGTTCAATTTATTTAAATTATTTCTTCGTATGATACTTCATCACAACTGTATCCTTACTAGATAAGATGTTACTTAACATCTCTTTATACACTTATTTAAATTGATTTTAAACCAGTTTGAATTGCAATTTAAATTAAGCTGTCTTTTCAACCAGGATGACCCACTGAGAGGAAGTACGCCCCCTGTGGCACAAAGCCCGCTTACAGCTTGCTCCTTCCTGTGGACATCCTGCGATACTTATTGATATCTCTTCTTTAGGGATAGTTGATTCTGATAATTACATTTTCATAATTCCCTTTTATGTTTTTACCATTAAATAAGTAAAGCCTTTGCTTTTTATTTTCTACATAAGTACTCATTTGGTTTTAGACAAAGAAAGCCTTTTTTAAGTCCAACTTTAAGTTTCACTGTTCTACAACCTGTTTTTGTATTCATAGGTAAACACTCTCTTATGGCTGTGGTGATTTGACAGTCATCCCTGGTTTGGTTTCCAGCGAGCGGGGACGTCAGACCGGCATTACCGACCGCCTGCCGTGCCAGAGTCTCGACCTATTTCCTGTTCTTTTCCATTGGTGCGGCACGCAATACGAACTCGCAAATTGGCACTCCAAAGTAAGGTCAACCACACTAGTCGACACCAAGGCAATTTTTGAATAATTACTCAAACCCAAGGCCCGAAGAGGGGCCACTCTTTTTGAGGTTCTGTGGAAAATCCACTTTGCTGTGCGTCTGGCAAGTTGGACATCACCTTGAATTCCGGTTTGTGTTATAAGAGTCAACTGTTTTGATAGGGCCACCTTGGTACAGATGAACGGAAGGCCCGGGGACACAGCATTTGAGTGTTTAGGGACGACGGAAAGATTGACCCGCTGACGCTGGCTCCCGACTAGAGAGGGACTTCAAAAAAATCATCCCCAGCAAGCTAACAATGAAGGTAAAACCCATCACTAAGTATATGCCACAGACTATTTAGATAATCCCCCGTCATTTAAGTGTTTGGCCCATCCCCTATTCCTCCAAGCCACACATAGCAAGGCTCAGGCCTCCATATCCCCCTGTAACACTTCCTGTGTTATTATTCACTCCATATGATTACAGACCTATTCACTTTAATTGTTTCATTTTACTTCAATCGTTCCCAATCTTGCTAATTTTCTTTACTGTTGTAGATCTGGTTTCCTTCAGTTCACCTGATACAGAACCAATCCACGAGAGACACCAAGGCAAGCTAAATAACAGGTTGACAACAAGCTTTGCCATCAACAGATACCCCCTAGGCTACCGCCCTGACAAAATCTTTATTCAGGGCCCCACGCAGACCTACGCAAATGTCCCCCACATAACTCTAACGAACTCTAACTGCCTGCTATCAGTTACCCCAATTCTTGTAGACGGCATCCCCGTATTAGTATTAAATCTCGTAAAAGACCTATCATTGGTCTCTTGTGTGTGTGGGGTGTGTTTTCCTCTCGCCCACAATTGAGCCAGTATGTTCGTTCGGTCTTCCACCCCGCAGTCCACTGGGGCAACCACGAGACATGGCTTAAAGCCCTGAAGACTACCTTCCAGCCCAAGGACCCCAGAGACTCAGACCCCCGAGCAAAAGCAGCTGGACGACCTTACGACTATGGGACAAGCAGACGGCTCACGAACCGAGTCAAAGCTACAACGACAAAAGACTGGGTCCGACACGTCTGGAAACCGACGCTCACAAGCTCAATGTCTCAGCACGCCTCACACGAAAGGAGCCGCATCGCCCAGGAGCATGAAGTACAACGCTAAGATGCAAGCGAGGAGGCCCAGAATCCACATCTTCAAGACACACTCTCCCTCGAAAAACCAAGGAAGAGGATGACAACCGACCCCGAGCTACAGAAGGAATTGGAAAGACATCAACTGCCCTGTCTGATCTTCGTATACACACAGACCGAAAAAGAGCAGTCAGAGAAAGGAAGCAGAGAGGAACTCAACAAGAAACACCGAAAAGGCGAAAGCACTCCTTGCAAGAGCAAGAGAACTGAACTAAAAGAAAGAGCAATAAGCCAAGGCCTGCGGAAAAAACACTTGCAAGCGGCCCAAGCTAAAATCCACGAGCTTGTTCAGCAGAGACACGATCTCAAAGACGAACTTGACATTGTTCACAGAGAGCTGAAACACTCATATAGACTGCAGAGTGACCGGGAAGGGGAAACACACACCACAAAGTTTCTCCTGACCAGCCGGTCCGCACCGTTCAGCCAACAACCCAGAGCTGAAAAGAAGGGCGAAAGCCCGCTGTTCAAAACACCACCAGCCAGCCTGCAAGAACCCCCGTCAGCAGCGAGGGGGGGGGGCCTTTCCAAAGAACCCCTGCCACTAACCACGGCATGGCTCCCAAAGAACTTGACAAGCTGGCCAGAAACATCCCAACGTTCACTCCGAACCCTGCAGGAGGCCACAATGTGCACGCATACCTGCAAGACATTGACTTTCACTTACAAACTGTTACCAACGCGACCACATGGAACAGATTGTACCTGCTAAGAATTACTTCCAGTCGTGAGGTGCACAGCTTCCTTGACCGTCAACCAGAGACTATAAAAACGGACTACCAGCAGCTGCAACAAGCTTTGATCCGTGAATTATCTGATCCAGAATCAGACCAAGGGTTATTCACCGCCATGGACCTCAAGCAGGCCCGACTTGAAACCCCACAGACCTACTACAGCCGACTCCGACAAGCCTACTTCGGAGCACGGAACCAGCCAGGTATGGAAGAGGATGTCAATTTCAGAACTCTGTTCCTTCGAAATCTGCATCCCACAGTGAGTCATTACTTAGGCATCCTGGCCTGTCCCCGTAGCATGTCTACCCAACAGCTACGAGACTTGTCCCACAAAGCTCACATTAAGCAAAAGACTGTGTACGAAAAGACTTTTAAAGACCCCACAATCTACTCTGCCTCTGAACACTACTCAGAGCTGCCTCTAGAGGGCGCCCCACAACACCACAGCCCTTTTTACAGAGAGTCAAGACCGTTCCAGGCCAGCAGAAGGCAGCACGGCCGTGACGGTGCTCATCCAAGGCACCAGAGCGAGCGCTCTGAAAGATTCTGGGAAGCCAACCGGCGACCCAGAAATAGCCAACCCCCATCACCAAGAGACTCAAGCCCAGACAGCCCGGAGCGGTACCCCTCTCAACATGCCACTGGTAAGCACAAGTCTGAGCACACATCAGATAAAGACAGTGAAGCCACGTCAGAGACGGCAGAGATCCTGAAGGTGCTGAAAGAGCTTCTTCACATGAGATCTCACAAGAGACACAAGAGGGACGACCCAGACATCCTATGTCTAAGCGTAAGGCCTGAAACAGGCACCCAGAACACTGCTCATCAGAATCAAACCACAGAGCTAACTGTCACACCACAAAGTGACAGCATCACCCAGCCGCCACAGCTGACAGCTGCACAGCCTAAGCATGACAGCACAGTTTCCCACGACTGGGTCCAACATCACAAAGACCCAGGAAATGCTGCTTTGTCTACCTGCCTCCACAGCGAACAACACGAGACCGGCCCTAACCGCCCATCGATCACCACACCAACCCGGACGCCAAAGCTCCTGGGGAACTTGATCGAAAAGGGGGTGGCCCGGAAATCCTACCTAGCCATCACTTTGGAAAATGACGTGAGACTTGAAGCACTGGTAGACACCGGCGCAGACCTTACTTGATATCAGCTGAACTTTTTGGAAAACTCAGAGCTAAAGCTATGAGACAAGATCGAACTCTTACATCGCAATCGTGTGAGCTGAATGTGCAGTCGTACAGCCAGAACGACATCCGGCTCGAACAGGTAGCTCCCACTCACCTGACAATTGGTTCTATGAGTCTGTTCCACCTGGTGTACATCTCACAAATGAACACTTACCCACTTCTAATTGGCAAAGATCTGCTTGATCGCTTTGAGCCTTTACTGGACTTCAAACAACTGAAAGTTTGGGCTCAAGTTCGAGAACCCCCCCCCTCCAGTCACACAGGCCACCAGAGCAAGACTGTCAGGTCACAGAGTTCACGAGACTCCCGCAGAGCCAGACTGGCAGGTCACAGAGTTCACAGGAACTCCGCAGCCAGCCATGAAGACCGCCTCAGCACCAAGTCAAGGTTCAAGTCCGCTACCCTGCACCTTCCAGCTCGCCAAAGACCACGCAATGCCCACTCAACGATGCGTGACCTAATGCAGAAGGCCTCTTCTGAAAGAAGTCCTAAAACCCACTGATTTTGAACTGCAAAACCAAAAGACACTGCACGAACACAGTGCAAGACTCTGCTAAAAGGGTCCCTGATCAGCATAGGAATAGAACTTTTAAAATTAGATGAAAAGTGTGCTCAAAGAGTTGCAAGACTCTGCATTCGTAAAAGAATCTTACGAGTTAAAGAATCTTAAATGGACGTGTAAATCTCAACGGCCAACAGACTATGCACAACTTTTTGAAACAAACAGTTTCTAGATGCTGGTTGAATTGGCACTGCTAAACGTTAGGTTTCCTGACAATGAAGGGTTACAAGAAACACTAGCTCCAAATAGGGCATACGTCACCTTACCGCCAGAGTGTAGGAAAACCACCTCAGCCTTAAACTACTGTTAACCTACAGGCGTGCATTTGATCTTTGCGATCCAACTAGAACACAACGCGCAATACGCATTTTTGATCACTGGCTTGTCTAAATGCAGATAAAACGATAGCTGGAATTAACATCTCTACTTTAAGTGAAAGAGCCTTAGATTTCCAACTAATATCAGTAGTTCAGCCGTAAAGCGTAAGTCTGTGTGACAAAGGAATCTCATTTCAGCAGCCTCTAATCTGTACCGATATCTGTTCTGCTTTGGTAAAAAGAAATCCAAATTGCAGTATGACTAAACCTGTGTCTGACAAAGAAAGCTCAGACAGAGTTATATTATATATATGTAGACCTGGGTGATGCTCCCCTTTCTACAATGTAAAGGCCGCACAAATTATTGTTAGATTGATGTAATTCACCTAAATTTTAGCTGCATCTACAATCAGAGAGCTACCTAGCGATCAAAACTGTTTACTCGCTGAAAAGTCAGCATTGTGCATGAGAGGGACGTAACTATAGATGCTTAGACAACCTTTGACTTACAGCAAATCTATTTCCTTACTCGGTAAACAAATAGAATAAGTTGTGTAAAGTAAAGAAGAGTTACATGAGTAAAATTAGCAAATGCCAAAACAGTCGCATTTTACTTAATGTAACATCAAGTTCTCGAAAGACTTAAAGTATAGGCGCCCCCTTTTAAACCCGTTTAAACATGCATAACTCATTTAAAAGGTGCAGACATTTTTCAGGGAGTTGAATTGTTCTGACATGCTCTAGTTCCCATGACAACAACTTGTCACAGGAAGTGCTAACTTGTGACGTCACTTTGTAAACAAACCATCCACTAGGCTAAGCTAACCTAACATAGCATCCATCCAGCGTAGGCTAAGCTAAATAATAACTTCCACAGTTAGAAGTTAGCATCATTTACTTGAACCCTTAATCACCGTTGTGTTTTCACAGTGCAAAGTATTCTAGAATACTTTCCTTAACACCAGTTAGGATTTCTAATTCACTTTCCATGTTTGCAACTCTTCTTGGCTAAAGTTCACCTTCACTAGTTTAGGCATAGTCCTTGCTAACCGTCGAAGGCTAACTTTGCAGATGCCCTGTTAATTAAACTTAAGTTTGACTACATGTAAACTGTGTAGCTAGAGAAGAATTCATATAGCAATAGGAATTTTCATCGGCATGTGACTAATCCTTTCATGGGACACACACGGTGTGGTCTTGAACATGCAACCGCGGTTACCAACTTTGGAGTGTTGGTCCAGGAAAATCCAAAGTTTAATCACTAATGCCACTGATTATTCTCGCCTTCAGATCATTCCCGTTGTTTGATCACTTTATTCCTTTTTGCTTTTAATTTTAATTTGTTTTTCTTCTTCTTTAACTCTTTAATTTCTTTGACTTTGATAATAATAGCAGTCAGCTATTCCCTTGGCTATTCAGTCATCTATATTATTTAATTTCATTTCCTCTCTTGTTCAAATGTGGTTCCATTCCCCATAGGGCCCAGAAAGGAAACAGAGACACCCTTATTTGTTATTTTGGCGTAGTTTCAACCAGTGTACTCATTTTGTGACCCTGCAACACAAGTAATTTCAACAATTTACTAGGGCACAACTATGGTCCAGAGGATTGATAATAAGCATAATTCAAATAGGAAAGCTGTCCTTTTCCCCCATCATTCACTTCGTCAAGCCGTAGTGAACCACTAGTTCAGTCCAGAGAAATAATTTAGTCATAAGAACCATCTTAAGTCATTTATTTCATCTCGGCTATGCCCCTTCCAGGAAATACTCTCGGAACCACATACATCTTAGCCTCCTAACATCCACAGCTAAGATAAGATACAAGGTACATTTCACTAGCTAGCTACACGTGAAACACTAGCTTTATGCTACAGACCTAGCGAACCAGTTAAACCGTTATTCTGAACCTTTAGGGTCATGCATGCGTCTCTCACCACAAGTATGACAAAATGTCACAGAGCCCCTGCTTCACCTGACCTTAACCTTCCAGCTTACCAAAGACTATGACAAAACAATGGACAATATGAGAAACCACCTCTCATACCCCTCCAACCACCCACGTACGCCGTCTGCACCCACCGACAACCGGTGCCCCAGACAACTACGTAAAACAGCACATGATGCGTGCACATGACAACATTCAGCGTTCTGCACCTGATGCCATCACTGCGCACAGCTTGTGGTGCCACAATGCAGAAGGGGGGTAATGCCAATGTATGCCCATGACGCATCACGTGCTGCACACCGCAGCACCAGAGCCACTTACGAGACACCGAAGCAAGTGACACACCGTTGTCCTTGAAGCGAAAAGACTGTCCTAGCCAACCAAGGACGACACTCGCTGAAATTTTTCCTACCTTTCTCTCTCTCTCTTCTTTTTGCCTTTACCAGGATGCTGCCGTGGTTTGCCATTCTGAGCCTTCAGCCAACCAGAGGGCAGCCACAAACGGACAGCATCTCACCGGGTCCGGCATCAGGCATCGTCCTAAAAGAACAAATGGGATTCCTGATAACCAACTGCCGCACACACACCCAGAAAGTGTATGTTCAACTGGACCCCCGCAACGTGTACCTAAAACCCTACCCCAGCTCAGTAGCCCAATTCAGCTGGGCCAGTGCCCGATGGACAGAGGACTCCCTCGCTCGCGCTGAGGCCAATGTCGAGCACATGCTCAAACAACTTGATAAAATGGACTGTCACACAAGCGGACTTAGGTGGACACAACCGCCGTTCCAAACGGTTCCTGGGAGCTTTGCCGCTGCTGTCGGAACTCTGTTCAACGTTGACATGTCCAGTGTCAATGCAGTGAACCTAGCCACCGTGAGGACGGCATGTGACTGAATTCCAACGGAGATCCACTGCTAAAGAGGCAACTGACGACACAGAGTGCCTCCCTGCAGATCACCCACAAGACATTTAAGGGAACAGTGGTAATTCTCAACACTCACAGCGTTCTGCTGAACCAGACAGTGAACTCCATGAAACAGCTATTTACTGTCTCCCAGAATGACTTTGCTCAAACTCAGCTGGTCACAGCCCGGATGACAGACCTGCTGCGGGAGGTGAGCTCCTCCATTGACAGCCTAGCCATGGGTAGGAAATTCCACCGAACCTGATACCCTTAAGCCTGGTGCAAACCATGCTGGCTTCTGCCATCACCCACGCCAACTGACCCTCTACAAACACACCTTACCTACTCTCTGGGTAGCGCCATCCCACTCCGCTGTGACTTCCGAGCAGAGGGAAAGTGGGTTTTCCTCCTGAACCTACCCATCATAGAGTCAAGCCGACTCTACCAAGTAAAAGACATTGTCAAGGTCGATTTTTGAAAAGTGACACTCACATCAAGATTCGCACTCCAGTCATGGTGGCCTACCACCGACAGCAACACACAGCTGTACCTGGCCCCGAACCTGCACATGTGCACCTTGACTAAAGACATTCATTACCTCTGCCCTAACAGACCCTTCCTCAGAGACAACACTGACGGAATCTGCAGGCTGCAGATCGGCGACACCCGCTGCCCTGCCGAAGCAAAGCCTCGCACTCAAGGCATCGAGACCCAAGCAGAGATTGTAGGTGACAGGTGGCTCGCTAACACTCCTGTGCGCACAGCTGCACTCACTGCTCCATCCTTCACCTGGACGACCTAGCCCTGTACCACCTTCCGAGTGAAGAATACCAATCCGAACTGGAAATCCCATCCTTCTTCAAGAACCACAATTTCACCCTAAATCTAGAACTGGAAAAATGGATTGAGGAAGGGGGGGGGGGGGGGTCACAGATCATCGACATCGCTCCCCTTGACACAGCCCTCCAAGCATTGTCCAGATTGCCCATCCTGAACACTTCACCTGTTGTTCAAGCATGGACCGCCGCTGACACGGCACTTTGCATTTCGACGATCATCAGCCACACCCTAACCCTGGGTTTGGCCTACGTCCTGTACCGACGACTCAACGAGATGCGAGCCTCAACAGCCAGGCTCACCCAAGCCATGTCCGGAGGGTTCCGTAGGGGCCCTCGGAAAGAAGACTCCCCGCTAGAGAACGCGGAAAACCTCATAGAGCTGAGCCCTCAGCCCTAACCATCATCTGCAGCATCCAACCTCCATGATTTACCTGCCACCTGACCAATGCGGTCGTGATGGTTCAACGAGGCCCACCCACACGGGTCTTGCCAAACCATCAAGGGGGGGATGTAGCAATAATCAGATGATCAGCGCAATCATGTGGTTTTAATCAACTAAGATTCTAATTAAGTAAACACTCCTCCATTCTTCAGATTGTGACAAAAACAGATGTCATGGGACTTTTTAAGTTACCGATTCACACACCAGCAAATGGTTCTTGGACTTAATTAAATTACCGATGCCAGAAGTGCCCCCCCCACGGCGTTTTTCGCTGATAAGTAATCACAGGGTCCTCTGTCTTACCACATGTGACCCAACAGGGGCGCCTCTCTGGCCGGAGATCCCGTGGTGTCCCCTCTGCAGGACACCTCACAAGCACAGGGGGTGAGCAAAAGTTCACCACATCTTCACCGCTGAATGACCCGGCCACGTCCACAGTACACACACACACACACAAAAACTTTTCTCCAATCTCCTCAATTGAGAGACTTGTACTATGATATATTCTATATGTTTTTATGTTTGCCCATGTTCCATTGGGGTTAGAGGTGATCGTATTATAATTCTAAATGAACAGAGGTGCTTTTAGATGCATTTTTAATTTAACTGTGTTTTCCTATAATGTTTGTATGTCGTTCTTCACACCTTTAGAATCCTCTTGATCTGATCAAACCATAAACAAACCGTAAAATGTATGTTACTGTTTTATCATCTCTGGAGTAAAATTGAACGCATTTTTACATCACGGTCATGAAACATGCAAAGTCGATCTCGAGGGAACAAAGGAACACTTATCCGCACACTTTCCTCCCAGCTGATTGGTGCATTCACGCCAGAGGAGGCGTGAACAGAAGTGTCTTAAAGAAGACCACCAAGCACCTCATTCTTGGGAGAAAGAACTGCATCCTGAGAACTGCATCTTTGGGGGAACTCCCTTCTTCGAGGGAACTTCGACTTTTGACTGGACTCTTCTCTCTCCTTCGATCCAATGTAACCATCATACTCGTGATCCCCCGCCCTGGGGGATCTTTCCTCTTCTTTTCTTTTGCTTAAGTTTGTTTTTCCTTTGTTCATTTCCCCAGAAATGAACTTTGACGTAAATTACCAAATAAATAATTCAGACTAAGACCTTTAAGCCTTCTTTGAAACTGCGCGCTCCAGACTGCAGCAAACCACGTGAAGCTCCAACGGAACACACAAAGACCAGCAGCTCACACACGCCGCAGGGCTCAGACACATGAGAAGTATATGCAAGTATATTTGAGTTACCAAGATTTAGAGCATTAAGACTGTTTTTCCGTGTTGTCTCTTAAAGGTTTAAATGTCCAGGTGAATTTTGCCAAACTGTGATCCTACGGATCTCTCTCTCCCTCTCTCTCTCTCTCTCTCTCTCTTCCCAACTCTCTCTCATCCTATTTTAATTCGTGTTTGTAATGTTTTTCGTTTTGTTTCTTTCGGTTGTATATACATATATTCTGTGTGAATTGTAGTTCGATGTATTATTAGTCCAACTATTAAAACCATTATATTCTTGATTGCCTTCTGTCTAAAATGCTCATTTTACAAAGTCAATGAGATCTCGATCCTAGCTACAAAAGCTTTCATTATTGACTACGTTGCGTAGTCTAATTTTATAAACACAGGAAAATTAATGTTCACCGGCCAGAAAATTGATATTTCTTGGAGTTTATAAGAAGGGATAACTGTTGAGAAGTTGATAAGTTAATCTTACGGCCGTTTGCTGGACAAACAGTTCGATAGCTAAATTAATTCCATTAAAGGTTATCTCATATAATCGATCTGGAAATGGACCATTGACATATGAATGAGGAATTATAATTCGTTGTGATTGATCATTCGTGTGTACAATCAATCTATTTTCAACTTCGATAATTTAACTGTAATATGCAATATATTAATCATATTCATGATTAATTATTAAATTCCCTATAAATAATTTGAGCTAATTTAATGTAAAACTAAATGTTGTCATAATTGAGCGAAAGACACTTAATGACAGTTGTCATAAACATGCATAAATCCTACTTCATTTTCATGACATGTGTCATGTCATTGTTATGAAGGTGTCATGTCAGTCTTATGCACACCCCTTCAAGTAAAGTGTTACCTAATAATTCAATTTGTACTATTTAAAATGCAAATTCTTGATATTAAGAATGTACTCTTTCTAGTAACAATGTCTATTTCTGATATCAGGAATTGCATTTTCATTAGTACTATTTAAAGGAGGGAGGATTGTAGTGGGAGCACTGGGGTGTCAGGTGTGACTGTGTGGCAATGGCAAATGGTTTACATGGCTCATGGGTCAGCTAGAAGGGCCCCTTAACAAAATTTTGATTAGGGCCCTTGGGAGGTCAGGATCGGCTCTGTACCAAAGGTTGTATGCATCCCTGGTGACCAGATTGACTTACCACAGGTGAAATATTGACAATACCTCCTTTAATGTATGTACAGTAGACACATTTTTTTAAATAAAAAATTACTGTATTTCACCAAAACGTTTTTTTTTTTTTTTTTTTTTTTTTCATGTTTCAAAGGTTGTAGTATGCTCCTAGGGACCAGACTGACTTACTACTGCTGAATAATGCAAAACCTCACCTTTAGTAAGTCAGTCTGGTCAGAATATACTACAACCATTGGAACACAGAAAAAACATTTAGGTGAATTACAGTATTTTTTGCTAAAAACAATTCTGTTCTGTACATACATGAAGGGAGGTATTGGCAAAGTTTAACCTGTAGTACTGTAAGTCAGTCTGGTCACCAGGGACGTATACGACCTTTGGAACATGAAAAAAAAAAACTTTTGGTGACTTACAGTGTTTTTTCCCCCCAAAAAAGTAATTATGTACTGTACAAACCAGATATTGCCCAGAAGCTCATATACAGTAAGTCAGTCTGCCCACTAGACATACACAATAACTTTGTAACTATCGTTCATTTGAATGAATGATTGGACACTTAGATTTGGACTGTGAGTGGAATTTGCAGATGGTCCCTTTAGCAGCCTAGGCGAACATACAGCGAATATCAAACATAAAACTAACTTTACTGTTCTATGCGTAGAGAGCATTTCCATTGTGTTGCAGTGATTTTGTTGTGTTCTGAACTTATGTTTGCTTTTTAAATTCTGTTGTATTGTGGCTTGACCCCTTTGCGTTGTGAACTTATGTTTGCTTTTTAAATTTCGTAGTGTTGTGCACTACTTGGCCAACGTAGATACAGGTGGTTTAAAAGTTAATTTTGTATAGTAGCTCATTATTTGACCCACTGGACCCACTTTAAATAAATAAATAAACGGGGCCCAATTTTCACCACTGTGTTCCCACAAAAAATATATATATAATTGGGCCATTTGTGGATCCAGTATGATCACCAATGGTGGCCACATAAGGTTGTGTCTAGCCCACCTCAGCCCCATTATTAGCCCCCATTTAGCCCCCAAGTGAGGCCATATAATGAACATCTAAATGGGCCCCACTTAGAGCCCACTCTGGACCAATCATGGGCCCCTATGGACTAACATACATGGGACTTATGTGGAGCCGATGGGCAAATTTCTCTGGGCCCCCTTTGCCCATGCAGGGCCCAAGTGACAGCCCATCAAATACCCACATGGGGCCCACATGGAAATGTTGGCTGGAAGATGAGTATCTTTTCAGAAAGCAAAACTGCCGCAAATGAAAGTTTGGCGCTGCATTCTGAAGCTCAACACACAATTATCTTCTTTAAAAGTATAGTGAGACCAAATTATATTTTGTTGCCACTTTCTCTCCTACTGTGGTCTTTGATCTTAATGATGTTAAATTTGCATACAGCTTGGGAATTGAAGAACGGTTTTATATTAATACTGCAGAGACACATTTATGTTGACATTGTCACAGATTGAGAGGAAACAGACAGGTCTTGTGCAAGTGAAGTATTTATTAATCTTGTGAATCAACCAGCAGGTAATCATAATGATAGCAGTCTGAATAGTTCATCTTGATCAAGTTAGACAAGGTCTCTTATCTGTTGCAGATGGGTTGGTGGTGGACTTGACGAAGGACGCCGATCAGATGGAGAACGCAAGCGGATCAGAAGGTATCAGGTAGGTAAGAATCTTCAGAGTAGAAGCGGGAGTCAGGACGTCAAGGGTTATTCTATGAGACCAGACGGTGTACTGAGGGAACTGGTGCAGTTTATAAAGGTGAAGGTGAGTGAATACTGAGTGGCATCAGGTGAGGAAGACAGGTGACGATGATTAGTATTCCGGGAATGACGAACAAGTGGGCGAAAGGCATTACTCCGTTCATCACCCCAGCAGGTCACTATGAGTACAGCGTCTTCCATTTATTACCCTTCCGGATCCTGATCAGGTTATATGCGCTTCTTAAGTCCAGTTTGGAAAATACCCGAGCACCACGTAACTGTTCTAGGGCCGATGGAACCAGAGGAAGGGGATACTGATACTTGAATCGTTGAGTGTCCGGTAGTCAATACAGGGGCGCAAGCCTCCGTCCTTCTTACCAACGAAGATGCTGGAAGCGGCAGGGGAGGTGGAAGGTCGGATGTAATCTTGACGAAGAGCGTCCTCGATATACTCCTTCATTGCCTTCTGCTCCGGGATGGACAGTGGGTAGATCTTACCGTGCGGCCACACAGCCCCAGGCAGCAGGTCGATCGCACAGTCCCATGGCCGATGAGGTGGGAGTTTCGTCGCCAGTTGTTTGTCGAACACATCCTGGAACGCCTGGTATTGAAGTGGGATCTCAGATTTGGTGTCGGTGGCTGGACTTTCGATAGTAGTTGAGTTGACGGAAACTTGGCATTCGGAGGAAGAAGGTACCCTTTTGATGGATAACAGACACTGAGAAAAGCAGGCTTCTCCCCATTGACAAATTTCTCCCGTGGACCAGCAGATGTTTGGGGAATGGAGTTCCAGCCACGGGCGTCCCAGGATAATGTCAGCCGTGGAGCCCTCCAGTACCAGAAAGGATCATTTTTCCTCATGCAGGGCCCCTATCTTGACGGTGAGCGTGGGACTGCAGTACCGGATGTGGCCACGACCTAGCGGTTTACCCAGGATGGATTGAACATGTAATTGATTTATAGACTTACGGCGAGCTGGGAGTTTCTGAAGAGTAGTGAGGGAAATGAAGTTACCAGCTGAGCCCGAGTCAATCAACGCTTTCGCTGGAACAGATCGGTGAAGATAAGTCAACCAAACTGAGGTATATTTCATTGATGAAATAGGGAACGGGAGAACCACAGTACTCACCGCTGGTCTTGGAGGTCGAACAGGACAAGTGCTGAGGAGATGGCCTGCAGTTCCACAGTAGAGACATAGGTTATTGTTGATAAGTCGTAATCTTTCAGTGGAACTTAAATGAGTCGAATCCACTTCCATGGTTTCTGGTACTGGAAGGCTATCTGGCGGTATCGGATGAGGAGGAGGTGGTGCAGGGTGGTCAAATAAACATCCAGTTCTGCGCTGAGCGAAGCGTATGGAACACTGGATGAGGTTTTCTATGCCGATGTTGTCATCATAGATGGCCAGTTGCACACATATGTCTCGGTTGAGACCCTGACGATAAGCGGTGACGAGCGCAATCTCATTCCATCCACTGTTAGCGGCCAGCGTACGAAACTGCAAAGCATACTCAGAAACTGATGATTTTCCTTGCCGCAATCGAAATAACTGGTCATGAATAGACAACGCATTAGGTGCATGAGAGCAAACTTCTCGAAAATGGGTAATGAAACTTGAAAGAGATTGCATTACCGGTCCCTTAGCATCCCAAAGCACTCACGCCCAGAGAAGAGCGCGTCCAGTGAGTAGTGAGATGATGAAGGCGATTTTCGCTCGTTCAGTGGAAAACTGGGTAGCTTGCATCTCCATATACAGTTCACACTGAAGTAAAAAAAACGCCGCACTCCCCCTCCTCACCAGAGAAAGACGCAGGTCGGGCTATGGGACTGACAGAGGCAGATGTTACCGATTGAGTGACGAGTGGATGGATGATTTGCTGAAACTCTTGCAGGACCGCTGCAGCTGGAAGTTGAGGCGAAGGGCTTTCTTTGCCGCCCTCCGTGTTCGCTTGCATCGTTGGTTTGGTCTTCTGTCACAGATTGAGAGGAAACAGACAGGTCTTGTGAAGTGAAGTATGTATTAATCTTGTGAATCAACAAGCAGGTAATCAAAAAATGATAGTAGTCTGAAAGTTCTTCTTAATCAAGTTAGACAAGGTCTCTTATCTGTTGCAGATGGGTTGGTGGTGGACTTGGACGTAGGACGCCGATCAGATGGAGAAGGCAAGCGGATCAGAAGGCAGGCGGGAATCTTCACAGAACAGGTGAGTATCAGGTAGGTAAGAATCTTCAGAGTAGAAGCGGGAGTCAGGACGTCAAGGGTTATTCGACGAGACCAGACGGTGTACTGAGGGAACTGGTGCAGTTTATAAAGGTGAAGGTGAGTGAATACTGAGTGGCATCAGATGAGGAAGACAGGTGACGATGATTAGTGTTCCGGGGATGACGAACGAGTGGGGAGTAAAAAGGTCTGGTGCTGATGCTTGTGTATCCGTGACAGACATGTGTAAATGGAACAGATTTAACAAATCGTATAGCTATCTGATTAGCAAAAATGCATGACGTGACCACATTGCGGAAGAGAAAGTGTTTATATATTAATATGTATATTAATAAAGTGTAAGTGTATCACATTGTGAACAAGAAGAAATGTACTCTCTTACACAAAGGGTCCCTCCAGGTTGTAGACAACTTTAATGTTAACATGGCTGACCATCCTTTGGTTTAGATTGTCCAGTTCCACACTGCCAAACATGCTGAGAAATAGACACTTGAAAATATGCTTATATGTTTATGATGCATTCTTAATGTCAAACGGAAAAAAACAAAACATTATTTTTCCACATGCTTTTTAGGATGAAATGCAAACAATGTTCATCTAGTTCAAAATGGTTTTCATTAAATACATTGCGTGATAATTATGATAAATATCACAGTATTAGTTCAGTGGTTCCCAATCCAGGTCCTGGGGCTGGTTGCACCTGCTATGCAACTTAGTTACATGCTATGTTACAACTTAGCATAGTTTTCATGTAAATGGGCACTAAGTTACACCTTACACACTACACAATATTTTTGTGTTGCACCATTCAACTTAATTGAAATGTAACTATACACTATAAACTAAATATTTGTGGAAGCCTCTGATCAGGAGTAAAGGTTGGAATAAAATAACAGACTGACTGAACAGCATCAATAAGCTCATGTTTTACCCGACAGACTACAATTCTTTATACATATGCGGTTATGCTGACATTTTCATTCATTTACATTTTAAGAGAGAAAACATTATGTGAATAGATTACTATTTTGTTAGCAGCTCTTCAACATTAACCTGTTCAAATCAACGTGCCACTGTGTGTGTCAAATAAAATCAGTCACAATAAATAAATGTAATTTCTTGGTTTTTTTTTTTTTATCAGTATTTATTTCTTGATCCTTATTCATTGCAAATACAGTTTCTGAATTTTTTTTTATGCTATACTGTATATAAATTCGGAGTGTCTATTTACACTAAGTCCAAATAGCCTGCTTTGTTGGCAATAGCTACTTACACTAACTCCGCCCATCAGTGTCTGTTTGGGCCAGAAAAAACCCCCCAAAACTGACAACTGCCTGCCATCCGCAGTAGCGTATAGGGAATAAGGCATGCAACAGATACTTTTGACGCGATCGAGTTCGAATTCAACTTTTACCGAACTCGTTCTTCTCCCTTTTCCCATTGCAAATCAGATTGGAACAGCTTTGATTTTTTTAAATAAATATGAAGAAAATATGTCCAAAGTGGAATTACGGTAATTTATTTATTAAATAGCCTAACCGTTATTTAATAATAAAGTGTTTATCGGTTTGGGTGGGTAGGTGTAGGGAGGGCTTTATTGTACCAATAAGGCGCCATTTATTTAATAAATACATTCAATACATACATACATACATACACTCAATATGTTATTATTGCATACTGTTTTATAATGTACTAAAATACTGAGGTTCAAAACATATTTAACTGTGGCGAAGGACGGCCGAGGGACGTGAGAGAACGGCGCGTGGCCGGTGGTGCGATTGCTAATGAGCAACACTTGGGTAGCACACCGGTCTCGAATCTCTCACGGAGGAGGAAGCATAAAGGGGGAGCGACGACGTTGATGATCGAGAGAGGAGGAACAGGTCTGTATTTTAGTTGTGTTTTGTTTTTGTATCTGTATTTTACTTTAGCCTGCAGTCGTCCGCGAGGGGCTGCTGGCAGTTATATTTATTTTCGGTAACCAGCAATCGTCCGCGAGGGGCTGCTGGCGGTATTATGGTTTGTTTGTTTTATTTTAAATAAAGTATATTTTGATTGTTCGCCAGTTCCCGCCTCCTTCTTCCCTGAACATTGCTACACTAACTACTAACATTTATTGAAAAGAAAATACTGTTATTTTTACATATTGTAAATAGGATCTATAGCTATTTTAAATTAGTGTAAATAAAAGCTATTGCTAATTTGCATTTAGTGTAAATAGAATATGTCATTATTTGCACTTAGTGTAAATACCATTTATCGCTAAGAAAATATACTATTTTGACTTAGTGCAAATAGCCTCTGCCATATAAAATACCTATTATGATCACGATTACTAGCGTATTTAATTCAACTTATTTTTACCGTTAGTTATGGAAGGCAAAAGTACGATCATATTATTATTCTAGCTCATATTATATTTACTAGCTACGTTCTGCCTCAAGAACAAATTTCATAGAATAAAGTACTGAGTTAGTTACAAACTAGCTGGTTGTTATAAGCCTCTTGTATGGACAGTGTTCCAATTTAAGCAAGAAATTACAAATGGGTGCTGCAACCCTACACTGAAGTGCCCCCAGCACTGCACATTTTAGATGTCTCCCAAACACTCCTGATTCAACGCATTAGCTCATTAGTAAAGACTCCAAGACCTCAGTTGTGTTTGAAATCACATTACAGGATTGAATGAGTGCACTCGATAATGTCCACTATGGTTTAGGACACCACTGTTCCTTTAAATAGTGCCCTATTTAAGGGTTTAGGGGGCAATTAAGAACACAGGCCTCAAATATGTAGATAAGAGAGACATGAAAAATATGCAGTGTTGCTGGGACTACAGGACCAGGACCTGGATTGGGAATTGCTAGTTCAATGGCTGAAGTGAGGCACTATTTCATATGTTCCTGATTTTAAAGAACACTAATGGAGCTTGAGTTCTAATGGAGCTCTCGCTCTCTCCCTCTCTCTCTCTCTGTAATATAAGATGTCTCATAATCATCATATAACAAGAATACATTACAGACCTTCATGAAACACTGGGTATATATACTTTTGAAAGTTTTTTTTTTTCAAAGCAAAAATCAAGGTTATGATTGGCCTCTTGTGAAGCTTATAATTTTATAAAAGCACTTATATTAATGTATCTGTTTAAAATAAACAAATAAATGATTTAAGCTGTAAAACTTTTTAAATCATAATTTTTGCAGTCCTTTTATAGTTTATGACTATGTTGTCATGGCAAAGAAGTTTGAATGTAATACTTTTACTTTAAAAGGGTTAGTAAATTATTTTTTGCCCACACTAAAATCACATTAACATGTATATTGTTACTTATGAGTTAACATTACTCATTAGTGTAGCATAAGTGATGACGATAATCATGAGTTAATTTATGACTCATGAAGAACTAAACCATTAATTAATTATTACTGCATCAGCAACTAATAAAGAGTCTATATGATTAAAAGATTAAGTAATAATTTAATTGCTTTTAATTAAATTGATTAATTCCTCAATAACATATTTTATTAGCTAATAGTGTAAATTAATGTGTTAATTAGTCAACGCTATGCACTTCAACTTCCAACTGTCTGCTTTAATTAATCATTAGCTAATGATTTGCAAAGGTGCCATTATGTTATAACTTTACTTGAGGCACATGACTATTAACTAATTGTTAAGTAATATGTCATTATGGTTATGGGTTTTGTCATCCCCACTAAAGGTCTGTGGGGCAGCTACACATACAGTGAATGTAATGTCAGAGAATGTGTTGGATGGGTAAAGTTGGGCTGCACACAAATATCAGCACACCAGAATCTGAAATACTGACGCTGTTACACCGTGTTTAAACTGGACGAGACCATGACAGCTGTTTACACTGGACATGACAGACCATTGCAAGTCCATTTGTCCTTCATAACAGAAGTAGCGCAAGAGCTCGGAGTACGTCAGAAATAGAATGTGGCATTAGTTTACTCTCGGGTTTTGCTGTGTCGTGTAAGCATTGTGTCACAGCCAGTGTAGTATCACTGATTATAATGAGTTCTAGTGTCTTTGTCCGGTCTAGACACAGTGTTATGAAATAGCAGAGCCTGACCGCATATTCTCAAATCCTAGAGATCAATCTTAACCTGACACACTCCTGTGCCATGAAATATTGGATGCGGCAGTTCATCTGGCACAGTGGAATCCCGGTTGTAGAAGGCTGGAAATTGAAATCCAAAGTGTGGATGTCAGAACCAAAATGACGTATTACTTAACATTTAGTTAATAGTCATGTGTCTCAACAAGTAAAGTCATAACATAATGATACCTTTTCAAATCATTAGCTAATGATTAAAGCAAACAACTGGAAGTTGAAGTATGTTGCTTTGACCCATTGTGGTAATTAACACATAAATTTACACTATTAGTTATACACATATACATATATATATGTCATTATGTATTAATGCCATAATAACATTTTAAACTATATAGCTAAAATATATATATATATATATATATATATATATATATATATATATATTAGCTATATAGTTAAAATGTTAAGGAATTAATACATAATGACACATTTAATTAATAGTAAATCATTTATTACTTAATCTATTAATCATATAGACTCTTTATTAGTTGCTGATGCAGAAATAATTAATTAATGGTTTAGTTCTTCATGAGTCATACATTAACTCATGACTATCTGTGCATTAGTTAAACATGAATTAATGCATATTAGTGCACCCATATTGTAAAGTTTTACCACCTTTCCCTTAACAGTGCTTAAATTAAATGTGTTTTTCTTAGTGTGAAAATAATTGTAACAATCTAAAGAACGTCTCTAAAGAACATATGTAACCCTAGTTTCCTGAAAGGAACGAGACGCTGCGTGAAAACGCTCTGGGAACGCCCTGCGTGAGTGTGTCATGAAGCACATATGGAATCAGTCCAATGGCGAGACGGAACGTCATAGGTGGGTGACATCATCGACCAGGAAACTATAAAGCACCCGAAAAACACAAGCGCGTCAGCTTCTGATAGGCTGAAGCAAGTTATCTCGGGCATGCCGGGAGTATGGTATAGACACGCAGCGTCTCATTCCCTTCAGGGAACTACGGTTACATACATAACCAGAGACGTTCCCTATCAGGGTACTCGAGCTGCGTGAAAACGCTGTGGGAATGCCAATACCCACGTCTTTAAACAAGCAAGTGTCCGTCGGGTGAAGTCAGGGTGCACATTCTGACGAAAGCACCTGCGTCCCTGGAGTGGAGCTGAAGTCAAGATGGTAAAATCTGACGAATGTATGTGGTGAGGACCAGCCTGTCGCATCACAAACGTCCTGAAGTGAAACTCCTGACAAGAGAGCTTTAGAGACAGCCATACTCCTAGTAGAGTAAGCTCGTACAGCCAAAGGTGAAGGCCGACCAGCCGACTCATAAGCAAATGAGATGGCCTCGACCACCCACTTGCTCGTCCTCTGTTTAGACGCAGGACACCCCTTTTTGGGTGGTCCAAAACAAACGAACAACTGTTCAGACTCCCTCCACAGGGTAGCTCTGTGGATGTAAGCATCTAAAGCCCTAACTGGGCAGAGCAGATTAAGTTTCTCTTGGTCCAATGACAGAAAAGGAGGAGGACAGAAGGCTTGCAGTAAAATAGGCCTAACAATATTAGTTGGAACCTTAGGAACATAGCCTGGTCTAGGATGGAGAAAAGCTTTTACCATGCCAGGAGAGAATTCCTAGCACGAGGGAGAAACCGAGAGAGCTTGAATATCCCCAATTCTTTTTAGAGAAGATATAGCAAGCAGAAAGAGAGTCTTGAGAGTAATACATTTTTCAGAAACTTCTTCAATGGGCTCGAATGGAGCTAGGGAGAGGCCTTCTAATACAATGGCCAGGCACCCTTGCGTGAACTGCTGGCCTCAGGCTCAAAGTGCCATGAAGGAAACGTGTTATAAGTGGGTGTTCCCCCAGAGAGGCTCCACTTAAAGGGACATAAGCAGATAAGGCCGCCACATACACCTTCAGTGTCGAGGAGGATAACCCTGTGGAGAAACACTCCTGCAGGAATTCCAGCACTGCACCCACCGGGGAGTTAACTGTGAGCAACTGTTCTCCACACCAAGAAGTGAAAAGTTTCCACCTCAAGGCATATAATATCCTAGTGGCCGGAGCTCTGGAGTGGAGAATGGTCTCAATGACGTCAATCGAGAGACCAGATTCTATGAGCTGGGCCCCCTCAGAGGCCAAGCCCACAGTTTCCACAGTTCTGGGCTAACAATAGACTGACCCTGTCTCGGCGATCCCTCTCCAGAACTCCTGGGAGCAGAGCAATCGGGGGAAATGCGTACAGACGTGACCTCGGCCACACCTGCACCATAGCGTTCAACCCCAGAGGGGATGGATGGCATAGAGAGAACCACAGTGGACAGTGTGATGTCTCCCTGGACGCAAACAGGTCTACCTCGGCACGACCAAAATGTTTCCAAAGGAGCTCCACTGCCTCGGGGTGGAGGCTCCATTCCCCAGGCCTTGGCCCCTGCCTCGACAGGATGTCTCCCCCCTGATTTAGATACCCTGGGATATAAATCACCCTCAAAGAAAGAAGCTTCTCCTGGGACCATAGAAGGATCTGGCGAGCCAGCTTGTATAACGGGCGCGAACGCAGACCCCCCTGATGGTTTATGTAGGAGACCACCGATGTGTTGTCTAACTGGACAAGAACATGATGGCCTCTCAGGTCTGGGAGGAAGTGTTTCAAATCCTGGAACACCGCCAACATTTCTAGACAATTTATGTGCCACGAGAGATGATGGTCCTGCCACAGACCCTGAGCTGGACCACTCGTGATCGCCCCTCAGTCCGTGAGCGAGGCATCCGTCGTTAGTGTTACGCGATGACAATGAGCTCCCAACACGGGCCCATGGGATAGGAACCAAGGTTCTTTCCACATGGCCAGGGCACGAAGACATCGTCACGTGACCCTGATCATGTGGAGCGGGTTTCCCCTCGGGGAGAACCCTTGGCCCTGAGCCACCACTGCAACGGTCTCATGTACAACAGGCCGCAAGGTATAACGTTGGACGCTGCTGCTATCAGACCTAACAGTCTCTGAAACTGTTTCACAGTGAGTGACTGGCCTAGCTGTGCTTGTTTCATGGCCGTGAGGATCGAAGCGATACGAGCAGGAGACAGGCGTGCCTGCATCGTCGTCGAATCCCAAACTACACCCAGAAATGTGGTCCTCTGTAGTGGAGACGGCACACTTTGAGCCTCAACCCCCAGTTTCTTGATGTGGGCGAGAACGACATCTCGATGCCGAACCGCCTGATGCTCCGATTGAGCTAGAATCAACCAATCGTTGATATAATTCAATATGCAGATGCCCTGGAGTCGCAGCGGAGACAGAGCTGCATCCATTAATTTCGTAAACGTTCGGGGAGAGACAGCTAGTCCGAACAGAAGTACCCAATATTGGTACGCTTCGCCCCCGAAAGCGAACCTCAGGAACTTCCTGTGTTGTGGAAGGATAGACATATGGAAGTAAGGGTCCTTTAGATCTATCGTGAAAAAACAGTCCTCGGATCTGATTTAAGACACAATCTGTTTGAGAGTGAGCATCTTGAATTTGAGCTTCCCTACTGTGCGGACGCAACCCCCCATCCTTCTTCGGAACGATGAAGTACCAGCTGTACTAACCTGACTCCCTGCTGGGAGGAAGAACTCGTTCTATAGCCTCCTCCAGAAGAAGACTTTTTACCTCCTGTTCCATTACCAGAGCCTGCTCAGGGCCCACCATGGTGGACAGGACCCCTCTGAATCGAGGTGGACGAGACCTGCTGTAGACCCCTCCTCGGAGGGGGTGAGCACCCCTCCGGAAAACGCTCGCTGGGACCGTCTACGCCCCGGCATAAAGTCAGGGTTTGTAGAACGGACCCTTGAAGGCACCGAGAGTGAACGGGGGACCGTGTAATGCGCCGCCGCCTGCTTTTTCTCTTCCTGAAACCTATCGATGACCGAATTTACTCAGTTACCAAATAGGCCAGCAGTAGAAAGAGGGGCGTCCAGAAGGACGGTTTTCTCTTTCTCCTTCATAGTGGAAAGATTTAACCGCAGGGCGTTCCCACAGCGTTTTCACGCAGCTCGAGTTCCCTGATAGGGAAACTTTGTTTTACTATAAAGAAATCTTTTGTGCAATGGATTGCTTCCATGGATGTTCATGGAACCATAGATGCCAATAAAGTACATTTATTTTTAAAAGTGTCTGAAACTTCCATTGTAAGTGCTACACGGTAACACTGTTTTTTGTTTTTTCCATAGAAAAGGAGGAACAAGTGGAAATATTTAGTTGTGGTCAAAATTACAAATGCTGTCGACTTGTAGTGAACCCTAAATGTTATTTTAAGTATTGCAAATTTACAAGGTAGATGGAGTAAAGACATAGCCTGGGATCAGACAAGATAAAAATCGTATATAAAGCTGTATAAAGCTATATATACTGTGATCCTTGTCTCCAAAAGGTTGCGCAAAAGCTTTGCTGTGATCCCAGAAAATGTCTATTGTATAGAAACAGCCCATTAGAATTCTTATTAGGTTACTAAAACATTTTTTTTCTGGTTTATGTTGTTCACAACTAAGCAATTCAATGTATGGCCATTAAGATTGTTTAAAGAAGCTACATTTTTATTAAGAACATCTTAAACTGCAGAAATCAAATTGTTTTAAAGTTTAAAGGGGCATAAGCATACTTATCATATTGCACATTATAGCTAGAAAAATAAACATGCACACCTTTTTTTGTTGAAAGCATGATGAATTGATCCATTTAGCAAGACTGTAATATTTCCGCATGCTGCCATTGCAAACTGTAAAGACAGATTTAAACCATTGAAATGCATTAGCTTCATTCCATTTTAATAAACTATTAGAAGGCCACTGTTTAACATGGATATGGGGACACAAGTGAAAGCAAAGCCTTGTTTATTTAATAAATAATTTAGCATCCAAATACATGCAACTATGGAAACATTTTGGATTTGTGAGTGTAATAGTCTCATTCTGCGGTTTTCCTGGTTATCTCCTGCGTGTTTCCTTTTGGACTCAAAGACTGTTTTGTATATTTTCCATCGTCATGTGCTTTACTGCAACTACAGCGTGACAAAATACCGGACCTAAATAAGATCTTTTTGTGGTGTTTTAAATATTGACTTTTCTCTGCCTAGAGCACGAGTAACAATCCCTTGAGGACCACACAAGAGACTTTTTAGATCTGACACGCCTTATGTCTGTCACCATTAAGCTCTTTTTGACTTTCAGTTTGTTTGGATTTTTCCACAACCGAGTCTCCCGCCACAATCTGTTACCATGGACACTGATCACCTTCCTCACAGCTGCCTGTCGTTTGTGTTAATCATCTCTGTGTATTTAGTTCCTGCCTGTCTTCTGTTCAGTGTCCGGTATTGTTTGTGTGATACACTCCATGTTACACGCTGTTGCACCTGTTTGCCTGTTGTTACATTCCCTCTCTTTAGTCTAGCGGAAAAGAGGGACAAACAATAAATGAAAAAAAAAAATGTAAAAATAATAAATGTGAGAAATCTCCTTTTCCTCTATCCCAGCTCTATCTGTATTTCACTTGTATTTTTAACAGATTCACACAACACCCTTTGAGTTTTACCTGATCACAAAAGGAAATTGAGAGAGAATGATTAAGTAGTTTTTATTTTCTTGAATAGAGGCCAACAAAGGCTTGCTCAATATATTTACAAAATATATTAAGGATCAGTAAACAGATAAACAAGTTTAAATAACCAAATCGTCAGGAGAGGGCCAGGCCAAAATAACAAACAAAATGGGGGCTTCCTAAAGTTTAAACCCAATTAAATTTCCTAACAAAAAGAAGATGAAATCAAAGACAATTATCTTACCTCTCTCCCTGACTAACAAAGAATAAACAGGAGAAAAGTTCAGGAGTAGATACTCCAAACAAATTAGCACCCGTCTCCCTACACGGTTGAACAACTTAAACTCACACAGTCTAAGAGCTCGTAGTACTCTCACACAGATCTCACAGATAAGGTTTAACAACATGTAACACCACAACGTCTGGGATAGCCGAAGAGGGATTCCTCCTGAACACTGTGTCTTTGGTGCTTTATACCCACTCCTGTTAATCAGTGCCAGCTGCAGGTGATTTAGGGTGCTGCATGGCAGAGAGAGAGAGACACAGAAGGAGGGGAGAAAACGTCGCCAGCACACAAACTCTAAATATTACGTCATGGGACGTAACACCCCCACCGATAAGTTTATAAATAAGTTATTTATAATAAACAGTCACCAATTCACTTTCACTATTTAAATAGCATTCACATGTTATTATAATCATAAATAAAACTATTTATGACCTAGATAATGCATCCGCAACAACATTTTCAGAGCCTTTTTTGTAACGGACGTCAAGATTAAACTCTTGAATGGCGAGAGACACCGCATAAGCCGCTGATTCACATTAGACATGCGCTCAAGAAAAATTAAGGGGTTATGGTCTGTGTACACTACGACTGGAGCTACACCACCACCTAAATACACCTCAAAGTGCTGTAGTGCCATCAACATTGCCAGTGCGTCCTTCTCAATAACACTATAGTTCTGCTGACACCTTGAGAACTTTTTAGAGAAGTATGAAACCGGATGCTCTACACAAAATTATCCTCCTGCAACAGGAACGCACCAGCTCCTGAAGCTGAGGCATCAACTTCTAACTTAAATGGGGCATCAAACTGAGGGGCTTTGAGTATTGGGGCGCTACAGAGCAAGTCTTTCGCTGCATTGAAACCATACTCACAACTGGGTGTCCAGACAAACCTTTTTGTAGTGCTTAGTAGATCAGTTAGTGACGAGACAACGGTGGAAAAGTTTGGGCAGAAAGCACGGTAGTATCCACACATTCCAAGGAACCTGCGCAGTTCATGTTTATTAGAAGGGATATTGTATTCAAGGATAGCTGCAACTTGGCTTCGACAGGCTTCACCCATTCCCTGTCACACTTGTTTACCCAAATAGCAGATCATTCCCTTTGCGAACTCGCACTTGGCGAGGTCCAAGGTCAACAAGGCATTAGCAAAGCACTGAAAAACATTCTCAAGGGTGGATAGATGTTCTGTCCAGGTATGTGAGTGGACAACCACGTCATCCAAGTATACCTCACAGTTTCCCACACCTGCCAACACACTATACATCAAACGCTGGAATGTGGCAGGAGCGTTTCGCATCCCAAAACCTAAGACAGAATATTGCAGAAAACTGTCTGGGGTGACAAAAGCTGATATTTCTGATGCCCGCGGAGTCAGAGGCACCTGCCAGTAACCTTCCAGTAGGTCTAGCTTGGTTACAAACTTAGCGTTGCCCACCCTGTCCATACAATCTTCCATTCTAGGAAGCGGGAAGGAATCAGCTTTAGTGACGTTGTTGACTTTGCGGAAATCGTTGCAGAAACGATAGGTGGAGTCAGGCTTTGGTACCAGTGAGCAGGACGAACTCCAGGGACTCTGACTTGGCACAGCAATTCCATTCTGCAGCATATACTCCACTTCAGCCTTCATTATGTTTTGCTTTTGGGAATTGACTCGATAAGGATGCTGTTTGATGGGGGATGCATTTCCAACATCAATGTCATGGGCACACATTGCAGTTTTTCCAGGCGTATCTGAGAATAGACTAGGGAACTTATGCAGCAAATCAGCGAGTTCTTCAGCTTGACTTTCACCAAGATGAGCAAGGTAACTCTTGAGATCGTTTAGAATGGCAGAGTTCTGTAATCGTGTGGAGGAAACTTGAACTTCTGTTACACAATCCGTTATCTTCCATGGTATAGTTTGGTAACCATAGTAACAGTGGAAGTTGGCACACTTGCAGTCTCACACTTCGCTTCATCTGTGGGTTTGTCACACTTTGTTTCACTTTTGCATTGTGAGGTCACATACCTTTTCAGCATGTTGATGTGGCACAAACGGCTTTTAAGTCTGCGGTCAGGTGTCAATAACGTAATTTGTGTCACTCACTTTCTTCTTGACAACGTAGGGACCATTAAACTTCGCCTGGAACACAGAACCAGGAGTGGGTAGCAAAGCTAGAACCAAATCGCCAGGCTGGAAAGATCTGTTAACAGACTTCTGGTCAAAGCGTGCTTTCATCTTGCCTTGTGCTGTTTCAAGGTGTTTTGCAGCCAGCTCACGAGCACTCTTAAGTCTCTGACGGAGAGACTGGACATAGTCAGGGATAGCCACAGGGGTTTAATGTTCAGTCAACAGTTGCTCACTCAACTTTAGCGGTCCTCGCACCACATGACTGAAGACAAGCTCTGCTGGACTATATCCTAGAGACTCTTGTGCTGTCTCTCTCACAGGGAACAGAAGAAAGGGGAGACCCTCATCCCAACCTTTTCCTGTCTCAACACAATAGCTGCGCAGCATCGTTTTAAGAGTTTGATGAAACCTCTCAATCGCACCTTGTGCCTCTGGGTGGTAGGCACTGGATAACTGATGATTTATGTCAAGCTCCTTTAGAATCTGTTCAAACATTCTTGACGTAAAATTTGTGCCACGGTCCGTCTGGA
The DNA here is from genome assembly GCA_030578275.1 of Meda fulgida. Lineage (NCBI taxonomy): Eukaryota > Metazoa > Chordata > Actinopteri > Cypriniformes > Leuciscidae > Meda > Meda fulgida. The sequence continues at coordinate 18,132,817 of CM060639.1, forward strand.
TTACTTTTGGCAGGCCGAAAGTGGAACAGAACTTGATCAGCTCTTTCACAACTGCTTTGGCTTTCAGGTTGCGTAATGGGACTGCTTCGGGAAAGTGCGTTGCAGCACACATGATAGTCAACATATATTGATGTACTGCCTTGGACTTAGGCAATGGGCCCACACAATCGATGATCAGTCGTTCAAAGGGCTCACACATCACAGGGATTGGCGTAAGAGGAGCGACAGGAACTTTTTGGTTCGGTTTTCCTTTGAGTTGGCAAACTTTGCAAGTTTTGCAAAAGGCAGACACAGCAGACTTTATACCAGGCCAGTAGAAGTATCGGGAAACTCAATAGTATGTCTTTGTCACTCCTAGATGACCGGACATTACGTGTTCATGAGCCAGCTTCAACACATGCAGGCGATAGCCAGAAGGCAACACAATTTGCTGGACCAGCTGACAGTTCTCATCATCTTCATCTGGTTTCCATCTACGCATCAGTAGTCCTTGATCCCAGAAATACATAACCCCAGAATTAGGCGCTTGCCCAAGATCTGCAGCTTTAACACACTTACCTAGCGTTGGGTCTTCTCTCTGAGCAGTTATCAAATGTTCTCGACTCACTTTTAAAGGGGTTTTTGACTCTGACCTAGGATCAGGCGAAAGCTCAGGCACTGGGATCAGCGAATACTCACATGGGGTAGTGTCAGGGACCAGAAAGGAATCAGCGAGATCCACCACTTCGTTGAATTTTTGTGCCTGTGCACAGGTCACTGCGCATGCTGGGAATGATGAAGGATACAAGGTAGATAGGTTAGACTGCTCCTTTACACTTGGGGTATGCGTCACAATTGGAGAAGGAAAAACTTCGCCACCTGCTAAATCATTCCCTATAATTAAGTCTATACCTTCTACAGGTAACTGTCTGCGGACACCCAGCTTAACAGTTCCACTTACAAGACCTGACTTTAAGTGAACCATATGCAAAGGAACATTAACACAGCGCATCTCAATACCACGGACCAACACATCATATCCTGTGTACGTGTCAGCAGAAAATGGTAGACTACGCTCAAGAATGAAGGACTGCGCAACTCTAGCATCTCTAAGCATGACTACTGGTTTAAACTCAGCATCAGGGAATATAGAAACCATGCCCTCTTGAAGAAATGGCTGGTAACTTTCTACATCAGTTGGGCTTAATTTTGGTAAGGACTGAACAAGTGCTACATTCTTAGTTTTCGAACCTTTCTGCTTCCACTGATGACAGTCTGCAATCAAATGTTCAGGGCTTAGACAGTAAAAACATTCCCGTCTCTCGCTATTTGTAGGTTTAAATTTACGAGCACTCTTTGGAAAATGTTCTGCTCTAGCAGGGCGTACTACATGAGGCATCACATTCAACGAATCGCCCGAATCCGGTGTAGCAAATTTTGGCTGCCGTGCTGTAGCAAAAACAGTGCGATGTGTCAATACAAACTCGTCAGCCAAAACAGCGGCGTTAGACAAACAAGCGACTTTTTGTTCGTTCAAATGAACCACCACATTCTCTGGCACAATTCTTAAAGTCTTCTAGCATGATTAACTCCTGCAACTGTTCCAGAGTTATCTTGCTAGAGAGACACCATTTATCAAAGAGGATTTTTTTTCTCCCTTGCAAACTCTACGTAAGACTGTCTGGCTGTTTTCACGTGGCGCCGAAATTTTTGACGGTAAGCTTCAGGGACAAGCTCATACGCGCGTAAAACCGCTGCCTTAATTATGTCATAGTCAAGAAAGATTCGATTGGTAGAGCAGAACAGACCTCCTGCGCTTTTCCAGTGAGACTACACTGTAACAATAGAGCCCACATCTCCTTCGGCCATGCTAACTTTCCTGAGACTCGCTCGAACGTCACAAAGGAGGAATCTACTTCAGCCTCTCTGAACGGTGGCACTAGTTTAATATATCTACTGGGTTCAAAAGGAGCGGCAGTAGATACATGGCTATGCCCTTCAGACAAAGGACTAGTTGCTGTCAATGTAGGGGAGGAAATTCCGCTATGCGGAAACGGGATTGGTTGTACAGCAGTACGCTACGCTTCTAAAGCCAATTTTCGCAACTTAATATCCCGATCAGCCTTCGCTTCAATGGTTCTCAACTTAATCATCTGAGCTTCACACTCCTACTTCTTTATTTCCAGATCTAACTCCTTTAACCTCACTGCTAACCTAGGGTCTTGAAAAGCCATAGAGTCAGTGTCAGGTGGACCTACACTATTCACCTCTTTACCTCCTACTGCCTCAAGTTGCTCTTCCTCCTTACCCTCATCGCTTTGACTCGCCAAAATTCCATCACTTACCAATTTGTAATACAACTTTTCTTTAATGACCTGTTTGGTAGCTTCCTTGACAATGAGGACATTAAAAGACTCTGCTATCTGAATAAGATCTTTCTTCTTACAGTGATCAAAGACTTCAAAAGTCGGCGCAAGGGTAAACGAGAGCTGATCAAATTCCATCTCTTAATCCCCCACTACACTCCTCTTTCACCCAAAGAAAACAGCCAGCAAACAATAACATAGTACTCACCAATGTAGAGTTGCTTGCAAACGAGTAATGAATCCTCAAAATTAGCAATAGGCTTAATGAGCTAATTGTCACAGGACAAAATTACCTAAAGGAATTCACAATATTACACAGAACGACGTAAGGGACGTAATTGTTACATTCCCTCTCTTTAGTCTAGGGGAAAAGAGGGACTAACAATAAATGAAAAAAAAAAGTAAAAATAATAAATGTGAGAAATCTCCTTTTCCTCTATCCCAGCTCTATCTGTATTTCACTTTTATATTTAACAGATTTACACAACACCCTTTGAGTTTTACCTGATCACAAAAGGAAATTGAGAGAGAATGATTAAGTAGTTTTTATTTTCTTGAATAGAGGCCAACAAAGGCTTGCTCAATATATTTACAAAATATATTAAGGATCAGTAAACAGATAAACAAGTTTAAATAACCAAATCGTCAGGAGAGGGCCAGGCCAAAATAACAAACAAAATGGGGGCTTCCTAAAGTTTAAACCCAATTAAATTTCCTAACAAAAAGAAGATGAAATCAAAGACAATTATCTTACCTCTCTCCCTGACTAACAAAGAATAAACAGGAGAAAAGTTCAGGAGTAGATACTCCAAACAAATTGGCACCCGTCTCCCTACACGGCTGAACAACTTAAACTCACACAGTCTAAGAGCTCGTAGTACTCGCACACAGATCTCACAGATAAGGTTTAATAACATGTAACACCACAAAGGATAGCCAAAGAGGGATTCCTCCTGAACACTGTGTCTTTGGTGCTTTATACCCACTCCTGTTAATCAGTGCCAGCTGCAGGTGATTTAGGGTGCTGCATGGCAGAGAGAGAGAGAGACACAGAAGGAGGGGAGAAAACATCGCCAGCACACAAACTCTAAATATTACGTCAGTGCGTAACACTGTCTTTGAAATTAAACTACGTTTTGGATTATATCTTCACCTTCTGTATTCCATGAACCACCCCGTGAAAATGTCATTCCCTGACCACTCTCTGTGTGCATTTTATTATACCATCTTAAGTGGGCATATGGGATTAATTTCTCATCAAAATCAAAATTATTGTGGTCACAGGACCTATGATAATATTTTCCCATTAAACGGAATGCTTCTGAAGGTCTGGAGTCGGGCTTGGTAGTGAGCGCACCCTTTCTAGCTTTGGGTGGTAGGCCTTCATTCGAAGATTAAAATTTAGGCTGCCACTCTATGCACAGTGCGTAACACTGTCTTTGAAATTAAACTAAGTTTTGGATTATATCTTCAGCTTCTGTATTCCATGAACCACCCCATGAAAATGTCATTCCCTGACCACTCTCTGTGTGCATTTTATTATACCATCTTAAGTGGGCATATGGGATTAATTTCCCATCAAAATCAAAATTATTGTGGTCACAGGACCAATGATGATATTTTCCCATTAAACGGAATGCTTCTGAAGGTCTGGAGTCCGGCATGGTAGTGAGCGCACCCTTTCTAGCTTTGGGTGGTAGGCCTTCATTCGAAGATTAAAATTTAGGCTTCCGCTCTATGCACAGCAGGATGATCTTGGTAGGTCTTTATATAAGGTTGTTAAACTTTAGACCTTGGTTCCCTGTTTAGAAAGTATTAAGTATTAAGTATTAAATGTTTGATAGGAAAGGATATTCAAATTAAGAATTGGGGCCCTGAAGTTCCCTTTTTTATAGGTAGGCTTGCATACCTCATCATAGGCCTCCTCTTGTGTTAGAGTCGTTAGGTTATGTAGTAGGTGGTGCCAATCTTGGTCACCCAGTGATGCACAGGTTGGTTTTATTTCATAGATAAATCTCTAGGGAGGCCACCGTGCACAAGAGCTTCAGACAGATTCTGTTAGAGTGAGATGGCTTCCTCCCATTGGAGGTTTCTCCTGAGGCCACTGCTTTGTACAAAGCTCCAGATAGACCAACCAAACGTTGGCCCTCATCAGGCCACTTGGATAGCCACCTTATATTTGTATAGAAGGTCTCCTCTCACTTCTGAGAGTTGTTTTGAGAGTACAGCTTTGAACTTCAGACGTAGAATATTCATGTGCCATGCCCACGAGGGCTGCCTTAATTACTGGTTTAGGCATGTGTACTAAGAGTTTGTTGGAGACGATCTGCTAGAAACCTTTTCGTCCCGAGTCCCTCAGTATCTGAGCGTAGGCTCTTTAGAGTTAGATCATCTACAGCTATCTCTGTAAGGTCTAGTTATTTCCCCTGGTACTGGCCTCCTCTTTCTACAAGAGTTGTGTAGACCATCTGTGCATTAGGCAATAATGCTAGTGGATGTTAAGGGTAGAATAAATAGCAACATAGGTAGGAGAATATTCCATGTCATATATATATTTTTTTTCCTAGCTAACCCTAAGTCTGGTTAGAAGGTTGAATGACTCTCATGAGGCTTCCCTGCTAGATCAGCCCTAGAGCTGGAGGTGGTCCCCTTATCTAGGGTCCCGTGTTAGAGTGCCCAGCCTCCACAATGTTTCAAAGCACCGTGTAGATCCAGGATTGAGTAGAGTTACTACCCTCGTTTGCAAGGGTTATAGCTCTATGATGGAACGCCCTTAGCGTAACGCATCTGAAGTATGAATGAAACTAATCCAATCCTAATTGGTGCTGTGTCATGACATAACATGTGGCGGCATGCACGGAAGCTACAAAGGGCACACAACAGAGTTAGCATCTGCGATGAAGCAAGTCGCTCTCAGGCAGGGGAAGCCATGATGAAGGAACGCACTGTCTCATTCCCTTCTCAGGGAAGGAATGTCCAGGCTATAGAATCTGATAAAAGTATGAGGGGTAGCCCATCCTGGTATATCGCACACTTCTTGGATCTGGGCCCCTAAAAGGAGGGCTCTAGAGGACACCATGCCTCTGGTGAAGAAGGCTTGAAGGCAAGCTGTGCACCTGATAGGCCATAGAGATAGCCTGAATGATGCAGTTACTAATGGTCTGTTTGGATGCGGGAAAGTCCCTTCTTGGGCAACCCAAAGCCCACCAGTAACTGGTCTGAATTTCCGCCATGAAGAAGATCTCTGGACATAAATCTTAAGAGCTCCGACAGGGCAGAGCAAATTAAGTCTTTCTTCATCCGTCGTCACGTGAGGTGGAGGATGAAAACCCTGTGGAACCGTAGGCCGTGCCAAATTAGGTACTTTAGGCACATAGCCGGCCTGGGATGCAAGATACCCTTAATGCAAACTCCAGGCATGCATGAGATATAGAAAGCGCCTGAAGGAAAGTTTCTGAGCGATCGGGGGAAAAGCGTACAGGTGTGGCCTCGGCCACGTCTGTACCATGGCACCGTACCCCAATGGGGCTGGATGGATGAGAGAAAACCAACGTCCCCCGAGACGCGAATAAATCCACTTCCACTGGGCCGAACCTCGCGCATATTGACTTCACCACTTCGGTGTGAAGTCTCCATTCCCCGGGCCTGATGAATTCAGAGCCCTGCCATCCATGACCACGCCCCAGCCCGTGAGGGAAGTGTCTATCGAAGCGGCTTTCCGGTGACATGATGCTCCCAGCACGGGGCCTTGGGACAGAAACCAAGTTTTTTTCCCCCCACATAGATAAAGGATAAAGGCATCTACGCATAACCTGATCAGGTGGAAAGGGTTCCTCCTCTGGGAAAACCTTTTAGTTTTCAACTACCACTGCAGGGCCCTCATGTGCAGCAGGCCGAATATTTTGTGTGACAAAAGAACATAAGTTTGAAGTTTGTACTATTTCATTTTGCTTGGAAAAAGCTGGCCTTGTAAAACGAAGTAGCTAAATCATCTCATCATCTGATCAAGCAAAAGCATCTGATTCTGTTTTAATTCTTCAATCATTGAAATAATTAAATATTTAGTTGATAAACTTATGACAGAAATACTACGACATGTAGCCTAAATTATTTAATTCCTTCATTATGAACACTTTATTAACGCTAATGTCTAGAATTGCGATTTAAATCTTAGAAACTTCTCTTTGATTTAAGTCAGTCTCAGATGCTCCTCTCCTCTCAGATAGTCTATGGGGGGTTGGGAGGGGCAGTTCGGACAATGAAGTGTGAATCGCTGGAAAGTTTCAGATAGCAGCCTGATGATACGTTTTTTAACTTAAAGTGCAGGTAAAGACAAAGTTCCTTTCAGGATAAATCTCAATAAATAAATAGGTAACACTTTATGGTAAGGGTACATGAATTATCATGAATTCATGTATAAATTAATCCATGAATTATGCATTCATTCATGCATTAATATCTCATGAATCATTAGGAACTAACACGAGTTCAACGTTTTTCATTCATGACTTCATGGATAAACAACCCCTTAATTAAAACATTAACTAAGATGAGCACATCATCATGAATTATGATTTATAACGCATGATCATGATGTTTTCTTTGTTCACAGTTATGCCACCATAAATAGCACATTGTTCATCAGTGTTTCAAAGGACCTAGTCACCACTTTAGTTGAGGGGCCACACACATGATGAAGTCATTGATAGATAATGCTTAGTTAATGATGACTACTGTATTTGGCTATCAACAGAATTTGTGTGCTATGAGCTGTGACTTCAATGACTTCATCATGTGTGTGGCCCCTCAACTAAAGATGTGACTAGGTCACTGACCTAGACAAAGAACTAAGAAAACATGCGTAATAAATGCAAATGATCATGCGTAATAAATCATATTTCATGATGATGTGCTCATCTTAGTTAATGTTTTAATTAAGGGGTTGTTTATCCATGAAGTCATAAATGAAAAACGTTGAACTAACGTAGTTAGTTCCTGATGATTCATGAGATATTAATGCATGAATTCATGATAATTCATGTACCCTTACCGTAAAGTGTTACCAATAAATATTGTAATGTATTTAAAGGTTTTTCACTTGAATCAATTGACGTGTTCAATCCAATTGTTTCAACTGGTTTATTTCTTTGGCAATACAAATTTAAAATGCCGTAAGAATAAGACTAAGATTCTGTATTCCTCATTTTGCATCAGACAGGGAATAAATGCTTAACCCGATGCAAACCTGTTTTAAATAAATAAAAATGTCCCAACACTTTATTTAAACCTTGAAATATGCGATGGAGTTTTAAACTGAATTTAAATTTGAGTGTTCTTTTAATTTTTTTTATTAGTTTTTATATCTAAATTAATACTATGTAGTTAGTAGCATAGTCTTTTTTCCCCTTTTTTTGTCTAGCCTATATTTTTAGAGTCTTTTTCTGATTTGTTCAATGTATGGTCAGTCATCTCCATTTCGTGAATCGTGAGTGATTCACAAAACAATAATCTATCGAATTAAAGACGAGCTGCATCATCTTCAGGCCATTGTGACTTTGCTTAAACACACCATCCAAAACGCTGTTTGCTCGCCGTTATACTCCTGTCTAGATATGTAATTTGCTTGTGGACAAACAACAATAACACAGAGCACTTGCTGAAGACACAGAAGCTGACAATGTTTGGTCTGGGTGCGCTTTATAGCGTCCTGCCATGACATCACCTGCCTATACGACTGATTTCACACGTGCTTCACGACGCAATCACGCAGAGCGTTCCCATAGCGTCAATCTTGAAGTTCCCTTGAAAGGGAATCTGTTTAGGGTGATATAATATATCAAGATCAGTCCTATTGTATTCCAGAAAGAACAATATATGATCATATTTTTTCTGATGAGAGATATTTTGGACTAATCTAAACTTCATGATGTGGATGTAGGTTTTTTGTTCCTGGATCAGAAAAAAGCCTTTGACTATCAAAATGGCTTTTTATTTTAAACAATGCATGTGTCAGGGTTCTGTCACTTCTGTCTAGTCTATTTCTTGGTTTTGTGACAGAGCCCTGACACTCCTGTTTTGTCTTGTGCTGTGTGCCTTGTTTCATGTGCCTTCATGTTTTGTCTTGTGCTGTGTTGCATGCAGCTTGTGTTTATCACTGGCTGTGTTCTTTCATGTTGTCATGTTTTGTGTGAACACGTGGCTTATGAGTGTTCTCAGGCTGCGTGTTCATGTCTTGTTTTGTGTTAGTTGTCGTGTGTTTCCTTGTGCCATGTGCTCTAATGTCATTGTCTATCCCCTCCCATCTTGTTACCTGATTATTGATTAATTTGCCCCACCTGTCCTCCCTCGTTACCTCCTTTGTTTGCTCTCCCTATTTATTCTCCCTGTGTTTGCAGTCCTGTGCTGGACCCCAGAATGGCTTGTTGTTCAAAACTATTTTGAGCGGTTTGAGGAGTACTTTGTACTGTATACTGATGGGTCTAAAGATCCCAGCAATGGCAGAACAGGAGCGGCAGTGAGTATTCCACAGTATAACATCAAGATTAAAAGAAGAACTTCTGATTGTCTTGCAGTGTATACTGTTGAACTAACTGCCATTGCTTTAGCTCTTAACTGGTTGCTTATGATTTGCATTGGAGGTATAAACAGAGCTGTAGTTGCTTCAGATAGTCAAGCTGCGTTATTGAGCATAAACACAGGAAAATCATACAGACTAGATCTCTTATACAAAATATATCATAAATTGTTTCAGCTGAATGGTAAAGATGTCTGTGTTCAGTTTGTCTGGGTCCCTGCCCATGTAGGTGTTGATGGAAATGAAGAGGCGGATATTGTAGCTAAACAGGCCCTGAAATTGTATGTGATTAACATCAATGTTCCTTTGTGCAAAGCTGAGAGAAATCTATTATTCAGAGTAAAGTGATTGGGATATGGCAAGAGCAGTGGGCCCTTCTTCCAGCAGCAAGGGAGGGGGAGGTTCTTCTTCGTGGCCAGGTTCTTTGGAGGGAATAAGAGGTTCGTGAAAGGGTTTGAGTAAAGAGATATGAAATGTGGGATGTATTCTGTATTGCGGTGGTAGCTGGAGTTTGTAGGTGACGGGATTGACTTGTTCCAAGACGGTAAAAGGACCAACAAACCTGGGACTAAGTTTTTTGGAGGGCAGACGCAGACGCATATCACGAGTGGAGAGCCAAACCTTATCACCCGGAACATAGACTGGACCCGAAATCCTCCTCCGGTCAGCGATAGTTTTAGATCTGAGAACTGCCCTCTGCAGATGATGGTGTGCCTCGTCCCAAACTCTCTCGCTCTCCCGGAACCAGTAATCCACTGAGGGAACTTCAGATGGTTCACCATCCCAGGGGAATAGGGGAGGTTGGAACCCAAGAACACACTGGAATGGTGTGAGGCCGGTCGTGGGTTGCCGTAGAGAATTTTGGGCATACTCTGCCCAACCCAGAAACTGGTTCCAGGAGTTCTGGTGGCCATTACAGAAGGTCCTGAGGAACCGCCCCACTTCCTGGATCTTCCTCTCCGCCTGGCCGTTGGTCTGAGGGTGGTAGCCAGAGGAGAGGCTGACTGTCACACCTAGGAGCTTGAAAAATGACTTCCATACCCGGGATATGAATTGTGGTCCTCTGTCTGATACAATTTCTTCTGGAATCCCATAATAGCGAAAAACCTGATTGAACAGAAGTTCGGCGGTTTCCAGGGCAGTGGGAAGACCTCTTAGGGGTAATAGTCGGCAGAATTTTGAGAATCGATCTACTATGACGAAGATGCAGGTGTTTCCATCCGATGAAGGTAAGTCAGTCATGAAGTCTACTCCTAGGTGTGACCAGGGACGGTTAGGAATTGGCAAGGGATGGAGTTTTCCTGCAGGTAGATGTCGGGGACTTTTGGACATTGCACACTCCTTACAGCCTTGAACGTATCTCTTCACATCCCCTGCCATACCCGGCCACCAGAAGCGTTCGGATAGCAGCGAGAGAGTGTTGTTGACCCCGGGATGCCCAGTGCCCAGGGATGAGTGAATGGTGTGAATGAGATCTACCCGTTGTGCCCTGGGGATGAACTGACGATTAGGTGGGCAGCCCGGCGGAGATCGTGGACTAGGAGTGGCGACGGCTGGAGGATCGGACCATACGATAGGACTGATGATGATATCTTCGGGTATGATGGTGGTGGTTGTCTCGGGAGTTTCTGTAGAATCATGTAATCTGGATAAAGCATCGGCACGGACATTCTTTGGACCAGGACGATAAGTAATTGAGAAGTGGAATCTTGAGAAGAATAATGACCATCTTGCTTGACGGGGACAAAGTCGTTTAGCATCACGGAGGTACTGGAGGTTCTTATGGTCGGTGATAACTTGGAAAGGATGGATGGCACCTTCCAACCAATGTCGCCATTCCTCCAGGGCGAGTTTGATGGCCAGGAGTTCACGATTGCCGATGTCGTAATTCCTTTCTGCCGGATTAAGCTTCCGGGAGAAGTAGGCACATGGATGGAGTAACTTAGGTGTCCCGTGAAGTTGAGAGAGAACGGCTCCAACTCCGGAAGTCGATGCATCCACCTCCACCACGAAAGGGAGCTCAGGATCAGGATGCGTCAGGAGGGGTGCTTGTGTGAAGGCAGATTTGAGGGATTGGAAGGCTTCGGCCGCTTCAGGAGCCCAGAGGAGACTTTTCGGTTTCCCTTTGAGCAAGTTGGTGAGTGGAGTGGTGATGATGCTGTAACCTCGTATGAAACGTCTGTAAAAGTTGGCGAATCCAAGAAATCTCTGAAGTTCCTTAATCGTGGTGGGTTCTGGCCAGGTGGTTACTGCAGTGACCTTTCTCTCATCCATGCGGACCCCCTGACGGTCAATGAGGTAACCTAAGAACTGTACTGATGGGAGATGGAAAGAACACTTCTCTGCCTTCAGGAAGAGGTGGTGAGCTCTGAGTGTGCGGAGAACCTCCGCAACGTGGTGACGATGTTCGGCTTCACTCCGGGAGTAGATCAAGATGTCGTCTATATAGACGATCACGAAGCGATGCAGGAACTCCCGGAGGACTTCATGAATAAAGTTCTGAAACACGGAAGGGGCGTTGACCAGTCCATAGGGCATAACCAGATATTCATAGTGGCCTGTAGGGGTCACAAAGGCGGTCTTCCATTCATCCCCCTCTCGTATTCTCACCAGATTGTACGCGCTGCGGAGGTCCAACTTCGTGAAAATGGTAGCAGAGCGGAGTTGTTCGACAGCCGCAGGGACGAGAGGAAGGGGATATTTGAATTTGATAGTACCTTGATTTAAAATCCTATAATCGATGCATGGTCGCAGCCCTCCATCCTTTTTGGCAACAAAAAAGAAGCTGGATGCTGCGGGAGAAGTAGAATGCCGAATGTATCCTTGATTGAGAGCTTCCTGAATATACTCCTCCATGGCCTTGGTCTCTGGCAGTGACAACGGGTAGATCTTACCTCTGGGCAAAGTGGCATTTGGCATAAGATCAATAGCACAGTCCCATGGCCGATGAGGTGGTAGTTGGGAAGCTCTTTTGGGGCAGAAGATGTCTTGGAAAGGAGAGTAGATGTCAGGAATCTTCGTGGATTGTTTTTCGAGTGGACTTTCAACTGACGTGATATAAACTGGAACAGAGTTCGGAACTGGACGTGGAAGATCTGGGAAACAATGTGAAAAGCATTTCTTGCCCCACTTTATCACCTCCCCGGAGCCCCAAGAGATGATGGGGTCATGTTTCACCAGCCACGGACGCCCAAGAATGATATCCGCATTGGTTCCCTCCAAAATCAGCAGCTGAATTACTTCCTTATGTAGGGCGCCGATTTGGAGAGTAACGGGTTCACATTTCTGATGAATACGCGGGTGCGCAGAAATGAACTTGGTTATGGGTTGGATCTGGTAAACATTTGACGAGGCTTCGGTACGGAGCTGGAGCTGGCGACAGAGGGTTCCCGAGATGAAATTTCCTCCCGACCCGGAGTCGACGAGAGCGTGAACTGAAACAGTAGATGTCTGGGTGGTTAACTGAACACAAGTAGTGAGAGGATGCATCTTTTCTTCATCTATACAGAAAACACTCACCGACGTTCGTATGGGACGAATTGGACAGTTCAAACGAACATGCCCACTGGCTCCACAATACAAGCATAGACCCGGGTCAGCCTCCTCTGTCGTTCAGCTGCGGTAAGTTTGCCGGATTCGATTATCATGGGCTCAGGTTCGAGAGGGCTGGCGGTTTCAGATGGGCGGTGGTGTGCAGTAGTATTAGATTGGTACTGATGAGATTGTATACGGTCTGAGCATCTGATGGATTGTTGAAATAAACCTCTCTAGCCCCATATTATCCAAGGCGGCCAGTTGCAGACGGAGTTGGGGTGTAAGACCAAGTCGGTAAGTGGTCAGTAAGGATCGCTCATTCCATCCACTGGCTGCAGCTAGAGAGCGGAAGCGAATGGCATATTCAAGAGTAGACAACTTTCCTTGAGATAAATGATAAAGTTGCTCACCGGCTGATATCTCTCCATCAGGTTGACCGAATACTTCTTTGAAGTGAGACATGAAGGCTTGTATTGAACTAATGGCTGGACCGGCTTGCTTCCAGATCGTTTCGGCCCATTGGAGAGCTGGACCGTTGAGTAGAGATGTGATGAATGCTATTTTAGACTGATCAGTAGGATATAAAGTGGGTTGCATGGTAAATATGAGAGAGCATTGAAGCAAAAATCCGTTGCACTCCTCCGCCCCGCCAGAGTAGGGCGCTGGTCGGGTCATGGGACTGGAAGATGCGGGGGCCGAAGAAGCGCTCGGGGTGGACGCGGTGGCCGTAGAAGCGCTCGGTGGTGGTGCTGGAGGCATGATGGCAGGAGAAGATATTATTACCCTCTTCAATGAATCCACCAGGTCTTGAAAGGGATCAGAGACACTCATGCTGTTGTTGTCTACTTCGGTCCGGGCTAACTGTTACGGAAGCAGGCGGACAACAAGGTAAGTAGTGAAGCACAAGTTTAATTCAACAGCAGAGTAATGGAATAACACAACGTGCAGAAATGAGTGAGTAGATATTTTCGTGCAGGAACGGCGAGAGGAGATTTCCGGAGAAGTTTCACACTCTGTTTAGAAGAGGCAGACAGGTTGACGGCACACACACGCACCACTTGGCTGAACAGGATGGCTTACGGCTCGCCCACCACTGGAGAGAAGATCTTGGCAGACTAGGAATAACACAGAGAACTGGTGAGTACACACAGGATTGTTTGGTTCGTGACACTCGAATAGAGAAGCACTATGAATCCGCTTCGTATAAACGAGCCCGGACAATGAGAGGTGCGTGGTGAGTGCTTATGAAGCAGAGTGGCTGATGAAGTACAGGTGTCCCTTGTTAGAACTCTGGTGAGAGTGATCGCTGAATGATTGTGGTGGAAGAACCTGGCCAATCTGTGACAGTATGTCTGTATGGACAGGTTGATGGCAAATTTCACTGGTACTTGTGACTAAGTGACAATAAAGGCTACTACTAATCGACTGAAAGCGGGAAATAAAATAAAAATGGGAAATACTGTTTTAGGAGCGGTTGAGCACGACTACTTCGTGAATGGAACCGACGTAGGTAATGGACAGAAATGGATTATAGTGATGGGAATGATGAAGAAAATGAAGGAGAGTTTTCAAAAAAGAAAGACAGTCAAGTAAAAGGGAATAAAAGAATAAGAAATGAAAATTATGAGGGGTCGGAAAGTGAGGAAGAAGGATATGAGCAAAATCAGAAGGAAATACATGAGAATTTTATAGTCATAATAAGATTCAATCATAAAGATCAAGAGAAGATGAAGATTATAAATCCGTTTGTATTAACAAAACATCTGGCAAGTAAGATAGGGGAGATGTTATATGCAAAGTTCCTAAATGATGGAAATTTGTTGCTCAAATTTGCAAATGAGGAGCACGAAATGGTGGAGGATGCAAAGGAGTGATCACAGGGGCAGCAATGAATGTAGGAATGGAAGAGCTTAAGAGACATCTGGGAGGGAGGGGAATAGTGATTGCACAAAGATTAAAAACAACAAGAGAAGGAGTGAAAAAGGATAGTGAAACAGCATTGATTGAATTTGAGGGGGAGAATATGCCAAAAAAGGTATACCTTGGTTATATGAGCTACCCATTGAGAATGTATGTGCCAAAACCATTGGGGTGTTTTAACTGTCAGATGTTTGGATAAATAGCAAATAACTGTAAAGAGAAGAAGAGGTGTGCTAGATCTGGGGGCGAGCATGACTACGGAAAGTGTGGAACAGGAGTGCAACAACAATGTTGTAATTGTGGAGGAAGCCATAATGTGCCATATGGAGGATGTGAGGTGATGAGACAGGAAAATAAAATCCAGAAAATAAGAGTGGAAAGAAGGATCACTTATGCAGAAGTAGCAGGAGTGTCAAGAGTACGCGATAATATCACCATAGAACTAGCAGAATTGGGGGTTGAAGAACAACAGCAAAGAACAAGTGACAAGATTTATGTGGACAAAAATGACTTGGTGACGTTTATTGCAGGAGTGATAAACAGTACAGATGAAATTAAATAAAAAAATATATAAAATACAGATGGTTGTCAAATCAGCAGTAAATCATTTAGGACTAGTGGGACTGACATGGGAAGAAGTGAGGGAGAACCTCACCAATCAGTCAAGCCAGGAAGCACCATGTATTGGTTAATATTGATGGTTATTATTTTACAATGGAATGCAAGAAGCTTACTGGCCAATGGCCAATAGCCAGGAATTCAAACATTCATCAAATACAGGAAAGTAAATCCAGATGTAGTGTGTATCCAGGAAACTTGGTTAAAGCCAAATTTAGAGTTTGTGATTCATGGATATATAGGGATAAGGAATGATAGAGATAAGGGGGGACAGGGAGGAGGAGGAGGATGTGCTACATTGATTAAGCAAGATATTCCATATAGGGTACTAGAAAAGGGAGAGGATCTAGAATACATTGTGGTAGTGTTGTGGGAAATAGGGGAGGAAGTGGTTATAATAAAGTTCTATAATCCTTACAAAAGGTTGGAAGTAGATAAGTTAAGGATACAAGGAAATAATAGACAAAAAAGTAATATGGTGTGTGCACAGTAAAATATGGGGGGGGGGGGGGGGTACATTCTCTACGCCAAAGAACTTAATCATAATATTGCTTGCCGAGCTGTTAATAGCAGGTGGATCTATTCCCAAGAGTAAACAAAGGAGGAATAAAAAACTGGTACCATGGTGGACAGAAGAGTGTCGTCAGACTGTTAAAATCAGGAATAGAGGATTTAAACTAGTAAAAAACGCCCATAACATGCAGCATTTGATTCAGTATAAGAAAGCACAGGCTAATGTGAGAAGAACAGTACGTCAAGCTAAAAGGGGAAGTTGGAAGAAATTTTGCAATGAAATAGGAAGACCTGTGGGAGAGGTTTGGGGAATGATACACAGGATGGAAGGAATAAGGAGGGAATGGGAAATTCCACTTATAACTGCTGAGGAAGGAACAGCAATCTCCAATAAGGATAAGGCAGAGATAATGGCAAAAGCATTTGTAAAAATTCACAGTTCAGATAACTTGTCAGAAGTGTGCAAGAAAGGAAAAAACAATGAATCAGCATCCTGGTGTGTTAGACTGGAGGGAAAAAACTGATGATAAAATTGATGAACCTTTTAATATGGCAGAGTTGATGAGAGCAATAAATAGAGCTAAACCAACATCTTCAGGTAAAGATCAGATATGCTATGTGATGCTAAAACATCTAGGGAAAGGAGCGCTCTTAAAGTTGCTGCACCTTTATAACAGTGTGGGAGGAGGGAAGATTACCGAATGCATGGAAAGAGGCAGTAGTCGTTCCAATAAGAAAACCCGGAAAGGATCCTTCTAAACCCACAAGTTATAGTGTAACGGAGGCCGGCTAGTAGTTGCTGCAGTCTTTAGCCTCCTTGTTAGAGCGCCTGAATCTCATGCCGGAGACCCAGGTTCGAGGCCCGCTCGGAGCGGGTCGAGTGGGACCCGGGTGGAGGGATTAGGCCAATAGCATTAACATCAAATGTATGCAAAATTATGTAAAGGATGATAACAGAAAGGTTATCGTATATACTAGAAAAAAGTGGAAAGCTAGCAAACTATCAAAGTGGTTTTAGGAAAGGAAGGAGTACCATGAAAATTAAATAAGAAAGGCTCAGGCAAATAAAGAATCAGTCATTACAGTGTTTTTTGATATAGAAAAATCTTATGACATGATGTGGAAGGAAGGATTGTTAATAAAGTTGCACTTGATGTGTGTAGGTGGAAGAGTCTTTAACTGGATAAATATTTTTTTGTTTGAGAGAAAAATTGAAGTACGAACAGGGTCAGACATATCAAGTCAGTATGCTATGGGCAATGGAACACCTCAAGGCAGTGTGATAAGCCCGCTACTTTTTATCATCATGATCGATGATGTCTTCACAATGAGTATAGGGAGGTCACTGTTTGCGGATGATAGGGCTTTGTGGATGAAGATTCAAAATTTCATCTTTTAATATTATTTTATTATTAAATATTATGTATCTGTATTATTATTCTTTATTAATATTCATAATCAGTTGTATCATCTTATGAAGTTTCAAAAGCATGAGTTTGAATGCATGAGGGAACTATAGATAGCATGGATCCATGGGAGGATCATATGTCAGACAGGGGGAAGCTATAGTTTGCTATGGGGTGTGTACGTATGATATACGTTCTAATTTTAAGAAGCTCAGAGCAACATGTTTTGTTACCTTACAAGGAAGCTGTAAGACTCTCTGTGATGTATAAAAGCTCAATCTTACTGTACTACCTCAGAGAAACACGGAAACGCATAGACCTGGCATGAATACAACATCTTGAAGTTTCTCTCCTGACATATAAGAATAAAATCTTTCTTGGCAAGATAACTGGTTTCTGGTCCCGTAAATCAAATAATAACGGGGAAACAAAAGAGGCTTTAATTCCAAGTCTACATTTGGCGTCACGACGAACAGGATTGCATCTTCAGGCATTTGTCAATCATTCAAGGTAAGACTTTTTCTATTCTAAATAATTCTAAGTCTGCCTGATGATTGGACATTGACTGAAACTGCTTAAAAGAACTGTGTTATTTAAAGTACCAGTTGTTTTGCCAATGAATATATGTGTCAGAAAAAAAATAAAAATAATTTAAATAATTAGAATGTGGCTTATTTGAGTTGCTCTGGTCAGTAAACCTCTGAATATTGAATGATGCTGGGGAAGTCTTTTTCATTTTTGAAAAAACTGTAGAAAGTGGATCTTTTTAGGAAAAAGACCATCTTAGTCAAATTTTGGAAATAGCTGTAAGGCGATTTAGCAATTAGCTTGTAAGGTGGTTGGAATATGGCGAGATTGCGATAAAGGGCAGATTTATCTCTAAAATATATCCAATACACAAAGAATCGTTTCAGAAGAAGACGAGGATAGTGTGACAAGCAGTGATTTATAGCGGTTTACAGTGGCGGGTCTGTGCTTGAAGTTAGTACAGTGCAGTATAAAAAAATACAAATAAACCCTAAAACGTAAATACGCAGTGGATTGAACCCTTAGAAGAAGGGTATCAATGGAATAGATGCTAGAATTGCATGCATTCTGATTTTGACAATAAAGCTGTTCAGTGTTTGGAGGAAAAGACTGATCTGAGAGCGACTTTGATGTGTGTATGTATGTATATATATATATATATATATATGTGTATATATATGTGTATGTATATATATATATATAGATTAATCTGAATTAAGACAAACAAAAAAGAAAAACAGAAAATATTAGAGTTGTTTTTTTGTTTTTTTTTGTTTCCCAACCCCTTCTTTGTTCTTGAGAAATTAGAACAGGTGGAGAGTGAGAAAAGCAGAGGGCCTCCCCTGGAATTCACACACACACTCCCTCACAAAAATAGCCCTGCTGTTTGAGCACACAGACACAGAGTGACAAATAATTTGCAATGGCAGAAAGTGGATTTAACAGCAGAACAATATCTGCTTGGTACTTAGAAAGAAAACAGAAAAAGCAAGCTAAGTTTTTGAAAAAAGGACTGGACATTAACACATCTATGGATGTGCAGTTAAGCTGGCTTGAGTCCCAGAAGGACTCTATCAATTCAAAAGTATTTCCAATCCTCGCCGCACATTGGATTTTGAAACAAGGTGGAATTTGTTGTGGTATCAATGGGTGCCCAGTCTCACTTGTTGAAGCAATGAAGCCTCAAATTGAAGCATATAACAAATTGAACAAAATTATGTCTATTAAATGTTCAGATGGAGAAAATACAACCAATGATGATTCATTTGATCCAGATTGGACAAATATAATAACTGAAGCTGAAAAGAAATATTCACAAGCACCAGTGAAATCTGCGACAACTGTAACGCCTCCTCCTTACAACCCAATTTATCCAATTTTGCCTGAACAATATACAAATTCATCTAAACCTCTGACACAGCCTCAAGATTCGAGATCAAATGGAGGTCCAGTTGACAAAATGTATATTGCATCTGCACAAGCAGCTCCGGTAATAACAAGATCTAAAACAGTTCAGCCAAACAGAGACATGCTGCGATGTACACCAGTTCGGAATTATGATTCTGACTGGGGTGATGAGACAAGAGATGACGACATTATTACAATTGACAAGCTCGGTCCTGAATTTTCTTCACCTGTAATTAAAAGGGAAAGATCTGAAATGATGACAGAAGAGAGACCATTCACACCAGGAGAACGTCAAGCCATTCTCACAGCCTTGCCTCCTCTGAAGAGACAAGATCCAAACACAGAGTTTTGGCGAGAATTAGACTCATTGATTGAAGCACATCAAATGACATTAAGAGACATACACACCATTGTGAAAGCTAAAATCCCAAGAGACAGATGGGAACGCTTGCCAGCTTCGATAACAACCGCCCAATGGATAGATTTGTGGGTTGATGGCCAGGGACGACCCCTGGGTCTTTGGCAAGCATTAGATGTGTTCCGAAAAGAAATCCAGGAAATCTTGGGCAGTGGTAAAATTCCTTTCACATTAGTGACATTGATTAAGCAAAAGGATGATGAATCTCCAGATGAATATGCTCTACGTAAGTGGAATGCTTATGAGAGATGGGCTCTCTGTGCCAAGAAACAACCTGACAGAGATGATGTACAGTTCACTGACATACTTGTGGATGGACTTAGCACAAAATACCAACAAGCCTTATCACTTGGAGTCAACCCAGGTGAGACATTTGACCAAATTATGCAATGGGCTGGCCGCTTAGAGATGGCTATGAGATCAAATAAAGAAGAAGGAAACAAGCCATATCGAAGAGGAGTGGCAACAGCTCAATACAACAAGGACACAAAGAATAGGGTGATTTCCTGCAGCAACTGTGGAAAGCGTGGACACTCAAAAATAGATTGTTGGGCTAAAGGAGGTGGAGCAGAAGGTCAAGGTCCATCATTTAGACAGGTCAGTGCAAAAAACCATAATGAAACCCCTCAAGGGAAGACGTGGACTGAAGCACAAGTCCGTCAGCTCATTGAGGGAATTATGCGTCCGCAATAGGAATCAGCGGCCCCCTGTATTAGTAAGAAAAGAGACAATCGCCTTTTCGTCAATGCATTAATAGGGGGCCACCCATGTGACATCCTTGTTGACACAGGCGCAGCCATTTCAATAACAGATCTGAACCTACCTACAACAGAGGAAACTATGGATGTTGAAGGAGTTGGAGGAGGTATCACAAAATTCCGCAAAAGTATTCAAGTTCCACTGCAAATACATGAAGATGAAGTCTTATGGACATCTTTCTGGGTTGGGCCGAATTCACAAGGAAGCCTTATTGGCATGGACATTCTTCCATTGTTAAACATGATCATATTCACTGACAGTCGTCAAATCGCTACAACTGCTGGGATAATACCACACGAAGATCGCACATGTAATCTAAGGTCTGTTGGTACAGCAAAACCAATTATCAGAAACTGGAAGAAAGACGGTGTGTGGGGTCTTCTGTGCAGTTTATATCCGGATGTTTGGGCTAAACACAAATTGGATTGTGGTAAAGCCAACATTGATCCCACTGTTATTGAGGTTCGATACATGCCCCTCATAAACAATACCCCATCCGACCTGAAGCAAGACGAGCCGTGGAGGAGATAGTGGCAGACTTGGAAGCTGAAGGAATCATCAGACAAACTTCATCTACCACTAATAGTCCTGTCTGGCCTGTCAAGAAATCTGATAACTCATGGAGACTAACCATTGATTACACAAGACTTAACAGTGTAACACTAAAACCGCATCCTATTGTGGCCAATCCTGCCACCATTCTGAATGACATTCCAGGAAATGCTAAAATTTTTACGGTACTGGATGTACTGTCGGCTTTCTGGTCTATACCTATAGACAAAAGATCTCAAGAGAAATTAGCCTTCACAGTGGGCGCAAAACAGTATGTTTGGAACAGACTCCCACAAGGTCTTAATCTTTCTCCTGTTGTATTTCATAGAGCTTTGGACCAGTTCTTAACGGAGCAAAAAGCTGAAATTGAGAAATCAGGAAGTGTCTGCCTCCAATATGTTGATGACTTGTTAATTGCAAGCCCAGATGAAAACAGCCATGTATTTGCTCTGAATGTTGTCCTACAAGCCCTTAGGAAAGGGGGATTCAAAGTTAACCCCGATAAAGCACAGCTGGCCAAATCCAAGGTTATCTATTTGGGCCAAGAAATATCTGTGGAGGGAAGGAGAATGACAACAGAGCGTGTAGAGGCATTACGACAACTTCCAAAACCTCTAACAGTTACAGGAATGCGGAAGGTGATGGGACTTTTCAACTATTGTCGTCAGTATATATCTGATTTTGCTAGCATCACCAGCCCCCTCATCGACCTGTACAAGGGAGGAAAGCCTGGAGTGGAACATATAAACTGGACACCAGAAGCTGAGGAAGCGTTTACTTCTATGAAAGAAAAACTGACTTCAGCCCCAGCATTGGGACTTCCTGATGGACGGTTGCATTTTTATTTGTGGACCAGGGTAGGAGATGAGACATATTCAGCAGTACTGTGTCAAAAACCAGGTGATCGATACAGACCAGTTGGATACTTTTCCACAAAGATTCCTGTCACTATGATTGGGCAACCACGATGTATACAAGCCCTCGATGGTGCCACATGGGCAGTGGATGCTGTTGAGAATCTGATAGGAGCACAAACTATCATATTGCACACTCCACACAGTATAGTGACACTGTTGAACAACACGAACATCAAAACCATAACTGATGCAAGAAGAGCAAAATGGGAAGCAACTTTGTTGAACAAAGATTTAAGAGTGGAAATCATCAGGGACACGACTCTTAACCCTGCAACAATGATGCTGGAACCACACGAGGGAATACAACATGAGTGTGAAAAACAAGTAGAAGAAGATAGTCTTGGTCCAGTTAATCCAAACCCTCTTAAAAACCCAGACAAAGAGTTATGGGTTGATGGATCCAGTTATTATGTTGATGGAAAACGACATACTGGATGGGCTGTAGTGAAAGGAGATGGAACTGTTGTAAAGAAAGGAGCCCTTTCTGGGAAATCTTCAGCACAAGTAGCTGAACTTATAGCACTTACAGAAGCCTTTGAACTATCAGAAGGAGATCGAGTCAACATCTTTACAGATAGTCGTTATGCTTTTGGCGTGGTCCATGACTACCTTGCTCTGTGGAAAAGACGTGGACTTATCACTAGCAGTGGGAGCGAAATACAACATGCTTCCATAATTCGTCGTTTGATTACAGCATGTTACTTACCCCGAGAAGCAGCCGTGATCAAAGTAAAATCACATCAATCTGACAAGTCCAAAGAAAGTCAAGGAAACACGGCAGCAGATGCAGCAGCTAGAGAAGCAGCTTTACTTCCTTTTACTCCTGTTACCTTGGTAAAGGAAAATAGCAAGGATAATCCTGAGCTCCATCATCTGTCATATCAATTGGAGACAGATGAAGAGAAAGAACAATGGATGAAAGTGGGAGCGAAAGAGGATGATCAAGGTATCTGGAGAATTCCAACAGGACAAGTGGTGATGCCTATCGGAACAAGAAGAGAACTAATGCAGCTGTATCATGGAAAGGTACATGCTGGAGCAAAAGCAATGAAATCTCAAATCAGTGAGACTTGGTGGTGGCCAAGAATGATGAGAGACATTGATGATTACTGTAGGAGATGCTTGATATGCCTCAAAGCAAATATAGGAAAATCTGTAAAGGTGCGAATGTCACATGCACCCAGACCAACAGGTCCATGGACACACCTCCAA
The DNA here is from genome assembly GCA_030578275.1 of Meda fulgida. NCBI lineage: Eukaryota > Metazoa > Chordata > Actinopteri > Cypriniformes > Leuciscidae > Meda > Meda fulgida. The sequence goes on from CM060639.1 coordinate 18,155,520, forward strand.
ATTGATTTCACAGGACCTTTATCACCCAGTGGAGGGTATCAATACATACTTGTAATCATGGACAGATTTACTAGATGGGTGGAAGCATACCCTACAAAAATCCTGCACTGCTGAAGCGGCAGCACGAGTAATGGTGGAAGAAGTTTTTCCTCGCTGGGGCCTTCCATATGAACTTGATTCTGACAATGGAACTCATTTTACTGGGAAATTGATGAAGGAAGCAATGAAATTGATGGGAATTAAACAGAAATTCCTCATTCCTTATAGGCCGGAAAGCTCAGGCCTGGTTGAACGAATGAATAGATCTTTGAAAACCGCTCTTACCAAAGCCATTCTGCAAACTGGCCAAGGCTGGCATAAGTTATTACCTGCTATTCTGTGGAACTTGAGAGCAACTCCAAACCGAGTTACAGGACTAACCCCTTTTGAACTAATGACGGGAAGAGCAATGGTTCTACCTCCTGATGCTCCGCCACCAGCGGGAACAGGAGGAGACTCTACTTTGTTCCAAGAAAAGTTACGCCGCTATCTCGCAATGCTAGACAAAGCTAGTAAAGATAATAATAAGAAAGTGCGAGAAGCTCAACAGCAATGGGATGAAAAACACACCACTACTGACATTCCACACATTCCCGAGTTAGGTAGTTTTGTCATGATCAAACGAATTGCTAGGAAAGGTTTAGAGCCTAGATGGGAAGGACCATATGAGATACTCCTAACTACTGATACAAGTGTTTGTCTCAAAGGGAAGGGTGTAGGAACAGATAGATGGTATCATTGGTCACAAGTTAAACCTTGCTTAGTGAATGAACAAGATGATAATGATGGCTTATGGCCTGAGATTGAGCAATGTTCGATTAGTTTTAAAGATTGGGAACAAAGAAGTGATGTTAATTATTTCTCTGCTTCCATTTCAGGAATCAGTTCCATTGACATTGATTAGAGATGGTTGCAAGTTATTCTCGATACCCAACGACGATGGTCATGCTAATAATCCAAGTCCTTATGTGTTACTAGAAGGAAAAGTACCAAACCTGTCAAATTGATTATTTCTAACCAAATGGATAGAACTAAGAATGGGACATACAGCGTGAAATAAGAGATTTTATGCAAAACACTACCTCACAAACAATGAACATCCGCTTACTGATTTTCAACCCCAAGGGATAGGATCCTTTAACGTCAACGTTTATTTTAATTTCTTGTTTTGGTTCGGAACTGAAGGATTTAATTAATTAATGAGTTAATTAATTAATGAGTTCAGGCACGGGCAGAAGACTTATTAGTTTTTCTTTTCTTAGATGATTGGGGTTCATTTTAAAGACATACACATAGATATTAAAATACACATAGTATACGGGGACATAACATGGGCTGGGGTTTTGTTCTTTGTTTTGTTTCTCTGTTTCCATTCTTCTGTTCTTTCTGTCTATTTTCTTGGTCTGCTATTTCTTCTCCTCACTATCACTTCTATAGGTTGGCCACCTGGGAATGATGGTGTGGAACTGACGGTCGTAGTTCCAGTGGAGGGAGATGAAGATTCAAAATTTCATCTTTTAATATTATTTTATTATTAAATATTATGTATCTGTATTATTATTCTTTATTAATATTCATAATCAGTTGTATCATCTTATGAAGTTTCAAAAGCATGAGTTTGAATGCATGAGGAAACTATAGATAGCATGGATCCATGGGAGGATCATATGTCAGACAGGGGGAAGCTATAGTTTGCTATGGGGTGTGTACGTATGATATACGTTCTAATTTTAAGAAGCTCAGTTTTGTTGTAACATGTTTTGTTACCTTACAAGGAAGCTGTAAGACTCTCTGTGATGTATAAAAGCTCAATCTTACTGTACTACCTCAGAGAAACACGGAAACGCATAGACCTGGCATGAATACAACATCTTGAAGTTTCTCTCCTGACATATAAGAATAAAATCTTTCTTGGCAAGATAACTGGTGTCTGGTCCCGTAAATCAAATAATAACGGGGAAACAAAAGAGGCTTTAATTCCAAGTCTACAGTGGAAAAGGGGAAGGAATATGGAGTATGCAATCAGGAAAGTACAAGGAGGAATTGATGAGGTAGTGGAGTGGGGATATGATTGGGGGTTTAAGTTCTCAATAGAAAAAACACAAACAGTCTTTTTCACCAGGAAACAAATTAAGGAAGGGATGAAGTTAAGTCTGTATGGGAAATAATTAGAAAGGGTTGGAACATTCAAATTTTTGGGAGTTATTTTCGATTCACGGTTAACATGTGCAGATCATAGAAAGAAAATAGAAGGAAAAGGCAAAAAAGTAAATAATGTGATGAGATTTTTGACAGGTAGGGAATAGGGAGCAAGTTGATCTGCAGTGCTTGGAGTAACGGCGTTTAAATATAACGGCGTTACTAACGGCGTTATTTTTCAGTAACGGGGCAATCTAAATAATAACTTTTCCTATTGTTGCAACGCCATTATCATTACTGAGAATGTAAAGTGGCGCGTTACTACAATTTGGTTGAATGAAGCGCGAGGTGTCAGTGTGTGATGCACATCAGTTGCCTGGAGAGAGCAGGGGTGGGGGGATGATGATAACACCGTTGCAAATGCGATGATGATTGGCTGGGTGGGCGGATGCACTGCTCACACGCTGTTTCACTGCATGCTCTGACTACCACTAAACACAAGACAGCGAAAATCAAAGGTAGCATTTTTGAACTGGAAGCACTACTTCTCGCTCATTGAAATTAAATGCAAGAATGTTTATGTAACACGCACGCTATGCCCAGGGAAAAAGACTTTATCCACGTCTGCCTCAAGCAACTAGAATCTTATGAAGCACCTCACATCAACACACGCTAACACGACACTTGTTGCTGCTGCCAACCCAAGCCCAAATGCAGCTAGCGTGAGCTCCAGCAGCGAAGGAGACGGAGCCACTCTGTTAAAACAAGCAACACTCGATTTTTCGGGTCAGCAACAGGTGACCAAGGCCGAGCTGAACACATTAATTGCAAGGTATGTTGTTGAAAACATGTTACCCCTGTGCACTGTGGAGTCTGAGTCAATCAGAGCTATCCTTGCTAAAATACCAATATGAGGAGGAGGAAGGGGGGTTGCCCCATGCCGAAACACTTTTGCTAAATTCATAGACAGTGAATATGAAAAAATGAATATTGAGCTCAAAAAGTCATTTGAGGAACTCAAGTACATTTCAACTACAGCAGACATCTGGACTGCCCACAATAAAAGTTACATGGGTGTGACAGCACATTGGATCAATCCAAATAACATGTAAAGAGAGAAAGCAGCTCTTGCCTGCTGATGGTTTAAGGGGCATCATACTCATGACGCTATTGCAGTTGAGCTTGACAATATACACTCAACAAATGGGATAACACACAAAATCACAGCAACAGTGACTGATAATGGCTCTAATTTTGTTAAAGCATTTAAGAGGTACCAGCCACTTGAGGAGAGTGATTCTGAAGATGATGAAGATGAGGTGAGATTTACAGACATTAATGATGCTCTACATGAAACTGATTATAATGATGGTGATGTACTCATCACTTTGCCCCCCCCCCCCCCACACAAGAGATGTGCATCACACACAACCTGATTTCATGCAAAGATGTTGACAAGTGGCTGCTGTCAAAACCTGCAACAAAGGCTGTTTACTGAAGTGCTACTGCCAAATGTCCTGCCCTATGGAACAAGACTAGTCGATCAACTTTGGCTACTGAAACAGTTGATGAGGTGGTGTCAAAAAAGCTGCTTGTACCTTGTACAACACGATGGAATTCCTTCTATGATGCCCTGGCTCGAATATGTGAAATATCCATGGTAGACCTTAACACCATCTCCTTCAAATTAGGACAGACAGCGATAACAGAAAGGGTACTTTAAAAAAGTACTGTACTGCGATGAAGCCCCTTACAGTTGTCCTAGATATACTTCAGGGAGAAGACAACTGTTTTTATGGTACACTCCTACCAACGATGGAGACATTAATGCGGAAGCCCTTAAAAGTGGCCTGCAAATATTGAGGGACCTTTCTGACGCCATAGTCACAGTATGAACTTGAATTGAATATTGTATTATTTTTTAAGTGACATTGTATGATAATAAATACTACTACTATTAATTATAATAATAATAATAACACTGATTTGTGTGGATAAATTTAATGTGATTATTCTTATCATTTCAGGCTATCAAAACCAGATTTGCTGATGTCCTGGGAAATGAAGAGGCTATACTTTCTGCCGTAACTCTTCCAAAATTCAAACTTCGCTGGCTGTGGTCACAGGAGTTAAAGGATAAGGCTAAGGCCTGTTTGCTGACAGAGTGCCGGAAAATTGTCCTCGAAGAACCACAGCCAGCTACAAGCACATCTTCACATCACACAGATTCAGCCAAAGAGAACGATTTATTTTCCTTTGAGGAGGATGAGGAGGACGCCTCCTCTTCAGCAGAAAACCAGGTGGCAGACTATATTAGAACTTAAGCACAAAACTTCAACTCTCTCTGTGGATTTTCTCTCATCAAGAAAATGTCACTACGTTACAATGCTGCTACTCCATCTAGTGCACCTGTTGAGAGACTGTTCAGCCTGGGCAAGCTTGTTTTCTCTCCGAAGAGGAACAGACTGTCAGACAAAATATTTGAAAAGCTTCTCCTCCTACGTTACAACCACTGGTTTAGTCGTTTGATGAGAGGAGTATTTTAGTATAGATTAATGAATTGTTCATTTTCACTGCGAACGAACATGTTAATCTCCTTAGATAGTTGGTTAGTGCTCTGTTTATTGTGCAATATATATTGTTAATATACAGGTACAGGTACATTTGCACTATAATGGCCAGATCTTCCTTTGTTTCTTTTTACCCAAGTTTACATTTGTGTGCTTTGTAATGAGGTAGCAATAGAATTTGGAGTATTTGATATGATGATGAGCCCAGCAGTTGTATATCCCATGGTGGCTCCATGGGTACTTGGGTAACGCTTCCTTTTACAGTCCAGTTACCTATGTACATACTCGGTACTTATTTTAGTAATTACAATTACTGGGTAATAACTAGGTACTAACCCTGGACCTACCCCTAAACCTACCCCTAACCCATGTACTTACCTTATATTAGCCAGTACTTTCTAGGTAAGTACACTGTAAGTACACTGTAAGTACTGTACTGTAAAAGGAAGCGTTACCGGTACTTGTTTGGCCAGATATTGACTGGTATTTGTTAGAGTTAAAAAGGGAAGAAAAAGATCAAATAGATTTGGTAAGTGCATTCAAGTACCACATAAATAAAGATTATAAAGAATTCATACATATACTGTACAGATGGTTCTAAGAAACCTGAGACAGGAGTGACAGGATATGGGGTGGCAATACCTGCTAAAGGAATAGGAATTAATAGAAGAACATCAGATTTTTTAGGAGTATACACAGTGGAAATGGTGGCAGTGTTATTTACTTTAAGGTGGGTGGAAAAAACAAGACAAAGAAAATGTGCTGATATGCTCCGATTCATCCTCAGTCCTTGTGAGTTTAAGGTCTTTTCACTCAAAAAGCCGCCAGGATGTATTGTATGAAGTCCTTCAGTCAGTTACAAGGATAACAAATCAAGGAGGACAGGTACAATTTATGTGGGTTCCAGCACATGTAGAGGTGAAAGGGAATGAGCAGATGGATGAATTGGCAAAGAGGGCTTTAAGTAAAGCAGAGGTCAAAGTATCATCTGGGAAAAAAATGAACCAAATTTGGCAATACAGGTGGGACAGAGAGGAGAAAGGAAGGCATTTATATCAAATTCAAAAGAGTGTAAAAATACACGATGCTCTAAACAAATCACTGAAAATGATAGGAAAACACGAGACAGGCTTGTGTGAGTGATGTCAGGAAGAGGAGTCAGTGGAGCACATAGTTATAAAATGTAGGAGGTATGAGGTACAGAGAGTGATAATGAGGAATCATTTGAGGGAATTAGGAGTTCATGAATTAACATTAAAAGGATTGTTGAGCATAGGTGACAGAGCACAGGTTAGAATATTGTTAAATTAAGGGAAATAGGTTATGAGGATAAACAGGGAAATGGGAAAGTGTGTTGGGAAATTAATGAATGTGTGTCTGTTATAGGATTAAATATTTTCTTTTATTTCTTTTGTTTTTTTGGTAACACTTTATTTTGTTAGTCCACTTTAGACATTCTACTAACTATAAGTAACTTTGCAGCTACATGTCAAATAACTCACATTAGAGTATTAGTATTATTATTTTCCTTGGGATTATTTATTAGGGCCCAAGCCTTGAAAAGGCGAAGGCCCTATAGTTTTCCTTAGGATTATTTATTATTATTCCGACTTATTAGGGCCCAAGCCTTGAAAAGGCGAAGGCCCTATTGTTTTCCTTAGGATAATTAGGGCCCAAGCCTTGAAAAGGCGAAGGCCCTATTGTTTTCCTTAGGATTATTTATTATTAGGGCCCAAGACTTGAAAAGGCGAAGGCCCTATTGTTTTCCTTAGGATTATTTTGTAACAACATTTAGTTTTACATTAAATTAGCTCAAATTATATATAGGGAATTTTAATAATTAATCATGAATATGATTAATATATTGCATATTACAGTTAAATTATCGAAGTTGAAAATAGATTGATTGTACACACGAATGATCAATCACAACGAATTATAATTCCTCATTCATATGTCAATGGTCCATTTTCAGATCGATTATATGAGATAACCTTTAATGGAGTTAATTTAGCTATCGAACTGTTTGTCCAGCAAACGGCCGTAAGATTAACTTATCACTTCTCAACAAAGTTATCCCTTATAAACTCCAAGAAATATCAATTTTCTGGCCGTGAACATTAATTTTCCTGTGTTTATAAAATTAGACTACGCAACGTAGTCAATAATGAAAGCTTTGTAGCTATGATCGAAATTTCATTGACTCTGTAAAATGAGCATTTTAGACAGACGGCAATCAAGTATATAATGGTTTTAATAGTTGGACTAATAATACATCGAACTACAATTCACACAGAATATATGTATATACACCCGAAACAAACAAAACGAAAAACATTACAAACACGAATTAAAATAGGATGAGAGAGAAAGATAAAAATGAGAGGGAGAGAGAGTTGGGAAGAGAGAGAGAGATCCGTAGGATCACAGCTTGGCAAAATTCACCTGGACATTTAAACCTTTAAGAGACAACACGGAAAAACAGTCTTAATGCTCTAAAATCTTGGTAACTCAAATATACTTGCATATAGTTCTCATGTGTCTGAGCCCTGCGGCGTGTGTGAGCAGCTGGTCTTTGTGTGTTCCGTTGGAGCGTCATGTGGTTTGCTGCGGTCTGGAGCGCGCAGTTTCAAAGAAGGCTTAAAGGTCTTTGACGTAAATTACCAAATAAATAATTCAGACTAAGTTCATTTCTGGTGAAATGAACAAAGGAAAAACAAACTTAAACAAAAGAAAAGAAGAGGAAAGATCCCCCAGGGCGGGGATCACGAGTATGATGGTTACATCGGATCGAAGGAGAGGGAAGAGTCCAGTCAAAGGTCGAAGTTCCCTCGAAGAAGGGAGTTCTCCCAAAGATGCAGTTCTTTCTCCCCCCTCCTTACTCCTCACTACTCCTCAAAGATCCCCAAACAAAACCAAACTAACGATGAGGTGCTTGGTGGTCTTCTTTAAAGACACTTCTGTTTACGCCTCCTCTGGCGTGAATGCACCAATCAGCTGGGAGGAAAGTGTGCGGATAAGTGTTCCTTTGTTCCCTCGAGATCGACTTTGCATGTTTCATGACCATGATGTAAAAATGCGTTCAATTTTACTCCAGAGATGATAAAACATAGTAACATACATTTTACGGTTTGCACCTATATATATATGGTTTGGTCAGATCAAGAGGATTCTAAAGGTGTGAAGAACGACATACAAACATTATAGGAAAACACAGTTACATTAAAAATGCATCTAAAAGCACCTCTGTTCATTTAGAATTATAATACGATCACATCTAACCCCAATGGAACATGGGCAAACATAAAAACATATCGAATATATCATAGTACAAGTCTCTCAATTGAGGAGATTGGAGAAAAAGTCATTGTGTGTGTGTGTGTGTGTACTGTGAACGTGGCTGGGTCATTCGTTGGTGAAGATGTGGTGAACTTTTGCTCACCCCCCTCCCGGGCAATGATATGTGTGTGCGTATTCTTTGAATTGATGAGTTTTAAGTCTGGTTACAATGACCAGTGTGGTTCATCACACAAGGTTGTCTGTGTTTGTGAGGTGTCCTGAAGAGGGGACACCACGGGATCTCCGGCCAGAGAGGCGCTCCTGTTGGGTCACATGTGGTAAGACAGAGGACCCTGTGATTACTTATCAGCGAAAAACGCCGCGGGGGCACTTCTGGCATCGGTCATTTAATTAAGTCCCATCGCCATTTGCTTGTGTGTGAATCAGTAACTTAAAAAGTCTCATGACATCTCCATTCTTCAGATTGTGAAAGAAACAGGAGTGTTTACTTAATTGGAGACTTAGTTGATTAAAACCACATGATTGCGCTGATCATCTGATTATTGCTACAATTTATTATTATTATTATTATTATTAGGGCCCAAGCCTTGAAAAGGCGAAGGCCCTATTGTTTTCCTTAGGATTATTTATTATTCTTCCGACTTATTATTATTTGACTACCTTTTGGGCACTATTGGAGCACTTAACGTGCTCGAAAACTCTTGAAACTTTGCACACGGGTCAGAACCCGCGGCCATCAGGGCTGGGCTGAAGATGGTACCCGGGCGTGGCAGGGGGGCGCGACAGCGCGGCTCGACAGCGCCCCCTGGAACGGGATTCGAAAACATGTCCATATATCAAACACGCTTGCATGAATTAATCTGAAAATCGGTACACATATAGATCTCATTGTTTCATATATCCTTCGTACTTTTACTTTTTACGCCAGCCCAACAGGAAGTCGTCTATTATGGGTTGTTTGGAAACTCATGCTCAGGAATTTGAAACACTTCTCCTAGGGAATTCACCCAATCGTCACCAAACTCGGTGTGCATGAAGTCAAGACATTGAGGATGAAAAATTTGCCAGGGGATTTTTGATATCTCGAACGGTTTGGCCGTGGCGAGGAAACAAATTTAAGGTGAATAATGGAAACAGGAAGTGTGTTATAACTTCTGCATACATTGACTGATCTTTATGAAACTTCAGATGTGTGTTTGCTGTAAGAGGACGATCACATGGATGTGACTATTGTGAGTCAAAGTTATAGCGCCACCAACTGGCAGCAGGAAGTGTGTCACTTTCAAAATGTTTTAAAATCACCCTCTTATTTTTACCCGATTTGCTTAAAACTTTGTGTATAATGTAAACACACGGCAGATTTAGACCTGTAAAAGGATTATTGATATCTTAGATACTGTTGCCGTGGTAACGCATCAAACTTTAAGATTCTTTTTTGATTTTTTTGAGACTCTTAGCATACTTGAAATTGCATGAAACTCGACAGACACATCACATTTATTAGCCAGTAGACATGTGCAAAGTTTCAGAAATGGGCGTGCATGGTGCCGGGGCTCAGTAGCGCCACCTTTTGACAAAAGAGGGGGAGTTAGGTCTATACTTTTATTTACAATCTTAAAACTCAGTATATATATATATTGTTCCCATCGAGCTGGACAACTTTCTAATTTACAGTCATTAGCTCAGACCAACAGGAAGTCAGATATTTTGGTTTGAATGTGGACGTTTTGGAGAATTTTCTCTTCCTCTCTCTCTGACCCTACGTCTCTCCGTGTGTTTGAGGGGAGGGGGAATTGTCTGCTGAGTGAGAATGCTTTTATTTTTGTTTTTCAAGGTTTTGGGGCCCTTAACGTGCTCGAAAACTCTTGAAACTTTGCACACAGGTCAGAACCCGCGGCCATCAGGGCTGGGCTGAAGCTGGTACCCGGGCGTAGCAGGGGGGCTTGACAGCGCCCCCTGGAATGGGATTCGAACACTTGTCCATATATCAAACATACTTGCATGTAATAATATGAAACTCGGTACATATTTAGATCTCATCGGGCCGAACAACTTTCGTGCTCTAAGTTTTATGACAGCTCAACAGGAAGTCAGCTATTATGGGTTGTTTGGAAAATGCATGCTTTTATTTTTGATATACTTCTCCTAGAGAATTAATCCAAACACCACGAAACTCGGTCAGCATGAAGTCAAGACATTGAGGATGCTAAATTGCGGACGGATTTTTGATATCTCGCACGGTTTGGCCGTGGCGAGGAAATGAATTTATGACTAAAAAAGGACACATAAAGTGTGTTATAACTTAGATAATTTTACCTACAGTTACAAAACTTGGCGTATATAGTGTTCTCATCAAGCCAAACAACTTTCTAATTTACAGTCATTAGCTCCGACCAACAGAAAGTCAGATATTGTGGCTTGAATGTGGATCCTGAGAATTTTCTCTCCCTCTCTCTCATTCTGTATGTGTGTGTGTGTCTGTGTGAGGAGGGGGAGAAGGAGGGGGGGGGGGTCTCTTCGGGTGATAGTTTAAACACAAATTCATACATAGGGCCATACTGCCCTCTTGTGTCCAAAATTATATTTATACGCACTTTTATTTATTTATTACATTACGCACACACACACACACACAGTTCGATCGCGCCCGCGCCTCTCTCTCTCACACACGCACACACACAATTCAATCGCGCTCGCGCCTCTCTCTCTCTCTCTCTCTCACGCACACACACACACACACACACACACACACACACACACACACACACACACACACACACACACACACACACACACACACACACACACACACACACACACACACACACACACACACACACTTCAAGCTCGCGCCTCTCTCTCTCACACATACGCACACACACACACACACACACACACACACACACACACACACACACACACAGTTCGATCCCGCCCGCGCCTCTCTCTCTCTCTCTCTCTCTCTCTCTCACACGCACACACACACACACACACACACACACACAGTTCGATAGCGCCCGCGTCTCTCTCTCTCACACACACGCACACACAAACACAGTTCGATCGCGCCTGCGCCTCTCTCTGTCTCTCTCTCGCTCTCTCTCTCTCTCTCTCTCTCTCTAATGTGATATATTAGATCAATATATGTTTTCCTTCATTTTATCCATACCAACTTTATTCTCATCAGAATTATAATTTTTTTGTATAAAATAATACTACCATTAAAAAAAGACATTTGATTTTCTATTTTAATCAATGTACAATGTGTAACTTAAAATAAACAGATTAGTGCTCTGTTTGAGGACAAGAAATTAAAACCAATGCAATATAATGAATGTCCAAAAGATGGCACTCACAGACTATTTTTAAATGAGGTTGGATAAATATTTTTTGCTTTTAAACTGTGTGGGTGTGTGTGGGTGAGATTTTGGTTGGGGGACAGTTGTAGGTTACAGTTTGACAAGAGTTTATAGTTTGACAAAGCACTTTGTTGTGTTTTATTGTGAGTGTACACAAATATAAGTCAACACTTTGCAGTTTGAATGATGTCCTCTATGAACAAAATGACGGAGTATGTTTTTATATTTAACATTTCAATCGCACCCGCACCTCACACACACACACACACACACCAGACACACACACATATTGGAACGTGAGTGAAGTACAAAGCCTATAATAAAGAATAGTTTAGCATCCAAATACATCGCAAATGTTGAAACAGTTTGATTCTAATGAGAGAGTTACATGAGCCCAACACCACTTACTTTCACTTTCGCTTTACATTATTTCGGTTACTTCTTGTTTATAGTTTTTTTTTTAATTCTTGTTCTGTTCTGAATATCATTAAATTTAAAGGATTGCTTGTGTAATATTTTGAGTGTATCATCAAATCAGAATAATTCTCTCGGTTTAGTGATTCCCTAGTTATTTTTGTATTTATTCTTTCATTGTTTTAATCAGGCAAGGCAAGCAATATTCTCTGTGTCTATATATATATATATATATATATATATATATATATATATATATATATATATATATATATATATGTATATATATCATCTGAATTATAAATAATTTATTTCTGTATAAAATAAAAATTCCTGTATAATCCAGACCAACAAGAGCGCACTATTCCTACAACATCATCAGTGCTGAAGCAGAACTACCAGAGCCGTTCGGCAGATAGCGAGCAGATGCAGCATACAGTCGTGCTCAAAATTAATGGTACCCCTGGTAAATATGATGAAAAATGTTGGCCACAATTATTGGTACCCCTAGAATTGTTTACGAGTAAAATATCTCTGAAGTATATTCCCATTCATATTTACCTTTTTTTTGCACACCAGGGTGACTAGGAACATGAAATTGTCCAGCCATGACTTCTTGTTTTACAGGAGTTTAAATATGAGGAAACACAAAGGCCAAATTCCCTTAATCATCCATTACAATGAGTAAAACCAAAGAATATAGTTCTGATGTGCATCAAAAGATGGTTGAGCATCACAAAATAGAAAGTGGCTGTAAGAAAATAGCTAAAGCATTGAAAATCCCCATTTTGACCATCAGGGCAATAATTAAGCACTTCCAATCAACTAAAGATGTTACAAATCTGCCAGGAAGTGGACGTGTGTCTATATTGTCTTAATGCATGGTGAGGCGGAAAGTTTGAGTGGCCAAAGACTCTTCAAGAATCACAGATGGAGAATTGCAGAGATTAGTTGAGTCTTGGGTTCAGAAAGCCTATTAAAAAAATTAACCCCTACATCACCACATGTTGTTTGGGAGGGTTTCAAGAAAAATCCTCCTTGCTCATCAAAAAACAAACCCCAGCAAATTCAGTCGTCAGACATGACTGGACCTTCAAACAGCACAGGGTTCTGTGGTCAGATGAAACTAAAAAATAGCTTTTTGGCAGCAAACAGGCAAGATGGGTTTGGTGCACACAAGGATAAAAAGTACCCCATGTGTACAATTTAATATACCATCTTTAATGTTGTGGTCATATTTTTCTGCTGGAGGTCCTGGACTTCTTGTTCAGATACATGCATGGCATCGTGGATTCTATCAAATACCAACAGATAAAAAATCTAAACCTGACAGCCTCTGCTAGAAATCTTATAATGGGCCGTGGTTGGATCTTCCATCAGGACAACGATCCAAAACAAACATCAAAATCAACACAAAAATGTGTTAAGTAGCACAAAATGAAGCTTCCGCCATGACCGTCCCAGACCTGATGAGTGGAGTGAACTGAAGAGAAGAAGCACCAACATGGATCTGGGAATCTGAAGGATCTGGAGAGATTCTGTATTGAGGAATGGTCTCTGATCTCTTGTCTGTGTTCTCCAAACTCATGAGGCATTATAGGATAATTTCAGAGCTGTTATCTTGGCAAAAGGAGATTGCAAAAAGTATTTAATAAAAGGGTACCAATAATTGTGGCCAACGTGTTTTGTAGATAAAAATTTATTTAATAATGTTTTGCCCCCCCCCCCCCCACTTTCTATTATTTTACTTCAATGAAAGTTTAGATTTTTGCCAATAGTTTGAATGAAAGATCAAAAGGATAAATGATGCAGATTTATTTTTTACAGCCATTTTTTATCATATTTACCAGGGGTACCATTATTCTGAGCACGACTGTATGTGTTGTATCGAGGCAGAGTCAGGCCAGGGGAATGCATTTGCAGCTTTTCATTAAGAATGGTCAAGACAGGCAGGGTGAACAATGGTAAACAGGGCAGAACAGAAAAGGCAGAGACAAACCAGGTTGACAGGCAAAGGACAAAGACCTCCAGATAAATACTGGGCTTCTGGATTTACACATTTAAGTGCTGCAAAACATATTGACCTATGACATCCTATAACACTAAAACTTATTCTAAATTTAAATGATCTCATATATGTGGCTATTGTGGTTCACGATCATAGGCTTTGTCCCAAATGGCACACTTCATATGAATTTTCGGTCTTGTGTAATTATTTCATGTGTCTGTTAAATCCATGAGACCGTAGGGTGTCTCATTTTTCATTTTAGGTTTCAGAAGTTTTCTCACGCATACTTTGTGGTTGATATGTGCCCTTGATGCGCACTTTTGCAGAGCCCACACTGATACAAGCTCTACAGCACACTTCTTTTCAACAGTCAAAGCGGGGTTACGTTTTTGCAATAACACAATAACCCTAAAGGGTGGCGACTTGTTTTTATGTAAATGTTGAACCATTGAAATTTCTAAGTGTTTTGAAACAGTTATGATGTAATGAAGCCTCGTTTACTGAAATCACATGACTCTGGCAGTTTGATACACGCTCCGAATCATTGATTTGGAACAAAAGATTTGTAAAGATTTCAAAGCTTCATGAAACAGTGTTTTGAAATTGCCATCACTACCATGCCAATGTCTGGTTTGCCTTCCTTGCCCATGTCTGGATTTATCAGTTTTGCCTGGATTTACTTTTCTTATTTGTTTGCTGTTCGTGCTCTTGTTCCGTGTTTCATAGTTTCTCTTTTGGATTATTATTTAACTGCATGTGGAACCCCTTTTCTGCCTGTTTCCTTGCCTGCTTGAATGCTCATCCGTAACAGAACGACTGACCACACCAGCAGTCACCCTAGTCTGAACATTGCACTGGAAGCTACTAAGGTAGTCCCTAGGTGTCTGAAACTGGCTTCCAGTGTGTGGCACCCATCGCTGATGTTAGTGCGACCAGCTGGCAGCAACAGCAACATTGTCCCCGAGTCCAGCAAATACGAGCCTGGTGGTCCTGAGGCCGGTGGTCTCGGAGGTTCTACCACCGTCAGATGCATCTTCTTGTAATGTCAGTTGCTATCTTGTGTATTTGGGTGGCACGTGCTTCTCCAGGTCCTCCCGATGTGGCGGCGTTTGCTACAAAACCTCCAGGGGTGGCGGCGTACACTTGTGAACTCTCTTTTTGCCCTGACAGGACCACAGAGGTCGTTCCTTAACTCCCTTCTCTGACATGGACACACAGGTCATCCCTTAACTTCCTCTCTGGCCTGACACGACCGCGGAGTTTGTCCCTGAATTTTCTGTCTGCCCAGACACAACCATGGAGGTTGTACTTGAACTTCCTGTCTGTCCAGATACCACAACAGAGGTCGTCCCTAAACTTCCTGTCTGCCCTGACACTATCACAGAGGTCGTCCCTGAAATTCCTGCCTACCCTGACACTTCCACGGAGGCCGTCTATGAACTCTCTGCTTGCACTGTTTGGGCAAGTAGACCCTCTCTGAACCCTGTGTGTTCTCTGTGATGGCCACAGAAGACATTTCTAACTTCTCTGTCCCGCCTGCTCCACCTTGGTGGGCTTCTGCTCCGTTGTGGTTGCTTCTAGCCCCTCCTGATCTGCCGTGGTGGTCTCCAGTTCCGCCTGATCTGCCATGGTGGTTATCAGTCCCGTCTACTCTGCTGTGGTGGTCATCTGCTCCGCCGTAGTTGACTTCAGCTCCGCTGAGATGGTCTTCAGTCCTATTAGCTCCACCCTGGCCACCTACCCTCCTTGCTCTTCCCTGGCTCTCTGATCCTCCTTAGTCTCCAGTTCCACCACACTGGCCTGGCCCTCCATCCCTCCCCCTGTTCCACTTCCGGTCCACATCCCTCCTGGACTTATGTGTCTGTTTGTTGAGGAGCATCTGAAATCTTCTCATTAAACAGGAGACTCTGTTATGATTCCTGTCTTGTGTTCCCCTGGTCTTGTGTGGACTTCTATGTTATTTCCTGTTTTGCGTCATGTTTTGTAGTCCTTTATAGTTTTTCTTGTTGATTAGTTCCCAGGTATGTTTTACTTGCCAGTCACATATTGTGTATGACTACCCCAGTGTTTCTCATGTTTTTTGTCTGGTGTTGTCCTTTTATGGATGTTGTGTGTGCTTGTTGTCAGTTTTGTTTACCTTCCCTGCCTGTGTCTAGATTTATAAGTTTTGTTTGGATTTACTTTTATGTTTGTTTGAATAAATGTTTGCTGTTTATGCTCACATTCCATAGTTTCTATTTTGGATTATTAATAAACCCTAACTGCATGTGGATCATTTTCTCTGCCTGTTTACCTACCTGCCTGAATGCCTATCGATAACAAATATGTATTGAACAAAACTTACATTCTGAGAAGCTTGCTTCCATAGTGAGTACACTGGATGGTTCAAACAGGTTGACCATTCTGGACAGGACTGGTAGTCAAAACCTTAGGGCAGACGCAGAGAAAAAGGACTTTAGTAGCCTATGAATGATTTACAACTAGGAACAGGAATATAAAATGTGTTCAGCATAATCTGTTTTCTGTCCATCTAACATCAGAAAAGCAGTAATTGAACCATCATTTGATTGTACCTCTGTCTTTCTCCTGCTGTCCACACCAGATAAGGTCGTTGAACATGAACCCCACCAGTGTGTCTTCTAATGTCCAGAAGGGTCCTGTGATGGCTACATAGCTGTGCATGAGGTCTCTCGTCTTACTCCAGAAGAGCAACTTTAAAATAATCGAAGCTTCTTAAAACCAAAGCAATCAAATCCAAGATAGATCATGTCAATTAATCACAGTCTTTGTAAATATTTTGAAATGGGTAATACTTAAAATTCCACTACCTATAAGTAACTTTGCAACTACATCTCAACTACCAGTCATTATAGTATTAGTAGACTGCCTGTTGCTAACAGTTTATTTTGATGGTGCCCCCCACAAGTATACTATTGACCATAAGAAGCAAGTTCCTGTACTTGCTCAGCAGCTGCGTAGCAGATCTATTTTGCCAAGACCAAATACATTAACATTGTCATATCTATTACCATGCAAAAAAGAAAAAAAAAATCCAGAGATTTGTCATGTTAGAAATAAGATTATTTAGATCACACCATCTAAAAACCTTGATACCTCTGAGAAGTAAACTAACATATCAGTATTCTCATACAGAAGAATAATTATCGCTGTTTCATCCAAGAATGTCACTACAAAATTATTATAATCACTACTTGAATACTCGTTGGTTTACTGTAATGTAAAAAGGATAGGAGAACTAACACATCCCCACATAGCAAGCAGTCTTGGCTCAACTGTGTCCTCAGGCTGGCACTGTTGACCTCCTGTCAGCAATGGCATGTATCCTGTCAGCCAGAGCTGGGCCATGTGTGGCAATGATGGCACAACATGGCCCACGGCAAAACACATATGGGCCGAAGGGTTGTGACCATGGGCCATATAAATGCACTTCCCTTTCGAACGGTCACTTCGTATTGCGTAGCTATACGCAGTGGGGAAACTCCTTTTCCTCGATTTACTGAGGCCTATATGTAAAACACATTTGCAGCTGAACATCCAATGGCGCGGGCGACTCTGACATGCGACCAATGAGCTATCCCAACGTCAGAGCCCGCCGAGGGGGCGTGACCCAGCCTATATAGACCCCCGAATTCGCCATTATAGCAGATTTTTACTCCTTCAGCGACAGTACACATGTCCCTGAGCTTTATACTGTTTATTCCCCGTCGAACAAGCCTTTCAGCCTGAGCGTGCTTCTCTTCAGCAGACTTCGCCTGCACGTCGTTGTCTCCTGACGCTGTCTCACCTGTGGCTATCCGCCGACAGCCTATATCCTATCCTGTAAACTGTGTTTATTTCAGAAATGCCTCGCTTATCCTGCGCCACGTGCGGAGACCGTGTGCACGAGGCAGACCAACACTTGAGCTGCATTTCCTGCCTGGGGATCGACCACGCGGAGAATGCACTCTCTGCCGGCGGATGTGCGGCCTGCGAAAGCATGCCTATCTCCGGGCTGCGCAATGGGGTACCTTTCTCCAGAGACGGCGATGACGCTTCCACCACGCTTTCTATTCCGAGGAAGAAGAAGCGTTGCAGCCAAGAGCGCGACAACGGCCTGTCCATCGTCGCTTCTGAGGAGCAGTGGCCGGGCTCTCTCGACCCCGTCACCACTTCTCAGTCTGTGGCCAGTGGTTCAGCGACCAGGACGAACTCCGACGGCAAAATGCTTTGGGTCCTTACGAAGGCCGTCGCGGACCTCGAGATAGAGTGGGCCACGCCCGAGGAACCGCCTCGTAGTCGGCTGGATGGATGGTTCCTATCGGGGCGCCAGCAGGCCCCTCGTCACAAACCAGCGCCATTTTTCCCCGAGGTCCACGAGGAGCTCACCAAGGCCTGGCGCGCTCCGTACTCAGCACGTGTGGGATCTGCAGTTTCCGCGACGCTCTCCTCCGTGGATGGCGCAGCGGAAAAGGGTTATGAGTCTTTGCCGCCCCTCGAAGAGGCCATGGCCGCTCATCTTTGACCGAGCACTGCGGCTTGCTTGCGAGCTAGAGCCGCTCATCCTAACAAACCCTGCTTTCCTGGCTATGAGACACTTCTTGCCAAAACGTTCGAGCTCCGCGACCAGCAAGCCCAAGCCACCGTCTTCGTCTCATCCAGCCAAACTGGTGAAGCAGGCTTCTCAGCCCCGCCCTCCGGCTGCTGATAGCCACCGCCAGTCAAGACCCGCGAGCTAGCATCGTGATCGACCAGGTACCACCGATGTCGTCCTAGCACGAAGCGGAAAGAGAGAGGGCTCGTGTCTCGCGCTAGCCGGACCACCCTCAAAAAAAACCAGCAAAACTTCCCACAGCTCCCTGTTCAGTTCAGGTAGCTGGGGATTTTATTATTGTAAACAGGCCCTTTGCAGTGAGCACGTCTTTGCAAACAAACGCCGTTTTCACGGTGAACCAAATAAAGCACAAAAAGAGCTTGTTTCACAATCACAATACACAGGTTCACGGTCCCCCTTCACTAGGTGGCCCCCTCCCTGTTGTAACACTGACTTCCCCCCGGGCAAAAGCCTGTATAGTCAGTCAAACACTCAGTATGTGCAGAAATCACATTATAAGGGTATCAGGTCCCCCTATATTAGGCAGCCCGTCCCATTCAGTGTGTCAAGCCATAGCCACACGGGCCATGGCCTGGAAAGCCATCCCCGGAGTGTCGAGTTGGATCATAAACACTATAAAGCGAGAATTCGCTTGCAGACCCCCGATATTCCAGGTGGTTATCGAGACGTCGGTGAACTTCGCACTGAAGTTCAGAATTTATTAGCAAAAGGAGCAATAGAATCAGTCCCTCCCGCGCTAATGTAGTCGGGGAAGAAGGAATGAATCGAGAGGTAAGGTAACTGAATAAAAAACGGAACCGAACTTATCAAACACAATGACCATGACAAACTCGGACAGAAACTCATCTGCTAAATATGAATAACTGAGCTTGGAAACTTTCAAATATACAGAACATAAACCACAAGATATTGAAAATGACATTGACCCAGATAATAACTTTTACATTGGAACTCACAGCCAGTGTGAATACTACACAGTTGAGCAGTTCAAAAAATACATAAAAATGGATGGCACAATATCAATTATACATTGTAACAGCAGGAGCCTTATTGCAAACCTTTCAAAAATTAAACAGTGCCCAAAAGAAGTGGAAAATAAATTCACAGCAATAGCAATAACAGAAACTTGGCTCACGGAGGAACATCATGATTTAATTGAGATTGTATCTCAATGTATCAATGTATCAATATCTCAATTGGTATCAATGTAAAATAGTCAATAAAATGTATTTTGTTTTAGATACAATGATGGAATACATCACAGTACAGATTGTAATGGAAAAATCTAAAAACATTCTAATTAGCTGCATTTATAGGAAACCGGGATCAAATATTGACGTTTAAGGGAAAAATAACAAAAATATTTAGTAATAGCATTAACAAAAAAATGTTTTTATCTGCGGAAACTTAAATATTGACTTGCTCAACCCACAAGAACACAACAAAAGTACAGAGTTCATTAATTTGATATACAGTACCGGTTTATATCCCTCAATTACTCGACCAACCAGAATTAAAACAAATAGTGCTACATTAATTGATAACATATTTACCAACGTCATTGACTATAAGGTTGAAAGTGGACTAATATTAAACAATGTCAGTGACCATCTGCCAGTTTTTGCAACTTAACACAGGAATACTTAACACAGGAAAACCAAGGTACACTGGGAAGCATATCTCAGTAGAAATATGCAATCAGTGCCAGCCCGAAGAGGGTGGACTTAAGAATACACATATGACCGGAAGGATGCATATGGAAAACACTGAGGTGTCCAACCCGCAGGGTGGAATATTTCAACCCCGGGGGGGGCAAGGTGGCTTGCCAAGGGAAAGACACATGCTCAGAGAGGCTTACAGTGGAATACACATGTGGGGGTCACCGGAGGGGAACCATGCACATGGAGGCACCTAGCCGACGCGAAAGCTGCCGCAGGCATAGACTCTGGCGTTGACGTCAACAGTGCTGGAGGAACTCAGGGCTTAAGGGGAAGATAACCTGAGGAGAATATCACACGTATCCAGTCCGTGGAGTGGAATGGCGAGCAAGCGAAGACAGCTGAGCGGGTCCAGTTACTGGCTAGTTGAAGAGAGTACACGAGAGGACACAGGCTCTACTCGGAGATTATAGAATCTCGCGAATGTGTTGGGTGTCGCCCGCGAATGTGTTGGGTGTCGCCCAGCCTGCAGCTCTGCAGATGTCTGTTAGCGAGGCGCCATGTGCTAAAGCCCAAGAGGAGGCCACACTCCAGGTGGAGTGTGCCTTCACACCAAGGGAGCACGGTCGATCTTGCTGCTGGTATACCAAAGCAATGGCGTCCACTATCCAGTGAGACAACCTTTACTTGGAGAGAGCCTTTCCCTTCAGCTTCCCACCATAATGGACAAAGAGCTGGTCTGAGGTCCTAAAACACTGCGTTCTGTCTACGTAAGCACGGAGGGCGCGTACTGGACAGAGAAGTGCCAAGGCTGGGTCTGCCTCCTCCAGGGGTCTCGAAAGGGAGTGGTGGGAACCTTGGGCACAGATCACGTGAGAGTAGGCCGCCCGAACTCCAGGCACGCTTCGTCAACGGAAAATGCGTGCAGGTCCCCTACCCTCTTAATGGAGGCCAATGCAACCAGGAGCGCTGTCTTAACTGACAGGAACTTAAGCTCCAATGATTGCAGAGGCTCAAACGGAGCACTCTGCAGGGCAGTTAAAACCACTGAAAGGTCCCAAGAGGGAACGAGAGGAGGACGAGGAGGATTCGGTCTCCTCGCTCCTCTCAGGAACCTGATGATCAGGTCGTGCTTTCCCACGGACTTACCCTCAACTGCGTCCTGATGTGTGGCAATAGCGGCAACGTACACTTTCAGGGTGGAGGGAGACAGCCTTCGCTCCAACCCATCCTGCAGGAGGGAAAGCACGACACTGATCGAGCATTTTCTGGGGTCTTCTCGGCGAGAAGAGCACCAGTTGACGAAGAGGTTCCACTTCAACGCATAGGCATGTCTCATGGACGATGCTCTAGCGGCAGTGATGGTAGCCACCACCGTAGGTTGTAGGGTACTCAAACCTACCTCATCGCATCCAGGAGCCACACGTGGAGGTTCCAAAGATCGGGACGAGGGTGCCATAGGGTGTCCCGTCTCTGAGAAAGAAGGTCTTTCCTCAGAGGAATTGGCCAGGGAGGTGATGTCGCGAGGAGTACAAGTTCAGAGAACCAGGTCCGGGTGGGCCAATGAGGCGCAACCAAAATGACCTGCTCCTCGTCCTCCCTGATCTTGCACAGGGTCTGTGCAAGAAGGCTCACTTGGGGAAACGCATACTTGCAGAGGCCCCGCCGCCAGCTGTGCGCCAGTGCATCCGTGCCGAGTGTGCCCTCGGTCAGGGAGTAAAACAGGTCGCAATGGGACGAGTTGTGGGAGGCAAACAGATCTATCTGTGCGTCACCAAACTGATCCCAAATCAGCTGAACTGACTGGGGATGGAGTCGCCATTCTCCAGGAAGAGGCTGAAACCGAGAGAACTCGTCGGCTGCACAATTCAGGACCCCCGGAATGTAAATGGCTCAAAGCGACCTCAGATGCTTCTGACTCCATAAGAGGAGGTGGCGGGTGAGTTGCGACATATGGGAGCGTGAAAAATGGAGACATGAAAGTAGGCGTCCTTCTGGTCGATCGCTGCAAACCAATCCTGTGGCCGCACACATTCGAAAATGCGTTTGACCATGCACACCTTGAACGGAAGCGTGTGAAGGGAACGGTTCAAGACGTGCAGGTCCAGGATTGGTCATAACCCACCGCTCTTCTTGGGTACAATGAAGTAGGGACTGTAGAAGCCGGACTTCATTTCGGCTGGAGGGGTGGTCTCGATCGTACCTGCTTGATCGCCAGTAGGGTGACGACCTCTGCACGCAAGACAGGGGCATTGCCCACCACCATGGTATAGCGGATTCCCAGGAAGCGGGGAGGAGACCATGCAAACTGAATCGCATAGCCAAGCCTGATTGTTCTCGTGAGCCGACGGAACAGACTGAAAAGCTTCAGACTGAACCAGCGGGGTCATGTGAACCACAGACGCACCCATGATGGGGCAGCGAGGCGAAATGACCGGGCCAGACGAGAGAGGCGGAGCGTCCCGGTGTGGGGGCACGGTCATATACCGCATCCTGACAGAGGAGGCCAGGGAAGGACCAGCGTTCCACGGGGGCCTGGTCTGTTAGGGGTCTGGCGACAGAGGGGGACGAGAGTGGCGAGGCTCGTAAGCGGCGTGCACTGCCATCCGTGTCCTCGGGGGGGCTCAGAGATGGGAATGTCAGTTCATTAGAGAAGAGATTCTCCCGCCGGCCCTCCACCGGGGGAAGGAGTGGCCCTGCAACCACTTCCTGGAAGAACTGCAACCCATCTTTAAGCTGCCCGTAATGGGAGCGCCGCATCGCCTGGCGTTCGGCAGGCTGCGAGACTGGTACGGGCTGGGGCACTTTCCTGCGACCACCTCCACGGCGCGGCCCGGGTGAAAGCTGCTGCTGGGGCCGGGCGGGAGGGGGCGGAAGTCGCAGGAGGGCGCGTTCAGCGGCAAGCGGACTGAGGCGTCTGAGCCAGCAGAAAAAGTTTGATAGCCTAATGTTTGATGTGTCTGCTTCTGGGCGGCTGAGAACTGTTGGGCAGAGTTCTCGACAGCGCCGCCGAAAAGGCCAGCCTGGGATATGGGTGAGTTGAGGAAGCGGGTTCACTCAGCCTCATGCCTATCAACCAGGTTAAGCCAGAGATGTCTGACCACGCATGTGGACATCACCTGATCCAGGGAGTGAGCGGTCACCTTCGTCGCTCGTAGAGCGAGGTCGGTGGCGGCACGTAGCTCTTGTATGAGCCCTGAATCAGCCCTACCCTCGTGCATGAGCATGCAGTGAGGCAGGAGCCGGCCCCGCAGCTCCATAGGTCTTTGCCACAGGAGTAATCAAAACCTACAGGCATTGGAGGGGTGCTTAGGGTTACCACGCCAGGTGGAGGCGCTGTCGGGACACAGATGTGTTGCCACAGAACACTATAGGTCTTTGCCACAGGAGTAGACAAAACCTACAGGCATTGGAGGGGTGCTTAGGGTCACCACGCCAGGTGGAAGCGCAGTGGGGACACAGAAGCAGTGTTAATTTTGGCAGCCATTTTTGATTTAGTCTTAGTCTTCATCTTCAGATGAAAATGCTTATTGGTCTTAGTCACATTTCACTCATTTTGTTTTTCTTAGTTTTAGTCTAGTTTTAGTTGACGAAAAGTCATTGCATTTTTTGTCAACTTTAGTCATTACTTTTAGTCAAACTGCAGTTACCGACATTAATTTTGGTAGCTATATGTAGTCTTTAGACAAAATAAATGTAATTATAAAATTTGTCTCACGGCCAATTCAATTAAGCTTATGAGAAATTTAATTCAAGGTAACAGGCTGTATTGACATTGCACTCTTTAGCAGTAGCACTTGTGCAATTCTACATATCCCCTTTCCTTAGTTCAGTGGTTCTCCAATTTTTTTAGAATTGAGGCATTTAACGTTCTTCTGTGTACCCCCTCTCTTCCACTTAGACTGCAGTCACACCTTTTCCATTAAGAGACAATATTTGCCCCCTTTAATCGATTTTTTCAGTTCATTTTTTACCTTTATAAATACCTTTATAAAACTGTTCAATAAATATACAATGATGGTAAAAACGAAGTGATACTTTTAAATATTAAATTAAAATCGCCCGTAGGTAGCGGTAGTCACTGTCTTTGAGTGAGTCATAGAGTCGTTCATTCATTCAGTAACAAAGGAAGTTGCTGTATTTATGAACGGATCATTGAATCTCACAATTCGTTCAAAAGCCACAGATTAATTCTCGAATCACTGCTGTGTGCTGCAGTTCTGCTGTGGCTTTCGTAGCGAAATAGAAAACGCTTGTAAAAACGGTCAATGTGTTGTCGTCTCCTTTATTTGACAAAAACAAGTGGTTTTGGTCAAGTATTATTTTTTTCAAACACAATTCAGTCTCGTCTTTTTTCGTCAACGATATTGCATGTGTTGATATAGTCACACTTATCGTTTAATGACGTGGGTGTCGTCTCTCATCGACTTGTCTTAGTCAGGGGAAAAAGGGTTATCAGCGAACATTTTTCGGCATAGTTTTCGTTAACGAAATTAACACTGCACAAGTGTGTTGCCACAGAACACTCCACGGGGGTAACCCCAGTGTACCCTTGGCCGCGGCCTCTACGAGGGCAGAGAAGGCGGAAGAGGCCGCTGAGCAGTCACGAAAAGTCAAAGGAGACTCCCACAATCTCATGACCTCTTCATGCACGTCCGGGTAGAAAGGAATTGGGGTCGCCACCCCCAAAACCAAAAGCAAGACATGGCAGATGTCCACTCAAGCCCGATACTCGCGGCGGCCCGGGAAAGCATAGCTGTCAACTCTGGATCAGACTCGACAGGTTGGCACACCCGGAGGTGGCAGCACAGCCGAACCCTCATCTACAGAGGACTCTAGCTCACCTTGTGATGCGGCGATAGACATGATTTCATCTGCCGGGGCGCAAGGTGAGCTGCTTTCTTTTTCTTTTTCTTTTTTTGAGCCCGCTGGCGTCCTTTCTGAACGCGACTGGTCAGCAAACTCATCCGGAAACCACACGGGTTGCAATGTGTAAAAGGATGTTGTGGATCGAGGATAAATCATCGTTTTTTTCCACACCAGCTGCCTCAGGTCACCCTTGCCACCAGCCAAAGTATTCCCTCTCGAGGAGAGAATAGATCGGGGTGTGGATGAGGGGACTCTCACTCTATTGAGCTCATTGAGTCTCGACCATAACACTGCGATGGTAATGTTCCCCAGAGAACATGACGCATTCCACGAACGCTGTTTGAGCACAGCCCAAACACAACAAACAGCGTTCGTGCCCATCAGCTGAATCTATCAGACTATCGCACTCAGAAATACACGGACAGAGCGTCTTTAAAAAGACCTGCCGCGTGCAAACTCTTATTGTGAGAGAAAAGCTTGCAGCAGAGCTGAAGCGCCCGGGGAGAAACACACATGCTGTTGCAGACCACTGCACAGATCAGCAGGCAGGAATGTGAAACTCCTTGCCAATGGCTCGTTTTGTAATACTCGAAGTTGATAGGCTTTCTTAAGCGAAACCCCATTTCATCGTCATTCTAAAAGACCAACTAAAATTTCTGGGAGTAATAATCGATGAAAAATTATGTTGGAAGCCACATATACACTATATCAAGGCAACCACCAAAGCAGTGAATGTATGGAACAGCTGCAGTGAAGAGATGAAATCATGTACAACAATGAGTAAATTTAAAAGACTATTTAAATAAAAAAAAAATAAAAAAAATTGATTGGCTCAAAACTTGGCTTTTTTGAACTCTGCATAGATGGTTGCTCTGATTTTCAGGAAAATTTAACCAGATCATCTTCAGACCAGGTCGACAAAAAGTTATGGAATTCAAGTTGATTCGTCAAACTGTTCTTGAATACCGTGCAAACTAATTTTAGGTAGCGCTTGCAAAAAACAGACGTAAGGCACTCCCTCTGGGTTCTTCACTACCAGAATTCCCATACCAGGAAGTAATCTGCCCAATACTTGGATTTCCACCTCCAAGTAGCCCAAATATGGGATAGTGAGACCATTCACGGCCTTTAACTTTAGCCAGTTGCAAGACTGCAACTCTGTTCCCAAAGTCAGCTGAAGATGTTAAAAAAAAAAACTGTTCAGTAATCGTGGTCACCATAGAACCGGTGTCTAGCTAACAAGTTACAGGTAACCCCCAATCATCATTTCTACCGTAGGACAGTTCCCTATAAGCTTAGTACCATCATGTCCTTTAAAGCCCGAAAACTCCCCTTCCGTTGGCTGGGCACCAGCACCGGAGGGTTCTAGTTTTCCGATTGGTCAAGAGTGGCTCTAGATGTAACATTGGACTGACTTGAACTTAGTGGACCATCCCCTCCAGCAACATTCTGATGTGATTTCAGATCTACCTTGCAAAACCTAGCAATGTGACCTGCTTTATTGCAACGAATACATAAAAGTTTACCATCTGGCTGGTAGGGAAAATTAGTACCATGCGGACGCACATCATACCTCTTAGGAAACACTGGTGGTTCAAGATGTCTCAAGATAGAGTCTAATTTGTGCTTGTTGCTGACGTAAGCACACTTTTAATTCGGTCAACTCATCTACTGACTGTACTGCAGCTACATTTGTTTGAATCTCCCCAGCCCTGCCCTGAGCACTATATGAATAAGCACGAGGCCTTTGACTAGCCGTGCGTTCTCCTTCTACCCACTGGATAGCTTCAGTACGAATATCCAAAAAGGAGGCAGAAGGATCCATACGTACCCTTCGCTTTAACTCTCGTCTCAACATGCTATCCCTAACATGCTCAATAAACTGGTCCGTAAGACCAGAATCAGGATTGGCAAAACATTGTGGATCTCTTAACTTAACTGCCTCAATAAGGGACCTAAGGGCATGAGAATATTCCCTCAGCGATTCTCCCTCCATCTGTTTTCGTTGAAAGAACCAAGTCTGCAGCCCTATGTAAGATTTCCATAGGTCTCCCGAAGGATGGAAAAAATCTTTTCTGGAGTATTTTTTTCTGCAGGGGTCCTAAACTTCATCTCAGCCTTTGCCTCGCCTTCCAGTAAATCAAACACAAAAAAGCTTGTTCATTGTCTGACATATGACATAAAGTCAAAGAGCTACGCACCTCTTCTATCCAGTCCTCGACTCCCAGAGAATCCTGGGAAGCCTTTCCTGAGAAACGAGGACACTTTCTTTCCCTTGGGACATAAACATATAGCTCGGTTACCACTGGAAGAGATGGTCACAGGAGTTGGTAAAAAATTAGTCAAAGGGATAGGCCCCGAAGACGGGCCCTCCAACAAGTCATTAGCGGGGCAGTTCCTACTCTCTGAGTGGTTTCTTCTCTAAGCCTGGCATTTTCTGACTGCAATTGTTGTACCAATTCAGTTAATGTCTGCACTTGCGCTGCCATTTCCGCTGCCATACTATAATAAAGAAAAAAGACAACAAAAGAGAAAAAAAAATTATGATAATTTGCATATATCTACCACTCAAAAGATGGACAATCTGCTGTTTCCCAGCCGATGCTCAGAGCCCTTTGACGATGATCCAAATCTTCAACCACTGTTTTTCCCGGTACACAACACCATATAACAAACAAACAGAAGAAAAAAAACATGCACCATACACCCACGGCCTTAGTACTAGCACCCTGCCGACTACGGCAAATGTAACAGGGCGATTTATTTAGACAAAGTCTTGGACTGGAAGTAATAATCTCCACTATTTTAGTGCAACCCAAGAAAATTGTAACATACACGCCAAATGTAATACACAACCATCAAATCAATCAGAAGATAGTGCTATCACTGCATCACACCACCTAATAAGGGAGATATGGTTACGTCCAGTACAAAGCCCCCTAAACGGCCAAACAAAATAAGGAAAAAAATAAGAAAACAAACTTATACAATACAACAGACAAAAATCAATTAAAGAAAAATAAAACAAATTATACCATATTCACATGACAAAACCAACCAAAACGAATCCAAACAAACAGTTGTAAATAAACCATAAATACTGGGAAAAACAGTGGTCTAGTGCACCATCAGCTGCCATATGAATCTCCACAGTGTGTGTCCTATCTTATACGGAACACGTCATATCACGAATGCGATGCCAAGCTTATTAGGTTACCGGGAATTGTCAGCAACATGAACAGGGGAAACTGAACGGTAGGATACGTACAGCTCCAAGTGAATGACCGCGATGCAGGTTTGTTATCGGGGATTATTGGCAACATGAACAGGTAGCGGTACCCTCAGCGTGCAGCAGCTCTTCATGCTCGCAGCAATGCCACGCCAAACAAACATGTGCGGGTTCTCCCACACCATTGTGCCACGCCCCCTTTAACTCGCTTGGGCGGAAATGACACTGGACGCATTCTGCCGTGACGCCAGTCACAATAGTGAAAAATTATAAACACTGACAACCCACTACATATAGCCTATCTGTATATTATATATATTCATAATTGATTATAATTCGTCGTGGGTAATTATCTATATCAATTTTCAGAATAACCTTTAACAGAATTAATTGCACCTTCAATAATCTGTTCGTCCACCGAACCGACCGTACGATCCTCTTATCAACTCTCAAGAGGGATTATTCTTCTTATCACTCTCAAGAAAGGCTATTCTTCTGGTTATGAAGAATTACTTTCTGTTCAAATTACTGACTAAAGTACTTAACAATATCAAGCTTGTAGCTTAAAATCACACATTTAAGAGGCTTTGTTCGATGAGCAGCAGACAGAGACAATCAAGCATATCATGGGTTTTTAATAAATATAACTATAACATGCAACTACATTTAACAACGAATATATATACAGAATAACGAAAGTAAAGAAAGCAAGTAAGAGAGAGATTACAGAAGTGCAAAATGTCACAAACAGTTAACCCTTGAGAGCCAGCAAAGAATCAAATCACCTTAAAGCGGGGGCAAACAATCTTAACGCATCTAAATTACGATAGAAATAATACTTGCATGGATCTTTGGTGCTTGAGCAAGAATGCGTTCGAAGTGTTCTTTCGGTTGTTCCGGAGCGCGTGTCGTTCGTGGGAAGTTTAAAAGGTTTACTTGAAAGTAAAGTTGCCGAGAACTAACGTTTCACCCGGAGGATAGCACTGATCCGAAACAAGAAAAAGCAAACGAGCAAGAACAAAAAGTAAATACTAAGCTTTGTCCACATACAAAAACTAAGCACTAAGAAAAGACCAAAGCAAAAGAAAACTAAAAGCTAAGATGAGATGCTTTTAAGATGTAAGACAAACAAAAAGCACAGCTGAGCCATGGTCATCTGTCCTTTAAGGTAAACTGAGTCCACACCTATTTTGGGTGAACTGACCAATAACACTCAGCAAACTTTGGCGGGAGAGAATTTCTTTGTTTCCTTCTGACAGCCTAATATGCATGGTTTACGGTGGTGTCAGAATTTGCAATTTCTACTCCAAAAGATGGTAAGCATAGTATAATAAATTTTATCGTAACCTACTATATATATTTAGCTAAGGTAAACCGAGAGGTTTAATTCGGTACCGAGAAAGATATCTTTGGCATATACAAAAATATATATATATATATAGGCTCAGATATAAGCACTTAGAGTTCAACTAACACAACTAGATAGTCATAACTAGGCTAATTTAAGGGGGGAAACATACAGGCATACAGGAATATATCACATACATTTCAGAATGACTTATAATCTGAGTTAGATGCTAAGAATGTTTGTGCATTGGGCATCTCGGAGAGGGCTTTTCCAGCCACCTGGACTTCTTGCTTGCCGAGAAAGTGGAGTTGAGGTGACTATGATATTTTTGAAGTTTGAGTTTGGATCCTGTCCATGCGCTACAATGTACAACACGGAGTGCAGTGAGTGACTGCTGCTCTTCGGCTCGGTATGTTCATTGTATTGTTCATGTGCATTCGCAGGACGATTGAGTTTATTTGGCTGTATGTATAACGCGTTATTTCTCTGTTCAGTGAATTGTATGAGGGGTCGGTTTGCCGGATATCTGACAGGAAGTCCCACTTGTCGGTATGTAAACCCACTCTTATGGCCTGTTCCTATGGCCATTTTAAAGAAAAAGAATGTAATCTAAATTTTGTTGCTTGTGTATTTTAGGCCTGTAATTTGGGGATAAATTGGGCTGCTGTTTTGCTTTGGTTTTGATTGCTTTTGATGATTTTTTCGTTTTCTTGTTGTTTTGGTGTTCATAAGCTCATAAGCAATATTATGAGGTTCATGATTTATTTAGTTTAATTTGTTATTCTTTTCAGAACACTTTTTGATTTATTAATATTTTTGTAATTGTCTCCCTTAGCTTATTTTGTTTAGTGTTATTTGTTTTTCTTTTTTGGTTTGGCTACATTTAGATTTGGAGCCTTAGATTAATTTTTTGTGCTTTTGCCTTTATTGTCGGTAAGCGACATTTAATTTATTTCAGTGTGTTTATTTTTGTGTTATTTTATTATTGCTGTGAGCATTAACCATTAATGCTTTTGTTTCTTGTGCATTTATATTTTGTTATACATTTTTTCAGAAGCAGGGGTGACTTAGAACGGGCAGGCTAGCTATCCTTGGAGGGTGCATGGAAACTCTCTTTTTCCAAGAGTGTGTGGTGTTGGTTTTCTTGCAGTGGATTTGACTTAAGTGTGTGTGTGTTCTTTTGAGATTTGGAGCACAGGTTACTCATTGCGGGCTGATTTGAAGCCCACTGCTTAGCCTGCCCTGCTATTGGTGCACCCCAGCTCAGTGGCGAGAGCCTGCTTTTTTGTTTCTTCGTTTGATCAATTTGCTCATATCAGTGGCCTTATTTTCCACCACAAGTGTTTTACTCTTACTGTAATGAATAGATCTATTATGTGAGGAGTACTGATTTACTCCAGCAGGTGGCAGTAATGTGTTGTATAAGATGAAGTACATTTGCTAAGGAAGAGAGTTGTTGTAATGGAATAATGCTGTGTATTCGAAGTGGAATAAAGACACCAGTACCAGCCATTTCTCTTATCTTCATTTGTGTCTCTTGAACAATACATGGTACCAGGAGTGGGGTTCAGAAAAGCACAATGGATGCCATTAAACCACCGGGGCCATTGAAGTTGTGTGGAAATGTTGATGCAAATTCAAGGACTTTCAAACAGCAGTTTGAGTTGTATGTTGTCGCTATTGGACAAGGAGCTGCTGTGGCTGAAAGAAAGATTGCCCTGTTATTTACCATTGCTGGAGCTGATGCCGTGGAGGTTGTTTGTCCTCATTGTTTGTCAAGGAAGAACGAGACGTGTGAACGATATGTATTCAGAACACGAATGCAGCATGAAGGAGAGGCTTTTGATTACTTTCTTACAGATCTCAAGATAAAGGCAAAGACTTGTAATTTTAATGAATTGAGAGATTCAATGATTTGTCATCCGATTGTTTTTGGTATCTATGATATGAAACTGAGAGAAAGATTGTTATGAGTATCAGAACTCACCTTGGATTATGCTGTCGAATTATCCCAGGTAAAATATGTTCGAAGTGTAATGGCCCAAACCACTTTGCAAAAATGTGTTTATCAAAAGACATGAAAAGGGAAAAATAAAGTGCATGTAGTGGAGGAGGCAGATGACAGTGACTCCTTTTATGTGAACATGGTTTCCGAAGAGAATATAAATCAGGATGCTGCAATATGTGTATCCAGTGAGGATTCAGTGAAGTCTTCGAAGTGCATTGCTCCTCTTGTGGCTAATGGGACCATTTTAAATTAGACACGGGTGCAAAAGTTAATTTGATTTACATCAGAGATGTGAAAGCATTGAAAGAAAAACCTCTAATTAAACAGTTCCCTCAAACCCTACAATGGACAACCAATTGAAACACAAGGAGTATGTCGATTAAAAATACAAGTCAAAGGAAAGATGCAAAGTTTGATGTTTGTTGTACTTCCCAATGGCCATGAATCTCTTGTTGTAGAAATTTTAATAGTCATTTATTCCTAACAGATATCATAAGGGATTGAACCTATTCAATGTGTAAAAGTATATGTGTGTACGTGCTTGTGCGTGACGTTTCAGGAATATATGGGACAGGACCTCTTGACCTTAGGAATGGTCAGATTTGGCTAGTTTATTTCAGGGCCAGGTTGTGTCCTTAAGAAGAAACTGAACAGCAGTGGGGACCTTATCTGAGTGGGTGAAAGGGTAACTGCTGTGAGGAGGAACCTTGAAAAGAGTATAAAGGCTGTCTCATGTCTTCCTGGTGAGCGTCACTCACTTCACAGGGTAACTGCTGTGATGGCGACTGGGCCTTCTTGCAAGAATAAATACTTCTCTTTTAATTAATTTGACTCTGAGTGTCTCTTACGCAGTGATGATGTTTAACAGAAGTTTTGCCACAACAATTTGGTGTCAGAAGTGGATTCCTTGGAAGTGCCTTCTGGACCTGAGAGCGGACGGTGTTTGGCCACCTGGACTGAGCAGTTCCAGCTCTACCTCGTAAGTTTCAGAGAGAGGGGCCGACCGCTATCAGGGCCAGGAGAAACTCCACTGGAATCAGATGAAAACGAACCCGTGGCAACCAACATATCTCTGGTAAGAGACGTGTTGTAGAAATTTTAATAGTCATTTATTCCTAACAGATATCATAAGGGATTGAACCTATTCAATGTGTAAAAGTATATGTGTGTACGTGCTTGTGCGTGACGTTTCAGGAATATATGGGACAGGACATCTTGACCTTAGGAATGGTCAAGATTTGGCTAGTTTATTTCAGGGCCAGGTTGTGTCCTTAAGAAGAAACTGAACAGCAGTGGGGACCTTATCTGAGTGGGTGAAAGGGTAACTGCTGTGAGGAGGAACCTTGAAAAGAGTATAAAGGCTGTCTCATGTCTTCCTGGTGTGCGTCACTCACTTCACAGGGTAACTGCTGTGTTGGCGACTGGGCCTTCTTGCAAGAATAAATACTTTTCTTTTTTATTAATTTGACTCTGAGTGTCTCTTACGCAGTGATGATGTTTAACAGAAGTTTTGCCACAACAGACGTCTAAAAATATTTTCTTTTGGGGAAAAGTATTTTGTTTCGGGTATGAAATGTGAGTGAACCATATTGGCTGAGGGCTGTTTCTGTGGTACGTAATCTGAGATTAATTGAGATCTATATATAGATCAAGAAATTTCAAACAGATACGAGAGAAAATAATCTGAGATTAATTGAGGTCTGTGACAGAACAAGAAATTTCAAGCAGATAAATAATCTGGGATTAATTGAGAACTGTAACAGATCAAGAGATTTCAAACAGATAGGTAACCTGAAAATTAGTTGTTCCACCACGGAGCAAATTGTTTTTAGGTGCTGAGGCTAATTAGGGGGAAACAGAACAGTTGTTTTTGGTAAACCATAATTAGGAGGGCACTAATAGTGCAACCCGACCGATTTGGGTTAAAAGAAAGAATCGGGTCTGTTGGGGACACCTAACAGATTAGAGAAAATGCACGTTGAAGAGAAATCCACAGAGAACAGAGAAGCAGTCAATATGGGGAAGTCTCAAGGTAAGCATGCAAAATTTGATACACCGGTTTTCTATCAAATGAGAAAATTATGGGGGAAAATTTATGTTGTAGATATTGGGAAAAAAAAAACCTGAGAAAATACCATGATTTCCTCAGGGAGGGAATCAGTTGAACAGGGCAGTGAGAAACAAAGAGTTATGGCTGTGTTCAACGTGTGTAAGCAATGTGGACAAACAATGGATTGTTTTAAAGGGGAAGATAAAAAATAAAAATAAAAGTCGAACTGCAGAGAGAAATAAGGTTTTTACTTCTTCATCCAGTAAATGGATGCATGACATTAGATGTCTATAGAACTTAAATGTATATGTTGAGGATTGAAGTAGCAAGCAGCAGCAATAAGGCTGTATGTGTGAAATAGAGTGATAGAGTGATAGAAATAGAGTGGAACTGTAAGTGAGAAACTTGATGGAAGAGGGAAGTGAAGGGAAAACAAGAAGGTTGGTGTGTGAGATATGTGTGTGTGGGGATTGTAAGCAAGCAATCATGTACTGGTTAGATACAGAAGGAACTGGCATGTAGAGAAAAGAAAGGAGAAGATAATGAAGGAACTGGCATGTAGAGAAAAGAAAGGAGAGGATACAGAAGGAACTGGCATGTAGGGAAAGATTGAGAAGAAATATAGTGGAAACCTATATGTGATGAAAATAAAATGTCTGACAGAATTTATGGAAATTATAGTTTTACAAAAAACGAATGCATATAGCCTGGTATTTAAGATTGTAGACGATGTCTGTATTTAATATCTGAGGAGTGACTGAGGGTCCAGCTATGCTGGGAGTACAGCAACAGTGTTTGCTTATTCAGCCCGGCTTCCAGATGTTAGATATGTACTTGTTCTGTAATCAGTGTTGTTGCTGATAATACCAAATTAGTAAAATGTAAAGACAACTTTGACCAAAGATTCTGGAAATCAATAATGTATAATGTCGGATATTTGTTGATATTAAGTAATTGAAGCAAAAGATGTTTTATAATGGAAATTCTGGGTCAGGGATCATTTCCCTGGACAAGTATGACTAAAGTTAAATGGAAACTTTGTGAAAACAACTTAGAATATTTTGATTATTTCCGTGCAGCTAATGAAAATTGATGTAAGGCCAATAATAATGATAAAGATTATGATTCGGCTATTGGGATTGAATCCGCCACTGGTGGACTGTAAAAGAATACAGAGAACAATACAGAGAACTGCTTATCAGCTCTGTTTGCATTCCTGAATGGGACACACTGCTTCAGTGATGTGCAGTAAGTTGGAGCCGACAGAGAGTGCTTTAATTGTGGTCAGCAGGACCAACACGTAACTGTAAATGCCCACCGAGAAGGTGTTTGAAAATGAGATAGTGACAAATTTCTGGTATTAATGTGGGTTTGAAAGTAGATCAGCGTTTATATGACGATATTAACATTTTCGTCTGAGAAAGAATAAGAGATCAAAACAAGGTCAAAAGATTGAAGTCTTAAAGTGAATCCTTCTGAAGAAAAGATCTATAATAGTAAATTTTATAAGTGAACTAATGAATACAGTTTGATGTAAAATTAATGACTAAAAATATGAGTTGTAAAATTGTAAAGGTACTAAAAGGATGTTTTAAAATGATAACTGCAAAAGATGTATGTGTATCAAAATGTATCATAAGCAGAGTGTGATAGCCTCGTAAAAGTTAGTGTGAATCCCGATAGGAGAGTGATAAACTCCTAGAAAAAACTTTGAAGTCAGATATTAAACTATGGTAATTGAGAATTTGACAACTAAAATTGAGATGAAATGAAACGTTATTGAGAACTAGAATAATTATTTGTATTTAAGATCAAATAAGTAGAAGTAGTAGGCTACTGAATTAACAGTTGTGAAATGTAAAATGTGTAGAAAGGCAACTGATTAAACAAACCGTATGCTTTGTTAGTGTTTTGTCCATGAAAGAACTAGAAGCTGATGTTTTGCTTTCAAAAGATAAGTTTGTTATTGGCTGTAATTAAACAGTTCGCTTATCTGAATCTGGTGTGTGATGTGGCTGAAACTGCCAGTGCGACAGAGACTCAATCTGAGTGGAAATTTGTAATGCCTAAATTACCTGATGTATAGGCAAAAGACACATTTTAAAAAATGTTTATTTGAAAACGCATGTAATTTCTGGCAAAGATGCCTTGAGCTGGGATAGAGTTAAAAGATGGTAGATAGAGTTTGATGTTAGAAGTTTATGAGAGTACAGTGTGCCAGTCCTGAAAGTCTCAGAGTCTCTCTCAATCATGTCAGCTAAAAGATGTTATCTGAGCCTGTGTCATAAGTAATAAGCTATTTATAGTAAAAGCACAGTGTTTCGGTTGAAAATCAGACACAGAGATGTTAAAATAAATCATTGCCATTAAGTGGGCAATTTGTATTTGAGAATGTTTTAAATGTAAAACTGAATGACTTTAAAGAAGTCTTTAAAATAATGATGCAGATCTTAAACGATAGAGGACCAGTAACTTCTTTATGTTTCCACCATGAAACAGGGCCGAAGGCTACGGCTACAGATGTACAGTAACAGTACACTGAATGTATGGCTGTGATCTAAATTCACTGAGTATAATCTAAGTAGCTAGGTTGATGATTAAGATGGTTGATGGATTTAAGTGATTAAATACTGCTGTTATTAACCTGTCTGCCTGTGTGAACACTATTAGGCAATCGGAATGGCTCTGGTGACTCTTGAACGTGCCTTTCCTAAGCTCCAGAAAACAGCTGAGTTCTGTTGAAGAAAACTGATTGTGTGATGGGAAAGAGCGGTCACCAGTGTGTACGAGTGGCTACTCAATGACGGGATGATCTTCCTGGCCAGGGGACAGCCCAATGCAGGGGGTCACGAACACTGGACACCTCCGGATGGAGGTGTTATACGTGAGAAAGGTATGAGAGTTGAGGGCTGATTACTGGAGGCCACTGGGGTCAGCAGAGCATTGAGAGGTGAGATGCGCTGTGAGGAGTTACGGCAGTCTGACCCAGAAAATGTGAGTTTCCTCTATACCATTCGCCGGAAGAAACCGCATTGGTTGTATGGCTTGTTTTTCATTGTGACAAGTGTCTGCAACTATGCCAGGGGGACAACACCCTGAGGAGAAGAAAATTATAGATAAAGAGCTAAGGGAAATGGGCTTTCAAGAGCCAGCTGAGACCAGGAGGGGATTGCCATTATTTGTTGTGGAGACAGTAGCAACCTTTGTATGTATTGGTTGCCTTATAGGCAAGAAAATGTATAGAAGTGTTGATTTTGAACTAATATGTCTATAACATAGTTTTAACTCCTGAAGGTCGTTAGACATGGTGGCTAAAGATGAAGACAGCTTTCGTAGATTTAAGAAAGGTCTGCATAACAAAGATGAATGGTCAAAGGTTATTGTAATGAATTTAAATTTTGTCTAAGTTACAGTCTTAGAAGGCTGTGGAAAATAGTATTTGTTTATAGTGAGAGAGACTGCCTGAGTTGGAGGAAGGGATGGTAACTGTGTCTTTCTTTCTTTCTGTTATCGGCCTGCTAGAGCAAGCTGAAGAAAAATAATGATAAGGAACCAAAACAACCCAGCTGCCTTTTCTAAAAATCAAATGAATAATGAACAGACATGATTTGAAACTGGTCAAGAGACCATGTAAAATTAGGTAAATCTAGAGGAAAATGTGAAGTTTAAAATCGTACTTAAAATTTAAATCTTTTTAGAGACGATATATTGAAAAGGAGCAGTTGACATGCGTGTCTTATATGAGTGTGAGTGTGTGTGATGGTGACAGCACGTGTTATACGTGAGAAAGGTATGAGAGTTGAGGGCTGATTACTGGAGGCCACTGGGGTCAGCAGAGCATTGAGAGGTGAGATGCGCTGTGAGGAGTTACGGCAGTCTGACCCAGAAAATGTGAGTTTCCTCTATACCATTCGCCGGAAGAAACCGCATTGGTTGTATGGCTTGTTTTTCATTGTGACAAGTGTCTGCAACTATGCCAGGGGGACAACACCCTGAGGAGAAGAAAATTATAGATAAAGAGCTAAGGGAAATGGGCTTTCAAGAGCCAGCTGAGACCAGGAGGGGATTGCCATTATTTGTTGTGGAGACAGTAGCAACCTTTGTATGTATTGGTTGCCTTATAGGCAAGAAAATGTATAGAAGTGTTGATTTTGAACTAATATGTCTATAACATAGTTTTAACTCCTGAAGGTCGTTAGACATGGTGGCTAAAGATGAAGACAGCTTTCGTAGATTTAAGAAAGGTCTGCATAACAAAGATGAATGGTCAAAGGTTATTGTAATGAATTTAAATTTTGTCTAAGTTACAGTCTTAGAAGGCTGTGGAAAATAGTATTTGTTTATAGTGAGAGAGACTGCCTGAGTTGGAGGAAGGGATGGTAACTGTGTCTTTCTTTCTTTCTGTTATCGGCCTGCTAGAGCAAGCTGAAGAAAAATAATGATAAGGAACCAAAACAACCCAGCTGCCTTTTCTAAAAATCAAATGAATAATGAACAGACATGATTTGAAACTGGTCAAGAGACCATGTAAAATTAGGTAAATCTAGAGGAAAATGTGAAGTTTAAAATCGTACTTAAAATTTAAATCTTTTTAGAGACGATATATTGAAAAGGAGCAGTTGACATGCGTGTCTTATATGAGTGTGAGTGTGTGTGATGGTGACAGCACTTTGTCTTGCATGTGACTGTGTTAGTTTGGGGTGGTAATACTAAGTCTGAATGGGGTGTATATTGTGTCATTACCCACTAGGATGGCTTTTGGCAAATGACAAATTTTAAAGGAAGCTGCTAATTCTGTTAGGTGAAAAGATGATACAGAACATAGGACGAGCTTTAAACTGATTGGTCATCAAGCTCTGTCTGGTATTAATTACTTTTGTCTTCATGATGTTGATTTGAATTACGTTCTGGATCAGTTTAAGTATTAGATGTAAATTGGAATTGTGGAGTTGTAGATTACCATCTGGCATGGGCTGAGATAAATGAAAATGTTATAGATTTGATGGCAACAACACAGTGACATATTGGCTAAGTCAACATGAAATTACCAAGAGAGACCTTCACATTTATGATTATTGTGAACAAAGGGGGAGAATGTAGATGACTGACATTGACCAAGTCAGTACAGCACGACCTGACCTGAAACAACTGATGACTTTGGAAATGTTTGTAGATGACTAACTTGAGAGACCAAACAACAGGCCTGAAAAGCAGGATTCGCTGTGAGACTCAGGCCCATTGCCCTTCAAATACTCTGATAAGAAGATGTGTTTGTGGCTTTAAGTAATATTTTTGTTTTAAGAGACAGAGAAAGATGTCTGGAGGAAATTTGGCTGAAGGACGCCGTTTGGGTTGGTGTTGATGGCAAATCAAATTAGTTTAAATTGATGCATGAGTTGAGTCGTGCATCAAAAGGGGGATGGTAATGATTGACAAAATATGGGTTACTAAAGGACAATATATGTTGGGAGGACACTGGGTTTAATTGGGTAAAAGGCCGTTCCAAACAAAAGTTGCTGTCTGTAAGTGTGCCGCACACTCTGATAACAAAATTGCAGGACTGTTTCAACAGGAGACACCAGGGCAGATGCAGCAGCGAAGGCCGTGGCAGCACAGCAGACAAAAATCTGAAAATAACCTCGACATTTGTTTTTCTCTATAGATCATGCAGACTTTTGATACAGGGCAGAATGTGCCCAATAAAATGATGGCTATGGATGAATTTGGCTAACTATCCTGGCCTGGGTTATTATTGTAGGAGAAAGGTTCCACACCTGCGCAGCGCATAACTTAAGATTTTCCTTTTGCAGAGTGTCAGGATGGATTGCAGCAAACAGAACTGATTCTGTTCCAAATATATAAATATTGTGTTGTGGACATGAGCAAAGTGGGTTGAGTGTTTTTCAGGGGAAAAGGACCCTGAGTGCTATTAAATGAGCAAGAAATTATCCGGTGATAATATGTTTCAGGCTGTTGATTCCACAGGTCACACCAAAAGGGACGAGCGGCTAGACAAGCGTCACTAACAAAATAGTTAAGGTCTCCATTCACAGGTGACAGCAGGCAAGGAATGGTTCATTCCAGTGGGGGTGCGGTCGTGATTTAAGGGAAGACCTAGTAAGGATCAGAAAATGGTTATAGAGTGTGACACCTGGGTCCAAGCCTTAGACAACACCAACAGGCCTCAACCATCCAATAGAGCAGAAAGTGAGGTTTAAAGAAGACGGTGCTAGTAACTGTCTGCCTCGCCTACGAGGGAAAGACCATTGCAACGGCACGCAAAGTGTCACCCTGGCGAACACGGAACGTCCGTGGGGCGAACAAGATGATCAACACACCTGGAGGAACCAACTGCCAACTGATGGT
Source organism: Meda fulgida (assembly GCA_030578275.1). NCBI lineage: Eukaryota > Metazoa > Chordata > Actinopteri > Cypriniformes > Leuciscidae > Meda > Meda fulgida. The sequence goes on from CM060639.1 coordinate 18,195,489, forward strand.
TTAAGTTTAACAGAAGAATCTGTTTTTGTGATGATTTTGATGATTTTGTTTGATTGAATCGAACTAGGTATTGATTTGATTGTAAATGTAGAAAATCTATTGATTGATGTGTCCGTACTAGAGATATTAGAGTTAATTTTGAACAACTAGTTTGGTTAGTGGAATGGATAAAATTATAAGACTTCTCTGGTTAGATTTGTTAAACAGTGCATTCAATAGAGCTTAATAAATTGAATTAGAAGTGAATAAAATGTGGAGATGGACATAAATTTAATGGAAAAGGCTTAATGGTAGGAATTAGGATTGTATGTGTTATGATAATTTTGTTATTCATGGGTGAATACGATAACAGAGACAGGTGAAAACCTGCTGTCTGTTCAATTGGTAAAAAAAAAAAAATGACAGTCTATCCCAAGGATTAAGAAAATTATGCGACGAGACAGGTAGCGGAAGCTACAGTGAGATGTGTTAAATGTATGGTCTGGTTGTTTTTCTTCTATTCTTTTTTATTTTCTGAGAAAGATTAAGGGCAAAGATTTCAAGAAGGTTACAAACAGCGGTCATCCGTGTTACGAGGTGGCGTACAAGGAGAGGGTTTGAAATGAAGGATTCTATTCTACTTTATTCTTTGTATTTTTGATGACCTGCTAAAATAACCAGTGTGAACTGATGGTGTTGTTTTTCCTAAGTAATCTGTACACTATTTCTTATTTAATTGAGGTGACTGAGGGTTCGATCTGGGTCGAGAGTGCAATAACAGTGTCTATTCATTTAGCCCGACTTTAATTAAATTCTTTACTTGCTTGCTAATATTTAAGGGACTATCCTTGCAAAACCGCCTAAGCTTTTATTTTCTAAATAATATTTCACAAATGTTTATGAAGAGTAGTGTGATGATATGACTTCAAATTTGTTTTTTTGTTTATTATTGTGATTATGGGTAATCAGAATGATAAAAAGTGGGGAATTGTTGTAGAAATTTTAATAGTCATTTATTCCTAACAGATATCATAAGGGATTGAACCTATTCAATGTGTAAAAGTATATGTGTGTACGTGCTTGTGCGTGACGTTTCAGGAATATATGGGACAGGACCTCTTGACCTTAGGAATGGTCAGATTTGGCTAGTTTATTTCAGGGACAGGTTGTGTCCTTAAGAAGAAACTGAACAGCAGTGGGGACCTTATCTGAGTGGGTGAAAGGGTAACTGCTCTGAGGAGGAACCTTGAAAAGAGTATAAAGGCTGTCTCATGTCTTCCTGGTGAGCGTCACTCACTTCACAGGGTAACTGCTGTGATGGCGACTGGGCCTTCTTGCAAGAGTAAATACTTCTCTTTTAATTAATTTGACTCTGAGTGTCTCTTACGCAGTGATGATGTTTAACAGAAGTTTTGCCACAACACTCTTCTAGGAGATAAAGCTTGTGAAGACCTTCATTTGGTTAAAAGAATGTATCAAGTCAACAGGGAAACCGTAGTCTTACAGACTGTCTGTGATAATGTAACTGACATTGACAAACAATTTCCAGATGTTTTTGAAGGTCAAGGCACATTGGCATTTACCTATAAAATACAACTGAAAGATGATGCTACACCAGTCAAGTCAAGTCATCTTCATTTATATAGCGCTTTTAACAATGTAGATTGTTTCAAAGCAGCTTTACAGAGGTAAACACAATTTAAGGTAACAGAGATTGTTTTGGCTTTATAGCGGTTCTTGAATAACGTTATTTTCCAGCTTAAGTTAGTTTTGATTGATTCACTTCCGGTGAAATTATCATTTGTTATTAAATTAGGGGCTGCTAAGATTAAACAGACTTTAAACGCGAACCTGTGATAAACGCTGATGGCGTTTACATGCGCATTAAGAATTGATTCTATAGTCATGTGCGTTTGAATATATGTGCGCAGGTTTGTAATTCCCTACAAATCAGAATTACTTATGCCTAATGCTTAACTCATGCCTAAACAACTACTTGTCTTGCCTATAAATTTGATACAGAATTTTATTTAATTTTATCACTTCGGGTTGGATACGCGAACCAGTATCCCCACAATGCTTTATTTGTAGAGTGGTAAAGGGGTCCTCCATAGGGAGAGGCTAGTTTGCACTTCAGCACTGCATTGTCATCGGGGTCCAGGCAAAGGTCCTTCGTCAGATCTGGATACGGCCTGGATCCGGCCTTAAAGATGCCATTCTTCTTATGATGTAACGAGTACATCAGGATTTACGGGAAGTGTTCCCAGTTCCGGCTAACCTATCTATGCAGCCTAACATTGAATTATAGAAGTCGATAATGTATTATGTGAATGCTAGGTCAAAGAGATGTGTTTTTAATCTAGCTTTGAACTGACAGAGTGTGTCTGCTTCCCAGACAATGTTAGGAAGATTGTTCCAAAGTTTTGGTGCTAAATAGGAAAAGGATCTACCACCAGCAGTCAATTTTGATATTCTAGGTATTATTAACTGGCCGGAATTTTGAGATCGCAATAGACGTGAAGGACTATAATGCGTTAAGAGCTCACTCAAGTACTGCGGAGGTGAACCATCAAGACTTAACAGAGCAGCCATCAAGTGTTAGACAGTATTCTAGGTTATTACGTGTGGAAGTTTTTTGTCCAACCTAGAGATTGGGTGAATTCCATAACTTGTGTGAAGAAGCCTGATGGTGAATTAAGAGTGTGCTTAGACCCTAAAGATGTCAATGATAGCATCAAAAGAGAACATTACAAGATTCCCACCCATGAAGAGATCATTAGTGACATGTCAGGAGCGAAGTTTTTTTTAGTAAATTAGATGCATCTCAAGGATTCTGGCAGATCCGATTGCATTCTGAGAGTAGCAAGTATTGTACATTTATTACTCCCTTTGGAAGATATGGTTTTCTTCGACTTCCATTTGGGATCAAGTCTCCCGAGATTATTTTTCATTGAGCCATGGAAACCCTTATTGAAGATTTGGAGGGTGTTCGTGTACATATCGATGTTATTGTGGTGTGGGGGTCCACCCTTCAACAACATAATCAGCGACTAAAGTGATGGAAAGAGTTCGAGCACATGATCTAAAGCTCAATCAGAAAAAGTGTCATATTGGTGTCACAGAGATAACATGGGTGACAAGCTGTCTGCAAAAGGTGTGGAGACACATCCAGCAAAAGTACAAGCCCTCCTTGATATGCCTCCACCTAGTGACAAGAAGGGAATTCTGCGTGCCTTGGGAATGGTAAACTTCACATCTAACTAAGATCTCTACAGACACCTCTCAGGATGGATTGGGGGCAGAACTTCTTCAGGCCATTGGGGATTCCTGGAGAACTATGGCCAATGCTTCTCGATCTATGACAGAGACTGAAAGATGCTATTCTAAAATAGGAAAAGAGACCTTGGGTTTAGTATTTAGCTGTGATAAATTCCATGAATGCCTTTATGGATTACCTACTTTTACAGTAGAGACGGCTCATAAACCATTAATATCTATCATTCAAAAGAACTTAAATGATATGTCACCTAGAATTCAACGCATGATAATGAAATTACAAAGATATGATCTGAATCTAGTGTATACTCCTGGAAAGTATATCATTGTGGCTGATGCACTGTCTTGAGCACCAGTAGCGTCAGAGATCAGCAATATGGACGAAGTTGAGAGACATGTGAGTATGGTGGTTTCATCTCTACCAGTCTCAGATGAGATGATAAGACTCATTGCGGAGGAAACTGCAAAGGATGCTGAACTGCTCAGGGTTATTGCACATCTTCATGGATGGATCAAAGGCAAGTGTATTTTTCCACAGTATTTTCCATTAAGGGCAGAACTGAGTGTGGTTGAGGACATGCTGTTGAGAAAAAACAGAATTGTCATTCCAGTGTCATTGCGCCAAGATATGCTTCGCCGAATGACGGGCATATTGGCATTGAAAAATGCAAGAAAAGAGCTAGACAAGCTGTTTTTTGGCCGGGAATTAATGTGCACAATGAGAAATTCATCAGTCAGTGTGAAGTCTGTTTGAGTCATCATAATAAACTGTCTAAAGAACCTATGATGATAGCTGCTCATCCTACTGAGCCATGGCAAAAAGTAGGAACTGATCTTTTCCAGTTGAATGGTAAGGATTATTTGGTGTTATCGATTATTATTCCAATTATCCTGAAGTTAAACAGCTCCATCATACAACATTAAATGACATGATTCAACGCATGAAATGCATTTTTGCAAGGCATGGTATTCCTCATATTGTGCAAAGTGACAATGGTCCTCAGTATAATAGTCGTGAATTCAGACTGTTTGCAGAACAGTATGGCTTTAAGCATACTATTTCAAGTCCCCTTTATCCAAAGGCAAATGGTAAAGCAGAAAAAAGGGTACAAATTGTAAAAAGACTTGAAAAAAACAGCTGCAAGCAATTCGGATGAAAATCTGTCTCTGTTGAGTTACCGTTCCTCTCCACTCAGTTGTGGATTATCTCCTGCAGAATTATTGATGAATCGTAAACTGTGTGACACACTTCCAAAATTATCCCTGAAAAGTGAAAACAACAGTTTGTCATTGAAAGAGATGCAACATCTTAAATAGAAGCAGAAATAATACAATGACAAGGGAACTCGGCAACTAAAACCTCTTTCTGAACGAGATGTAGTTAGAGTTGAGGAGCCTACTGGATGGAGAAAGAAAGGTACAGTCCTAAAAGAGGTAAACCCAAGATCATATCTTGTTCAAACAGACGATGGAAAAAATAGACAGAGTTTGCTTAAGACTGCAGAGAAATGTCCTTTGGATGAGCCAACCTTGGAGCTGCTGTCCCCAGAAATTATGTTTTATTAACAAGGTTCGGTAGGACCACGTTCTAATGATCAAACAATCAAGTCATTCCAACCAGCTGTCAGCAATCAGTAATCAACAGGTTCACTCAATCAGCATGAGTAAAGCCTATAAATATATGCAGTCGGCACCCATATTTCTCAACAGTTTTCAGCATCCCTCCACCACCCCATCTCCTCACACTTGCCTAGTTATCTTCCTAACCAGAGATACGGGGGGAGTACTCTGGGTTCGGGCCCAATTTCTGAGCTTGGAGCCCTCCCCCCGGACAGCACGCCAAATACGCCTAACCATTTACTCTCTGATCATTCGTAAGTGTGAACTCGTGAAATGCTGTCTTGTGAAATGCCCTCTGTTGATCAGCAATGTCCTGAAATGTTATCTTTGATATGCTTTACTCTGAACTTGATTCATCTGTACCAAAGACTGGCATTCCTGTCTTACCGAGATCTAATCGAGTTCGAAAACCACCTGTTCGAATGGACTTATAAATAATAATAAAAAAAGGAAAAGACATGTAATGAGTAGAGCAATTATGTGAGGAGTACTGATTTACTCCAGCAGGTGGCAGTAATGTGTTGTATAAGATGAAGTGCATTTGCTAAGGAAGAGAGTTGTTGTAATGGATATATGCGGTGTGTTCCATAGAATAAAGATGCCGGTACCACCCATTTCTCTTATCTTCATTTGTGTCTCTTGAACAATACACTTACCAGTGGTCTTTTAAACTAGTTATGATCACTTAATAAAGATCCATTTTGTACTTATCCACGCCTGATTGTTTTGTGATTGCGGGAAGGAGATTGAACTTGTGTGCCCTTAATTGAAAAAGCTGAAATAACATTTAAAGGTGCTCTAAGCGATGTCGGGTGACGTCACTTCTTGTTGACGTTTAAAGTATTGTCAAACAAAACGGAGGCTAGCTAGACCCTCCCTCCTCCTCATCCACGCACTAACCCCCCCAAACCCCACCCCCAAATCCTTCTTGTCTGTTATTGGCTGGAACAGTTTGTTATGTTTCGTGGTGCGGGTTAGCCCAGTTTGTTTTTGTTGCCGTTTGTGGAGCCTGGGGTGTCTGCAGACGCCGCGTCTTTTTACAGTGTGTTCAGGGGACAGGCAGCCAGCGGATAGTGAGGAGATGTTCGCTGTATGTGAAAAAAAATGTTTTGGCCTAAAAAACGCGTGACATCGCTTAGAGCACCTTTAACCATGCATGAAACATATGAACTTTGTTTAATGCGCATGTGCCAGAAATAATACGTCACGATGACGCACTACTTCACTAGAGTTTGGAAAATGCGCTGTTATGTTTCTGTAATCGTGATTCGTGAGGAAACTGAAGCTGCACAATCAAGTAGAGAACAAAAGGAGCGCCACGTTTAATTACAGATGAGATGTTATGTACTGCAAATTATGAGACAAGTAAGTATACCTTGATATATGCTTTCTTTATCTTAAATATTTCACCGTAACATGGCAGTTGTTATTGCGATTAAGAGTGCATTTATTTTAATCGCAGATAGTAACTTACAAACGCAATCTAGACTCGGGAGGTGAATTAATCATGTTTCCAATAATTTATCTATGACTGTATTCTAATCAATTCTTACATCGTAGTGTGTGGGCGTGTTCAAGGAATTTGGCTGCTGGAAATATACATTCAATACATCAATTTTATAAGTTATAACCACCATAAATATTTAATATCACCCACCTCTAGAAATAATGCTTGTAATGTACTTTTTTTTCTTTTTGCATTTGAAGAGTAAGTTGTTCAGTTACTATTTGTTTTTATAATATGCAATATTTGTATGCTAATCTGGAGTAAAAGGATCAGTTCATAGCTATCCCTATAGCTTTTAAATGCTTTGAATCTTTTCCATTTGCAAGTAATAAATTCCCACCTGTGCATTTACTGATCCCCCTCTAAGCATCATATATTTTACAGGTAACAAACCAAAGGAAGAAGGCAAGCAGCATTGTTGTGTCATCCGTGGTAAATACAGGAACATCCTTCATGAAGATATGCACAGTAAGCTTAAACTTAGAAGGCAAGATGAGGAAAAATTGAAGATTACCTTTCTCAATTTGCATGGGTCTTGGGTTATTTATCTATATTTGTGTAATTGATAAAGTTGTTTAATTCCCTGTAAAGTAGGAATAAAAAATGTTCTCTATTTTGAATCACTTTAAGCCCACTGTCAGTGAAGATGGTGTGGTCAATGGAATCCTGGTGTTTGAGGGAAATGTGAAGCAACCGTTCACAGCTTTCTACTACGATGTGGCCCTGATGACTAAGGTAATTCATCACTTAGGTGATGCAGTAGCAGTCAAAAGTTTACGTACACCTTACAGAATAATCTGCTTCATCAGGGTACTAAATAAAAAGAAAACATACACATTTTTGTGATCCCTCTAATTGCTAAAATTATTAACATTTTGCAGATACTGCAAGCTGTATAAACTTTAGAACGCAACTGTATATCGCTTTCATTCAATTGAGCTAATTATAAAAAAAGGACTGGATCTGTTTTATAAACAATTGTTTTCCTTCTGTTTTTTTCTTTTCTCAAGGTGTTTTTTCTGACTTTCCTGCCTCTTTGGAAAATTTCCATTCACATATACTGTGGAGAGATTTTCATTCTCCCTTCAGGGCTACTGATCATGTAGTTGCACTTTGTCCAATTACCGTCGCTGGAGTCTTCCACTGTTTTTCCTCATCCAGCTTGACAAGGACTGGATCTCCTGGCTTTAGCGGAGGTAAGTTTCTTACTCCATGCCTTCTATTAAAATAGAATGCGTGTTGTTGCTCAGCAGCATCATCTCGTCTCCGTATCAGTCTCTCATCCGGCCACTTTGGAATGAGGTTGTGGTCCAGCGTTGGTAATGTGTCCTGAGTCTCCGTCCCACCAGCTCACTCCAGTTGACGCATTTGGGTTTGCTCCGTAGCTCAGCAATGCTAGTACTGGGTTTTTGCCATAGTATGGCTTTTGCTGACTGGACTGCTAGTTCTGCATGGCCATTCCTCAAAGGATGATATGGACTTGATGTCACATGCTCAAAATCGAATTCACGGCTAAATGACTGGAATGTTTTGTTTGTGAAATGAGGACTTCTGAGGTGAGTTGCATTTATCTTTTGAAGCAGGCAGGCTTTTAATGATTGTGTTGACATAGCAGCTGACGTCCACTTCAGTGGCGCTTTCCATTGTGCTGCTTTTTGGGATTCGGGCTAAGGTGTCTACTATAACAAGTGTTTTACCTGGAGCATACTCAGCTGTCACATTGAATCTCATTAGTCTGAGCCTCTTGCATCTGATTGGTACATTTTCCAAATCTTTACAGTTTATCAAAGGAACCAGCAGCTTGTGGTCTGTAATGAGTTTGAAATGCCCCATTCCACTCATATCAGATATTTGCTGAAATGTTCGCACGCCCAGACTCCTGCGAGACATTCTTTCTCTATCTGCGCATAATGACGTTCAGCACTAGTGAGGGTTCGCGAGCAGTATGCAAAAAGTTTCCAGCAGTCTCTGTGTTGTTGGAGTAGCACTCCTACCAAGCCATAACTGCTTGCATAACAGATACAGTTGTTGGCCTCTCTGCATTATAAAATGACTGGCAATGTCATAAGCGCTTCTTTTAGTTGTGGAAATGCTGGCTCCGAAATGTCGAGTCCCAAGTCCATGCAGTTTCAGTTCGTAGGAGTTTGTATAGTGGGCCTCCATTACATGCTTCAGTCATGTGTCATGTTCTTGTGCGGATGCTCCATATACTATGAAGTCGTCCATGTACACTTAGACTCTTTCCAGGCCTGACAAGAGCTTTTGCATACTCCGCTGAAAGATCTCAGGTGCAATGCTGATTCCAAAAGGAAGTATTTTAAAACAATACCTGGCAAATGGTGTTATGAGGGTTGTTAACCGGCTGCTCTCGGGATGCAGCGGTATCTGCCAAAAGTTACTTGCAGCATCTAGCGATATGAACACTTTGGCACTTGTTAATTTTGCGAGAATTTCATCTGTTGTCAGCAGCATGAATTGTTCTCTTTAGATGTTTTCATTCAGCCTTTTCAGGTCAACACATGTACGCACCTGTCCGTTGGGTTTAATCACGGGCACCATAGGCGCGCACCAATCTGTTGGTTGGGTGACTCTCTAAATCCACTACACTTGCTTCCATCTTTTCTTATTCTTCTTTCACGTACTGTTTCGCTTTATGTTTTATGTGACTTCTGAATTGACCCACGCATTTTAGCTGGCCTCCTGGGCTGTTGAGTATGAGATTTGCTTTGCACAGTTCTTGTTTCTTTTGTAGATTTTGGAATGTCTGTTCGCTTATTATTGTCACATCCGCCCCTGTATCTGTTTTAAATACTACTGTTGTATTTCCGATTGTCAGATTGACAGTCCATGTTTCTGTGCTTCCTTTTCCAGTCTGCTGTACAGATCCAAGGTAAAATGAGTCAGATTCTCTTTCTTCCTTCATGATTTCATGGACTAATTTAGTTTCACACATGCGTGCCCAATGGCCTTTCTTGTAACATCTCCTGCACTCTGTCTTTGTTTTGCCGCATCGGTTGCATTTGTCCTCACTGTTCCTTGTTTTTCCAGGTTGGCCATCTCTGCTGTATTCAGACCTGTAGCCAGTACGCTGTTTGGGTCACCTGATCTCTTGAACGTTGGTGAGTAACTTTCTCTGCTTGTCTCACCATTTGTACTGCAACATCCAGTGCGAGGTCTTTAATTCTTTCCCCGGAAAGCACAGAATTTTCCATGTTTCTGTGTTTTCACTGTTATATGCTAGGGGGCGCTATGACACATCTTCTGAAAGAGTACTGAAACTCCTGATCAAAACACATGCGAAGAAGATGCAGAAACAAGCGATCTCATATGTAATCATATGCATATGTAAAATAACGCGATCATCAACATTCAACAGCACATAAATCAAAACTGCCTAATGTTACTGAATGAAATGTCGACCCAGGATGAGTTACAGGACTTGATGGACTCGATTTACTCAATCTATGTTTAGATCATCTTTCTAAATCCCATCCAGACGTAGTCTTTGACAAAAATGTGATTTTCTCAGCTTTTTGCTCAATGTTTTTATTTTATTTTATGAAACTTACCGATATTTTAATGTTGATTAAAAAAAAGAATGCATGAAGCTAGAATACAATAGTTTGATATATTGCATGGTCAGGTATTCATACAACAAAATATGCTGGGGGCCATGAAATCTTTGTGAAAATTATCAAAAACGCTGGCAACTTTTTTATTTTTAAACACTGGCGGGTTAATTATTTGTAATATTTTTGACAGGTCCTTGTCTCTAATTCCTACAACTAATCTGTCTCTGATGTTGATGAAACTGCACCCTCTCATGAATGATGTTGGTCTGTGGTACGTAGTAGTCATCCTACTGTATTTCTTCAAAACTGTCTTGAAATAGTCTTTCTCTCTTTCATTAGCTTTCATTCCATCCAAATGTGAGGAGAATCTTAAAAAAAAAAAAAAAAAACATGCCACTATCCAATGGCACATGCCATTGACAAACACTAAGCATATGGCTGTGTGTTATGTCTCACTTATAGTCTGTTTTGGTTTCGTTTTCACTGTGTTCGGTCCCTGTTTTGCCTGTCTGAGTTCCCAGTTAGTTTCCCTGGCTGTTAATTAGTTTCTACACACCTGTTTCTTTTCACCTTGATTACCTTTCCCATATATTTAAGCCCTGATTTTTATTCTGCTCTTTTGTCTGGTTTCGTCTAAGGGGCTGTTTACTCGACACTGTTTTCAACTAATACAGTTTTATGTGTTTTGGCCATTAATTTACACACACACACAAAAAAAACGGCATTTTGGGTGCCTGAAAAGCAAACTTTTGAAAACGGGTTTCAAACTGCACGTTTTTGAAAACGATCTCCGTGTAAACAACAAAAACGCAAATCTCTGAAAATGATGACGTCATGCACATGCGTATAACGTGTTCTGTCTATAGTGTTTCATCGCCATCAATGGCCTGGCAGCAGAATAAATAGTTTTTTTGTCATTTTCGAAGATCTGTGTGAATGGGGATCGTTTTGACAATGTACGTGTCTGTACACGGAAAACTCAAAGGATAAATTTCTCAGTTTTAAGCATATCATTGTTGTGTAAACGTACTCTACGAGTGTTACCACTGGCTCTCAGATAGTAACAAAGAAAGGCAGGAGAAAGTTCGGCAAACAAATGTCTAAGGATTTATTTGTTGACTCCAAAAGTTTACACTTGCATCCAAACACCAATTCAAACACCGAACAAAGCCGGTCTCTCCCGCCCCTCTCGCCACACCCAAGCCCCCTTTATGCCATCAGCTGGGACACGCCTCGCGCTACGGCATCGCCATCATTAAGCACAGGAAGTAACCTAGGATAACAACAAGACACGAAAACATAGAACAGGAGAAATACAGACAATCACTGGATGTAACACCCCCTCCCCCCCCTTTAAAAAACTGGTCTTGGAGGCATTGCTACACCACCCCCATAATGTGTATAACACTACAGGAAACTTAGTACCCTGGTGTTAAGAGTGAAAATTTAGTGCAGAAAAATGTACAACACATCCAAAAGATATATACAAAAACACACTATACTCTATACAAATTTGTAACCCCTTTATTCAAACGCAACTCACAACTGTCCAACCTCTGTAATCCGGGCCCTGGAATGACAGAAGAGACAGGAAAGAAGACATAGGGTAACAACAGCAAAACATTAAGAAGCGGGGGCACGAGATAAGGCATCTGCAATCACATTATCTGTGTCTTTAATATGACGAATATCCAAATGGTATGGTTGCAGAAAAAGAGCCCATCTCATTAGGCGCTGATTTGGATTCTGAAGTGAGTGCAAGAACGTTAACGGATTATGGTCACAGAAGACCACCAAAGAAAAAGCACCAGCTACATATACATCAAAATGTTGAAGCGCCCAGATTAATGCCAAAGCCTCTTTTTCAATGACAGCATAATGTGCCTGATAAGAAAGAAACTTTCGAGAAAAAAAAGAAACCGAACGATCAACACCGTGTTCATCTTCCTGGAGCAAAACAGCTCCAACTCCTACCTGACTAGCGTCAACTTGCAGCTTGAACGCCCGGTTCAACTGCGGTGCGGCAAGGACAGGAGAGGAGGTTAAGAGAGCTTTAACAGATTCAAACGAAGACTGGCAAACAGGTGTCCAGGTATACTTAACACCGGACTTAAGTAGATCAGTTAGCAGAGCAACAACCGAAGAGAAATTTGAGACGAAACAACGATAAAACCCCGCCATACCTAAGAACCTCATCAACTCCTTTTTATTCGTAGGTGACGGATACTGATCTATGGCCAAAATCTTAGCACGAATGGGACACACTTGTCCTTGGCCCACCACCTTTCCCAGGTAAGTTACTGTCGCCCGCGCAAACTCACACTTTGCGAGATTGACAGTTAAGTGAGCCTGGGCAAGGCGTTGGAACAGAGCTCTAATAGAGTCCAAGTGTTCACCCCAACTGTTACTAAAGACCACCACATCATCTAAGTACACTGCACAACCCTCTAGACCAGCGACCACAGTGTTCATCAGTCGCTGGAAGGTGGCAGGAGCATTTCTCAACCCTAAACTCATTACCTTATACGAGAACAACCCTTGCGAAGTGATAAAGCTGGACACCTCTTTTGCACGGTCAGTCAAGGGCACCTGCCAGTAGCCCTTAAGGAGGTCAAATTTACTAACAAATGTCGCAGCACCAACCTGGTCTACACAATCCTCTATACGAGGTAAAGGAACACTATCTGGCTTTGTGACCGCATTAAGTTTCCGATAATCGGAGCAAAACCTAAAGGTACCATCTGGCTTGTTAACCAGAAGGCATGGTGATGCCCAGGCCGATGCCGAAGGTTCAGCCAGCCCAGTGTCGAGAAGATACTCTACCTCGATGTCGATGTACTTCCGCTTTTCTTGAGAAGCACGATAAAAACGCTGCCTAATTGGAGAAGCCTCACCAACATCTATATCATGTTCCAAGAGATGCGTCTGAGTCGGAGTATCTGAGAAGAGAGTTGGAAAGTCATTAATTAAATTAATTATCTCAGCACTTTTGTCCCCAGACAAATGCTACAGCAATTGTGGAAGTTGCATCAATGTCTCAGAATTGTGCAAACGCGCATGCAAAACCCCATCATCAGGAGTTCTGATCTCCTCTTGCTCCTGCGCTGCCACCGAAGGAACAAGAGAAAAACCAGGAGACAAACTGGCATCACTTAGAGCTACAGGCCGTGCAACAGTTTTACTCTTGAATGAATCTGAACGTTCGTGATATGGCTTAAGCAGGTTAAGGTGACACAACTGATTACTTTTCCTTCTGTCCGGAGTGGCAATTACATAATTAACATCTGAAACCTTCTTGAAAACCATATACGGTCCAGAAAACTTTGCCTGAAAAGGAGATGACACAACCGGCAAAAGAGACAATACTTTATCACCGATTACCAAAACACTACGCTCCGTTCGCTTATCATACTGCTCCTTCATTTTAGACTGAGTGTTTGTTAACTTCTCACGGGCTAACCTCCCCGCCTCATAAAGACGTCTCCTAAAACCATTGACATAATCACACAAGGCTTTTGTAGGTTCTTTCAGGTCCAAACCATCTTTTAGGACAGCCAAAGGTCCACGTACAGAATGACCAAACACCAAATCATTAGGACTGAACCCTGTACTCTCTTGAATGACTTCCCTAGAGGCAAGCAACAGCCATGGCAAACCCTCCACCCAGTCACGTCCCAACTCCATGCAATATGCACGGAGAAGCGACTTCAGTGTCTGGTGGAAACGTTCAAGAGCACTTTGACTCTGAGGATGGTACGCCGAGGCTTTGTTGTGTTTAATATGAAGCTGGCGTAAGACCTGAGCAAAAACACGAGACATAAAATTTGAGCCTTGGTCAGTCTGGACAACTTTTGGTATACCAAATATAGAAAAAAAACTGCGTAAGAGCTCTTACAATGGCCCTGGTAGTAATAGAGCGTAATGGGTAGGCAGCAGGATAACGGGTTACCTGACACATTATGGTCAGCAAATACCTAGAGCCAGACTGGACAACTTCTTTTCCAATGACCTTTCCCTTGGCAATAACGGCAAGTTTGCTCAGCATCAAACGTTACACTGGAGCAATCCTGATTTACCGGCAGAGGACTGACGTTTGGAGCATTACGAAAAAAAAACGCGTCTCTTTGTCCACTTAATGAACGCCCTCGTTCGCCAGAATGAGCTTTATGCGTTAGTTCGTACTCATCCACCAACACAGCAGCATCTGCCTCATTTGTTGCCTGTTTTTCAGCAATATATATCGCAACCCGCTCCGGCAATGTGTTCTTAAATTGTTCTAAGACTATTAAGTCTGTCATGTTATCAACTGTTTGAACATTAGAGGCGACGCACCAGCGTTGGTATTGTAACCGCAAGTCTCTCGCAAACTCCACATTCGTTTGATTGAAACGTCTTCGCATACCTCTGAATTGCTGCCGATAGGCCTCTGGAATTAACTCAAATGATTTTAAAACTGAAGTCTTTATGATTTCGTAGTCTTTCGCATCATCCATACTGAGAGCGGAGAACGCTCTCTGTGCTCTTCCCGTAAGAGTGCACTGCAGCATAAGAGCGCGATGTATATCAGACCAACCCTGCGCGTCTGCCACCCTGTCAAACAACAGAAAAAAAGTGTCCACATCATTCTCATTAAACGAGGGAAGAAGCCGTAAACTAGTGGAGATATCGAACTTCGAATCTCCTAAACCAAATATTCTCCCTTGTTTTATTAGATCCAAACGTTCAGCTTCAAGTTCAAGCTTTTGCTGCTCTAGTGCTCGTTTCGCACGTTCATTTTGTTCATTTAGACGCAACCTGTCCATATGCATTTGATGTTCTAACTTACGATTTTCTAATTGTAAGAGCAACAATTCTTTTTGTTCAGCAAAGGTTAAGTTCTCAGCAGGACCTGAAGTCGGAGTAAACCTTTAGCGCACAAGGCTTCATTCACTATCTTTTTTATCTCTTTTTTATATCGCTTACTTGTAAGCTCTATGTTATAATGATCAGCAAGTTCTATTAACTGTTCTTTTGTCAATGCATTTAACAAACCCTTTGAGGGTTCCTCTACAAAGGTTTTTACCAGTGACGCCATCCTTCAAACAATGCAGACCCTATACGAACTTAAATCAACGTTTCTTATTACCACCTGTACGATCTAAATAAAATAAACATGAGCCTGGTAGGCCAGCGATATTTTCAAAAACATATAACCATTCCTCTTAAGCTTACAAAAAGTACCCCACACAATTTAACTAAACGCGGATCTTCAAACAGGCCTGCGGTGGGATGGATTAAACACCAAGCCCGCAGGAGTGGCTAAACAACCAGTAATCTGGCGATTTCCCAAATTCCTCGGTAGTGTCCCCGAGACCAATGCTCTAGCCACAGACCCGTTCAAAAACAAAAAAACCCACACGACCCAAAAAACACGCAACCTACAATGTAAGCACAAAAAGAAAGGTCATGGCTAATTGATTAAATACATATCGCTGAACTTACCCGCATGTCCAACATTCGTAGCCTCTGATTACCTCCAACAAGACAACAAACATTAATAGTAGTCCTAGACACGCACAAGACACAATAACGTTTAGGTTTAGCCACTGTCCGACCGCACAGCTTGCAATCGCCCAAAATAAAACAACAACGCCAGACTTAAATAACGAAGACACGCGAGCGAGCGTCCCATCAGCCTCCGATTACAATAGATTATAGGCAAAATTGTGTTCGGACGAGCCCCCACTTTGTTACCACTGGCTCTCAGATAGTAACAAAGAAAGGCAGGAGAAAGTTCGGCAAACAAATGTCTAAGGATTTATTTGTTAACTCCAAAAGTTTACACTTGCATCCAAACACCAATTCAAACACCGAACAAAGCCGGTCTCTCCCGCCCCTCTCGCCACACCCAAGCCCTCTTTATGCCATCAGCTGGGACACGCCTCGCGCGCCGGCATCGCCATCATTAAGCACAGGAAGTAACCTAGGATAACAACAAGACACGAAAACATAGAACAGGAGAAATACAGAAATACAGACAATCACTGGATGTAACAACGAGTTTATGAGGTAGACCAGAAAGTGATGTATTTTTTTTTACCAAGCTGTAATTGAAAGTATAATATGTTCAAAATATATATGGTTTGGCAACATTACAGTTCAATCTAAAGCTAAACTTGCACGCATGGTAAAGATGGCTATGAAGATTATGGGGAAAAAATAATACCAATCTCTGGAGTCACTATATGAGCAGTCCTTCATTAAGGAAGTTACCAAGATACTATCCGAACCTTATGCCCAGAATATGAGTTGTTGCCTTCCGGTGGACTATATACTGTAGGTTACCAGTGTGTAGGTACAATCGTTTCAAGAAATCTTTTGTACTTATTTCAATCAGACTTTTAAATAATATGAAATCACTTTTTATTATGCTTGTATGATTCTGATGATTTTTGTATGATGCTTGTATTTTAAAATTGTGTTGTGGTTACACAGCACTGAGACTGCGTTGAATAAAGTCACTAATGACTTAATTATAGCCTCTGACTCCGGCTCCATGTCCCTTCTCATTCTCTTGGATCTTAGTTCAGCATTTGATACTATTGACCATGCACTGTTACTTTATCGTCTTGAAAAAGTATTTGGTTTGTCAGAGACAGTTCTTTGCTGGTCCTATTTCACTGACCGCAGTCAATTTGTTTTTATGGGTGGCTATAGGTCCAAAGTTGGTTCTGTTCATACTGGCGTCCCACGGGGGTCAGTATTGGGTCCCTTACTTTTTAGTATGTATATCTATCCACTTGGTCAACTATTAAGATCTCTTGACCTTAACTATCAGTTTTATGCTGATGATACGTAGATTTATATCCATTCAAGACCAGGTCAGCAAGTGGACGTTATGCATCTTTCCAATTTTATTACTGAGATCAAGATTTGGATGTCTAATAATTGTCTGTCTTTAAATGGCTCTAAAACAGAAATGATGCTCCTTGGCTCTCATCAACTGCAAAAGGCTAGGTCTCCCACTTTGTCGGTTGATGGTGTTGCCTTGGAGTTTCAAAACAAATTAAAAAATCTTGGTGTCATATTTGATGCCACACTTTCATTTGAGCCTTTTGTGCAGAATACGGTTAAGACATCCTTTTATCACCTTTATCACCTATAGCACGTTTATGTCCTATGTTGTCCTTCACAGTTGCTGAGAGGTTGATAAACTATTGTAATGGTCTCCTAGCTGGGGTATCTAAATCATCAATAGACAAACTGCAATATATACAAAATTCGGCTGCTAGAGTATTGTCTGGGGTCAGGGCTAGGGATCATATTACACCTGTCTTGGAGTCTTTGCACTGGCTCCCTGTCAGGTACCGCATTGATTTTAAAATCCTTATGCTGGCTTTGCAATATATAAGGCTTTGCATAATCTGGCTCCTCGGTACTTGACTGATCTTTTATTGCCTTACCATGTCGTAATCTGCGTTGCTCTCAGAGTGGTCTCTTGGTTGTTCCCAAGACATGGCTTCGTTCTAGGGGTGATAGAGCATTTTCCTCCGCTGCTCCTAAGCTTTGGAATTCTCTCCCGGCCGACATTAGGGAAGCGAATACATAAGTGACTTTTAAATCTCTTCTTAAAACATTTTATTTTAGGATTGCTTTTACTTGATAATTTATTTTACCTGTTTATTTTTGTGTTTAAAGTGTGTAGTTTTCTCTGTTATTATGTTTGCCTGTAAAGCGCTTTGAGAAAGCAACTTTTAAAAGCGCTATATAAAATAAATGTATTATTAGGGGCCAAGCACAGAATGTGCGTAGGCACCTGTTGTTTCTGTTCCCATTCCTATTATTATTATTATTATTATTATTAGGGGCCAAGCACCGATGGTGCGGAGGCACCTATTGTATCTCTTCTTCTTCTTCTTCTTCTTCTTCTGCTTCTGCTGACTGAGTGTCTATGACAGCCCATAAAACCGCTTGCGGGAACGTTATGAAATTTGGCACACTGATAGAGGACAGTCTGAAAAGTCACCATAGTCACCAAATTTGGAGTCTCCAACTCAATCCCTCTAGCGCCACCAACTGTCCAAAGTTTCACTCATGTTTATGCTAATAACTTTTGAACCATGATGGGTAGAAACAAAATTCTGTTTTGCTCTGATTCCTGAGCTCAAGCCGATTCGGTCATTACATGTCATGTTCTGTCATTAAAACATGTCCGCCATATTGAATTGTCCAACAAAGTGGAATGGAACCAGATCATCTTCAGGCAATGTTGACAAAAAGTTATGGAATTCAAGTTGATTCGTCAAACCGTTCTTGAAAACCGCGCAAAATAATTTGACGTAGCGCCTGCGACAACTGATGTAAGGCTGTATCTCCGCAACGCTTTTTCGTATTCAGACCAATCTTGGTTCATGTCAGCACAAGCATGACCTGAGGCTACATGCTGTGTTTTGGCTCAGCGCCACCTACTGGTCCAGAGATACGAAAAATGGCTATTTTTGCTTATAACTTCTGAAGAGTTTCCCCAAAAATCATAAAAGTGGTCTCGTTATATTCAAGACATCATGCCGAGACGACTGATATCCATTTTTTCCATATCGACCATTTTAGGCGTAGGTCATTTTGAATTTTGTACCAAAATGCTGTATTTCATGAACGCATGAATGTATCGTTACAAAATTCTGTATGGGTTATCAGTGTGATGCCCTAAAGGAGCCTGAAGAGTTCTCCAGTGCCACCTAGTGGTAAAATAAAATTCTTAATTTTTTCTTCATCTTTAAATTGCTTCTTGCTGCAGTTGGTCTGAAACTCCCAGCTATGTTGGCATGTCTTGTCATCTGCTTTTGCGCTTGGCCCCGGTAATGGCTGCTTGCAGCTATATTTCTTCATTTTTCCGACTGGGAGTCTATGGCAGCCCATAGAACCACTTGCGGCAAAATTGTAACGCTTTGACATTCTGATAGAGGACAGTCCCAACATCAAACACACCAATTTTGGTGTGTCTAACTCATTCCCTCTAGCGCCACCACCTGTCCAAAGTGTCACACATTTTTATGCTAATAACTTTTGAACCATTAGGCCTATCAACAAAAATTTTTCTTCTTCTGATCCCTGAGCTAATGACGATTCGATTGCACCCTATGACGTCATCGTCCGTCATATAAATATGTTCGCCATTTTGAATTGTCCAAAAAAATACTTTTTCGAACTCCTCCTAGATGGTTTGTCCGATTTGCACGAAAATTAAACCAGATCATCTCCAGACCATGCCAACAAAAAGTTATGGAATTCAAGTTGATTTGTCAAACCGTTCTCGAATACCGCGCAAACTAATTGTATGTAGTGCTTGCAAAAACAGACGTAAGGCTGAATCTCCGCAATGCTTTATCGTTTTCAGACCAAACTTGGTACATGTCATCACAAGCATGACTTGAGGTGACTTGCAGCGTTTCGGCGCAGCTCCACCTACTTTCTGGCTGTCGGCCATTTTGAATTATGTGCTAAAATGCTGTATTTTATGAACGCATTAACGGATTGTCACAAAACTCAGTATGGGTCATCACCACGATGTCTTGAAGGAGCCTGAGAATTTTCAAAACAGCGCCACCTAGTGGTGAATTTTTTTTCTCCAGTAGCTTATAATGCTTATAACTCATCTCCTTAAGTTCCTGAATTGTTTTCGAGTCCAACGATACCACCCATGCTACAATTTGCCTTACGGTTTGTGTAGCGTTGAGATTTAGCGCTTAAAAAACATTAGCCAATATATTTGAAACTGTTGAACCGATCGAGACGAAACCACCATCAGAAGTTTGAAAACATAGGTTGTTGGCCACATGTTAATGCCCAAATGTCAAAATATTGAAGAGTAAGGGGTTGTAAAATCCAATCAAATTCAGGTGTCAGTCATTTTTTACGTGGTTCTTTGTATAAATGTCTATAACTCCGAAGTGAATTGAGATATTTTCAACAAAACTGACACAAAGATGTTTGGGCTCATAAAACAGGACACATAAAAAAATGGTGGGATTGAGCCTCTTGGTGGCACTATAATTGAACAAAACATGAAATTGCCATTGACTTTCAATACAGTTCTATACAGTTCAATACAAATGCTATACTTAACAAATGCATAGCTGTAACATAACGAAACTCAGTATGTGCCATTAGCACCATGCCCTGAGGGTATTTAAAAGATTTCGAGAAAGCGCCACCCCTTGGTCTAAAGTTATAATAAAATTTCTTAAAATGCTAATAACTTTTAAATAAATCTGCCTATTGTAATGTCACACATTCCTTGGGTTATGACGAGAACATAGATAGCAAGTTTGCCGTATTTGGCCGAACTTCCTGTCCCCCATCTTGATTTTCATTCAAAACCTACTTTTTCCAACTCCTCCAAGACGTTTTTTCCAATTTTCACCAAAATCAAATCGTATCATCTCCAGACTGTATCGATTAAAAGTTATGGATTTCGTGTCGATAGACGAAACCATTTTCATATACCGCAGCATCAAAGTTGAGGCATGATGCAGAAATGACTATTCAGCCTTTATATCTGCAATACCTTGACATATTGATACCAAACTTTGTATGTGTCATTGTCACTTCACTCTGACCACATCACATCAATTTCGTAACTGCGCCATCTAGTGTTTGTAAGTGATAATCCATTAAATTATATTTTTAATTACTTTTTATATGATTTTTCAGCCATTTCGCGAAAAAATCCTCTTCAAATATCTTTAATTGCTCCTTACTCCAGTTGGTCTGACACCTTCAGTTGGCATGTCCTGTCATCTGTTTGCGCTTGTGCTTGGCCCCGCTAGTTGCTGCTTGCAGCTATATTTATTATTATTATTATGTGCATGTGGGCGCCTTGAGTTCAAGACAAACTTCCCTTTGGGGCAATAAGGTGTGATGAACTATACCGATTTATATATATATATATATATATATATATCCAATCCAACAATCCAACTTATTGAGCACCAAAAAAACTAAGCTTGCTCAAACTAAACTCACCTAGCCACTGAAACCAGCTTTGCAAAATGTACCATACTGTGTCTATTTCCTTACAGGCTTGTTTTTGTTGTTGTTTTGCTTTATTTTTTTACTTAAAATAAAAAGCCCATTCACACTATTTGCTTGAGCCAACTTCTGAGCTTAGTTTATTCTTAGTTTTAAAGGGTCAATCTAAAAATTGATTACATATTTAAATTAACTTTCTATACTGTTGTTTAGTTTCTTATGTCAAAACACTTGAAAGAAATCACCTTGCCACATGGTAGAATCTGAGTGATGGCCCGGAACATTTTTTGGTAATCTTTAACCCTCACATCGCAGGTTGATCTCCTAACCACAGCCTTTTCAAACTCCTGCCATATCTCCTCACAGTTATACCTGTTAGAGAGAAAATTACAACATTTCTCCAATTTATAATTACATTTTTCAAGGACTTAACGCAATATTAGCTAATGAACGTGAAAGTGATGAGCCAGATGCCAGAGCTGATCTGTCTCTGCAAATACTGCAAATGTGAAATCATATGAGACAGACTTCATAGTTCACAAACAATATATTATTACATTTTCTTATTTAGATATTTTAAATAAGCCATATTGGTTTGCAAAATGCTTTACATCTTACCTTGGGTGGGGATTAACCAGGGTTACATATTCATAACACCGTCCAATGACAATCTGTTTAAGATTCGGGGTGGTCCCAAACTTTGCTGTTACGTCCGTGAGAAAAAACAGCATGGCAAATTCTAAAGATTTTATAACATGGGAAGCAAGGGATAAGAAAGAGGGGAATTAAACAAGAGCACATTAATCTGGTTTTAATTTATTTGCACTGGCTTCCAGTTTGCTACAGAATTTTACAGAATTGAAGTGTTGCTTCAAGTTGATTTTATTAAGAATAATTAAGTAAAGTTCAAGTATATTTTAAGAATTCTTTATGTAGTAAGTATATTAATATCAATGTACTAGAAGTATGCTTGTAAGTGTACTGTTTCAATACCAATTGGGACTAAATTGGCCCACTTATTAGTGTATAAAAGTATACTTTTATGTATTCTTTAAGTATAACAGTAGTAAACTTTGAGTACAAGACTAGTTTACGACTAAGTTTTTCATTTGTACAGCAACTATACTACAAGTGAACTTACAGGTATACTGATAGTTTACTAGTTAAATATTTGTAGTAATTTGTTTAAAAAAAATAGTTTATGTAAGTTAACTTTAAAGTATACTCTCAGTAAACTTCTAGTTTTTAGTAGTTTTATACTGCAAGTATACTTGGAAGTTTTCTTTAAGTGAACATAACATCATACTTACAGTTTAATATTTATACATTATTTTTGCACTTCAAGTATACCTCTATGCTCCTATTTAGGTATTAATTTTTATACTTGATGTAAACCTTAGAGTGGACCTATTATGCCCCTTTTTACGAGATGTAAAATACATCTCTGATGTCCCCCATAGTGTGTATGTGAAGTTTTTGTTTTAAATACCCCACAGACAATTATTTATAGCATGTTAAAATGGACACTTTTGGGGGGTGAGAAAAAATGTGCCGTTTTTGTGTTTGTCCCTTCAAATGCAAATGAGCTGATGCTCCCGGCCCCCTTTCAAGAAGAGGGCAGAGCTTCAAGAGCTCATGCTCCGGTGTCAGGATGCATTGAAAATGTCAGAAACTCTGAGTAGTGATGTTCAGTTCGAACCAGTGTTGGACAGTGATGCCTACAGAGCCAGAGACTATATGCTACATTGAGATAGAACCGGTATAGTTGAGTTTAATTACGGTTATAACTTATGCTGTCATCTTGCTTTTATCTACTATTAGTACAAGCATGTTGTAGCGGACCCCGTCCAAATGATGGCCAAAACTTTACTGATGAGTTTTATGAAGTGTATTGTACATCAACACAAATGATGAAACGTCCGTGGTCCCTCCAGAAAATACTGTAACAGCTGAATAAATCACAGTACAAAATATGCGCATTAAAGTCTTATCCATAAACTCTCTCTCTCTCCCTTGTATTATCATCTACACACACAGCGAATTACACAGAAACACTCATTACAACTAACCAGTGTTGGGGAGTAACTCGTTACATGTAATGGCATTATGTAATTGTAATTGCAAAATAAATATAACTAATCCGTTACATTTACTGAGAAAAAAGTGTGTAATTAAATTACTGTTACTTATGAAAATGTTAAAGATTACAAAGGGCGTTACATCTAAATATTTTCTGTAAAAAGCTAGGATATGTTACAGTATATGATAACGCTATAATTAATTCAAGGGCTATTAAACCATTCAAGTGCGATAAGACGCAAAAATAAGAACTTAAATCTGTACTGGTGTGCGTTCCTTTCGACCATAAGTGGACTACGAAATAGACTTCACAGGGTATTCCACCATCTTAAGTGAGATTCCAATCCAAAGGGAGCGAACATGTTCAGTTCGAAGGGCACTGGTGTTACATCTGTCAGCTGCAGGTGCCATCATGTGCCAACTGATGGCAGTTTAGTCCCTCACCGTTTCTATAGACTCTGTTATTCCCGGACTTTCTTTCCCAGAACCCTCTGCTCATTATTTGTTTATCTGTTTCAGCTGTGTCTTGTTTCATTTGATCACCCTATCTATTTAAATGTCTTTTGCCTTCATTCAGTATTAAGTCTTGTTTGTTTGATTGTTTGTTTTGGTTCACACTCTCTGTCAGAATTTCGAGCAGTTCCTGGTTTCTTTATATTTTCCTGAGTTTTGGATTTCTTGTTCCCGTCTGCCTCAGTGGATTGTATTTGTGTTCAGACATGTGTTCCCTATGCACATGTCCCTCCTCCCCACACTGGAATTTTTTTTGCTGTCTGGATCTGCTTGACTTGAAAGAGGTCTGAGCTGCTCGTCCTCTTTCTGACTGAACTGCCATACTGCAATTTATTTGTTTGGTGGGTCTTACAGTAGAAGGAAGAGCAACAGAAGAGGAAGGAGGCAGGCAGGCTATGGCTAGTTGGAGCTTTTCAACTTTATGAGTGTTTGTAACTGGTGCTTAGTAACACAACCTGGCTTTGACTGCACTCTACGTGACTGCAAGACCGGTGGCTCCTCATCAGTCCATGTCTTGATCTGCCCAGGATACCCTATGTGTCCTCCCCTTCAGATCAAAGTCTCGTCCGATTGTGGTTTTGAAATTGTGTTCATAAAATGATACTAGCCGTTGTGCCTCATCCAGTGATACAGGGTCACGGTTCATAAGCTTGTATGCCACTTTCTGGTTGCGCAGCCCTTTGAGAAAAGCATCAGCAGCAATTTGCCCCCTGAGCTCAGTGTCAACTCCAGGATAGGCTAAAATGACCAGCATGTGAACCTCCTTGGCAAACTCTGAATCAGAGTTCTTTAGACTGGCAAAGTTCTCCAAGTCTCCTCCGTGCTGTGGTGCAAGGTTCTTTCTGGCCAAATCAGAAAGCCAGCTGTTCTTTCAGAAGAAAGTAATCTTCACGTATGTCTTTGGGTAATGAGCACAGATATATTGCACAGCAGCTGATGCTCCAAGGTGGACTTCTGGCTCACTCACATCCATGTTGTATTACAATTTAGCTTTAATTATTTAATTTTATTTATTTATATAATACTGAAATATATGTGGTTTGTGAACTTCAATGTATATTTGCAGGGCTGTTTAGTAGTATCTGTGAAAGTTGGCTGGCAGGCAACAGCAGGCCTAGCTTTGGCAGACTGCCAGAGCCACGCTTCTCCGATGGGGGAAGGAAAACTCTGTGCAGCTCCTATTTTCGTGAGTTTATGGTCAATGTGATGACCAAACGTGGTCAATCAGTCTTTAATACTACTTCACAACAGTGTTTGGCAGTGATTATAATGTCGATCGATTCACAAAGGATGTCCCAGCAGTTCACAACACTCACAATTCGCTGATGACTGTCAATCACGCTCAGCTTATGACACCACTTGTTGTGCTTTCTCGTGTTTGGTTGGATTCAGTGTCCGTGGAGGCGTAAAGAGAAGCACACAACAAAGAGAGTCCGTTTCAGGATCTTTACTTTACTTATCAAGACACAACTTTACATCAACGGGGGTTTTATGCTCTTGCCCAGCGCTGATGGGTTTATATACAACCATCCGTTCCGGAGCCTGCGAGCATACTGACGCTAAACGCAAACAAGCAGTGAACTAATCCCTACGTAATGACGTAGCCACATCTGATTGGCTAAAAAGAACACATTATGTATACATGTGAATTAACTGTAACAAACAATGTATTTACTTAACTAACACTATATATACACAATATCCCAAAACGCAACACACATTACAATAATTTCATCCAGAAATCAGAAAAGGATGTAAATATAACAGTTCAGTGGAAAATATGTTTGCCAATTATTAAAACGCTATAGACTATTTCATGTCAGGATTTTAAATCTGTATTTAACTTTAAGAATGATCTCAAAGTAAAAAGAGGTGCTAACGTCTGATTTTATGGTGGCTGTGCTTTAAAATTCAATTATTATAATATTAATTCAAATGGTGAAGGATTTTGAAAGATTGACAGAAATCAGTATTGAGTAGGCTAATACTTTAAGGTTAACCCTGGCTGGTTTAAATGTTCAAAAATTATTAACAGTTGAAAAAATTCGTTAGAAATTTAGAAAAGTAATCAAACATGTATCTAATCAGTTACATTACTTTAATAAAGTAATTGAAATAATTACACTACTGTTACATTTTAAACATGGTAATTTGTAATCTGTAACCTATGACATGGTAACACTACAATACGGGTGCACTAATATGCAATATTTCATGCTTAACTAATGCACAGATAATCACATGACTCATGAAGAAATAAACCATAAATTAATGATTACTGCATCAGCAATTAATAAAGAGTTTATGGCCCTATCTTGCACCCAGCGCAATTGACTTTATACACATCATTCCTATTTTTGCACCCGACGCACAGCGGACTTTTCCCTCCACAGACGGACGTCGGTAAATTAGGGAATTAACTTGCGCTCCCAGGGCGGTTCAGCGAAAAGAGGAGGCGTGTTCCAGCGCAAACGTTCCCTGGTGCTATTTTGCAGTTCCAGAAAACAATTCCGCCAAAATCCTAAATCCTAAATCCAAGTCTAAAGGCAGTGGCGCGATATACAGATGTTATGTTATTGATTTGGGTTCTTTTGTCTGCTCGTCTACATGGTTACTCGCCCATCTGTTACTCTGTCATGGCTCTCCCTACAGCATTCTGGAATCTTGTTCAACATAACTAACTCTAAAGCTTTGTTGTAAGATTTAAAACTCAAATGTTTGTCCAGCCTACTGAATGACTTCTGACCAATAAGGCACTGCCTTTATTTGAGAGGTGGTATTTTCTTCACCTCTCATCGTAAATAATGCTTTATCTGTGATCCCTTTACTTTGCAGCTCGAGCAGAGTACAGAGGGTGCAGTTTAGACATGTTCTCTTACGAGAGGTTCTTTCGTATTGTGTAAGTTTAGCTTACGCTACGGAAAAGATTAATCTTCTCGAGATATTGAAGCCAAAAATTATCCCTATCCTGTGCCCGCTCACGAGTGCCCATGCTTACTAACATACAAACCGCCCAGGGCTCCGCTCGCGCATCACAAAGTGATCATAAAGCGCTCCCCATTCATAGAAATCGGGACGCTACATATGAAACAGCCTGCCACCGCTGTCAGTGAGCCGCCCTATTCAAGCACAGAGAGCGCGCCGCACACATTCCTCCGGTTCAGTTTCTCGAGCCCGCGCAGTGCGGCGATCAGAACCCGGAGACCATTCTGCCCCTAGTTGCACATATAAAAGCATGGGAAGCGATTCCAGGGGTATCAGAATGGGTGCTAAGCACAATAAAGCAGGGCTATGCGTTACAGTTCGCTCGCCGTCCCCCACGCTTTCAAGCATGGACCGCGACGACAGTGAATGCGAAAGTAGCAAATCTACTTCGCTCAGGAATAGCAAAACTGCTGTGCAAACTGCTGGGCCATAGAGCTGGTGCCGCCTTCTCTGAGCGAGTCAGGCTTTTACAGCCGTTATTTTCTCGTGCCCAAGAAGGACGGGGCTCTCAGACCCATACTAGATCTGAGGCATTTGAACAAAGCTCTCATGAAAAGACCATTCAAAGACTTACAACCAGACAACTCCTCGCGCACGTTCGCCCGAGGGACTGGTTTATATCTCTCGATCTGAAAGATGCTTATTTTCAGATTCAGATAATACCCCGTCACAGGCCATTCTTGAGATTCGCGGTCAGGTTTATCAGTACACCGTCCTGCCGTTCGGTCTGTCTTTAACACCCCGTACATTCACGAAGTGCATGGACGCTGCTCTCGCCCCCTTGAGAAATCAGGGCATGCGAATTTTGAACTATCTGGACGATTGGCTGATTCTGGCACCGTCAGAGACAGAAATATCATCTCACAGAACTGCGCTCCTCAGTCACCTGGAAAGCCTGGGTCTCACGGTCAACTGGACCAAGAGCTCATTACTGCCCAGTCAGTCAATTTCCTTTTTAGGAATAGACCTGGACTCTGTGACTATGACGGGCCGCTTATCAACACAGCGTGCGTGCCGTGTTCGGCGACTGGCCTCGCCTTTCCAGAAGGGCAGCACCGCCTAGCACCGCCTCTCTGAAGACATTCCAGAGAATGTTGGCCTACATGGCTTCAGCTGCTGCGGTACTTCAGCTGGATTTGCTGCGCATCCGCCCGCTACAACGCTGGCTGAACGCTTGTGTGTCACACCGAGCTTTGGAGTCCGGCTGCGAGCAGATCAGAGTGACTCAGAGCTGCATTACAGCTCTGCAGCCATGGTTAGCGGCAGACTGGTACCAGGTGGGAGTGGTTATGGGAACTGTCTCATACCGAAAGGTGATCTCGACAGACGCGTCCAACTCGGGTTGGGGCGCACTGTTCGAGGGCAGACCAGTTTTTGGCCTGTGGTCAGACCAGGAAAAACTCCTCCATATAAATTGTCTGGATATGATAGTGGTCGAGAACGCGCTGAAGCGTTTCCTCCCGTTCATACAGGACCACCATGTTCTAGTCCGCTCGGACAACATGTCTGTAGTGTCCTACGTGAACCCCCAGGGCGGTGTCAGATCCAGAAATCTCTGCAAACTGGCAGAACGCCTCCTCGTTTGGTCTCAGGATCATCTGCTCTCGCTGAGAGCTGCGCATGTGCCAGGACACCTGAACGACGGCCCAGAAAGACTGTCCAGGTTCAACGTTCCCCCGGGGGAGTGGTCCCTGCACCTTTAAACAGTCCAGTTGCTATGGCGCCTTTTTGGCAAGGAGAAGTCGACCTCTTTGCGTCACAGGACAACGCTCACTGCCCAAAGTTCTTTTCAAAGAACGAGGACACGCTGGCCCAAACCTGGCCCAGCCGCCTACTATATGCTTTCCCTCCGGTCTCTCTGTTGCCACAGGTGATCAAGAGAATCAGGGAAATGCGCCATTCAGTGCTCCTCATAGCCCCGCGTTGGGAGAACCAGACTTGGTTCCCGGGGCTGACGCAGCTGTCACAGACAGCCCCGTGGCCGATTCCGGTGAGAACAGATCTCCTCTCTCGCGGCTTGATCTGGCATCCCCATCCAGAGCGTTGGTCTCTGCACGTATGGTTGACCAACGGTTACCTGTTGCCCTGCCAGATGCAGTAATGAACACAATCACGCAGTCTAGAGCTCCTTCTACCAAAAGGCTTTACGCGTCTAAATGGTCTGTGTTCTCTAAATGGTGTGCTGACAAATAGCTGAACCAATGGAAGTGTGGGGTTTCGCGGTTGCTTAGTTTCCTTCAAGAGCTGTTGGATAAAGGAAGGTCCCCCTCCACGCTTAAAGTCTATGTGGCAGCCGTTGCAGCGTTCTCAGAAACAACGCATGGCCAGTCAATAGGCAGGAACGAGCTCATCGTCCCCTTCCTTAGAGGAGCCAGGAGGATGAATCCCCCGCGCCCCCCTTCAGTTCCTATGTGGCATCTTTCTTTGGTCCTCGAGGCCCTGAAAGCATACCTCTTTGAACTGTTAGACTCTGCGGATCTAAAATACTTATCACTCAAAACCGTTTTTCTGATCGCTCTGTCATCAGTCAAACGTGTGGGGGACTTACATGCGCTGTCGGTCAGCGCTGCGTGTCTTGAGTTTGGCCCGAATGACTCAAAGGTCATCCTCAAACCTAGACATGGCTATGTTCCTAAAGTGATTGAATTTCCCAGAATTTGTATTCATGACATATGTGTGTCGGTGGGCTGGGCCTCCCCGTCCATCTTTGTCAGGTTTTATAACTTGGAAGTTCCCACCCTGCAGACGAAACTGCTGTCAGTTTAAGTGAGAGGTCAGTTCTGCCCAGGTGTTATTGTGCGAAAGCTACTCTCATATGACTTAGCTCTTCTGGTTGAGCTGCACTGTATCAGGTTATGTGCTATATGCTTATACATTGACCGGCGTCGCCGCTCTGTATTCCTGTGAGTGCTTATATACATGCGCTTATTCCCGCTTATCTGGGATCCCCGGACTTGTGGGACTCTCAAAGTGGATACTGGCGCACACAGGGTTGACAAAGGGTTCCCGTAGCGTAAGCTAGACTTACGCAATACGAGAGAACCTCTCGTAAAAAAGAACGAATTGGTTACCTAACGTAACCTCGGTTCTCTCTAGATGAGGGAACGAGTATTGCGTAACCTAACGTGCTCGCGCCACGAGCGCTTTTTTTTTCGCTTCAGTCGATGAAAACTATAAATTCAGCCTCCGAGCCCTGCTTATATACGCTAAGCCACGCCCAATACTCGTTCCCTCATCTAGAGAGAACCGAGGTTACGTTAGGTAACCGATTTGATTTCTGTTATAAGAACACAAAACATTTTACACAGATTTCAATCAAGCCATCTTCTGAATTAAGAACATATGATCATACTGATAGGAGACAAGAAACATTTTCATTCGAACATCTAATAGTTATAACAATTGCATGACTTATATGTAATCTAGTCATTATAGACACATACAGAGGTTGTAAACACAATATAGAATTATGTAGTTGAACGATGTTTGATTATAAGTTCGTCAAGTATTGTTTTGGGATGATTTTATGTATTTTTGAATGTAAAGTCTCAGTCTCTGTGGTTTTGAGAGATCTCAACCTTGGGGTCATTTAGAGGTCTTTAAGAATTAGGAGGTCTGTTTTACATCCCTTGTCTTGGGATCAAACAACCTTTGCCGTTATCTTGGTGGGTTCTGAGCTGTGCCATCTCTGAACCAATCAGTCTTTTCCAGACTGTCTAACTTTGACAACATTCTTCATTTAGTTGGGCTCATCTCTTTGAAGCTTGCAGGGCCATAAAGTTCTTACTCAGGGGTTTGCATAGACTAGCTGGAGCCTGGAGCTTTATGGTTCTGGATTGGTGATTTGAGGTATAGAGTGTTGAGTTCTGTGTGGAATTATGTTTGAATGAATCACATGGAAGATTCATTTGTGTTTGGTTCACCCTCAAATCCTACACAGGCCACCAGGGCACCATACAAACTTTATCAAAGAATTTGCTGATTTTTTTATCGAAGTTAGTACTGGCTGCAGATAAAGTCCTAATTGTTGGTGATTTTAATATACATGTAGATTACGAAAAAGACACATCGGGATTGGTATTTAGAGACATTCTGAACTCTATTGGACTTAGACAACACGTGTCAGGATTCACTCATTGTCATAATCATACTTTAGATCTAATATTGTCACATGGAATCAATGATGATGCCCTTGAAATTCTGCAGCAGAGCGATGACATCTCAGACCATTATCTAGTCTTGTGTATACTCCATTTAGCCAGAGTTGCAAAGCCGACTCTGTGTTACAAATGTGTTAGAACTATCACTTCTGCCACTATGCTTTATTAATAATATGCCTGATCAGTTTCATCTTCTCCTTAGCATCCCAGATAGCTTAGAAGAACTCGATAGTGTGACAGAAACTTTTGACTCTCTTTTCCAGCACTTTAGACACAGTTGGTCCTTTGCGCTTAAAGAAGATTAAAGAAAATAGTTCAACGCTGTGGTACAACGAGCACACTCTGGCCCTTAAGAGAGCAGCCAAAAACATGGAGCGCAACTGGAAGAAAACAAAACTAGACGTTTTTCGAATTTCGTGGATAAAGAGAGCACGATTGCTTACAGAAAAGCCTTAAAAACTGCTAGATCTGCTTATTTTCCGACTCTCTTTGAAGAAAACAAACACAACCCTAGGTATTTATTTGATACAGTGACTAAATTAACAAGAAATAAAGCTTCTACTTCTGAAGTTTCCAAAGAGCATAGCAGTAATGACTTTTATGAACTTCTTTACTTACAAGACTGATAATATTAGAGAGAAAATTAGATAAAGAGAAAAATTTGAGAAAAAAACTATGCAATCGTCTATTACAGTATTGCATCAGGCAGTGCATTGTAGTGTCCCTGAGTAAAAATTCCATTAATTCGTTGCAATAGGAGAGGAAGTATTGTCTAAACTCGTTAAATCATGTAAATAAACAACATGTACAGCATGTTAGACCCTATACCGACTAAGCTACTGAAAGAAATGCTTCCAGAGGTCATAGATCCTCTTCTTAATATCATTAATTCATCTTTATCACTAGGATATGTACCGAAAACTTTTAAGCTGGCTATTATTAAACCTCTTATTTAAAAAACGCA
The DNA here is from genome assembly GCA_030578275.1 of Meda fulgida. Taxonomy (NCBI): domain Eukaryota; kingdom Metazoa; phylum Chordata; class Actinopteri; order Cypriniformes; family Leuciscidae; genus Meda; species Meda fulgida. The sequence continues at coordinate 18,227,154 of CM060639.1, forward strand.
ACTTGATCCTAGAGAATTAGTCAATTACAGGCTGATCTCAAATCTACCCTTTTTCAAAGATACTAGAAAAGGCAGTATTCTCACAACTATGTTCCTTTTTTAGAAAGAAATGGTATCTGCGAGGATTTCCAGTCAGGATTTAGACCGTACCATAGTACTGAGACTGCTCTCATTAGAGTTACAAATGATTTGCTCTTATCATCCTATTGTGGTTGTATCTCGCTATTGGTATTAGTCGATCTTAGTGCTAGATTTGATACTTTTGACCACAACATTCTTTTAAATAGACTCGAAAATGATGTTGGCATTAGTGGAATTGCATTAGCATGGTTTAAATCATACTTATCTGACCGTTATCAGTTTGTAGCAGTAAATGAAGAGATGTCTTATCGATCACAAGTTCAGTATGGAGTACCACAATGCTCAGTACTAGGACCGTTGCTGTTCACTCTGTACATGCTACCCTTAGGAGATATCATTAGGAAGCATGGCATTAGTTTTCACTATTATGCTGATGATACTCAGCTCTTTATTTCTTCATGCCCTGATGAAACGTACAAATTCACAATAATAAAAAATTGGAGGACTAGTGTACTGTCCTCAACATAATCTTTGTATATTGACAGTCAGATACTCTGAAGACGGTATGTTTGTTTGCCCACAGGTTTAATGGTCTTGGGTATGGAGTGAAACTACAAACACAACAAATAAACATATTTCAATAATAATAATAATAATAATAATGTACAGGAATTAACAACAATTGCAACATCCACATTAAGATAAAATACTGTGATGCTTACAATTAAACGTGACATTTTGTAATGTAAATAATGAATACAAGCACAATAAAGTGGTTTTTCAAGGTGGCTGCTGAGGGCAGGCGTGGTTTGTTGGGCTCCACTCATGCCCTCTGTATTTTACAACTTTTCATGATGTTATTGTGTGCTTGGACTTACAACTTTAAGGGCAATGTGGCCAACTTAACCAACTGTGAACAAACAAAGTTGCATCTGTTTGGACATGGACATTGCACACTATATTTTATCTGGTCATCAAGAGGCCTGAGCGACAGAAATAATGCCAGCAGGTTAACTTCACGGCAGAGCAGAGTGTACGCATCTAAAGTTATACTGGTGCTCATACTTTTGGCTGGGGATATACACCTTAATCCTGGCCCGAACACGTTTGAGCAAAGGGCTAGCGCTGTGGTAGAGGTGGGGCTTGGTACAGGTGCAGCAATGGAGGTGACATCACACCCACCCACAACAGAACCACACGGAGTGGAGCTGTGGGGACTGTTGGCTCAGAGCCAGGAACCACTGGAGCAGCGCCAAGCCGAACAACGGAATACATCCAATCTTAGCCGCGGCAAGACCGGTGAGTCACCCCATCTGATGGATTCATATCTGGGAACGGTACCGGGAATTGCAATGGCTGCTAATCATGAGGCTATGGTGGCATGGAATGATAGCGTGGATTTTCGATCGGGAGGCAGGGCTGTGGTTAATGGGAGTCGCGCGGCTTCATGTGGAGGATCGGACAAGATGACATTAATGCATTCGAATGGCTCTGACAGTCACGCTGTACAAAAACAAAAGCAATATCTATTTTTCCAAACCGTTAATCATGCCAGAGTGCGTTGGGACGTTAAGTGTAAACCAAAAGGAATATTAGGTGGACACTTGAACATACGCAGCATAATTCCCAAAAGGGATCAGATTTCTATACTCCTTATGGACTCTAATTTGGATTATCTTTGTCTAACATAATCCTGGCTTCAAAGTAATATACCAACTAATATGATAGACATTGCTGGTTATCAATGCTTCAGAAAGGACAGAACTGTTTTGCAAAGGGGGAGGAGTTTTAATATACATAAAAGATACATTTAAATGTCATACAGTTGAATTGAAAACCGTTCTGGAATGTTTAGCTTTGAATGTAATTTTATCACCTACAATGAATTTTAATATTGTTGTTCTTTATAACCCACCTTCGCATAACATTTTTTACCTATTTTATCTAAAGTAATTGAGAAAGTAGTAGCAGCACAATTGGTTGATCACTTAGAAGCCAATCAGTTTCTCCACCCACAGCAGTTTGGTTTTAGATCAGGTTATTCAACTGAAATTGCAAACTGTTGTTTTGTTGAAAATGTGAAAAAATCCCTGGATAGGGGTGACGTGGTGGGAGCTGTATTCCTTGATCTTAAAAAGGCTTTCGATACAATTAACCATAGCTTGCTTTTAACTAAAATGTCATCTTTTAATTTTTCTACTGAGGCAGTACATTGGTTTGCGTCCTATCTTCAGGCGAGAGTACAGTGTGTTAAAGTTGCCCAGGAAAAATCCTCACTCTTGAACATCAAACTGGGCATACCACAGGGCTCCATATTAGGTCATTTGCTGTTCAGTCTTTTTATAAATGACTTGCCATTGAACTGTGCAGGTGCAGGCATCCAGCTCTATGCAGATGATGCAGTGCTTTATACACCTGCTAAGTCACCAGATCTGGCTGCTGACGTACTGTCTGCGTGTATGGCTGATGTCGGTCAGTGGCTCAATCAAAATCAGTTGGTGCTAAATTTTACAAAAACAGTTTCTATGTGTTTTTGTATAAAGAAACTTGATCTCAGTGAAAGATTTAAAATTAGTTTACAAAATGGAATAATTCAATCTGTTACAGAATTTAAATATCTTGGATTGGTCATAGATCCTCAACTTAAATTTGCTAAACATAATAAAGAAAATCTCTAAAACAATACAAAGTAATCTTAACTGTTTTAAATTGATTAGAAAGTACATACCAAACCAGGCAGCCCTGCTTTACATGCATGCTATGATTTTTCTGCATATTTCATACTGCATGACAGTTTGGGCGCAAGCAGCTCCGACTGCAATAAAACACATTGGTTCACTTTACAATCAAACAATAAAAATTATGGATAAAAAGCCAATCCGTTACCATCACTGTTACATCCTCAAGAAATATAATATATTAAGCTTTGAAAGCTTCAGTAATTTATGTTTTTTTTAAATTAGAAAATTTTCAAGGGCATCATCATTGATTCCATGTGACAAGTGCATTAATAATTTAGCTGCTGAGCCACTTAGTAAATTTATTCAAGTACAAAACAGCAAAAGAGTTACCCGAAGCAGCACAAATCATAACTGTACAATACCATACTGTAGGACAATCTTTGCACAGACAGCTTTTTCTATTAAGAGCTCTAGACTCTGGAATTCATTACTGTGGCGATTGCTAATGAGCAACACCTGTGAAGCACACCGGTCTCGCATCTCTCACGGAGGAGCGGAAGCATAGAGGAGCGACGACGTTGATGATAGAGAGAGGAACAGGCTTGTATTTTAGTTGTGTTTTATTTTTGTATCTGTATTTTACTTTAGCCAGCAGTCGTCCGCGAGGGGCTGCTGGCAGTTATATTTAATTTCGGTAGCCAGCAGTCGTCCGCGAGGGGCTGCTGGCGGTATTTTCGTTTGTTTGTTTATTTTAAATAAACTATATTTTGATTGTTCGCCGGTTCCCGCCTCCTTCTTCCCTGAACATTGCTACACTGGTGCCGAAACCCGGGAAGAGGGAGGAACGCGCTGTCAGAAAGTCCTCGCCGATGTGGGGAATCCGCGGTGCCATCGAGCATGGTGCGCGAGTCGACGCCGCTCGCCGTGGGCCGGAGCCTGCTGCCATCCGCCGAGCGAGGGGAGGAGCAGGGAGCGGGGGACTCGCGGCCACGGACGCTCGAGGCGGTGCGCTGGAGTGAGTTGCCGGTGGGACGGTCGAGCTCGCTGCCGGCCGCCTGGGTATTGGAGGGGCGGCTGCCATCCGGGAGGGAGAGGAGGAGTCGCCGCCGCTCGCCATGGGCCGGAGCCTGCTGCCGTCCACCAGTGAAGGGGAGGAGCAGGGAGTGGGGGACTCCTGCCGTCTGCCCAAGGCACCCGAGGAGCCGTCGCCGTCCACCGGGCGGCGGAGGAGCGTCGAGCCGTCCACCGAGGGCTACCCAGCGTCACCGCCAGGCACCGCGGAAGAGATCGCCTAGCTGGTGGGGGACCAGATGGCTGCGTGTTGTGGGAACCGGACCAAGTTTTTTTTTTTTTTTTCTCTCTCCCCTCTCTCGATCTGTCGCTCCTCATGCTTCCGTCTCCGTTTCCCTCGGTTTGTCTGTCCATACTCCCCAGGGATCGCCGCCGCCGGGGGGGAGTAGGCACAGGCTCGTGGGTACCCCCCAGCCTGTGAGGGGCGATGGGGGTATGTGGCGAACAGGACGGCCGAGGGACGTGAGAGAACGGCGCGAGGCCGGTGGTGCGATTGCTAATGAGCAACACCTGTGAAGCACACCGGTCTCGCATCTCTCACGGAGGAGCGGAAGCATAGAGGAGCGACAACGTTGATGATGGAGAGAGGAACAGGCCTGTATTTTAGTTGTTTTGTTTTTGTATCTGTATTTTACTTTAGCCAGCAGTCGTCCGCGAGGGGCTGCTGGCAGTTATATTTAATTTCGGTAGCCAGCAGTCGTCCGCGAGGGGCTGCTGGCGGTATTTTCGTTTGTTTGTTTTATTTTAAATAAACTATATTTTGATTGTTCGCCGGTTCCCGCCTCCTTCTTCCCTGAACATTGCTACAATTACCATCGGACATTTAAGGTCATATCTGACTTGAAAAAGTTCATTTCCAGGATTAAGTTTTGGCTAAAGGCAAACCAAAACTGTAACCATTTTAAATTATTGTTATTTTTCTGGTTGTGTGTGTGTGTTTGAAGAAATGTGAATGTTTTATATTTGTATGTATTTATTTATAATGTACTTAGAAATGCCCAACCAGGGACAAGAGTTGTAAATTAGCATTAGCTACAAACTCTATATGCTGCGCATCAGTTGCAGGCTTTGTATTGTGACTATGTTTGACTGTATGGTCCCTGTTAAATAAATGAATAAATAAAAATAAATAAAAAATATGGCAGTGTTAATTTTGGCAGCCATTTTTGATTTAGTCTTAGTCTTCATCTTCAGACGAAAATGCTTAGTGGTCTTAATCACATTTCAGTCATTTTGTTTTTCTTAGTTTTAGTTGACGAAAAGTCATTGCATTTTTGTCCTTTTAGTCATTACTTTTAGTCAAACTGCAGTTACCAACATTAATTTTGGTAGCTATTTATATGTGGTCTTTAGACAAAAAAAAAAAAAGTCATTATAATTTTTGTCTCAAGGCCAATTCAACTAAGCTTATGAGAAATTTAAATCAAGGTAACAGGCTGTATTGACATTGCACTCTTTAGCAGTAGCACTTGTGCATTTCTACATATCCCTTTTCCTCAGTTCAGTGGTTCTCCAATTTTTTTTTTAGAATTGAGGCATTTAACGTTCTTCTGCATACCCCCTCTCTTCCACTTAGACTGCAGTCACACCTTTTCCATTACGAGACAATATTTGCTCCCTTTAATCGATTTTTTCAGTTCATTTTTTACCTTTATAAAACTGTTCAATAATATTCAATGATGGTAAAAATGAAGTGATACTTTTAAATATTAAATTAAAATCGCCTGGAGGTAGCGGTAGTCACTGTCTTTGAGTGAGTCATAGAGTCATTCAGTCATTCAGTAACAAAGGAAGTTGCTGTATTTATGAACGGATCAATGAATCTCACAATTCGTTCAAAAGCCACAGATTCATTCTCGAATCACCGCTGTGTGCTGCAGTTCTGCTGTGGCTTTCGTAGCGAAATAGATCAATAAGGCTACTGACAATACTGTTTTAAATGTAGTAGCCTACATCACTTAATGTTACCCTTTTGTTTGTTGAACTGTTGTATAAAATCAATGTCACATTTGAAATCGTGTGAATATTCAGGAACCATTGAATTCAGGAACCATTTGCATTTTGAGCGCAGATTTAACGTTAGTCGCACAAATAGCACAAGCAGCTCGTGACAGAACACAGACCGACTGAATGACACTTTAATTTAAGTAGAAAATCTCAAATGAAGATAACTGAACTCCAGCTTACTTGTCTTAGATCATCCGCGCTTCTTCAGCAGTGTAGAGAGCGCGCGCAGGGTTGCCAGATACAATTGAAAACACCGGGCAAAAAACGTGTTCTTTAAACAGAAAAGCTCTGACGGGTTTAAATTATTGAAATCCGGCAACCGCATGAACGCTCGTAAAAACGGTCAATGGGTTTGGCGTGAGTGTCGTCTCTCATCGTCTTGTCTTAGTCAGGGGAAAAAAGGTCATCAACGAACATTTTTCGTCATAGTTTTCGTTAACGAAATTAACACTGCAATATGGCAAATGCAGTAGCCTAATGGAAAATTATTAATAACTCTTTAACTGTAACAGTTCAAATTTAAATGTAAGTATGATAAACATCCATGCAAATCAATAAATACTTACAAGAGATGCTGTTGCAAGGTTTAAGATTACAGAGATAAGTGACATTTAACGAGAGCCATCATTACCGCTGCCCGCATGGAGCACTCACTACTCCCTGATTCACGTGAAAACCAGAATTTGCAGAATTAAAGAAATGTCAAACTTGCCACTAGGTGGAGCTCTAAACCATAAATAAAGTGAACAGGAGATTTAAAGCCATGAATAACATTAAATAATTACAGACATATAACAAAAAAATCTGTTAGCAAATTAAACAAAAGATGAAATATTTTACAACAAATTGTTCCAACACACTCCCCATCTGGCGTGGACAACAGGTCACTACTCAGGCCACTACTAAGTAATTTAGATTGATCTAATCAAGTTTCTCTGGAGTAAGGAGAAGAACTGTCTTAGTGATAGGCCGTATGTAGACCTTTGGGCCTTCCTTTTTAAAGACCTTGACTTCCACCGTGCAGACTTTGTTGTCTTAGCTTGGGAAAACTTGAATAACAAGTCCCATTGTTCATTCATTCCTTTTTTGCTGTTCATCCTTTAAGAGCACAATGCTTCCTAGTTCAATGTCAGGCTTACTAGTGGACCACTTTCTTTTTGGTTCCAAAAGAGTTAGGTACTATTTTTTCCATTTATCCCAGAAAGTTTGAGCCAAGTGTTGTACCCAGCACCATTGCGGTTATGAGGGTCTTTGACCCAGTCGCCTGCTGGGACAGGAGCAACTGTAACCTTTTGAGTTAGGAATCCATTGGGTGCAAGTATGAATGGGTCATCTGGGTCGGTCGACACTGGGATCAGACGTCGAGCATTGATTATAGCAGAAACTTCTGCCATTAGAGTGGAGAGAGTCTCATGTGTTAATGCTGAAGGTCCCACCTGTAGGAACATTGAATCTAGTATCCTTCTAGCAAGTCCAATCATCCTCTCCCAGGACCCAACCAAATGAGATGCCTGAGGTGGGTTAAACTGGCAAATACAGCCGTGGTCAACGACAAATTTTGCAACAGAGGTATTTTCAACAGTAGAGGAAATGTTAAGCTCCTTGCAAGCACCTACGAAATTTGTTCCTCTGTCCCAGCGGATGAGCTTCACAGGCCCTCTAACCGCAAGAAAACGCTGCAGGGCATTAATGAAGCTAGATGTATCTAAAGACTCAATAAGCCATTTTTTGAGTCTGTGGTTCTCTTCTAAGTCTTCTGCATGCAACACATTCATGAATGACACTGCAAACCGTCTCTTACCACCAACAACCCAATAGCCAGCAGCACGCACTGCACCCTCTGTGTAATGTTGTCCCTGGTGTTGCACGTTCTCATGATGATGTTTGACTAAAAGTGTTGTGTGATGTTTCCCAGGGATGATGAGGGGCTTTTTTTTCTGGAAAGCTTATCCCCAGTTTCCAAGCTCTTATACTCTTTGTAATATGTCTCCTGTTGGACTGCTTTGATGATTATTTTTTCAGCACATAAGAGTACGTCAACTGTTGGAGCACTGGAACTGTAATGCCAACCCTTGCAACTTGATGTTTCTGCTGTAGAATCTTGATGGAACTAACGAGATATATGGAGAAGACGTGCAATGGCATGAGTGATGGACTTCCAAGTGGAAAATTTGGAGAAGCGTTGTGCTCCAAGACTCTTACTCATCATTGTGGTCTTCAATGTGGAGACTTGAGGACGTACCTCTGCATCTGAAAGAGGATTCACAAGCTCATATGTGTTCTCATATGTGTATTTAAGGGGCCTAAAGTGTGCCAAATTCTGACTCTACCATCTCAATGTCTCAACAGAAATCGAGACTCATCAGACCAGGCAACATTTTTCCAGTCTTCAACTGTACAATTTTGGTGAGCTCTTGCAAATTGTAGCCTCTTTTTCCTTTTTGTTGTGGAGATGAGTGGTACCCGGTGGGGTCTTCTGCTATTGTAGCCCATCCGCCTCAAGGTTGTGCGTGTTGTGGCTCCACAAATGCTTTGCTGCATACCTCGGTTGTAACAAGTGGTTATTTCAGTCAAAGTTGCTCTTCTATCAGCTTGAATCAGTCGGCTCATTCTCCTCTGACCTCTAGCATCAACAAGCCATTTTCGCCCACAGGACTGCCGCATACTGGATGTTTTTCCCTTTTCACACCATTCTTAGAAAACCCTATAAATGGTTGTGCGTGAAAATCCCAGTAACTGAGCAGATTGTGAAATACTCAGACCGGCCCGTCTGTCACCAACAACCATGCCACACTGAAAATGGCTTAAATCACCTTTCTTTCCCATACTGACATTCAGTTTGGAGTTCAGGAGATCGTCTTGATCAGGACCACACCCCTGCATTGAAGCAACTGCCATGTGATTGGTTGATTATATAATTGCATTAATGAGAAATTGAACAGGTGTTCCTAATAATCCTTTAGGTGAGTGTATATGTAGCCTAGCACAACCTTACTATCTGTAAAGTAAGTAGTGTCATCCAAGGGTATGTCAATTTCTGATGTGATGAACTCTGCCAGTTCTACTGCCAGAACCGCAGCACACAACTCAAGAGGGGGAACCATTTGCTCAGGGCTGAGTTTTGCTTTATCCATGAAGAAGCCAACTTGGTTACTTCCACATGAATCTGTCAATCTAAGGTAGGCCACTGCAGCTATTGCTTTTGTTGATGCATCAGAGAAGACAAACAACTCCCTTCGTGTGGCTATAGAAGGTGATATGCTTGTGTAGAATCTTGGAATGTGTAGCTTACTTAAATCCTTCAGTGAAATTCGCCACATGTCCTATTTTTCCTCCATTTCTTTGGGAAGAAGGGAGTCCCAGTCATCATTCTGGCTATTAAGTTCTCTCTTGATTTATTTGCCCTTGATTGTAACTGGAGCAACAAAGCTAAGAGGGTCAAAGATGCTATTAATGGTGGATAGGACACCTCGACGAGTAAAGGGCTTTGCTTCATTAGCTATTTTAAAGCAAAAGTGTCAGATTTCAGACTCAAATTCAATCCCAAACTGCACTGTGTAGGAAGCATGTCAAACCCAAGATCCAAATCTTTGAGATCACTGACATGATCTTGAGGTGGGAAGGCCTTTAGAATCTCTTTGCTGTTTGAAGCTATCTTGTGAAGCTGTTAGTTGGAACCAGCAAGAGTCCTCTGTGTGTTTTTGAGGAGGTTCACTGCCGCCTTAACTGTAGGAAGAGACTTCAAACCATCGTCAACGTATAAGTCACGTTTCTCAAAGTTCTTGACCTCAGGGTCACCACCTTTTTTGCTGGAGACAATAGATGACTACAGCAGGAGATGGACTGTTGCCTAAAACATGTACCCGCATACGGTACTCAATGATGTCTTCAGATGGGTCATTATTACGGAACCACAGGAACCTTAAAAAATTGCGGTCATCTTCTCTCACTAAGAAACAGTAAAACATTTGTTCAATGTCAGCTGCTATGGCCACAGCTTCCTGTCGAAATCGTATGAGCACCCCAAGAAGAGTGTTGTTCTGGTCTGGCCCAGTTAAAAGAACATCTTTCAGTGAGATATCCTCATGACGGGCACTGGAATCAAAGACAACTCATATTTTCCTGTTTTTTTTAGGGTGATATACACCAAAGAGAGGCAAGGGCCAGCACTCTTCTCCTTCCATGAGAGGGGGAGCTTCTTCAGCATGGTTTTTACTAAAAACATTGCCCATAAAAGTGAAGAAGTGCTGTTTCACCTCTGGATTTCTCTCTAGATTACGTCTCAAAGTGGACAAACTTTTCATGGCTTGACATCTGTTGTTAGGAAGTCTGGACCTTGGAGCTTTGAAAGGCAGTGGTGCTACCCAGCTGTTATTTTCATCTTTCTCCAGCTCTTGTTCCATGATGGGGCCACTTTGTTGTCATCACAGGTGTTACGGCCCCCAGCTCTAGTGTTTTTACCACACGTGTTGGCATGCGGAATCTCCTCCCTTTGTTTGATTTGATTACAGATGAGCTACACCTGAGCACACCCTGCTTGCACTATAAAGGGCTGAAGGAACCATTCCCAGGCGCGCACACAGAGACTGAGAACAGAAGCGAAGCACTGCCGTGCTTTCTGTCTTTGAAACATCTGCCCACTTGCTGTCCACCTGGCAGTACTGAAATGTTCAGCCTTTGCAGTAGACCCTGTTGCTACCCTACTTACTGTTTGAACTCCGAACCTGTTAAATAAACATACCCCTATTATTTTGCCACGAGATGATCTGTGTGCATCTCTCCCTTATGTTAAGGGTGGTGTCCGACCGCCCGTAACAACGGGTAACCTTAAACACTTCTTGACCAAACTGATCACCTTTGTGATTGTAAACAAGTTGCTCCACAGAACACATTCCATTGTAATTTCTCCACTCATTACTGTTTCTCTCTTTCACATGAAAAACATTTGGACAGGGATCAAAGATGGATGGGCGCTGTTCTTTTGTGTTAGTGAAGAATGTACTCACAGGCATAGACTTGTGAATGCCGTTCAGACATACATTGCCAACTATCACTCAGCCTAGGTCAAGCTTCTGTGCATAAGGAGCACCATGAGGACAATTCATCTGTCTGCGAACCTTAAGGACTCTGATAATGTAACGACCCAGAAGAATCATGATAGGAGCATCTGGGTCAAACTCTGGTATCAATGGAGCTATAGGCTTCAAGTGAGAGGGATAAAGAGCAGCACTGGGTGTGGGAATCTCTGTCCTATTGTCCGGTATGTTATTCACTCTAGCAAACTTGGTAAGGAGAGGACTGCCTTTCCATCTACAGACTCGATTTGGTAGCCAGATGCTTTTCGACTGATGGTCTCTGTCACACCGGAAAAAGTTCTAAGGGTATACGGAGAAGCTGGGCCATTTTCTTTGAAGGCATCAAAGAATTCAGAACGAGCTAATGACTTATTGCTTCACCAAGCTGATTTTTGAACATGACTTATTACTAAGGTCACCTCTGCAAACCTCTGTGCAATAAGCTTCCACCTCAGTGCAATGAGCTTCCACTTCCGTTGGTACCGTGGAAACTCCCTCCCCGCCATGTTGTAATGAGGAGGTTGCCTCTTGTGCGGACTGAGCTGGGACTGGGTGTAGTGTGCAGAAATGTGTTTCTCACTCCCACACTCTGAACATTTGGTCACAAATCTGCAGTACTTAGCTGTGTGTGTTGTGGCTAGGCAACACTTGAAACAGATTTTCTTTTCTTTCAAAAAAGCAAAACATTCCTTTAAAGGCTTCTCGCGGAAGGAACGGAATTTCCTTAGTAAGTGAGGTTGTGGCGAGGGGGGCGTGGTTTTGCAAAGTCTGTAGCGAGAGATGAGTCAGCGAGCTGTGCGGTGAGTAAGTGGGTCAAGTGCAGATGATAAACACCTGTGTCTGATTGCAGTAATTGGCGTGGAGACCGCATTTAAGCTGCCGGGAATGAGAGAGAGGAGAGAGAGAACTGGGACTCGCACGGGACTTCAACGCACACGCCGGCAATCGGACTGAGCTATTTTTAAAACTAAAGGAGAGCAGTGTTTTCGTTGTGCTGTGGAGCGATACCCAGCGAAGGCGCACAAGCGCACCTTTTTGTTTTCTTCTTTTATTTTTAATAAAAGTGCGAGTCCCAATTCCGCCGACCCTGTCTTCTTCTTCCTACACCCACACTGACCTTCACTACAGGGGTCTTTTGTGAATGGGGCAAAGTCTCTCAGCATCCTCAAGTGTCTGTTCCTCTTCATCTGTTTCAAAATGAACAGGGGAAGACACATTTATCTTGTTAACTGAGACTTCTCTTGATTTGCTTGGCTTCCAACCAGCCTTGTCTGCTTTATAAAGTGAATCTGTCTGAGTAGCAAAGTTGAACCCTGGACCATTCCTTATAAAGTCAACCAAGACCTTGAAGGGAGGAAATGAAACACCATTCCTTTCTTTGTAACCAGATCCATGTGACAACCAATTTTCTTGTAGATTAAATGGCAGCTTCTGAACTATGGGATTGATGCCCCTAGCTGTGTCCAGGTATGACAGGCCTGGAAGATATCCATCAGCTTTAGCTGACTCTATTTCCATAAGAAGATTGCTCAATTCATAAAGCTTTGAGTAATCTCTGCTTGAAATTCTCCGAAAATTTTCAACACGCTTGAAAAGTGCTCTTTCGATGACCTCTGGAGCACCATAACACTCTTCAAGTCTAGTCCATATCATCTCAAGACCCTTCAATGGCTGATTAATGTGTACTGACCTCATGCGTTTAGCGTGTTCAGCTGACTCTTTTCCCAACCATTTGACTAACAAGTCCATTTCTTCACTAGGTGTCAAGTTCAAACCACTTACAGCATTATGAAATTCAGATTCAGATTCCTTTATTAGTCCCCAAGGGGCAATTCAGTTTTACAGCCAACCCATCCATAATAGTTAAAATGCATTAACACACAATGTATAAAAGAGAAAAGAAGAAATAAATAATCACATTCACACATACTAGTATCTCACACTAGCACACACACACACACACACACACACACACACACACACACACACACACACACACACACACACACCTGCCACTGACTAAACAGAGCAGTGGAAAGCAAGAATCAGTTCCATGTAGTTATGTATTTTCGTTTAGCAGTCTTATAGCAGAAGGAATGAATGAGTTAGCATAGCGGTTAGTTTTCCGTATTGGCACATAATACCGCCGACCTGACTGCATAGTAAAAAATTCTATACTGAGTACATGATCTGGTTGGCACATTATTCTGTCTGCCTTTTGGAGAGCTCGTGTTTTCCAGGGAACAGAGATTGTTTAATTGGGTACCAGTAATTTTTGAGCATACCTTAACAATGTCGCTCAAACTATTTTTTATCTTTCACAGCTAGTCCATTAAATCAACACAGGAAAGAAAATGTTAATAGGCTCTCAATGAAGGCCTGATAGAATGTACATAACATTCTTTTACAGACCCCAAAAGAGTTTAGCTTGTTTGAACTATTTGAACATTTTCATTATGTCCTACACTTGGTTTTGGTTCATTACTATGCTTCCTAAAATCTATGATTACTTCTTTAGTTTTTGACACATTTAAGTCAAGGAAGCTGTCATCACACCATCTGACAAATTCCATAAGGGCACTATTGTGATCAGATTGGTTGCCCTGTAATAGGGACAACAGGGCTGAGTCGTCTGAAAACTTCACTAAATGGCTGTTCTCCCAAGATGACCTGCAGAACTACATGGTCAGTGTATAATATAAAAAGCAAGAGTGAAAGCACACAGCCCTGAGGAGAGCCTGTGTTTGAAACAATGACAGATGACATATTACCATTTACATAGACCTGCTGCCTTCTATTTGTTAAAAATGTTAAAACTAATAATAAGATGTGCTCGGGTAACTTAAAATGTGAGGCTAATCGTTCAACTAGGATGTGGGGCTGCATTTTGTTAAAAGCTGAACTAAAGTCAGCAAATAAAATTCTTACGCGTGAGGCAGGTTTCTCAAGATGTTTATAAAACCTGTCAAGAATGAAAAGCTTTGCATCCTCTACCCCCTTGCCCGCTTGATATGTGAATTGTAGTGGATCTAATTTGTCTACAGTTAGGAGGATGATTATGTCCTTTACGATTTTTTCAAAGCATTTCATTACCAGCGAAGTCAGTGCAATTGGCCTAAATTCATTGAGGTCTTTAGGAGATTTTGTTTTAGGGATAGGTATTACTGTTGATGTTTTCCATATGTCAGCTATATCCCCACTGTCAACACATTTTTGAAAGATAACTGTGAAAACCTCACTAAGCTGCTCGGCGCAATAGTGCAGTGTACGCCCACAGATGCATCAGGACCAGCAGCCTTTCCTTTTTTTGTATTTTTAAGTAATGTTCTGATTTTTGTCTCTGGTATTTTTTTATCCCTCTCTGAGGCATTAATGTCTCTCTCAGTGTAACTATACTATCTGAAAAAGACCTTTCAAACCTGCAGAAAAATTGATTAAAAGTATCTGGCAAATCGCCATCGTCTATGCCCTTCAATTTTATTTGTTGCCTTGTTCTGCCTACAGGCTGATTAATGGCTGCCATAGTTTTAATACCTTGCCAAGCTGCCTTTAGATCCCCACTGTTATATTGATTTTCAATTTTGTTCTAATACTGGATTTTTGCCTTCCTTATTTCATTTTTGACTTCTCTTGAGGCAGCTTTTATCTCTACAAGGTCCCCTAGATAGAATGTCTTTTTTTTCCTATTGATAACACTCTTCAATTCCTTCGTTACCCAAGGCTTATTATTAGGAGGCTTATACCACTTTTTTAGATGGAATAACCATGTCAACACAATATTTGACATAAGCAGAAATTGTTTCCGTGAGTTCATTAATGTCACTACAAGTCTCATAAAAACAATTCCAATCAGTGCATTCTAGACACCCCTGTAGGGAGGAAATACTGTCTTCGGTCCAGAGTTTGATGATTTTCTCCTCACGCTCTAGGCGTCTGAAAGCGGGCTTGTACACAGGCATCAGATAAATACTACTGTGGTAGGAGGCACCGAGTGGCGGCATAGCCAAGGATTTATAGGCCCCATTTACTGAGCCATGACAAAGATCTAAGGTGATATTCCTCTGCGTTGTAGAGCAAGTTATATACTGTTCATATGATTTTAAGGTTTTGTTTAAATTACAGTGGTTAAAATCTCCTATAAAAAACTTGGGGGCCTCTGGGCAAATAGAGTCCAATCTATGAGTGACATCCGCGATCACTTGCGTTGCAGTTGAAGCATTGGCTCGCGGGTGAATATACACAAGCATATAAAACAGCTGTTGGAACTCTCGTCGTAAATAGAATGGCCGCAGCGTCTTCACTGACCATGCGGCGCTAGCATGGGCATTCAACTGCCCTAAAACCTCCTCACGCCTAACTCGCTGTACACTACGCCTGCAACAGTTCAACTTTCAGTTCCATCACAGAAAAGGATGCCTCAATGTCACCTAGTGACCAATGTTAAATTATAAACTCAGGTCCCAGCCACAGAAACCCAACAGACAGTCGAGGTTGCATACAAAAAAATACACTATTGATGGGCCAGCAAGCATTTAAATAGAAACACTAATACGTAGAAGAAAGAGTTCACTAAAATCAAGTCTCTGAAACCCTTTTGAGAGAGGTTAGGATTCAGTGACTGGGTAGCTTCTCAGTGGTTTGCTCCAGCTGTCCTCCCTCAAAACAGTCAAACGGATGCGTCCAAAGGGTCACGGTAGTCGTCAGACCCACAGGAAAAAGTTACGGTACTCCAGGCAACAAGCAGCGAGCGTCGAGGGAGTTTCAAATGTAGCCACTCTGTCTTCGAGACAACGCCAGAACCATAGGATGGGTATTGCCAAGGCTAAAAGCAAGCAACCACAATGAACACCAACACCACCAGTAGCAGAAGAACACACATTCACACTGCGTGGTAATAAATTATAGTTACGGCCCTTCACGCAACAATAGCGAGCGTTGAGGGGGGTTCAAAGGTAGCCACACAGTCTTCAGGACCACGCCAGACACTGGAACCACAGGATGAATATTGCTGAGGCTAGGAACAAGCAACCACAATGAACACCGACACCACAGATAGCAGAAGAACACGCATTCACACTGTGTGGTAGAAAAATATAGTTACGGCCCTTCAGGCAACAATAGCGAGCGTTGAGGGAATCCAACTGCAGTATACCGGTGTTCGAGCAGCGAGGCCTGGAACCTGGGCTTAACAGTTACAGAGCAGGAGCATGCATTGACCACAATGGCAGCCGATCAACCACCACCAAGCAAGACCCCTTTCTCTTCCCAAGGACCAGGTTTTTATCTTCCTTCAACCCGAGCATGGCCAGCCGGTAAACAATTAGTTGGTAATTGAAATCATCAGCATCAAAGCAGAGGCAATAATAAAATTACTCAATGACAGGAAGTATCGCCCAAATATGGGTAAAAAGGTGGAGCATTATAACGAGATCTAATAAACTAATTTCATCACATTAGTACGGGAGGAAACACAATCCAAATATGGGCATAGTAGTGAACAGGAAGCAGGTTGCCAGGTTTGTCCATGAACGGGTGTCTAAAAAGAGTCAAATAGGGCAGATTAAGTAGTAGCCACAAGAAAACCCACTACAAATTTGATGCACACGCACAGTGAATAACCACTACAATTCAGAGTGCAAATATGTTCATGCACACAGTAAACACCATCACACATGATACACCACACACAGTAAGGCCCTAATGTCTCTTCCAATTAAAAACCAAAAAAAAGTACTGATTCAACCTGTGACATTTCCCCCCCCACACTTTTCTGGTGGTCGCCCCGACCACTATCTATATGTGCCCGTACCTGGTTAGGGGGTGCCCCCTGGTGGATCTTTGTGACTGCCTTGGTGCCCCAACTGTTGGACTCACCATAGGGAGGTTTGGCGGACAGGACACGGTTTCAGACTGTATTATATGCTCCAATTCACCTGTCAGTTCTTCGGTCAACGGGTTTGGAGTCTGTGCCGTTGGATCTACTCCACTAGCTGCAATCAATGGATCTCTCTCTGGGTTTGGTACAACTGAAGTGATGGCGGGGGTATGACCAGTGGGCTGGTGCTGATGTACTAGTGGAGTGACCATGACAGGATACCAGGACATGGCCTGTATTTGACTTGTAGATGGTTCCCCTTCTGAAGGTCCCTCCCTTGACATGTTAACCGGGCAACAGCGCAAGTTATTATGGTGAATGGTCTTAGTGGGGCCTTCATGACTTTCTGGACAAATTACATAGACCGGCCGATCGGCTAGAGGTCGGGCCACCACCACCCAAACATCCGGACCCCAACGCGTTGCCAGCTTGCCCTTGGCACGTCTTCGAAAATTCCTCGGAAGAATGCGTTCCCCTGGAAGAAGCGAATCCACTTTGGCCCGTCGATCATACCTTTGCTGGTCCTTCTGTTGCTGCCTCTCAGCATTTTCCTTTACTATGTTGTAGGCTTGTGTCAGAATTCTGTAGTGTTGCTTCACCCAATCTGACAGGGAATATCTTGGTACGGGAGGGGATGAGGCTACAACCCAGTCCACTGGGAGGCGCGCATTTTGGCCAAAGACGATGAAATGAGGGGTCATACCAGTGGAACCATGGGTGGTGTTATTATAAGCCTGCAGTAACGCAGGGAGAATCTGTGGCCAGTGGTTCTGATCAGCTCCTGAAAGAGAAATAAGGAGAGACAGCAAAGTTTGGTTAAACCTCTCGCACGCACCATTACCTTGAGGATGGTAAGAGGTGGTTCGGGACTGTTTACATCCATACAACTGGCACAGTTGTTCCATTACTGCTGACTGAAAGGCCCCCCCACGATCAGAGAGGATCCTTTCTGGGCACCCCACCACCTGGATCACGGCACTGTACAGGGCTTTGGCTGCAGTGGTCGCAGACTGGTCCTTCGTTGGTACTGCAAAGGCATACTTAGAGAAGAGATCAGTCATGACTAAGATGTACGGGAAATGGTCCCCGGGTCTTCCCAGTGACAGGTAATCTATTCCCAAAACCTCAAAGGGGTAGGATGTGGAAATTGGTACCAGGGGAGCTTTTACCTCAGGTCCAGGCTTCTGCCGGAGACAACGAGGGCATGTCAATTGCCTCGAGTTGCTGGCAGTATGATTCGCTCTGCACCACTTCCTGGTGTTGCTTAAGGGCCAATACGTACTTGTGTGAACAGACAACACCGCCACAGTAGCGTACATCAGCCGACAATGTAGTCTATGCTCCCGCTGTATGTCGCAACTCGCCCGCCATCTCCTCATACGGAGACAGAAGTGTCCAAGGTCGCTTCGTGCTGTTCACTTCCCGGGGATCGGAACTGTGCAGCCGACGAGCTCTCACGGTTTCAGCCTGTGCTGGAGTAGTTTTCTCTCCCTCCAGCAGGAGGCGTTGTAGTTGTTACAAGTGTTATGTTTAACCTTTACTAGCATGACAGTTAGAAATACAGCACATGTTGAAATATGACTGACAGCCGAATCCACTTCTGACGTGATCTACATTTTTCCTTCTTTGTTGTCTTACAGAAAAGCTGAGGCGTATGTCTTTGAGGAAGCGGCCACTGATCTTGAAGAAGAATCTGCATCGGGGTCCGTGAAGGTAGATTCCACAGAACGTACTCGCGACTATGTAAAACACCAAATAATCCTAAAGGCAGATTCAAGTCCATTTCGCAACACAGAGCACAATGATACTCTAACAACAACTGTCCCATACGAGCCACCAAAACAAGAACTAGGCAAGTCTACGGACACAGAGTACGTCCATCTACCCCCGGGTGCAGACAAACGTAAAGATGTTCCCCAGCTTTCCCAAAACATTCCTGTGCGGAAACTTTCATTTGGAGCATTACCGACACATAAAAGTACGGGATACACTCCACAACATGGCGATATGACTGATATAGCCAGGTTTCTAGCACGACGTGATTTGCTCACTGGCGGCCTCAGAAAGTTCAGTGACAAGCCAGGTGACTATTGGGGATGGAAATCTTCATTTAACAATGTTATTGATGATTTGAACCTGTCTGCTAGCGAAGAATTTGACTTAATGAGTGCCCTGGAATTTGCCTTGCCTTGCCTTGCCTTGCCTTATAAACTTCTCTATGGGAGTTTTCCGAACTCCCTGAAAACTGCAGTTGTCAAGCCCCTCCTGAAAAAGAGCAATCTGGATAAGACCATATTAAACAACTATAGACCGATCTCAAATCTTCCTTTCATTGGCAAGATCATTGAAAAAGTTGTCTTCAATCAGCTGAACAAATTCTTAAGCTCGAATGGATACTTTGACTACTTTCAATCTGGTTTCCGACCGCATCACAGCACAGAGACAGCGCTCATAAAGATAATAAACGATATTCGCTTAAATACTTCTTCTTCTTCTTCTTGATTATTTATCTCAAACAATCAACATAGATACACAGTAAACATAACAATAATTAAAACCACAAAATAAAACAACCACCAAAAGAATAAAAAAAAATAAAAAAAATTTGTTTGAGAAGGAGCAGGCAGAAGCAATTAGCTTATTTAAACCTGCCCCTATTTAACAAAAATAATAATATTACAAAGCAAATAAATACACAGTTACAGCCTACATTTTTCTCAGATCTCACATAACTCACAACAATACCTTAACCACAATACTTTCACATTGCAGATTTAGTCCTGTGTTTCAGTCTATGCGTATCTATATTGGTCTAATCAGAGCCGGCGCCAGCCGAGCGCTGATGAGGGGGCGTCTGAAATACTGAGAGGGGGCGTTAACGCACGTCACCACTTTTTGCCAGGGTCTCCCCACCACTTTTTAAAACATCTTTGCGGCAGCAAAGCGCGCTAAAATGTTTTTTCTAGCGCTACAAATGTTTTTTTTTTTTTAAATCAAGTGATCAAAGTGCTTGCTGCTTCGATCAGTGAAGCAGATACATTGTTGTCTTGTGGCTCGCACGCGCGCTTCAATCCGTTGCGGAGACTAACGTTTCGTTCTGGTAAAATCACAAAAAAATGTGCAAAACACCCTCACACACACACACACAGTCACACACGCACGTGACAAGCAATGACGCGTCACCATGGAAACATTAAAGTGACAGATTCTAAATAACTGTTTCCTTGGAAAACTCACGCAGTTAGAATATTTTAAACTTACGTGTGAAAGGGTAACTAAAATATTAATTTAGCTTAATATTCACAAAAATAAGAAAATGTGAAAATTTAATTGGCAAATGTGATTTTTAAATAGCATATTTTATCAGTAAAATCCTGTTTACATTCATGGTGATATGAGGGGGCGGGAGAGTCCCGTTGAGGGGGCGTCGCCCCCTCACGCCCCCCCATGGCGCCGGCCCTGGGTCTAATAATGATTTCTTTAATCTACTTTTGAACCAAATGATATTATGGCTCTGTTTGATGTCATTATCCAGTCCATTCCATATGGTTACCCCAAAAACTGATATACACATGTTTTTAATAGCAGTTCGCACAAGAGGTTGTTTGAACATATAATATCCTCTTAGATGATATCCCCCAACTCTTTCATTAAACATTGCACTTATGTTACCTGGTAAATTATTTTCTTTGACTTTAAACATAAATTGAGCAGTTTCAAATGTAACAATGTCCATAAATTTTAACAAATGTGAATTAAAAAACAAAAGATTAGTGTGCTCATAATACCCAGTATGATTCATTATTCTGATTGCTCTTTTTTGTAGTGTGCAAATATTTTGTAAATTACTTTTATAGGTATTTCCCCAAACTTCCACACAGTATAACATATATGGCAAAATAAGTGTGCAGTACATAGTATGTAATGTATTTTTGTTCCATATGTATCTGGTTTTACTCAATATACCAATAATCCTGGCCATCTTCATGCACAAATTTTTGATGTGGGGCTTCCAGCACAATTTATGGTCAAGTACAACACCCAAAAATTTACATTCATAAACTCTTTCAATTATTTGGTTATCAGTTACTAGTCTAACATCTGTATTTATATTACGATTCCAAAATACCATAAATTTAGTTTTGTTCAAGTTGAGTGATAACTTATTTGAATCAAACCAAAGTTTTAGTTTATTCATTTCGATTGTTACCACTTCCATCATCTGTTGTAGATTGTCCCCACAACAAAAAACATTTGTATCATCAGCAAAAACAGTAAATTTAAGTACATTTGATACTTTGAAAATATCATTTAGATAAAGAATAAACAGTTTGGGGCCTAAAACTGACCCCTGTGGGACACCAGAGGAAATGCTGAGGCTTACTGACCGGTAATTACCCATTTGTACAAACTGACTCCTATTTTCCATATAATTTTTTATCCAATTATAGCCCACTACTCTGATGCCATACCTTTCCATTTTTTTTTTAACATAATTTCATGATCAACAGTATCAAAAGCTTTTTTTAAATCAATGAAAATCCCTACTGCATATTTTTTATTTTCAATACAATTTGTTAATCTGTATACTAACTCAATTAGTGCCATAGACGTTGATCTACCAGATCTAAATCCATACTGACTGTCCGTTAGTAAGTTGTTTTTATCAATGAAATTATCTAGCCTTTTAACAAATAATTTTTCGAGTATTTTTGATAACTGAGAAAGCAAGGATATCGGTCTATAATTATTAAACGCATGTGAATCACCTGCTTTATACAATGGGATGACTTTTGCCAACTTCAATTTTTTGGGAAATACTCCTGTTTTAAATGATAAATTATATGTATGATAATGGATCTACAATTCCGTCAATTACTTTTTTTACTAGTGACATATCAATGTCATCACAATCTTTTGACGTTTTATTCATACATTTACTTATGATCTCTATAATTTCCTTGCCCTCTACAATTCCCCAAAAAATGAGTATTTCATCCCTGTGTGTTTTATATCTTTGGCCAGTTTAGGGCCCACATTTAGAAAAAATGTATTGAATCTGTCAACCACCACATTCATATTTGTCAACTGTATGTCATTGTCCTTGAAATATTCCGTATAATTATATTTATTATGTCCTTTTGTAATAATAGTGTTTATTGTATTCCATATTCCTTTCACATTATATTTATTTTTCTCTAGTAAATTATTGTACATAATTATTGAGGGTACTTACATACCCTCATTATGTTAGTTAATTTGTTTTTATATTTCTTATATTTTAACTCCAATACTTTCGTTCTATATTTTATAAAATTCCTATAAAGAGTTTTTTTTTACAAGCATTTTGAATCAATTTAGATATCCAAGGTTTTTCTGGATATTTCCTTTTACTGCAATATGGTTTTATTGGACAGTTTTTATTATATAAAGTTATGAATATGTCTAAAAATAATTCATTTGCAATATTAGGGTCAGCTTCATTAATTACTTCATTCCAATTGAACTTAATTAATTCCTTTCTAAATGCAAATATAGTTTCTTCAGTTCTCAGTCTCCTATATTTAATTTCGTTGCACTCTCTTTTTCCACTATAGTTACAGTCATAAATCACAAAGATTGGCAGGTGGTCACTTATATCATTAATTAATATTCCACTTAAAGAATTACTTTCAACATTGTTTGTAAAGATATTATCTATCAGAGTGGCACCATTACCAGTTATTCTAGTTGGTTTAGTGATTGTTGGAAAAAGACTCAAACTATACAATGTTTCAATAAACTCTTCCGTCAATTAGTGATTGTTGGGGTTTAATAAATCAATATTAAAATCCCCACAGATATAGCTTATTTTATGCTTTACTTTATTAAACATGTTTTCCATTTTTTCTATAAACATTTTAATGTTAGATCCTGGTTTCCTATATACACAACTAACTAAGACATTCTTCGTTTTTTCCATACATAATTCTATTGTGATACACTCCATTATATCATCAATGAATACTGACATGTTATCAACAACTTTGTAAATAATACCTTTGTCAACAAAAAGCGCCTGCCCCCCCACCACAACTACTCTCTCTATTCACGTAATTAAATTCATATCCCTGCAACTCAAAATCCATGCCCTTATCGGCATTTATCCACGTTTCAGAAATGGCTATAATATTAAAGGGTTTCTTGAATTGTCCTAAATATTCCCTTATACTCTGGAAATTAGAATATAGACTTCTACTGTTGAAATGAATGATAGAGATGCCATGCTCGTGTTAAATATTATTGTTAAACTGTTGCTCTGTATAATAGCCACAGTTGTTATGCAAGTTATCATAAAAATTATTTTCGGGATCGATATTCTTATCAAAGTCAGTTATACGTTGGTCAGTATCAGAACATCTACTATATTGAAGATCAATCATATTGTTAGACATGACAAAAGCTACTGAATCAACAATGGTAGGAGCAAAATAATATGAGAGCTACATGATCAAACTCCAAGAAGTTTGATCTACTATAAACTACTTTCTAACTTTTCGAGCTGCTCAATGCTTCTGATACTCATAACTTTAGCCTGCTCTGAAGTACCATTCATTTTAACAAACACCTTGCAGTTTGCAGTCCAAGTAGCTTGAATGATCCCTTTCTTCTTCAAGAACCTTGCCTTTCTTGCAATTTCTGCATTTGTTTTGGTTAAATGCTCATTAATATAAACATTTAAGCCCTTCAATTTACGGCCCTGCCTGAGCAGGTCAATTTTATGCTTTCTGTTAGGAAAGCGGACAATAACAACGTGATTATCTTTCTGGTTCCTTGTTGGAATAATATGGCATGCCTCGATTTTGTGTCTGTTTATAGATATATTTTTATCATGGAGGAAGGCTGTTACCTGAGCCTCAGTTGAGTCACAGTCCGCGCTCTCGTCTTGTATCTGTCCATTCACAGCGTGAGCGTGGCTTAATCTTCAATCCAGTTATCAAAACGTCGTTCATTCGAGTATACTGCTCCAGGTCTAAAACTCGAGCTTCCAAGAAGTTAACCTTGTTCAGCTGTTCCTCATTTCGCTTTTTAAGTTCTGTGATTTCACTCATGAGATTTAAAATAGTACGCTGTTGGTTGGCTATAGTCGCCAGTTCCTCACCCATCATATTCATGGCTGCTTTTAACTCCTCAATGTCTTTTTTTATTTCTTTTGTGGCCATCTTGTTGTTGATACCTGAAACACAGTCTGAGCAGCAACGCAGGACCGGCAGTCGCTCTGCCTCGAGTTAGCGAGTCCAACCCGAGTCACTCCACAGCGACTACACCGTCCTCAGGGAAATTCACGCAATTAAAGCCTCTCCCGGCGTCCTCAGCAGCAACTCCTGGTCTCCCCCGACCAGCTTCTGGGTCACCTTGCTCCGGAAAATGGTCGCCTTCCTCGGCGACCACACCGTCGGAAGCGGCCTCCTCTCAGGTTCAGTTAAAGAAAGATAGATAAAGACAGGACGAGAGCAGGTCTACAATGTGTTTCTTTACCCGGACAAACAGACAGAGAGATTTAACAGGACTAAAAACAAAAAAAAGACATCAACTTAATGTAGATCAGTTATTTGTCCATTTAGTGCCCAACATCTGTTTAATTCCTCTTCCTGTCATTCCAAATCAAAAATACTGACACAAGCAAATTATCAGTTCTAGTACTACTCGACCTCAGTGCAGCATTGCAGCATGAAGTAAACGATTGGATGTGCCAAAACTTTCTTCAGTTAAACAAAGACAAAACTGAAGTAATTGTGTTTGGAAACAAAGTTGAAGTTCTCAAGGTGAACGCATACCTTCAGTCTAGGGGTCAAACAACTAAAAATCAAGTCAGGAATCTGGGTGTGTCTCTAGAGTCAGACCTTAGTTTCAGTAGTCATGTCAAAGCAAAAAAATATTGCAAGAATTAGATGCTTTGTTTCCAGTCAAGACTTAGAGAAACTTGTGCATGCTTTCATCACCAGCATTGCAGCTCATACAGAACGCTGCTGCCAGGATTCTGAGCAGAACCAGAAAATATGAACACATCACACAAGTCCTCAGGTCTTTACACTGGCTGCCAGATACATATAGAATTGATTTTAAAGTATTATTACTGGTATATAAATCATTCAATGGCCTAGGACCTCAATACATTGCAGATATGCTCACTGAATATAAACCCAACAGATCACTCAGATCACTAGGATCACATCAGCTAGAAATACCAAGGGTTCACTTGCATGGTGAGTGTGCTTTTAGCTACTATACCAGCCGTAGCTTGAACCAGCTTCCAGAAGAGATTAGATGTGCTCCTACAGTAGTCACATTCAAATCCAGACTCAAAACACATCTGTTTACCTATGCATTTACTGAATGAGCACTGTGCCACTGCTCGTCTGACTGTTTGTACTGTATTTTATTTAATGTTTTAATTATTCTGATTTCATTTGATTATTTCTGTATTTTATCTTTTATTCTAAACTGTTTTAATTTTTCTGATTTCTTTTGTTTTAATTTCTTCTATGTAAAGCACTTTGAATTACCATTGTGTATGAAATGTGCTATATAAATAAATTTGCCTTGCCTTGCCTTGCCTTATTGATCAAATGGCTCGGAGCAGAGTCCGTTCAATATGCAAAACGTCTGACAGCAGTGTATATTAACAGAACCTCCAAAGGATAGGGCAAAGTATGGGAAAGACTGGACGAGTGCTATGGCTCGCCCGAAGCCCTGGAGAAGGTGCTACTCAACAGACTTGAGCGTTTTCCGAGAATCTCCAACAAAGACCCATACCGCTTGAGAACTTCAGGATACTCTCCTAGAGATAGAGGCTGCAAAGGACGAATGCTGTATCCCAGGCCTACTGTACCTCGACACTGCAAGGGGCATTCATCCTGTTGTGGAGAAGTTACCCTTCGGAATGCAAGAAAAGTGGATGACGTATGGCTCTAAATACAAGGAGGAGCATTCTGTATCGTTTCCACCATTCTCAGCATTTGTCGCCTTCATTAGCAGGGAATCAAAAATGTGCAACGACCCAAGCTTTAAGCATTCAGTGCAACCCGGTCTTGTACCCATTAAGAGGAGGTTTCAGGACAAGCAGGGTAAGAGAGAAGCAATCTCAGTCATCCGGACCGAAGTGGTCAGCACTGAGCCAAATCCAACTGCAGGAACACACATCCATGACCCAAATAAAGAATGCCCAATCCACAAGAACCTCACGCACTTAAAAAATGCAGAGCTTTCAGAGAAATGCCTTTGGAGGAGCGTAAGGTCTATTTGAAGAGGAATCTGTTATGTTTCCGATGTTGTGCATCCACTAATCATCAGGCAAAAATATGTAAAGCCGAGACCTTTTGTGAGCCTGCTTCGACAACGGCGGGGAGTGCAATATAGCTTTACCTATGGCCACGTCTACATGTACGCAAGTCTGTGGGAGTGAAGTTGAAAGTCAGTCATGTGGCAAGATCAGTCCTGTATTCATTTATCCACAGGACTGCCCTGAGAAGAAACTAAAAACCTACGTTATTTTGGACGATCAAAGCAACAGGTCACTTGCCAGATATTCAATCTTCGATACGTTTGGCATCACCAAAGGCTGCTTTCCATACAAGTGGAGAACCTGTGCAGGCCTTGAGGAAGCCACGGGGAGGAGAGCATACAACTTCATCGTCAAATCTGTTGATAGCAAGTCACGCCTAAAGCTCCAAGCACTTATCGAATGTGACATGCTGCCGGACAATCGCAATGAGATTCCTAGACCTGAAGCTGCTCGTAACCATCCCCACCTCCAAGACATTGCATCCGACATTCCAGATGTTGATCCTGACGCTAAGATCCTGCTTCTCATTGGTAGGGATGTTATTCAAGCACACAAAGTTCTTGACCAACGCAATGGACCCCCAAATGCGCCCTTTGCTCAGAAGCTAGCTCTAGGATGGGTGATTATTGGAAACATTTGTTTGGGTGGAGCTCACAAACCCGTACAGGCAAGCGTTTTCAAGACGAACATTTTGGACAATGGTCGCCCGAGTCACTTCCTTCCATGCAAGAACTTCATCCAAGTAAAGGAACGCATCATCCCACAAAGCCACAATAAGGTCAGTTTCCCTAACCATATTAAGAACACGTCCATCGGAGAAACCGTGTTCCAACAAACAAGTTTGGATGAGAGACCTGGTTACTCTCAAGAAGAAACAGCCTTCATGCAGATAATGAATAAGGAAGTCTATCAGGACAATACAAATAGTTGGGTTGCTCCGCTGCCCTTTCGTTCACCTAGGCCACGCCTTTCCAACAACAAGCAGCAAGCCGTCCAGCGCCTAGCTTCAGTTCGTCATATGCTGAACAAACGTCCTCACATGAAAAGTCACTTCCAGGAATTCATGCAAACCCTTTTTGACAATGGCCATGCGGAAATAGCGCCACCCCTTACTGGACAAGAAGAGTGTTGGTACCTTCCCTTCTTTGGAGTGTATCACCCCGCAAGCTGGACCAAATAAGGGTTGTCTTCGACTCTTGTGCGCGATATGAAGGAGTGTCCCTTAATGATGTCCTTCTTACCGGTCCGAATCTCAACAACAGCCTGCTGGGAGTGCTCATGCGGCTTCATGAAGAGAAGGTAGCCGTAACAGCTGATATTAAGCAAATGTTCCATTGCTTTGAGGTCAGGGAGGACCATCGGAAACTTTGCGTTTTCTCTGGCACCAGAATAACGACATGGAACAACCAATCGTGGAGTACCGAATGACGGTACATGTCTTTGGCAACAGCCCATCGCCTGCAGTAGCAATCTATGGACTCAGGAGGGCATCAGAAGATCAAGAGAAAAGAGACAATATAACAAAACATCTTGTGGAACGTAATTTTTATTTCGATGATGGGCTTGTCTCCTTGCCTCATCTAACTTGAGGCTGCATAAGATTGCCTCTAATGACATCACAGTAATGATAGCATTCTCCAAAGAGGATCTCGCAAAGGGTCTGAAAGATCTCGACCTAGGCGCAGACAGTCCACCAATGCAAAGAAGTCTTGGAATAAACTGGGACATTGCAACAGATGAGTTCACCTTCCAAGTGTCTTCCGCTGAGAAGCCCTACACTCATAGAGGGGTACTATCAATCAATAACAGCCTGTACGACCCTCTAGGCTTCGCAGCTCCGGTCAGCATCAAAGACAGAGCCCTTTTGAGAGAGCTTTCAACAAATGCAGGTGAATGGGACGACCCACTTCCAGAACAAATGCGAGAAGAATGGAGTTCATGGACGGAATCCCTGAAGCATCTTGAAAAAGTGCGAATACCAAGAATGTATACATCCATATCCTTCTGTGGTGCAGCCAAAATTGAGCTCTGTATATTTTGTGACTCGTCCACCAAAGCTATTGCTGCCGTAGCTTATGCAAAGGTCACAGATACAGAAGGCAAGAGCGAACTTGGATTTGTGTTTGGCAAAGCTAAACTTGCCCCACAACAAGAGATAACTATCCCGAGGCTGGAACTATGTGCAGCTGTTCTTGCCATCGAGATTGCAGACTTGATTTCAGAGGAGATTGATGTTCCATTCCATTGTACAAGGTTCTTCACAGACAGCAAGGTAGTACTTGGATACATACACAATTAATCCAGAAGATTCTATGTCTTCGAGTGTAACCGAGTTCAAAGGATTAGAAAATCATCCAGCGCAGAACAATGGAACTACGTGCAGACAGATTTAAACCCAGCGGATGTAGCTTCCAGGTCCATTCCAGCAAACACTGATGTCCAGCATGTGGCTCAAAGGACCAGATTTCCTGCTACAAGCACACAAGAAAGAGACCAAGTGCTGTTTTGAGTTAATCAGTCCAGACTCTGACCCTGAGATTTGCCCTACGTTGACGGCCTTTGCAACTCGTCTCACAGACTCTTTCCTAGATCCAAGTCGCTTTGAGTCCTTCTCAACTTGGACATCACTGCTTAGAGCAATAGCAAGACTCGTTCATATCACCAGATGCTACAAGGGAAATACTTATGGAAGCAAGTGTCAAGGTTGGCATATTTGCAAAAGTCCCACCCCAGAGGACTATGGGAAAGCAAAAAGCGTTATTCTGAGCTGTCTTCAACACTTATCCTGAAGTCTTTGCATGCATCGAAGCCCAGAAAGAGATACCAAAGCAAAATCCACTCAGAAACCTGTCGCCCTTCAAAGATGACGATGACTGCTTTAGAGTTGGAGGTCATCTTTCACAAGCCGACATGCAAAATGAAGCACATCCTTTCATCATCCCAGGAAAGCACCACGTGAGTACACTACTGGTACGGCATTATCACCAAAAAGTACAGCATCAGGGACGCCATTTCACAGAGGGCGCTGTAAGAACAGCCGGATTATGGATTGTTGGCGGAAAACATTACATCAGCTCCATCATTCACCACTGTGTCAAATGTCGCAAACTGAGATGGAACACAGAAACCCAAAAGATGTGCGACCTACCAATTGATCGCGTAACTGTCTGCCCACCATTTACTTACGTTGGTGTCGATGTCTTCAGACCCTGGACTATCAGTTCTCGTCGAACTCGTGGAGGTCTTGCCAATAGTAAGTGCTGGGCCGTCATTTTTACCTGCTTGGGTACCAGGGCCATCCATGTCGAGGTAATCGAGTCAATGGAGTCATCCGGTTTCATCAACGCCTTACGACAGTTCATCTCCATTCGTGGACCAGTAAAGCAACTCAGGTCTGATTGCGGAACCAACTTCCTGGGTGCATGCAAGGAGCTTGGTATGACCTCAAACCAGTGTGATAACCCAGAGATACGAGATTTCTTGGATAAGAGTGAATGCACTTGGGTCTTTAACCCACCTCATGCCCCTTACATGGGAGGAAGTTGGGAGCGCATGATTGGGATTGTGAAGCGTATTCTCGACTCAACGTTAACTACCAACTCAGTTCAGCTGCTTACCCATGAAGTTCTCGTAACCCTTCTTGCAGAAGTAACCGCCATTGTGAACTCTCGACCTCTCATTCCTGTCTCATCTGACCCCGACTGTCCCTTCATTCTTACACCTGCTACGCTCCTCACCCAAAAGACTGGATCTCCACCTATCCCTCCTGGAAGCTTTGGCAAGTCAGACTTGTACGAACGCCAGTGGAGACAGGTGCAGCATCTTTCTAATGTCTTTTGGCACCGCTGGAGAACTCAATACTTGCCAACGTTGCAAGATCGAAGAAAATGGCACACGAACAGGCCAAATCTACAAGTAGGAGATCTTGTACTTCTCAAAGACAAAAGCCAAAAGATGCCAATGGCCCATGGGAGTTGTGATCAATACCTTCCCCAGCCGAGATGGAAAAGTCAGGAAAGTAGAGATAAAAGTTGTTTCTGGGGGTACGTGCAAATCTTTCTTGAGACCAGTTGCAGAGACTGTACTTTTGACGTGATCTACATTTTTCCTTCTTTGTTGTCTTACAGAAAGCATTGCTTGTGAGTATTTTATGTTTAATATGAGTCTTGAAAACAATATTTGTGAAATTTTTTGTTAAACAAGATTATATTTGATAGTTTTTAGTTTTGATGAATGTTAGCCAGACTTTGCATAATTATATGTGAACATACATTAAAATACATGCTGTTTATTTGTTTCTTTTTGTAGTTTCACTCTGTCGATTATTGAAGGATACGTCACTAAAAAGACATCACAACTGTAAATTGTCAAGGAGTTTATCTATCTGCATAGCTGTGTCTGAGTCTAACAGTGAGGGCAGAATACAGCCACTCCCAGGCGAATGGAGACTCCATCCCCAGTCGGTTCAGCTGATTTGGGAACAGTTCGGTGACGCACAGGTAGATCTGTTTGCCTTCCCACGACTCTTCCCATTGTAGCCTGCTTTATTCTCTGGCCGAGGGCACGCTCGGCACGGATGCACTGGCGCACAGCACCCAGTTTGCCCGATTTGTGTCGTGCTTCTCCTACAGTTGGGTTGGAGCGAAGGCTGTCTCTCTCCACCCTCTGTTTTGTGCCACTATTGCCGCACAGTTGAAGGTAAGTCCTTAGGGAAGCATGAGCTGGTCACCAGGTCCCTCTTAGAATCCCTCTTCGGACCTCACAGTGGTTATTTTTCCTGCGAGAGCTCCCCTTGAGCCTTTGCAGCCAACCAGTCTATGTGATAATGTTCTGGTTACATTGGCCCCTATCAGAGGCTAGGGGGCCTGTTGGCATTTCGGCTGACGAAGCGTGCCTGTAATTCGGGCCGGCTACTCTCACGTGTTCCTGAGACCTCGGCCTTGATACGTGCCCAAGGTTACCACCTACCAGGTGCTGAACCTGCAAGCGCTGCCCTCGGAGGAGGCAGACCCAGCTGACGCTGCCCTGTTTAGTATGCACCTCGCTTACATAGACAGTATGCAGTGTTCGTTGCCTCACTTATTTTTTTTATTATTATTTTCTTAAATATAAAGGTTGTTATGGTTAAATATTGGTTGTGGTATACAGTGTTATAAATAAAGGTGTGTGAAAGGTCTTTCTCTCTCTCTCTCTCTCTCTCTCTCTCTCTCTCTCTCTCTCTCTCTCTCTAGATTTAGTGACAAACCTGCGAGCCTTTTGTTGAAATGTTAGCCAATACAGACGGATTACGCCACTAGGCAGCAGCTATATATAAAGGGGGCTGTTAGCCGCATTTGTACAGTTGAAAAAGACATGCTTAGGTATCAACAGGGAAGCAGGTAGCTGGTAAAAAGATTTGAAAACACAAATAGAAATGCATTAAGGTACGTTTTTAAATTTGTTTTTATAGCCGTCTCTTTGTCCGTATAAAATGGAATACATCATCTCCTGAAAAGCGTTATTCCTGTTTTAGATAGCTAATTCGCTGCTCGAATACAATTTCTCAAGATAAAAACAACAGTGTCTCGCAAAGCCACGAGGAAAACCTTTGGTCCTGAACATTTAACATCATGACAAGGTATAACTTTTTATTGTGCTTAACGGTTCTTATTTCTTTGGGACTGTCCGGGAGCGATGAGCCGGACCTCTTTCTGCCCCCAGTGAGCGAGATGTCCTCGGATGCTGGAGTCTCTCTTTTTGATGTTGAGGACGTGGACTCTCCTGAGTGTTCCGCGTGCGTTTGGAGAGAACAGAGCAAAGTCTTACGGCTGGAAACAATCAAATCACAAATCCTTAGCAAACTGCGCTTAAAACAAGCGCCCAACATCAGCAGAGAGGTGGTTAATCAGCTTCTTCCCAAAGCACCCCCGCTGCAACAGCTCCTGGACCATCATGACTTCCAGGGGGACGCATCCTCCCTAGATGATTTCTTGGACGCCGATGAGTATCACGCCACCACCGAGTCTGTCATCACCATGGCCTCAGAGCGTGAGTTACAAAACTTAAATTTGTTCAGTTGTTTAAGGTATAACGCTTAAGATAATGACCGTCTAATCGAAAACACGCTCTCAGTGTTCTTTGCTTCCTTTAAATGAATTTATAGCCTACGCAACTATTTAAAAGTAGTGTCAAATTGCCTTTTATTTATTTAAATATGGTGTAAGCGACAGTTAGTGGTCATGAAAGACATGGATTCATAAAAAATACAGTGTACAACAGTAGCCTTTGTCTAAATATTTTTAAAGTATTTTATTATTCATACAAAAATGTTTACACATATAGCCTACAAATATATGAATGTAATCTATGAGTGACCGCTAATCATTTTGAAAGCCGTCTCACTTGGTTGCGCCCGTGTCCGTGTAATAATTCAATAATGACAATGTAATTTAAGACATGACAGAAAGATGCGCTGAATGTAGCCACGTTCGAACACATTATAGCCTACTAGATTATGTTAAAAATAAAGAGAAGTAGCCTATTGCAGCAGATTATTAATTAGAGAGTTGCATTATAAATTGTGCGCCTTAAAAGCAGTTGTGTTAGAAACGTAATGCACAAGCAGGTTCTCCTGCCGTTAGACTCTGCTTGAAAAAGTGTCCCAAAATACTATTGTTTCCCCTAAATAGGCAGCAGTGCCATACGACAGCACTTGCCTTTTAAATGTGAAGTTTATAGGCATAGCCCGTTTTTTCACCTCAGTGGGGACACAAAGCCCGTGGAGGAGTTTTGGGTCGAGGGGAGTGTGTGACCTTTCCGCTGAGAATAGCCGGGGTTCAACAACATTTACACACATAATGTATTCCGCACAAGGCAGATGAAAAGCCAAGCAAATAATCCGTTTTTTTTCCTGACCAGACTGAACAAAGATAGGTTTGTGTTCCCCTAACTAACCTCTGCGTTGATTGTCACACAGCCCACGTTCCCGCTGGCACAATAAACACGCTTGACATTCAGGGGACGAATCACATAAATGATCATTTAACGGCTGCAGAGCTTATAGATGCCTTTTATAAACACCGTTTTGTTGCCAGAGATTATTGTTATAGCGGTGCAGTATGAGAGCAGCATGACAAACTGACATATTAGTCATTTATACCAGGATGGTTCAACGAGTGCATTTGCTCATGTATTTAACAGCAAGTTGTCCTACTTACTTTTGAAATTTTAACTTAAAATTTAACGTAAAATTATAAGTTATATTGTAGTTCCAGTCATCTTTCTGTTCTTTTTTAGTTTATGTAGAGGATTCTTGTTGGTCCTTAATCTAAAAGTTATATTGGATATTGTAGTGTAATCTTTAACAGAAGCCTTCTTGTGTTGGAATAATGTCTACTGATGAATTCAAGGAAATCTCAATATTAGAGTTTTAAAATCCTTTAAATTAATTTTACCTTTCAACTTCTTTTGATGTTCTACAGGGATTACAGTTCTAGTTCGATTTAGAATGAGTCAATCTTAAACCTATGAAATACCAAAATATTTGTTTTCACTTTGTTAAACAAATTAATATTTGTTAAAGGTTAAATTAAATATCATACAAATTAAACAATCTTCCCAGTTTTGATTTGAACATTTTGATACTTTATAGTTTTTTACAGTATATCTTTACTACTTTCTTTCATTATTTTTCAGCAATCCTTGTTTCTTCTGCTTCTCTCTACCATACCTGTAATCTTGATCGTCTAACCAATCACTTTGTTTAAAACATATGCACTCAAACCACCAAAATTAAGTGATTAATAAAATAGTACGTATCAAAATTACGATATTCAATTGTGAAATAGACATGGTACTCAAAACATTGTTCCTCTAGTTAGTGCAATGGAAAGTGTCAAGTATTAAAATAAGATTTCCCCACTGTTACCAGCTTATATTTTGGGTGTCAGATATTGTGGTGGATATTGTGTTTAGATGTTGCACTGGTAGGTTTTGCTCTGCCTCTGTTCTGAATTTGACTGTCAGGCAAGAGTAGAAAATCTACCCTTGGAACTCATTTGTCACCTGTCTATTTAGAACCCTTGTGCTTTCATAACAGTCAGGGGTTTTTTTGACAGTAATTTGTCGGCTTACACCCTCAACCTCCCTCCCACACAATCACATACCAACCTCCCTTCTACATTGATTTCACTGACTTGTTTAACCAATTACAATGTGCTAAAATACATTTCCAAACGGTGGTCAATATGCTCTACTAATGGCCTGAAAGTTATAAGAGAATGAATTACCACAGAAATAAAATTTGAATTGCCATAACTTCTCTTTTTGTTCCCCAAATATTTTACTCTGTAGTACACTCCCAAAGAAACACATTCATCAAGTCAGAGAGGAAAAGGCCTCCTATTGACAAGAAGGGTCAGAGAGTTCACAGCAATGTGATATATTGGATGAGGAGCTAATTAACCTCTTCAGGTCTTTTTCTTTGACCGCAAAAGAGAACTAGTAGATTAAACACTACTACCCCCACCTAAAATGTCAAAAAGGACGGGTAGGAGATTAAACAACACTACCAAATGCTGCCTCCCCCATCTAAAATGTCTCTTTCTCTCTCACACACAAAGTCACATGCAGACTTATATACACACACATTCACAAACACTAACCCACTAACCACTCCCAACTAGAAAAAAAGGTCTTTTATTGTGTTGACCCTATAAAAGGGTAATTTCCTGAAGGTGCAGGAACCATAAACATTAGGAGAGAGAATGCTAAAAAGACAAGACGGTTGTCCGACCATCCTCTGATCAATGGGAAGTGTGTGGGAAGTTGTTTTTTTTACTATTAATTAACCGTGTGAACACCTGTGTCTGAGACTACTTTCATTCTTCCCTGTTCATCTAAGAGGATGAAAGAGGGATTGAATAAAGGAAGAAAGCAAGCTCATGTTGAAAACTTTTCTTTTCCTGTTTTGTAAACATAAAATAAAAAGTGAAGAAGTTAAAGTGCTGTAGAAATAACACTAAATGTAGTCCATATTTGTTTTTTGTTTTGTTTTTTTTGTTTTTGGGGGGGGGGGCTAATAAACGTTCAATGGAACTGAAGTCTATTATACCCTGGGTACAATTTCACTGCTCTCTCAAGAATGCCTCTCTTTCTTTCATTCATTCTCTTTCCTCTTCCCACGGTTCAATGCTTCTCCTCCCCTACTGGAGCAATTCCAGACCCAGACAAGCAGGTACTGAAGTCATCACATGCAACAAATAAAACTGTATATTTGAACATAATAAATACAGCTCTTTAAAGTAAAATATAGTATACATATATACTGACAACTCAAAAGTTGTGTAGTATTATGTAGCAAACTTAATTTTTTTAAGGACTAATGTTATAAAGCTCTCCATAGAGTCAGAAATGTAATGCCTAAGCTTACACTAAAGTGAGTGTAATCTCAGTATTTCAATCTATCTGTCTTAAAGCTTTAATTTCAAGCACAAAAATTTATTTTTATATATATATATAATATAATTTATTTAGCTTGAAATAAAAGTTTATAATGTTGTGATTAATCTCCTGAATGGTTTGTTTCATGCTTTATAACACTTAAACAAAGACTTTTAAAAAATCCCTGGGACAAAATGAACGGAAAAAATACTGTTGCAGCTGGGCACTGTTGTCAGAGGTTTGTGTGAATCGATGTGGTATTAGAATGTAATGACCAGTTGTTTAGCATCGAACAACCAATCATAAACTGAACAACACTTGCATCATTAAATACACATTGCAAAGTCAAAGAAATTTTCACATGCTTTAATTTCTACATTTCATTGAAAAATTTTCAACAAATTGAACTGAAGAATAGAGAAGGCTAATGCCTTTAAACAGGCTGTGTGCTTTGTACATCCAGTCAATAATACTGACATGCATAGACATATGCAAATGCATGATCTCATGAGTTTTCGTGAGTATTTTTACATAAAGTGTGGTTCTATCACACGTACATTTACTTACGGTTTCACACACACTATACATACTATACAATATTGACGAATTGGCAGATAAAATCCTCTACATTCAATTTAATTTAATTTCCTTCCGTATCAGAGAGAAATGTAGTAGCATTATGATCTGCCAGTTGTGGGTCTTTCATGCAGAGAACTCTCCTCATGTGTTTGCAATTTGCATAATAATTCATTTAAAATTGAATGGCCAAACGTATCATTACAAGTTCACAATGCTGTTTCAGATAAAATATAATGTGGATAACATTGAATAAATGTCTTTTCGCCAGGTTAGATACTGATAATCACTCAAACCCCCTTAACTAATGGTGCATTCAAGTCCTCCTGGGAAGTCGTGTATACGACGTCAGGTACGTCAAGTCACTTTAGTCGGAGCAAGATGGCGGTGTGCCTTATTTAACTACACAAAAATACAGCATGGTTTTTAAACTCTACTTCTAGAAAATTAAGAACAAATAATGTGTATCAGGTGTGTTTTGCTTTTTAATGTTTTTAATTAATTTATGAAGCCACTGTAAACGTATTGTTACATATTATATTGTTTTATGACAATTCTATTATATTTTGTGCAGAAATTAGTTTAATTTGTTGAAAATAAAAAACCTTGACAATGTCACTGCTAATTACCCAATACTGTGGTATTCTGCCACGTTTCTCATTGACACACCCCCAAATCGGAAAGATCAGGGTTTAAAGAAAATCCAGAGCTTCCCACTCATATTTACTACTTTGTGGTGGCGTTTATGTGCGTTCAGCTCGTAAATATGATATTTTCGACACGATAAACCTCTCTACTTAACTGTCGGACTCGCACATCCGCCATGTTTGTAGTTTTTTAACAGTTCACCACGTTGTAATTATAAGGTTCTATCTGCATTCTGAGCCCTTTTGAGATGCACTAGCTTCAAAGTTTTGGCATTCTCCTTTGTGGATAGACTATTTTTAGTTTTATAAAAAAAGTCACAAAATCTACACAATTTTAAAAAAAGCACATAAGGTAAATGAGTTATAACAGAATAAGATTATGTGAATAACAAAATTTTGACAAAAATGTCAGATAGAACCTTATAATTCCAAGGTGACAAGTTTTTATCCGTGCTTGTAGTTCTAATCTAATCCTCAACACGGAATGTGTTGTGGGCAGTATTAACCGTTAGAGTGTGTATGGATCTGCACTTCGGATTCTAACCGGGAAAAGTAGAATATCCAGCTATCTTTGGAATACTCATTTCAACATACTGTGATTTGGGACACACCAATTCTAATTTCGAATACTATTTAGGAGCAGTGTTTTGGGTGATGTGCATTTGAATGATTAACTTCACAGAGTGGATGGGGATAACATTTTCAGCCATTACTTTTTTTTTTTTTCATACTATTTTATTCCACAAGAATGGACTACTTTTGGTACCGCTTTTGACATTTTTGCAAAAAGAAAATGATTATGATTCCACTTGTCTCTCTGTTAGGCCATTTCTAAAAAAATTTAAGAAATGGTTATGGGTAGGTTTAGAGGTAGGAGTTGGATTAGCGGCTCAAAATATATATTTTTAATGCTATATTGTTCCTAAAAGTGTCATTTTCCTACACATTTCTGTCCACTTATTATATATATATATTAAATGGTTGTTTGGTTTTCTGGGGTAGGGTTAAGGGATCTACAATGTATCTATAAAATGGTAAAAGGTAAATTATACAACTATCTTTATGATATAAAAGATTTGTAAATATTTTACCTTTCTTTAAATGTTGTCAGTATGTCCATATTGTACATTTCAGCATCTACAAATATGTATGTTTTGCACCTGAAAATGTTACATATTGATACCTACGTATTAACAATGACACCAGGCTAGCAAATAAGAGCGTTATACCAGATGTATAAAGCAAACTCTGGACAAACCAAGGATTTACAGTGAGCTGTGGAAAATCATATTAAGTGTGAAAAACAGGTTGATAAACATGACAAACAGCCGCCAGAGAAATATGAATTGCAGCTATTGTTTATTTATTTATTAATAATAAAAACACTTTGGGAATGGGGTAATTCAAAAATTGCTGAGCATCTCTATTGATTAATATCAGGAAAATATGCACCATCACATATGGGATATACAGAGAGAAAACAAGGAGCATAGAGGTCAGAAGATGCCCCCTTTTTCATTGTCAGTCATCTCATTTTCGGTGCCAAAAAGAAAAATAATGTCAGGAAACATGAATATAAATTAATTCATTTCATGAATTATTTATTTGGACAGATTGCCATTTAAAATTAGGCCACAACAATGATCTGTGAGCCAAAGGGGAACCAAAAAAAAAAAAAAAAAAAAAGGTTATGGCTCAGATGTTTTTTTTTTTTTTTTGGAAAATGAAATGGAGGTTTGAACTGATTATCAGCAGTCTTTAGACAGCTTTGGACTCATCAGATAATATATATATATATATATATTTAAGATTATTTATGTATACAACATTTATTAATGCCCTGACCAAAAAAAGTAAATGTAAATTAACAAACTACATTATATCTACATTTTTGAGTAAACAAAATTGGCTGGATTTAATAGATTGTACGTGTTTTTATTCATAAAAAAAATAAATGTTTGTGGGGACATTTATTATTATTTTTTTTTTATCAACTCTAAATACATCTGGGTTATTATATGGCACAATATTGCTCAGATGGCCCCGTTTAATAAATCAGTCAAATAAATCTGAGTTATATGAAACTACATATAGCTGTTTTATACAAGTACACTAAGGAGTTTTCCTTTTCCTGCTTTTAGGTAATAGACACGGAAAAGTAATGGTAAACCTTTAAAACACACATTATTGCACAACATTTTAATTAGGTTTATAGTTTAGGGAAACTATAGTCAGTTCTCTTATCATTCTCATTGTGACAAATCTGCAAGATTTGCATAGAATTTTGGAGCCTATGGATCAGCCATCTGTCAAGATATTGTCTGTTTATACTGCTGTTGTGGACTTGATATTTAATTTCAGAAATATTCCTGTATCAAGACATTTTTTTTTGTGTGTATAGTTTTTAAATATGGTTTTAGTTTCTAGTTTCATGTGCAATCAACTGTAAGATTGTGCTCTTAATTACCTTTAATCACTGTTTCTTGATCCTGGTGGTTCCAATGTGTCCCTAAATACATGGCGAGTCTGCATGAGCATGCTTTTAAGCAATCTCATATCTGCACTTTTGTAAATGTATTATTTTTGCTCTTGTTTAATGTATGCAATGGGCACTTTTACACTTTTAGTACACTAGCTAAATACCCTATTATTATGTGGAGCATGTAGGACATGCTTTTG
Source organism: Meda fulgida (assembly GCA_030578275.1). NCBI lineage: Eukaryota > Metazoa > Chordata > Actinopteri > Cypriniformes > Leuciscidae > Meda > Meda fulgida. The sequence continues at coordinate 18,266,591 of CM060639.1, forward strand.
TTGAGCGTGGGGGGCTGCGCTTCTAAAACTGTGATAGGAGTCTTGTGCCTGGCTCTGTCCCCCAGGAGTATTCTGAATGAGGGTGTCACTTGCGGTCTGTACCCCCCATTTTCCCAACACACACACCATTCCTCTGTCCCGTGTCCTCCCCCACTTATGCTCTCCGATCTCCTGGGATAAGGGGGCCAAACAAAGAAGGAGCGAGGCGGCATAGGCTGGGATGGCGGGGTGGGGAGCTCTGTGGCCCCTGTCTTATTAGAAGGGTCGTGAATGTGTCAGAATGATTAATTTGCAGAGGTGCACAGGGATACCCTTGAGCCACATTTATCCAGAGTCTGAGGTCTCTAGCACACACATCCCCTGATGTGTTTAGTTGGAAATTTGGAAAATTAAGAAAAGAAAATATGAATATAATGCATGCAAATAAAGTTACAAATTGTATAGAAATTTTGACCTAGCTATACCACTCAAAAACTACAACAACAGGTAATAACATTACTGAATTTTAACAAAATTCTAACATTTAAGTGTGGAATTGTTTTATCCCCTCCCCCATCCATCATTCAGTGCCAGAGAACTAAATGTCATTCTTTATAATGTTTTTTTTTTTTAAGCATATTCATTTCATCACTGAACATCAGCCTTTACCATCAAACTATCTGTAATCAACATATATCAAAATATTGCTTATCAACTACGATTGGAGCTTTAATAGAAGACAATGTAAATATCTTTAATGGAATAACAATCTTCAGGGCTTAGGGTAAGTTCACCCAAAAATGAAAACTCTGTCATCATTACACATCTTACACTTACAAATTTCGTTCCAATGCCCTAAGACTTTCGTTTATCTTCGTAACACAAATTAAGATATCTTTAATCACATCTGTGAGTGATTTCTGTCATTCAATAGACAGCAACGCAACTAGCACTTTGATGCTTCCGTTCATAAAAAGATTGTAAAACTAATGCCTATGAATTGAGTGGTTTATTCCAAATTTTCTGAAGAGACACAATTGCTTTATACACTGAACAGACTTAATTTAGGCTTTTATTCACATAGAAATATTCATCAACGCACACATCAGTTATGGTAAACAGAAGCTCAAGCATGTTCGCTTGACATCCCAATGAGGTTACGTAGCACCTTTGAGCTTCCACAAGAGGTTTGTCCATGCAGGTCAAGCAGTTTCGGTTGAGCTTCTGTTTATGTTCTCTGATCAATGTTTAAATGTGAACAAAAGCCTAAATGCAAACTTTTCATCATATAGGGGCTGTTTAAACCTGGCCAAGTCATGCGTTTTCTGTGATCGGATAGCTATCCGATCGTGAAAAGATCAGGTGTAAATGCCCTCCAAAACGCATTCGAGACGGATTTGAATCCGATCGCTCAAACCACTTAAGGAGGTGGTCTGGGCCGCATTCCAGATGACACTGGACAAGTGAAAATGCATCTGGTTGTTGAAACCACATATGTAAATTTTACTCCTAAAACTGCTAAAAAATAAACATGTGAGAGCGTGTTATAGGCTATATGTCATGTTATAGTCGGATATGACGACGCTACTGGAACACGAATTACCGCTGCTGAGCATCTATTCATCAAGCCAACGTGCAAACTATCGCAAATCAAAGTGAAAGTAAGTCGCAGACGCTTAACACACAATCATCTTCATTAAAATTAGTAAAGAAATTAATTGATCTTACCAGGGATGTTGCTCTTATCGCGGTCTTTGATTTTGAAATTTTAGCTGATGATCAATAAAATGTAGCTCAATATCTGTTGCGATCGGTGACGTGTCGTGCACTCGTGGGAATTGAAGATCGGTTGCAGTGGCCAGGTGTAAACAGCCCCATAAAGTGATCATGTCTCTTCAGAAAATTTGGACTAAACCACTCAATTAATAAGAATTCGTTTTATAATCTCTTTATTAACTTTTTGAAGTGTCAAAATCGTAGTTGCATAGCTAACAATGGAGGGACATTCATAAAAAAAATATCTTCATTTGTGTTCCGAAGATGAACGGAAGTCTTACGGGTTTGGAACAACATGAGGGTGAGTAAATGTTTTTCATTTTTGGGTGAACTATCCCTTTAACTTTAACCCCCTGACCACTGGGGGGGGGGGGGGGGGGGGGGGGGTGAATAATCTAAAAAGACAGGCAGCATGGTTCGTTTGCTATGGTCTCTGTCAATCTGTTGACAGAATCTCTGAACTTGTTGCTAAGAGCTTAAAGCAAGGCCTGTGAAAAGTATTATTTTGCAAGAAGCTGCCAGAATCATTGAAGACTTTAAATACATTGAAAGTAATATATCACACATTGAATTGACTGAAGCTGAATAAAAAAAGAGCTGTATATAGAGCTGCATATAGCCTAATTGAACTTGCTTCAAAATTGAACTTTACTCAGTTATTAAACTGAACTGAACCAACACTGAACTGACTTGTGTTGAGTAATGACACTGTCTTCTTAGCACTGCTTAATTTGAATTTCATATTTGATGAAGTTCCCACAATACCTCAATATTTAGAGTAGATATGAAGAGTAGAATGTACAAATTAATTTTCTTCTTTTTGACAGAGGAAAATGCATCAGTTTCTCAAACTATACATACTCTGTTGTATTATCTAGATGTTGTTGTGATCTGTGCCATTCACTTTATTTCTTTATCTTGGTTAGATCTAGATTTGTTTCTTCTTTCGAGACAGCAGTAAATCAAATTTAAAATTAAATAGCCTTTATCTCGCAAAAGAACATTAGACTAAATCTGAGTTTCTATATAGATGTTTTTGGTCATTTTTAAAACCAAAATTAGACTTCAAACTTTGCAAGAAAATGTAACGGTGTAAAAAATATAATGTTACAATGTTTTCTTAAAAATTATGTAACAATTTTTTTTTTGGAGACTGAAATACTGGCAGCATTTTGAACATTTTTGACAAATTAAGTCTAATGACTAATGATACTTCAGTTTTCTTTTAAAAAATAACATAGTTCCAAATCTTTGAATGTTATAGTTTTAACTTAATTTAAAATAGGAGAGACTGCATGGGAGCAATTGCAACACTGTTCAGTAACAGTAACACTCAGGGAACGAGGGTTACATATGTAACCGAGACGCTACCTTTCAGTTGGTCACGTTTGATGTAACGCCGACATCACCAACGTATTGGGATCCCTAACAAAGCGCCACACTTCCAGCACCCTAAGGAAGCCTCCTAATCCCCCTGCAACACTTGGGGCGGAGGATGGGAAAGGGCTTCCGCAGAGAGTTTCTATCACTGCTGTTCCGCATGACCCACTCAGTGAGACTTGGATAACACTGGTTAAGCGTGCCCTTTTCAGGGGAAAGGGATCGTTGCAGAAGATGCCCGTAGGGAGGTATCATGTGGAATAACACTTATGGACTGGCCAAATAGGGCAGTGCAATATATGGAATGTCTCTGAGTTGGCTCCGGTCCAGATAGGAGGGAATCACGGCAGAGCAGACTCTGCCAAGGGAAAGACACAGGCTCACCATATGGAGCCGTACCGTGGAAGAATACACATATGGGATCGCCGTAGGGATCACAACATATGGCACCCAGCCAAGCACATGTTCCACCAGAGCATACAAGTGTTAGGCCTGTTAGGCTCCGTCATGTCCGACTGCCGAGGGTGGTGGAGGAACTCAACAGGGTTCGCCAAACCGGGGAACTCTACTGGAGTAATTAAGTGCATCTATCTGCTCCATAGGAGGGGATTAGTGCAGCAAGCCGACACTGAGCAGGGTCTCCAGTGTTTACAGGCTATGGCAAGTACACGGGAGGATACCTGCTCTACGAAAGGCTATAGAATCTAGCAAATGTGTTAGGTGTTGTGTTAGGTGGAGCAGAGGGTGTGGGAGACGGCTTCACAGCGGCCTCAGAGCACACACTGCTGCCCGCTGGTGACAAGAAAGGGAGTCAAGGGTGGCAAGGCAGAGGAAATTGCTCTTTTGTTGAAGTTTTGGGTACTGCTGGCTGTGGGGCCAGCGGTGGAAAAAAAGTAAACTGAACACAAGATTCTCTGCCCGGCCCTCGTCCGAGGGAGGGAGTGGTGCGGGCACCATCTCCCGAAAAGTTCTCTCCTCCATCTTTTGGTCACCCGTCTCAGAGTCGTTTGGCCCTGAGTTTGACGCTCGGTTTGGTGGCCTGGATGGGCTGGGCGGTCTGCCTGCTGTGGCCTGGGTGATGGCTGCTGCTTAGGCTGAGCGTGAGTGGAGGCAAATGCAGGGAGACACCCTTGGCGGCAAACATCCGGAGGTGCTGCAGCCGACGGCAGCGTGGAGGCAGCAGCTGGCCATCATGGCAGGATGTGCTTATTCGTCTCCATCTGTTTCTATGCAGCGGAGAACTGTTGGGAGAAGTTCAGCCAAAGATGGCGCTTCTGGACCACAAGTGTGGACATCATCTGAACCAGAGTGCATGCAGTGACTTTTGTCACTGCATGCGCTCCTGGACCACAAGTGTGGACATCATCTGAACCAGAGTGCATGCAGTGACTTTTGTCGGCCGTAGGGCAAGGTCCATCGCAGTGCACACCTCCTGAAATATCTCTAGATCAGTTCTACCCTTGTGCAATTTCTTTAGTGCCTTGGCTTGGTGAACCTGCAGGAGATCCATGGCATGCAGGGAGGAGGCAGGCTGTCCAGCGGCTCTGTAAGCCTTGCCTGTGAGAACGGACGAGAACTTACAGGCCCTGGATGGATGACCTGGAACACCCTGCCAGGAAGTGCTTTTAGGACAAAACTGCATCGCAACAGCGCGCTCCATTAGTAGGTAGTAAGGGTGGATGAGGTACCAGATTGGATTTGGGCATAGCCGTCAGCTCCGGGTCAGGCTTGGGCAATGTTACTTTCCCCGAAGGGGGCAACGCAGCCAAGACTTCATCCCCAGAGGACATCAGCTCACCCTCCGATGCAGCAATCGACATCTAGTCATCAGGCGGAGAATGAAACGACCGGCACCCTATGAGAAGGGCCAGCACGCTCAGTCAGTAGCTCCACTGGTTGCGGTGTGTTAGAGGAGTGAGGGGCCCGCGTAGATTGACTCGGCGGGGAAGCCCTCACTGTGATCCTTAAGTCACCCTGGCAATTTGTCGAAGTAGCCCTCTTCTGGCCAGAAGATGAACTAGATCGGGGTATATGTGAGAGGACTCCACCTTTCTTGAGGTATTGGAGTCCTGACCATAATACAGAGAAGGTCATGTTCCTGCAGTGAGAACATGAGTCATCCACAAAGGCAGCCTCAGCGTGCTGAATGCCCAAACACATGCTTGTGACTGTCAGCCGGTGCCAAGAAATGACTGCACCCAGAAACACATGGGTGGAATGACATCTTAAAAAAAGACGCAACGTCACACCCGTGTAAGCTCTATCAGGAAAATCACTCTTTTTAGTGCTGAAGCACACAGGGGATAACCGTGGCACAACTGCAGGGAAAAGTGCAAGTAGTGTGAGCTCACTCTCACTGAACCGCCACATAACAGGCTCTATAAACAGCAACTCAAGCTGTGAAAACAGCTGTTGTGACAGACTCAGGCTATAGAGATCGCAGCACCCACTGTCTGCACCAGGACCAGGACAAAGGGCTTCTTCTTGAAGAACGCTCGTCTTTAGTAGCACACTCTCAGGAGACTGGAACAGAAAATGAAAGCACTGCTAGGCTCCAAAGTGAAAGGCAAATGTGCATTGCATCAGCTTCCTTATTTATACCCACGCTACGGGGCGGAGCGCGAGATGCAAATTTCGCACGCCAATCTTCATTTGCTCGTTTAGTTAAGACTTGAAGGTGATTGGGCAAGATCCCAATATGTCAGTGACGTTGGCGTTACAGTTTTAAGGAGAAAATACTCAGCAATGGTGTTGACTGATTAATTTGCACATGGCTTGTCTTAAAGCACAATATAAACACCACATAGACATATAAAGAACATTTAAAAACTTGATTTTCACCATAGGGGGTCTTTAATTGTTTTTTCACTGATTACAAAGTGTTCAGGCCCTAAGACAGTAAAGTAGAGCTAAACCATGATGCTCCTTCCACTATGCTTTGCAGAAGGGACAAGGTTTTGGTATTGGTGTGTAGTAGTATTTTCCTTTAAACAAAGCACTGTGCAACTTTTGTCTTAACTTTCCACAAAACATTTCTCCAGAAGCTTTGGTGAACACTGATTTGGGCAAACCATGAGGCATATTATTTTTGGCAGCAGTGGTTTCTTACTTATTGTTCTTTAATGAAGATCATTCTTGTTTAGTTTTTTTTCTGATAGTGGTAAAAAAAAAAAACTTTAACAATTTCTAGAGCTTTCTGGGGTTTACATGCATTTTCTCTAAAGCTGCTTTGAAACGATTTGTATTGTGAAAAGCGCTATACAATAAATGAGAATTAAATTGAATTGAGTCTGTTGCTGTTATCCTTTGGAGCTTTCTCACCTCATTCAAGATTGATCTTTGTGATCTTTGCAGAATGTTTGCTTTTAGAGAGTGGCAACAGTCTATAATTTTCCACAGTTGTAGACAGGGTTTTTATAAAATGGATAGTTTTTGGTTTTTGGTTATAAATGGCTAAGCTGTGTTCGAAGCTGTTGTAAGAAACTCTATAAACACCCTTCTGTGTCCTAACTACAGCAGTATTACTGTGTGTGTTGCTTGGCAACTATTCTGCTAAACATTCCTGCAGAACTACATTGTTTGGCTGAAGGATTTTTTTTTTTTTTATCAATAAATTATATATTTTTTGTTGTTGGTTTATTTTATGAAACTGTACAGGACTTGTTAGACTTCTCTGGCATGAAATTGAAAAATGAGGATAATTAAACAAAAAAATGTGATTCATAATGTGATTCTATCAAGAAAATGATCTTGCATGTATAACACAATACATTTAATATTGTATACTCCCAGACATTACGATATTACAAAAAATATATATATTTGTGGATGAGTCACACAGAGAACAGGCCACATTCTGCTGACTCTTCTTCTTTCTTGTTATACGGCGAACGTCCAGCTTATTGGTGCATTAACCGCCTCCTTCTGCTCCAGAGTGTGCATCAGATAATAGGTTTACAATCTGTTTTCCTTACCCTGTCTTTCCCAACAAACAAACACACACACACACACACACACAAACAAACGAACAGTTGAGTTTTACCGTTTTCGGATCCACTCAGCTGATCTCCTGGTCTAGCGGTAGCACTTTTAGCATAGCTTAGCATAGATAATTTAATCTGATTAGACCATTAGCATCTCTCTCAAAAAAATGACCAAAGAGTTTTGATATTTTTCCTATTTAAAACTTGACTCTTCTGTAGTTACATTGTGTACTAAGACTGACGAAAAATTAAAAGTTGCGATTTTCTTGGACAATAAGGCTAGGAACTATACTCTCATTCCTGCGTAATAATCAATGAATTTGCTGCAGTACCATGGGTGCAGCAGGCGCAAAGATATTAAGGAGCGCCTTAATAATATTGCATATGCATATTACAGTTTTTCTCGATTGCTAAACACACTATAACTGGTCCAGTTGGCCCAATTTCCCCAAAACCATTCATTCAGTTCTCGAAACAAAGACATGTTTCTCAAAAAGTTAACACATTTCACACATTTTCCAACCCGTTTTCCAATTCCAATTTTCTAAATGTTTTCTGCAAAACTCTACACAAAAACGTCCACATTTTGCACAGGTTTAACCATGTTCTCATTCAGAAAACACAAACACATAATTAACTCAGGTGTCACACTGTGATCTAAAATAGCACACATTTATCCATGTGCAAACACTAAGTAACAAAACTGATGACACACCAATCAGAATCTCAGGATAATATAAATAGGGCCATGGGGGATTATGTGCTTTGGAAAATTGATCCTGGTGGGAGACAAAGAGGAAGAGGAAAAGGATAGAAAAAGTAAAAATAAAGGGGACAGGGTCAAGCGACATTTGTGTCTGATGAAATACAAAGCACTATAGTTGACCATGTTCTTCTGCAGGAATGATCATGAGGGGAGTTGGTCTACAGGCTCATCCACAGGGTTTGTATACTACTTACACATACAGTATAATAACAGTTCACAACATTAGTACTGTAGATGAGAGAACTTTCACTATTCTTGTACAGTAAATACTGTAGCACATGTTATACACCAATGTACACCAATTACTTATGTTCTTACATTTAGTATTTTTTAGGGAGAGAAATACTTTTGTCAGAAGACTAAGAAACTGCTATAGTATGGAAAATACAATTTGGCAGAGGAGGCTGAATTTATTTATTTATCTACTGTACTGTTATTTACAGTATATTGTATTGCAATTCCAAGGTCATTTTCAATTCTTTGGTATTTCAACTTTTCTTTCTATACTGCTTTCATCTACTGCAAGATCTCTTAGTCTAATGAAAATAAACTTTTCTTAAAGCTTATAACAATAAGCTTTAAGAAAAGTGTATTTTCATTACACTACTGTTAAGAGATCTTGCAGTAGATGAAAGCAGTAGAAAGAAAAGTTGAAATGGAGCTGGGGATGGAGGAGGGTAATTAGCCCCTGAGAAGCGCGATAGCTGCTGATAATACTGAAGGAGCTTATATATGTACACGGTGATAGGTGTCCTATTCGTATAGGTAGATGTGGATCAGCTGAGAGTCAGCTGATGCGAGCTTGACTAACGTGACCTGCCAGAACTGACACTACGCTTGATATCTGCTCTATTTATATTGTATGCTGTAATAGACATTGAGCTGTAAAATGATTCCTGATCGCCAAAAGTAGTTTTTTTTTAAAATAGTTTTGAATTGATCTCACTAGTGTATAAGACTATGTTATAGTGTGTGTTTTTGAGGGCTTGTGTGTCATGTCTGAGAACAAAGTTTTGTTTGATTTTTATAGCAAGATTGAATGGTTTTGAGTGGAGAGCTTGATTTTGACCTAAAAATAGGAAGTATGGGGAATTGGGTGAGAAGTTATGGATTTCTTTTTAGAGTTTCGAGAAAAGGTGTCATCATTTCAAGAAATGTGTTTAAGCAATCGAGAAAAAAAGTATTCAGTATATATTTACAAAATAAACAGAAATGCAAGGGTGAGCAAAGTATTTGTTTCTCAAAACATTGAGTTTTAATTTCAAGTGATCAAATTAGGTATATTTATACTATAAACAGAAATGCAAGAGGGTACACATATTTTTTTTTCTTCTAAAAACACTAAGTTTTGTTTTCTGTGATCAGTTTTTGAATAAGTGTTTTCACACATGATCGTTGGGTGTAGGTAATTGGGAAATGATTGTGGAATTTAAATTGCAGTGTTTTCTAAATGAAACACAAGAGCTGTTAGTTTTGAATGATGTGTCTAATGTAGATAAATATGTTTATCATTTTGCATAAAGTTTGTTTTACAATTGCAAACTGAGTGTAAAATATGCTTGCAGATTTGCAGACTTTGGTCTTAAGATTAGGTATATGAGAGAATGATTTCACTAAGGGGGACTCAAGTGCCAATTTGAGTGTGTTAGCATTTTTAAAAAACTGTAATTTGCATTTATGTTACCTTGCATTAATGCCCTATTTGCTCAAACTTATCAGCCATCTCATTTCCCTAATCCCTACATGCGCTTGAACCCACATAAAGTTTACCTGACTACCTTTATTTACTATTCTTGTATTCAACTGAAGTACTTCATACAGAATATCTTGCCGACTTTTTGAATGAAACAACCTTAAACTTGCTAAAGCTGATGAAGTATCAGAGTATATCAACACTTTGTCCTGTCCCTCCTTTTCCACCCACCATAATGCAGTTAATATTGCCATTTTTTAAAAACTGTATATACCCCTGATTTATCTGATGTTCTGCCATTTATTTCCTTTCCTTGTATTGCCACCCCAAACCCTGTTGCCTCTGTCTCTGTATTATTAGCACCGTATTATTAAGTTGACTTGACGACTTTTCATTTATTGAAAAATATGTGACAATATATTTACTATGTTATACTAATGTGTATTCATGTGAGCTACTTTCAATCTCAATTGAGTTATGTTTTTGTATTGTATTTTGCGTTTAAGAATTGTAAAAATTGTGTTACTGGGTGCATGTTGAAAACATGTTAAGTTGAATCGGTCAGACAGAAATTAGCTAAAAAAAATGTACAGGGTGGAAACTGATTTCCTTGAATTTCATAAGCACGTGTTACTCAAAGTTATAAGTTGTTAGTACAAAGACATACAAAAGAGTGTCGGGACAACAACAGGCTGTTTTGTTTGTTTTAGTCAGGCACTTGACTTTTTAATGTTAGCTTCTCTCTGCTACTGTAACTGTGTGTTTGTAAGGCACATTTGCCATGTAAAAGAAAGCCATGGACATTTTTGGGGATGATTTGTTGGTTATTTACTGATGGTGAAAAAAATCAAAAATCTCAACCCAAGTTTTATCACTGATCAAAAGTGTAGGTCATTGAATGCTTTTAATAGTTCACTACCAACCCTATGATACTGTGTTAAGAGAGCCAGCAGTTAAAAAAACAAAAACAAATTATACGTATATACTGTAGATAACTTCCGTACTGGAAGTGTCTGGAACCCTCATGGTTGTGTAGTGTGTGCTCACAAGCTCGAGAAAAGAATCAAACATGAGCTTGGGATGTTGACTAAAAGACTTATAAGCCCGGAGTAGCATGAACATCTAAACTATAAAATCTGATGAATGTGTGGGGGAAAGACCAGCCTGCTGCATCACATACTTGTTGCAAGGGGGCGACCAGTCCTTCAAGGACTATGGCCAAGTCAAGTCAAGTCATCTTCATTTATATAGCGCTTTTAACAATGTAGATTGCTCCAAAGCGGCTTTACAGAGACAACAGGAAACCAAAGCAACAGAGATTGTTTCGGCCATATGGCAGCTCTAGAATAAAGTTATTTTGCTGCTGAAGTTAGTTTTGATTGATTCACTTTGGTCGCAACGATCATTAGTTATTAACTTAGGGGCCGCTAACACAACACAGTTTTAACAGAAAACTCTTAAGTTCTCTCTACGCAAACTTTAAAAACGCGAACCTGTGAGAACGCTGATGGCGTGCACATGCGTATTAAGAGTTCATTCTATAAGTATGCGAGTTTGAATATATGTGCACAGGCATGTAGTTTTTCCCTAAAAAAAAAAAAAAAACAACCCTCAACAAACTACTTGTCTGGCCTTAAAATTTATAACACAGAATTTTATCGCTTCGGCGTAGCGATAAAAGTCCCATGAAGGGATCTTTGCTCTAACGGGAGGCCTCTGCCGCCTGGTCCCACGGATGAAGCAGCGATCAGAGGGTGCTTCCCGATTGGCGCCCCATCAATCAGGGGATGGCAAGCCGATGTGGCGGCCACAAAAATCCTGAGAGTTGTGGGGCATGTGCCTGCTGATAACTTTTCCTGCAGAAACTCCAGCACTGAAACAATCTGGCAGTGAACTTGGTCTGCATGGCACGGAGTTCACCACCTTTCAAAGGGACCCCATTTAGTGGCATAGATTCTTCTTGTGGAGGGAGCCCTTGCATTGAGAATGGTCTTTACAATATTAGCTGGAAGCCCAAAATTTCCTCAGTTGGTCCCCCTCAGGGGCCAAAAGTGAAGGTTCCACAGCTTGGGCCGGGAATTAAATATTGTCCCATGTGCCTGAGACAGAAGGTCCCTCCTGTTTGATGTCACCCAGGGCGAGCCATTGAGGAGGGATATTATCTCAGAGAACCAAACTCTGGTTGGCCAATTAGGCGCTATCAATAACTGCAAGACCCTTGTTGACGGACCTTGGCCAGGACTCCCCGGAATAGAGCGATCGGTGGAAACGCATATAGACGCAGCTTGGGCCGCGTATGCACCATTGCTTCCAGACCCAGGAGGGCTGGATGAATCAGAGAGAAGTAGAGGGGACATTGTCTATTGAGAGTCCACTTCTGCTTCGTAGAATCGTTCCCCAATTTGTTTGACTATCTCGGTGTGGGGTTTCCATTCCCTGTGTGTCTGTCTGGATAATAAATATGCTCCCATATCCAAATATTCAGGGATGTAAATCACCCTGAGGGACAGGAATATGCCCTGAGCCCAAACCTGCTGCGCTATCCTGTTCAGACAGCGTAAACGCGGTCTGCCTTGGGGATTTATGTTGGCGACTACCGTAGTGTTGTCCAACCCGCAATAGGACATGATAGCCCCTTAACCGCTGGAGGAAGTATTTCAGGGCCAGAAACACAGCCATCAATTCTAGGCAATTGATGTGCCAATTGAGATGATGACCTCTCCAGATTCCTCAATCTCGATTTTGAAGCGCAGGCTCTTGAGACTGGGCCAGGATCAGTCAGTTGTCATTGTATTTCAAAATGCGGATGCCCTGGAGTCGCAGCGGAGCCAGAGCGGCATCCATGCATTTTGTGTATGTGCGGGCTGACAAGGCTAAGCTGAATGGAAGAACCCGATATTGGTAAGCCTGGCCCCCGAAAGTGAACCTCAGGAACTTCCTGTGTTGTGGCAGAAATTTGCATCCTTGAGATCAGATTTGCGACACAATCATCTTTATCGTTAGCATCTTGAACTTTTATGTTCTGAGAGAACAGTTCAGACTGCAAATATCTAAAATTGGACGCAACCCCCCAGCTTTTTTGGGAACCAGAAAGTACTGACTGTAGTAGCCTGACTCTCTCTCTGGGAGAGGAACATGTTCTTTGGCCATTGCAGCTCCTGTGACATGTAATACTGTACTCTACATAATACAATAAGCTTAAATGAAGCAACTCAGTGTTCCTTCGTTGCTAGTTTTGAAGTGTCATTTTTTTTAACTAGTAATGGAGGATTAGGCTGATCTGTTAAACTGTCAATTTGAGATTTGAATCCATGGCGGAACAAAGTTGTACCCTTGCCTCACAGTGCTTTGGTCCACTGCCTGTTTTCCCCCTCTACCTCGCCTACACACAAGTCTGAGAGAACAAAGTTCTTCAGTAGTTTTGTAAGTAAGTAGGCTGTCAAGACTATTTTATTCACTTTAAACAGCGGATGAAGTGATTCTTTTCATTAATAAATTAGCCATGACAAAAAAATTATGATAACCGATATATTTTTCCATGAGTCTGCTGTTAGCTATTATAACGTTACCTAGCTTGTTTGGTAGCTTGTTTAATACCCTAACTTGTTGGATAGTAAGTTATTCACTAACAACTAACATGGCTTGCTGCAGTTGAATATCTAAGAAAGAGACATGTACACATCCTTACAAGTACAATTTTGGCTGTGTTATTTGTGTCCCCTTCAAAAATTGCTCTTGAGAAATTTTGTTTATTGCCCCCCCCCCCTTGAGAAATTACTTAGGAATTAATATGGGATAACATTGAAATAAATATATATATATTTTGGATGTTCATTTTACCCTTCCTATCAGTGAGAGAAGAAGGGATTTCTATAACAAAAACAACTCAAAATTTGAAATTTGAATATGAGATACTTATTGCAGCATAATTGACTAATTTGCTCTCAGAAAAGGTTTGGTGAGACCACAACTTCAGCATTGTTGGAATAAGGTGAATACAAAAGATTAAAAAGACGCCTGATATTAAAAAAAAGAGTATCTGTTTCTGAGGGGAAATTAATCTATGCCAAGACCCATGGCCTTGCCTGTTTTCAAGGAAGCACTTGGATCAGTTATTTCTTCAATTTGTATATCCTCATCTTGGACAAGTGCCCTGCAGTTTTACCAAAAAAACAAAAACAATTAAAAGACTAACATGAATGACTCAAAGGAAGCACATTAATTAGATACCTGGAATGGACATGTTGCTACAATTTTCCTTCCAAGACTGACTGAATCACTCTCAAATCAAGTCATCTTCATTTATATAACGATGTATAACGATTTATATAACGAACTTTTAACAATGTAGATTTTTTAATAAACATGTAATTTAAGGTAACAGAGATTGTTTTGGCTTTATAGCGGTTCTTGAAAAATGTTATTTTCCAGCTAAAGTTAGTTTTGATTGATTCACTTCTGTTGAAATTATCATTTGTTATTAAATTAGGGGCCGCTGAGACGACACCGTTCTCTCTAAACAGACTTTAAACGCGAACCTGTGATAAACGTTGATGGCGTTCACATGCGCATTAAGAATTTATTCTATAGTTATGTGCATTTGAATATATGTGCGGAGGTTTGTAATTCCATAAAAACCATGCCTAAACAAACTACTTGTCTTGCCTATAAATTTGATACAGAATTTTATTTAATTTTATCACTTCGGGGTAGGTACGCGAACCGAAATTCCCCACAACGCTTTATCTGTAGAGTGGTAAAGGGATCCTCCATAGGGAGAGGCTAGTTGGCACTTCAGCACTACATTGTCATCGGGTCCAGGCGAAGGTCCTTCGTCAGATCTGGATACGGCCTGGATCCGTCAGGCTGCGGGAAAACCTCGGGATAAGCAAAGACACTAAAATTAGCGTAGATGCCACTCTTCTTATGATGTAACGAGTACATCAGGATTCAAGGGAAGTGTTCCCATGTCCGGCTGACCTAATCTATGCAGCCTAACATTGAATTACAGCAGTCGATAATATATTATGTTAATGCTAGGTCAAAAAATATTTGTTTTTAATCTAGCTTTGAACTGACAGAGTGTGTCTGCTTCCTGGTCAATGTTAGGAAGATTGTTCCAAAGTTTTGGTGCTAAATGGGAAAAGGATCTACCCCCAACAGTCGATTTTGATATTCTAGGTATTATTAACTGCCCAGAATTTTTAGATCGCAATAGACGTAAAGGACTATAATGTGTTAAGAGCTCGCTCAAGTCCTGCGGAGCTAAACCATTTAGTGCTTTGTAAGTAATCAGCAATATTTAAAAATGTATACGATGTTTAATAGGCAGCCAATGCAGTGTTGAAAAAAACGGTCTAATATGGTCACACTTCCTGGTTCTGGTAAGAACTCGAGCTGCTGCGTTTTGAACTAGCTGTAATTTGTTTATTAAGCGTGCAGGGCAGCGCTTGCGGTTGCGGTAAAAAATGCGGTTTTACAGATACTAGACACGTGACTTTCAAATGAAAGATTGGTATCAAAGAGCACACCCAGGTTTCTAACCGACGACGAAGACTTAACAGAGCTGCCATCAAGTGTTAGACAGTATTCTAGGTTATTACGTGTGGAAGTTTTTTGTCCAATAATTAGAATCTCAATTTTTTCAGAATTTAGTAGTAGGAAATTACTAGTCATTCAATGTTTTATATCAGCTATGCATTCCGTTAATTTTGTGAATTGGTAAGTTCCGTCAGGGCGTGAAGAAATATACAGCTGAGTATCATCGGCATAACAGTGAAAGCTAATTCCATGTTTCCTAATGCTATCTCCTAATGGTAGCATGTACAGAGTGAACAGCAGCGGTCCTAGTACTGAGCCTTGTGGTAGGCCATATTGAACTTGTGATCGATAAGACATCTCTTCGTTTACTGCTACAAACCGATAACGGTCTGATAAGTATGATTTAAACCATGCTGGTGCAATTCCACCAATGCCAACATAGTTTTCTAGTCTATTTAAAAGAATGTTGTGGTCAATGGTGTCAAATGCACTGAGATCGAGTAACACCAATAGAGAGATACAACCACAATCGGATGATAAGAGCAAATCATTTGTAACTCTAATGAGAGCTGTCTCAGTACTATGGCATGGTCTAAATCCTGACTGAAAATCCTCACAGATATAATTTCTTTCAAGAAAGGAACACAGTTGTGAGGATACTGCTTTTTCTAATATCTTTGACGGAAAAGGCAGATTTGAGATCGGCCTGTAATTGACTAATTCTCTCCATTAGGCCTGATTCAAAAAGCTCTACAACAGAGATTAAAAAACCTCCTATTCTCTTTTTTTGCTTGTGTCTGCACTCTGACTGTCTGCTATAGCAGCTGATCTGAAAATCAACTCATTTTAATTAATATTTCACAAAAAATAAAAAAAATAAACAGGCAGGCAAATTATGATTATTGATTTGTTTTCTTTTTAAGAATAAACATTTGCAGAGTATAAGACTTTTGTTCATCTTCGAAACAAAAACTGAGATATTTTAATGAAAACAGAGAGATTTATGTCCCTCCTATGAAAGTCAATTCAACAAACTGTTCACGTTTTAAAAAGTTCATCCTTCATGCACTTCAGATAAGCATATTGGGAATACAAATGTATAATAAACATACTACTTGAATTTCAAGTATATATTTAATACAAATAATAGTTAGTCTTTTCACCTGGGGGTGTAGGGTATGATTTGGGACACAGCCTCTGAGTGTCGACTTTGAACGCTAATTCACAGAATATTCCTGTTGGCTACTTTCTCAAAAATGACAAATATTTCCCTGAATGCAGTTTTCTGTATATTACTGTTTTAATGGAAAATGGTATGGTACTGTCAGATTTTTTTTTTTTTTTACAGCAAGATTTTACAGTGCAGTTTGATACCCACTCTGAACCACAGATTTAAATGAAATATTAACAATTAATTCAGCTTTATGCAGCAGTGTTTCAATGTGTTTTCATCTCTAGCCATCAAAAAATCTTCATAGAATTACATTTACATTTAATCATTTAGCAGATGCTTTTATCCTTTTATCCAAAGGGCAACAATATGCAAATGTTGTGAGCAGTCTCAGCTAGACCAGCGCAGCGCAAGTAGCAAGAATTTTTTAAAATATAATAGACATAGAAAAGTAAGTGTTAGTATTATTGAGTCAAATGTTGGCGAAAGAGATTTATTTAGTCGATTCTTGAAGATGGCTAAAGACAAGGTTTGAGATAAGCAGGTCATTCCACCAGTTTGGAAAAGGTCTGTGAAAGTGATTTTGTGCACCTTTGGGATACGGTACCACAAGGCGCCGTTCACTTGCAGAACGCAAGTTTCTGGATGGGATGTAGGTCTGAAGTAATGAGTTAAGATATAGGGATGCAGAGCCAGTGGTTGTTCTATAAGCAAACATCAGTGCCTTGAATTTGATGCAAGCGGCAATTGGCAACCAGTGCAATTTTATGAGGAGAGGTGTGATGTATGCTCTTCTCAGCTCATTAAAGACCAGTCTTGCAGCTGCATTCTGGATCAGTTACAGAGATTTGACAGTTGATGCTGGAAGGCCTGCTGAGAGAGCATTACAATAGTCCAGTCTGGATAGAAGAAGAGCTTGGACAAGGAGTTGTGTAGCATAGGAAGGGCTTGATCCTCCTAATGTTGTATAAGGAAAATCTGCAGGACGGGGCAGTTCTAACAGTGTGGTCTGTGAAGTTTAACTGACCGTGAATCACAACTCCGATGGAGTTATGGTTGACGAACCCAGCTGAATGGAGAAATTGTGATGAAGTGCTGGGTTGGTCGAGACCACAAGCAGCTCTGTCTTTGTAAGGTTGAGTTGAAGGTGGTGGTCCTTCATCCAGCAAGAAATGTCTGTCAGGCAAGCCGAGATGCGAGCATCCACCGTCGGATTGTCTGGTTGGAATGAGAGGTAGAGTTGTGTTTCATCAGCATAGCAGTGACAAGAAAAAACATGTTTCCTGAGTTCATACTTACAAAAACGTCCGACAGAATAAATGGTATGCATATTTGGATTGATTATTTGAACATGCTCCTCCCGAACTTTGTTTAATGAAACATAATTTCTGAATGACAGATCCTAGTGATGACATGTAGATGGAAAAGAGAAGTGGGGTGTCCTCCATGACACCCTGAAGGACCTAGCTGAGTGGTAAGACTTGAACCATTGGATGTCTGTTCCTGAGATGCCTTTCATCTTGAGGGTTGACAGGAGGATCTGGTGGTTAACTGTCAAAAGCAGCAGACAAATCCAGCAAGATGAGTACTGAGTACTTTTGAAGCTGCTTTTGCCAGTCTTAGAGCAGGGCAGTCTCAGTTGAATGTCCGCTTTTGAAACCAGACTGGTTGTTTTCTGACTTAGTTGAACACGACTCGTTCAAGTTTTTTAGCAATGAATGGAAGAAGGGATCTGTAATTTTCTAGGAGTTCTGGATATAGAGTGGGTTTCTTACAGTGGGGTTATCCGAGCCTGCTTAAATGTTGTGGGAAATGTACCAGTGTGAATAGAGGTGTTGATGATGTGAGTGAGTGTGGGTACAACTGAAGAAGAAATGGCTTGAAGGAGATGAGTGAGAATAGGATCAAGTGGACAGGTGATTGGAAAGGATGAGTTTGGAGACTTCTGTAGAAGAAGAGAAGAGAAGGTTTTGAAAAGCATGCAAGAGTAAGAAGAATTGTTAATTTTGTTGTGGTAGTAAGAAGTTTTAGCAATAGAGACATTAGCAGAGAAGGAAGAGAGGAGGGATTGATATTAACCAAGGTCAGTGGAATCTTTCAATTTGTGCCACTTCTTCTCTGCAGCCCTGATTTTAGAACGATGGTCGCAGAGAACATCAGATAGCCATGGGGCAGATTAATCTAACCATTTGTGTTTTGATCATTTTGAGACAATCAACTAGTCAGCAGTATGGTTTCTGGCAGTTCTGGAGAAAACTGATATAATTGCCACAGAGCTGACCTTGACCTTGAATCTAAATCTGGTTTTAAATAACAACCCCCCTCTTTGCACCACCAGAAATTGTAAAAGGCTGACAGTGTTGACCCTTGGCCCTGTTTCTTAACTGGACCCACATCCCTAAATAACCCTTGGAGTCTGTTCAGGTTGCCTATGTAACCTCTAATTTACCTATGAGTGACAGTTCCATGTTCTTTATTCATGCAGGGGCACATGCCACTTTGTGGATGGACAATAATAAAATAAATATTGACCATTATCTGCTTGGAGCCTAATAAGCAATAAGCAATGTACAGGTGTTTTCCTTTTAGGTTATTTCTACGGATAATATGGATCAGATTTTGCAAGATTTTACTGATTGGCAATTCCTTCATGATAGCAAGGCTGGTTTATGCTTGCTAGAGCTGGGATACTATTGGGGCCTGTAAAACATACCTTATGCTGCTGACCAGCAATACTAGATTTTGAAATAATTAATTTAATAATAATTCATTTTCCTTTTACTGTAATCCACTGTTCATTTTTGGTTGAGTGTCAAATGTCTGCATTTTTGCCAATAAGATCTAAAAGTCATCATTACTTTATAAAATGTACACTAGTAAAAATAGTAACTGACAGAACAGCCCGATCTCAATGAAAGTGTGTGTCTGTAGCACAAATTGTATTTACATGAATCGTGCAATTTAAACGCAAAAAAGAGTTTTACGTGCATATGATACGTAGTTTTCGCTGGAGTGTAATACGCACGTACTCCACACCACTAAAATCCTATCCAAGGGGTTTACAGTGCGTATCATATGCACGTAAACAATTTTTTGCGTAAAAATTGCACGATAAATACAATTCGTGCTATAGATATGTATTTTCATGAGATCGTGTTGGACAGAACTGCTGAAAGTAAAAGCTCTATTAACAACATGAAATTGCTTCCAGTGATCAACAAAAAATCCAACAGACATGAACTATGGTTCCAAATGTGTAAAAATAAAACACAATTACAGTTAAAAAAAAAAAGGCACAGAGGGGAAAAATGCTCTTGTTAAAATCCATATGATCTTTAGCATTTAGCCAAATGTTCTCATCTGCATCACATCTTGTGTCCTCTGTTGCTATGCACCTTGAATAGAAACGCTTTCCATGGCTTATCCATCCTTGGCAGTCTTCAGCTAAGATGTCTCTGCAGTTGGCATCCATTGCATCCAGCAGGGACATTTGATCATGTGGCTGATGACCACTGCCACCTTCAGGCAGAAAAAAAAAACTTCAATAGAGTTGAGGAAATTCAAGTAGGGGGGAAGGAAATAGAAAATCCTTCTTGGATGGACTGCAAATCAGTTTCTGTTTTGCATGTGAATGGTGGAATAAAACCATGTAGGTTTCTTCCTACATGTTCCCTTTCAGCTTTTTGCACCAGTTATTGGTGGAGGTCAACTAAAAACAAAAGGTGCTCAGTGTTGTAGGGACCAATCTGGCCCTCGAGATTGCAGCACGTATTGTGATATACCTGCCTTGTCTATATATATTACAAAAAATAAATAAATAAAACAGTATGTATAAATGCTTTTCAGTATGTCCTACTGTCTGCACTTAACCCATGTTTACATGTAGCACTCACAAGACATAATGGATGAAACCATATGGACACATTGCTGCTAGAGTTCCTTCAACCATTTATTGTACCTTTCAAAAAGAACTGCATATAACTTTAATTTGAATTCTGTGTTCAGTCAGAGTCCAAGCAGTGGTAGCCAGGCGGATGTTTTCCACAAATGCTAGGTTATCCTCTATTGTTCTGGTCTGCATTTCTCACAGTTTTATTGCAATGTCAGCATTGACATCCAACAGTGGCATGCTCTTGGACTTCACTGAGGAGCTTTTCTCTTCTCCATGTGGGAGGAAGACGTTGCATCCTTGGAAACAAAATACAACATATTTGCTTACTGTAGAAGAAGCCATTGTGAAGTACATTACTTCCCTCCTAAAAAATCCAGCATTGCTGGTCACCAGCTGTCACGGGTGTGGTGTGGGCAGATGAAGAGGCAGCAGTCAACAGATCCAATTCAAATAATCTTTACTTCTAATAGAACATATTATACAATTAGCATGGACACAGGCTGGTTTGCAGGCAGACAGAAGATCACTCACACGTTTCCACGTAACATGAAACAACGACCGACCAGGACAGGCTGAACAGAAGCAAACTAAATACAAGCAAAAATCAAACATAACAAGGTGAAGACAGGTGACACTGATGAAGATAACGATGAACAGGCTGGTAAGTGAGGAAGTGAGTTCAGGTGTGGAGACAAGGAGGATTATGGGTAGTGAAGAGGAGACAAGGACAGACGGGTGCAGACGAGGACTGTGACACCAGCATCTTTTGCATGCTGGGACCAGCATGGGATGCTTGTTTGTTGGTCCCCAGCATGGGAAGCCGGAGAGCTGGTGGACCAGCAAACCAGTTCAGGTTTTCTTGAGAACAGCATAGTCCCCCAGCTTGACCAGCACTAGTCAAGTCAAGTCAAGTCATCTTCATTTATATAGCGTTTTTAACAATGTAGATTGTTCCAAAGCGGCTTTACAGTGATAATAGGAAATTTAAGTAACAGAGATTGTTTTGGCTTTATAGCAGCTCTAGAATAAAGTCATTGTCCAGCTAAAGTTAGTTTTGATTGATTCACTTCCTTCACAACGATCATTAGTTATTAACTTAGGGGGGCGCTAACACGACACCGTTTTAACAGAGAACTCTTAAGTTCTCTCAACGCAAACTTTAAAAACGCGAACCTGTGAGAACGCTGATGGCGTGCACATGCGCATTAAGAGTTCACTCTATAGGTATGCGCGTTTGAATATAAGTGCGCAGGCATAAAGTCCTTCCCCAAAAACCAACCCTCAACAAACTACTTGTCTGGCCTTAAAATTTATAATACAGAATTTTATCGCTTCAGCGTAGCCACGTGAACCGAAATTATTCCGACAACACTTTATCTGTAGAGAGGTAAGGGATGGGAGGGAGGCCTTCACAGGGGAGGGACTAGTTGACACTTCAGGACTGCGTTGTCGTCGCGTCCAGGCGCAGGTCCTTCATCAGATCTGGATATGGCCTGGATCCGGCGGACTGCGGTAAAACTCGGGATAAACAGAGAGACTCTTTGATACCAATATTTCCTTTGAAAGTCACGTGTCTAGTATCTGTAAAATCGCATTTTTCCATCTTATAAATATATCTAAATTACACCATATGCTCTCATTGACAAATGCGGAACAATTAGTTAATGCGTTCATGACATCAAGGCTAGATTATTGTAATGCTCTACTGGGTGGTTGCCTTGCACGCTTAATAAACAAATTACAGCTAGTTCAAAATGCAGCAGCTCGAGTTCTTACCAGAACAAGGAAGTATGACCATATTAGACCGTTTTTTTCAACACTGCATTGGCTGCCTATTAAACATTGTATAAATTTTTAAATATTGCTGATTACTTACAAAGCACTAAATGGTTTAGCTCCGCAGGACTTGAGCGAGCTCTTACTGCATTATAGTCCTTCACGTCTATTGCGATCTCAAAATTCCGTCCAGTTAATAATACCTAGAATATCAAAATCGACTAATGGCAGTAGATCATTTTACTATTAGAATCAAAACTTTGAAACAGTCTTCCTACCATTGCCCGGGAAACAGACACACTCTGACAGTTCAAAGCTAGATTAAAAACACATCTTTTTGACCTAGCATTCACATAATACATTATCGACTTCTATAATTCAATGTTAGGCTGCATAGATTAGGTCAGCCGGAACTGGGAACACTTCCCTTAAATCCTGATGTACTCGTGATAAGTGAAGTTCATAAAGTCATTACTGCTGTGTTGCTTGGAAACTTGTGGACTTGAAGCTTTCTTTTTCGGTAGTTTAGCCACTGTTTCAAATAAATACCTAGGATTATGTTTATTTTCTTCTAATAGGGTTGAAAAATAACCAGATCTAGCAGCTTTTAAGGCCTTTATTGCTTTGTAAGCAATCAAGCTCTCCTTCCATGAAATCCGAAATACCTCTAGTTTTGTTTTCTTCCAGTTTTGTTTTATTCCATATACATTTCCCTCGTCCACTTCACGAAGTGGAACGCACTTCAAAATGGCGGCAGGGATTGCCCCGAGGGGAAGTGCTCAGTGAAGTTCGCAAGTGCGTGTCTAAAAGGGGACTGGAACTAAGTAAGTGGACTAAGTCACCAGCCCAGTCACCAGAACTACACTTACCAGCATCCCTTTTATCCCCCCCCCCCCCTGCACTCAGTCAGCCATCATCACACTTGCCACAGATAATCACTTATCCATGCACCGGCTCATTATCTTCCTACATAAGCAGTCACCTCCTCATCACAGTGGTCTGGTCTCATCGTACAACACTCTTCCCTTTCAAAAGCTTTAACGTGACCAGCAGGCAGTGCGCAGAAAAATCTCTCATTTTCCTCTACACTCTGTCTGAGAAGTGAAAAAATAAATGAATGAAAAGAGTGATTTACAAAACAAATGGTGTGTGCCTCCGTGTTCACGTCCTATGGCTGAATCAGACACCAATGCTGTTTTTGTTTATTTGGGGAAAGATCATGCTACCCTGTGAAAGGAATGTTCACAGTTAAAGTGATTCGTGTTCGCTTTGCTTATTTCAAAGGGGTAGCACCCACAATACGATTGTGGGGCTCGCGTGTCGATCTGGCTGAGGAGTGAGAGACGGGAGCGTCCATATTAGGGGTGCACGATATTGACAAAAAAGGGATATTGCGATAACGATAATGAATATTGCGATTTTGATATTAATTTTGATATTTTTAAACATATGTAAAACTATAAAACTTATGGGAAAATGCATTAAAATAGATTCACAACAAATAAAACAAGTTTTCTTACAACATAAGGTTTATTTCAACTGACAGACATATTGGACTGGTACAACATGAATAAATAAATAATAACCATGTATACAGAACAGGACATGTTTTACCGGTTGTATGTACAGTACAGTGTAAAAAACAATAAATATAGAACAAGTCTACAAAAGAAGTCAAAATAAAATGTCATGAGAAACAAGGCCCATCAACAACCGTGTAACCTTTAGAAGGCAATTTGCACTTTCCCCGGCAACTCACAGGTAGAGGTTTCGCCACACCTGGCCACTTCATGCGTTTTCTGTGATCGGATAGCTATCCGATCGTGAAAAAAAAACAGGTGTAAATGCCCTCCGAAATGCATTCGTGACGGATTTGTATCCGATCGCTGAAACCACTTCAGGAGGAGGTTCCAGACGAAACTGGACAAATGCATCTGGTTGTTGAATGCATCTGGTTGTTGAAACCACATATGTAAAACATACTCCTCCCAAAAACACTAATAATTAAAGCTGCAAGCAGCATTTAGCGGTGTTCAAGCAGTTGAGGCCTTTAAGGCCGTTAAGCACAAAAGCATCAAAAGACATTAAGTTTTATGTAGCAAGCATTAACCACTGACATCGTAGATGGAATAGACCATGTTTTAGCATGATTTACCATCATACACCAAATTTAGTGATTTTTTATGATTTACCATGTTCCAGTATGATTTACCATGAATCTAGCATGATTCACCATAGTTTACCATGATATAGCAAGATCTAGTGTGATTCACCATGATTTACCCTGTTCTAGCATGGTTTCCCACAATTGAACACATTCTAGTATGCTTTAATACAATTCTAGCATGATTTACCATAGTTTACCATGATTTACCATGTTATAGGATGATTTGCCATGATATGCCACATTCTAGAATGACTTACCAGGATTCTAGCATGATTTACCATGATACACCATGTAATAGTATTATGTACTATGATTTACCATGTTTCTGTCGTGATTTACCATGATTTACCACATTGCTGCATTAATGTGAAGTGTCAATAAAAATGAAGTGATAAACTCTGACAAAAAATGATTTTGTTATAATAGTTAACATGGAAAACTGGTTTGCTTTAGTGCAGAATACTGGTGAAAAACAAGTCTATCAAAGTGAAATTGAGCCAGTAAGTGGTCTTCTACTGCCCTCTGCTGGCCATTCTACTTATTAAGAAAGTGTTTTCACAGGTGCTTTTGCACTCACATGTAGACACTTGCACACACACACACACACACACACACACTTATGTTATTGTGAAAATTTCTTTTAATGGTCTATAAGCATTTCACATATTTCTTTGTGATGTAATCATATAAAACTATATTAAAACTAATAATAAAAAAAAATAGCTTTAAGCGTTTGTTTGTTAGCCAATGCTGAAAGCTGATAAAAAGATTAAAAATGTCTAATGCTGCTGCTCCCTCTACTGGACAACAGTGGTATTACAGACTATTTACAGTTGAAATGAATGAATGGAGATTTGGTTTTTCACTTATATCTCGGGAACGAGAAAATGAAAAAATCTGAAACTCAGAACTTAGATAGTGTTAGAGGAGCCCTGTTGAACAAGACCATCCCGGTGAAGCTGGGTTATCGTGTCCGGGAGCAATGTCCGTTGAAATGCATATCTTTGTAGGCTTATATCTCGGGAATGCCTGGGTCAAATCGCACCATTCTCGAATCGAAGCTAGATGACGATGGGCTCTTTCCAAGAAGCTCTCCCACAAGCATCTAGCCGGTCCAGGTAGGGACTTACAGCCGTTTCAAGTCGGGAGTCTCACAGATTAGCGATCCGTGGGGGCGCGCTCCTGAGCCTCGCGACAATAGATTTCGATCAAGACCCTGGAGAGGACCTTACCATCAAAATTTGAGCGCGCAGCGACTTTTCGTTTTCGAGTTATGAGTGAATTTGTACGGGGGGCGTGGCCTAAATCACGGAAACCCTTTACATTGAAAAATGGGAATCCTGAAAATGGGTCAAAATTGTTAATCAATAGTAATTCTGTAATAGATGAATTTTGACTACATGTTATTGTAAATGTCAAAATAGTGATTTTATAAAGTCTAAATATGAATTATAGAACAATATTAGTAAGCAGTATGACAAAATGACTATTTTAAACAGAAGGGGGCAGTAGAAGACCACTTATTGGCTTAATATACTATTACATTCATATAAACATTGTAATGTTCACCTTTTTAACAGGATGTCTGCAATTTTTCTTGTTTGTTTAGAGTCATATTTTTCCATTAGATCAATTTTGACTCCATGTGATTGTAAATGTTAAAATAGGGATTTTATAAAGTCTAAATATGAATTATAGAACAATATTAGTGAGCAGTATGACAAAATGACTATTTTAAACAGAAGGGGGAAGTAGAAGACCACTTATTGGCTTAATATGCCATTGCATTTATATAAACATTGTAATTTTCACCTTTTTAACTGGCTGTATGCATTTTTTTATGTTTTTATAGAGTCATGCTTTTCCAATAGATCAATTTTGACTTCACGTTATTATAAATGTTAAAATAGGAATTTTATAAAGTCTAAATATGAATTATAGAACAATGTTAGTGAGCAGTATGACAAAATGACTATTTTAAACAGAAGAGGGCAGTAGAAGACCACTTATTGGCTTAATATGCCATTATGTTCTTATAATTTTCCCCTTTTTAACTGTTATAGAGGCATTATTTCTTATCTTATTTAGAGTCACATGTTCTGACATGTTTTTAAGCACAAAAGCATCAAAAGACATTAAGTTTTATGTAGCAAGCATTAACCACTGACATCATAGATAGAATAGACCATGTTTTAGCATGATTTACCATCATACACCAAATTTAGTGTGATTTTTCATGATTTACCATGTTCCAGTATGATTTACCATGAATCTAGCATGATTCACCATAGTTTACCATGATATAGCAAGTTCTAGTGTGATTCACCATGATTTACCCTGTTCTAGCATGGTTTACCACAATTGAACACATTCTAGTATGATTTAATACGATTCTAGCATGATTTACCATAGTTTACCATGATTTACCATGTTATAGGATGATTTACCATGATATGCCACATTCTAGAATGACTTACCAGGATTCTAGCATGATTTGCCATGATACACCATGTAATAGTATTATTTATTATGATTTACCATGTCTCTATCGTGATTTACCATGATTTACCACATTGCTGCATTGATGTGAAGTGTCAATAAAAATGAAGTGATAAACTCTGACAAAAAAATTATTTTGTTATAATAGTTATCATGGAAAAGTGGTTTGCTTTAGTGCAGAATACTGCTGAAAAACAAGTATATCAAAGTGAAAGTAATCCAGTAAGTGGTCTTCTACTGCCCTCTGCTGGCCATTCTACTTATTAATAAAGTGTTAACTGTGCTTTTGCAGTCATATGTAGATATTTGCTCTCTCTCTCTCTCTCTCTCTCTCTCTCTCTCTCTCTCTCTCTCTCTCTCTCTCTCTCTCTCTCTCTCTCACACACACACACACACACACACACACACACACACACACACACACACACACACACACACACAGTTTGTGTTTTTAAGATGTTATTGTGAAAAAATCTTTTAATGGTCTATTAACATTTCACATATTTCTTTGTGATCTGATCATATAAAACTATATTACCACTGCATCAAAATAATAAAAAATAGCTTTACGCATTTGTTTTGTTGGCCAATGCTGAAAGCTGATAAAAAGATGAAAAATATGTCTAATCCTGTTGCTCCCTCTGATGGACAACAGTGGTATTACAGCCTCCATCTTACAGTTGATGACGTGATTCATTGTTTAGAATTTACTGTCAGCCCTCTGAGCATTAAAAATCCATGAAATGTTTCACAATTCTTCAAAATGACTTGTTCTCCACATGTAGAATGTTTTGGGAAGTTTCTACTTTGTGCAAACAATATATAGACATGTTACTAACATTGGGCAAAACCAGATTTATAAATAAATAATAGGTATTAAAATCCTTAGTGGTAGTCTCCTTTTTGTAACACCCTTTTCGGGGTTCACATTAATTATAATTACAGCACAATTGAGAACATGGTTTTTAGGTTTAGGGCAAAATGAAGAAATGGGAATTTGTTTTTTCACTTATATCTTGGAAACGAAAAGCTGCTCTTGAAACTCGGAGCATGTATGATTTAGTATGATTCTAGCCCGATTTATGATATACCATGTTCTTGTATGATTTACCATGATTTACCATAGTTTATCATGATTTACCATATTTCACATTGATTTACCATGTTCTACCATGATGTACCATTATACACCTCATTCTAGTATTATTTACTATGATTTACCATGTTTCTAGCGAGATTTACCACATTGCTAGCAAGTGTCAGTAAAAATGAAGTGATAAACTCTGACAAAAAATGATTTTGTTATAATAGTTAACATGGAAAACTGCTTTGCTTTAGTGCAGAATACTGGTGAAAATCAAGTCTATCAAAGTGAAAGTGAGCCAGTAAGTGGTCCTCTACTGCCCTCTGCTGGCCATTCTACTTATTAATTAAGTGTTTTCACAGGTGCTTTTGCACTCATATGTAGACATTTGCTCACACACACACACACACACACACACACACACACACACACACACACACACACACACACACAAAGACAAATGTTGTTGTTGTTTTTTTTCAATGCTATTGGGATGTGTCATTATGAAAATATACTTTAATGGTCTATAAGCATTTCAAATAATGTCTTTGTAAACTATTTATCAGATTATTCAACATTTATTCATAAATCTAGGACAAGACACACATATTCTGTTGTATATACAGACATTTTGAACTATGTGATGGAAAAACAAAATGTTTACTGCAAGTCTCCTTCAGGATTCACATTTCTCAATGTACTACAATAGTCAGTAATAATACTTCAATAGATGAATTTTGACTAAATGTGAGTGTAAATGTTAAATAGTGATTTTATAAAGTGTAAATAAGAATTATCGAATAATATTAGCTAGTAGTATGACAAAATGACTATTTTAAACAGAAGGGGGCAGTAGAAGACCACTTATTGGCTTAATATGCCATTATATTCATATAATTTTCACCTATTTTAACTGTTATAGAGGCATTTTTTGTCCGATCTGTCTGAAATTTTTCATGCTTGTTTAGAGTCATGTGTCACATGTTCTGACTTGATTTTAAGAAGATCTGAGCATTCATTGAAGAGATATAGGCATTTGGGGACACTTGGTCAAGGCTACATATTGAAGTGACCCTATTATAGCCATCCAAATGAAGAAGTTATGCCTTTTCTGATAATTATTGATCTAGAGAGTCCAGAGAATTGTACTGCACTGGTTTTGAACATTATGATATGAACATTATATGATCATAGATGGAAAACACCATTTGCAGCCAATACAGGCAATTTACCATAGGAAATATATGGTTTTAAAGCTTTTTAACAGTTATAGCGCCACCTATGGTCCGATCTCCATATCATTTTGCATGCTTCTTTAGCATGTTATGTCACATAAGCTCATCAATTTTCGTGAAGTTCTGAGTTTTTTTGTAGGTTTTATAGGCTTTTCAGTGTATTTTGCCACACCCACTTTCTAAATGACTCTGTTATAGTTAACCAAAGGGCAAAATTTCAACTTTTTTTCAATAATTATTGATCTAGAGAGTCCAGAGAATTGTCCTAGACTGGTCTGGTTCCGATCGGGCAAAAAACCAGGGACTAGTTTGCAAAAGTAGGTTTTTAACATATTCATGAATATTTAATGAACGATTGGATTGACAGCAATGGCTCTAGAGGCAAAGTCGTTCAGCATGAGGAGATCTATCAAATGATATGTATTTTGTGGGGATGTGTGCAACACCACGTGATTACAGAGCCATAAAACTCGTTAGCGCCAACTAGTGGCCGATTTCTTTCAAAACTCTTACAGACCTCTTGGGCCATGAGTCGAACACGCCCATCGAGTTTTCGTTCCGATTGGCCTCCGTTAACCTCATCTCATAGGTGCTCAAACTTCATTGACCGATGGCGGCCAGGTTTTTTGAGATACGCCAATATCCTTTTACACCTACATGGGGCCTTGGACCAAGACACTGCATACCAATTTTCAAGTCACTCGGTCTAACGGTCAGGTGGCCACACCCCTTTTTATGTTTTTTTGATGTTATAGTACCACCTAGTGTTCGATCATCGCGATTTTTTTACTGTGACCCCAAACTGTCCTTATACACATGTGTGCCAAGTTTGGTCAACTTATCTCATTTACTTCTGGAGTTATAGCCGTCTTAGTAAAATAGGCTCCTCCCACAACATTCATTTTGCGCCCCCTAGCAACCGTTAAACAAAATGTCAACTTTTTTTTTGATAATTATTGATATTCAGACTCCAGAGAACATTTCTGCACTGGTTTGGTTCCGATCGGGTGAAAAACCAGGGACTAGTTTGCAAAAGTAGGTTTTTGACAAAATTCAAAATGGCGGAAAATCTATCATGGCGGTATATATGTTTTGTTCTCCAGGGTTTCAGCTTTCCACTGATATAAGACACTTGAGTCTATGACATACGGTTTAGGAGTTATGAGCAGTTTTGCGCGATTGGCTGCTGTAGCGCCACCTATGGGCCAATCGGGCTCATACTCTCTGAACATCTCCTCCATTTTTGTACTATCATCTGACAAAGTTTCAAGTCTCTAGCACTTACGGTTTGAGCTGCACGATGCGTTTTACGGCAGAAGAAAATAATAATAATTAAAGCTGCAAGCAGCATTTATCGGGGTTCAAGCATTTAAGGCCTTTTAAGCGCAAAAGAATTTAAAGACTTTAAGTTTTATTTAGCAGGCATGTAAACACCTAGAAAAGTTAGGAAACCAAAAGTAATTTATAAAAGATCATATAAGAGATTCAGTCAAGAATACTTTTGTACAAACGTAAAAAATGTATGTTGGATTGATGTTTATAAGGAAGTTCATCCTGATAATGCATTGTCAGCATTCGAAAGATTGTTGTATCTTTTGGTGGACAAATATGCACCTATTTAAAAGTGCAGTGATTTTTCATAAAGTTGATAAATTAAGAGAAGAAATGTTGTTTGTTCAGTTTGTCACATCTTTAATATCAGTATTTAAAAAGGTATTTTTCCTTTAGCTTGGTAAGATGCAAAGATTAAATGCAGAAAAATACAGCACTGGGTTTTAATGGTCATAATAGTTTACCAATAGGTTTGCTACCAGTTAGCAAAGTATTGAAAATTATAGTTTGTGAACAAAGTCAATTATTCTTCAAGGAGAATAATTTGGTCTCTAATTTTCAGCATTTATATTGAGAGAGCACAGATTGATGACAATAACTTAGGAGCAGAATTGCTAGATTTTGATGTACTAGATCATAAATTATTGCTGGATAAACTGAAAAGGTACAAATTTACTTCTCGTACTGTACATTGGTTTAAAAGTTAAATGTCTAACAGGATAATGTGTGTTTTATAATGGAAGTTAATCAGATGAGAAAACTTTACCACAACACTGTGTAAATGTAGCGTAAACTCAATCCCCCTCCCCCAGCTTTTTTTCTGCGACATCACGGCTGGAACAAACAAATAAATTGCGGCAATGATAAGCTCAGGTATTGTTTATGTGCTTTAGCCTATTTAATGTTAAAAGCATGCAATGTGACTACATATCATGTAGTGCTCACAGGTTTGTAGCTGTAAAATCAACAATAGAAAACTCATATCAGATCTTGAAATTAAAGAAATGGAAACAAGAACCTTCAAACTGTGAACAAACGTGTATTCTGTCAAGTCAAGTCAAGTCAAGTGTATTTATATAGCGCTTTTCACAATATAAATTGCATCAAAGCAGCTTCACAATATCAATCAAATAACATAATGTTTGTTTCTTAGTGAAAAAACATCCACGTTTGGTAGGGCTGATCAATGGTATTAATGCTTGGCTAATTATTTTGAATATCCCCAACTGAACAAGCCAAAGGCAACAGTGGCAAGGAACCGAAAAACTCCATCAAGTGACCTACTGGTGTCCTAAAACTCCATCAGGTGACCTAATGGAGAAAAAAAAACCTTGGGAGAACCCAGGCTCAGTCGGGGGCCAGTTCTCCTCTGGCGTTTATGAACTAGAGGCCGGATTTACAGTAACTGTAAATTTGATACAGAATTTTGTTTTATTTTATCACTTCGGGGTGGGTACGCAAACCGGAATCACAACATTTTATCTGTAGAGTGGGAAAGGGATCCTCCATAGGGAGAGGCTAGTTGGCACTTCAGCACTGCGTTGTCATCGGGTCCAGGCAAAGCTCCTAGTCAGATCTGGATACGGCCTGGATCCGGTCGGCTGCGGGAAAACCTCGGGATAAACAAAGACACTAAAATTAGCGTAGATGCCATTCTTCTTATGATGATGTAACGAGTACATCAGGATTTAAGGGAAGTGTTCCCAGTTCCGGCTGACCTAATCTATGCAGCCTAATATTGAATTATAGAAGTCTATAATATATTATGTGTATGCTAGGTCAAAGAGATGTGTTTTTAGTCTAGCTTTGAACTGACAGAGTGTGTCTGCTTCCCGGACAATGGCAGGAAGACTGTTCCAAAGTTTTGGTGCTAAATAGGAAAAGGATCTACCGCCCGCAGTCGATTTTGAAATTCTAGGTATTATCAACTGGCCCGAATTTTGAGATCGCAATAGACGTGAAGGACTATAATGCGTTAAGAGCTCGCTCAAGTACTGCGGAGCTAAACCATTTAGTGCTTTGTAAGTAATCAACAATATTTTAAAATTTATACGATGTTTAATAGGCAGCCAATGCAGTGTTGACAGAACCGGGCTAATATGGTCATATTTCCTGGTTCTAGTAAGAACTCGAGCGGCTGCGTTTTGGACCAGCTGTAGTTTATTTATTAAGCGTGCAGGGCAACCACCCAGTAGAGCATTACAATAATCTAGTCTTGTTGTCATGAAAGCATGAACTAATTGTTCCGCATTTGTTAATGAGAGCATATGTCGTAATTTAGATATATTTTTAAGATGGAAAAATGCGGTTTTACAGATACTAGACACATGACTTTCAAATGAAAGATTGCTATCAAAGAGCACACCCAGGTTCCTAACCGACGACGAAGACTTAACAGAGCAGCCATCAAGGGTTAGACAGTATTCTAGGTTATTACGTGTGGAAGTTTTTTGTCCAATAATTAGAATCTCTGTTTTTTCAGAGTTTAGTAGTAGGAAATTACTAGTCATCCAATTTTTTATATCAGCTATGCATTCCGTTAATTTTGTGAATTGGTAAGTTTCGTTAGGTTTTGAAGAAATATACAGCTGAGTTTCATCGGCATAACAATGAAAGCTAATTCCATGTTTCCTAATGATATGTCCTAATGGTAGCATGTACAGAGTGAACAGCAGCGGTCCTAGTACTGAGCCTTGTGGTACGCCATACTGAACTTGTGATCGATAAGACATCTCTTCATTTACTGCTACAAACTGATAACGGTCAGATAAGTATGATTTAAACCATGCTAGTGCAATTCCACTAATGCCAACATAGTTTTCCAGTCTATTTAAAAGAATGTTGTGGTCAATTGTGTCAAATGCAGCACTAAGATCAAGTAACACTAATAGAGAGATACAACCACGATCGGATGATAAAAGTAAATCATTTGTAACTCTAATGAGAGCTGTCTCAGTACTATGGTGCGGTCTAAATCCTGACTGAAAATCCTCGCAGATATCATTTCTTTCAAGAAAGGAACACAGTTGTGAGGATACTGCTTTTTCTAATATCTTTGACAGAAAAGGCAGATTTGAGATCGGCCTGTAATTGACTAATTCTGAAGGATCAAGTTGCGTTTTTTTAACAAGCGGTTTTATCATAGCCAGCTTAAAGGTTTTTGGTACATATCCTAGAGACAAAGACGAATTAATGATATTAAGAAGAGGATCTATGATCTGTGGAAGCATCTCTTTCAGTAGCTTAGTCGGTATAGGGTCTAACATACAAGTTGTCGATTTAGATGAATTAACGAGTTTGCAGAAATCTTCCTCTCCTATAGCAACAAATGAAAACAATTTTTCCTCAGGGAGACTACAATGCACTCCCTGATGCGATACTGTAGTAGACGGTTGCATAGTTATAATTTTGTCCCTGATATTATCAATCTTATAAGTGAAGAAGTTCATAAAGTCATTACTGCTGTGTTGCTTGGAAACTTCTGTGCTTAAAACTTTCTTTTTCGTTAGTTTAGCCACTGTTTCAAATAAATACCTAGGATTATGTTTATTTTCTTCTAATAGGGTTGAAAAATAAGCAGATCTAGCAGCTTTTAAAGCCTCTCTGTAAGCAATCGAGCTCTCTTTCCATGAAATCCGAAATACCTCTAGTTTTGTTTTCTTCCAGTTGCGCTCCATTTTTCTGGCTGCTCTCTTAAGGGCCTGAGTGTGCTCGTTGTACCACGGCGTTGGACTATTTTCTTTAATCTTCTTTAAGCGCAACGGAGCAACTGCGTCTAAAGTGCTGGAAAAGAGAGAGTTAAAAGTTTCTGTTGCAATATCGAGTTCTTCTAAGCTATCCGGGATGCTGAGATGATGAAACTGATTAGGAAGATTATTGATAAAGCAATCTTTAGTGGCAGAAGTTATAGGTCTAACATATTTATAACACGGAGTCGGCTTTGCAGCCTTGGCTAAATGTAATTTACATGAGACTAGATAATGGTCTGAGATGTCATCGCTCTGCTGCAGAATTTCAACGGCATCAACATCTATTCCATGTGATAATATTAGATCTAGAGTATGATTACGACAATGAGTGGGTCCTGACACGTGTTGTCTAACTCCAATTGAGTTTACAATGTCTTTAAATGCCAATCCCAATGCATCTTTTTCATTATCTACATGTATATTAAAATCACCAACAATTAGTACTTTATCGTTAGCCAATACTAATTCTGATAGAAAGTCCGCAAATTCTTTGATAAAATCTTTATGGTGCCCTGGTGGCCTGTATACAGTAGCCAGCAGAAATCTCAAACGTGATTTATCGTTTACACTATATATTTTTACATTAAGCACCAACACTTCAAAAGAAGTATATTTAAAAATAGATTTCTTAGTGGTTTTGAAAATATTACTATAAATTACAGCAACACCTCCCCCTTTGCGTTTTAGACGAGGTTCATGTTTATAACAGTAATCTTGTGGGGTTGACTCATTTAAAGTAATGTAATCGTTTGGTTTTAGCCAGGTTTCTGTCAAACACAGCACATCTAGATTATAACTTGAAATCATATCATTAACTATGAGCGATTTTGAAGTAAGGGATCGAATATTCAGCAACCCAAGCTTTATCATTTGTTCATCTGTATTATATCTGTTTTTTATTTGTTGAACATCAATTAAATTTTTTACCTGACGTTTTTTGGATTTCCAAATTCGGGGAACAGACACAGTCTCTATATGATGATATCTAGGTGAAAGAGGCTCTATGTGATGGGATTTATCTGACCTTGGTGACGCGAGGCCGCTAGCAGACGGTCGGTTTAGCCAGTCTGTCTGCTTCCTGACCTGGGCCCCAGATTGTCATGTTTTAGCTCTAAGACTATGTGCCATATTACTAGAGAGAAGAGCAGAAGAGCATCCCAGGAGGGATGAACACCATCTCTTTTCAACAGGTCAGGCTTGCCCCAAAAACTTTTCCAATTGTCTATGAATTCTATATTATTCAACGGACACCACTTAGACAACCAACCATTGAGTGAGGCCAATCTGCTAACTATCTCATCACTCCTGCGAACAGGAAGGGGGCCAGAGAAAATTACAGTGCCTGACATCGTACTTGCGAGTTTACACACCTCTTTAATATTAATTTTGGTGATCTCCGACTGGCGGAGTCGAACATCATTAGTGCCGACGTGAATAATGATCTTAGAGAATTTACGATTAGCATTAGCCAGCACTTTTAAATTTGCTTTGATGTCAGGCGCTCTGGCTCCCGGTAAACATGTGACTATGGTGGCTGGTGTCTCTATTTTCACGTTCCGTGTGATCGAATCACCAATTACCAGGGCACAATCAACAGAATTCTCAGTGGGTGTTTCACTGAGTGGGGCAAATCGATTTGTTATGGTAATCGGAACGGAAGGGTGGTTTTTTAATCCGCGACTAGAGCGATCTCTCACGGTCACCCATCTGCCCTGCTGCCTGGGCTCTACTTCAGCCGGAACCGAATCATGTACAGAGTTCACTATGCTAGGCGCATCCAAAATAGTATCTAAAGCTCTAGTACTATCCTTACTATCCTCAATTAAAGTTTGGATGCGTGTCTCTAGCTCTGAAATCTTCTCCGTCAGCCTGACTGTCTCCTTGCATTTATCACAAATAAATCCTATATTGCCATCGGAGAAGGCTACACTAAACATATGACATGTGACACAGGTGACAATAACAGGACAAGACATTACTCACCGTTTGTGTTGACTGATTCTTACTTACCTGGGCTTTTATTAACTCAAAGGCGCGGGCGCGCGAGAGAAAATAAATAATAAATAAATGAGCGCGGCTGGCGCGTAAACACGCGTTCTGTGCTAACAATAACGGAAGCTAGCGATGTAAGGTTAATCTGAGATGGTGGGTAAACTATATTTAGTAATATAAACAACTAGGAATGATAGTAAATGATGGTTCAAAACAGAAAGAAATACAAAGCTAATACGAGGCGTAGAGCTTACAGCCTCGACGCAAACAAACTCACAGCAGGCAGGAAGGCAGACAGGAGCAATCCTGTGACAAAGATTGTTTTAGTAACTCAGCCTATGTATTTTTAATAATGTTTAAATGGTGTAATATTTGTGAATTTGATTATGTTGCCGCAAGTTCTGTCAAGATTACTCCCTGGTGCTGTGCACTTACCGCGACTCTGCGTGGGTTGACAAACGCAGTCTTTTCACGCAAGATAATTGTGTTAAATAAGCACGTGAAATTAAAAGCTGAGGTCTTGCTTTTGAGGCTTCAAATTATAGGCTATAAGACATTTGCAATACAATTGGGAGTCTGCACAGGGTGAATTTATTTTGAAATTGACTTTTATTCTTATTTTGTTTATATGGTGCTGGTGTAAACACAAGCATTGACTATATTGGGCGCAATCAGCTCCGGTAGCCGCGCGTCGCAGCTCTAATGCACCGCAGAGTGTAAAAAAGGGGTTACAGTCAATAGCCTACGAATGGAATGTTATTATGCGCCATGGAACATTGCGCTCCCCAAATCACGAAAGCTGGATTTTGTTGGAAAGTTGGAAAGTTGAACACTGATTGGATTTTTTTTCAGTTCCTATCATAATTTTGACATTTGGCCGTTATTGTTTAGCTATTTACCTATATTTTCAAATTGCCTGTTTTTTTTGTTGTTGTCTCGATTGGACAAATGGTCTTCGAAGATAACAGCAATTTTTTTAAGCTCTAAATGACACCATTACAAAAACCATAAGGCAAAACCTGGCATGTTTGGTATCGTTGGACTCGGCAAGGATTCAGGAGTATAAGGAGGTCACTCCCGTGAAAAAAAGCTTGCTTGAAAATTCTCAGGCTCCTTCAGGGCATTGTGCCGATGACCTATACTGAGGTTTTTTTAGATACACCAATGTTCTCATAGACTATCAAGGTACCCTGGACAAAGACACTGCATGCCATGTTTCATTAGACTAACGGTTGGATGCAGTTACAACTATTTTCATGAAGTTTTTTCCCTGTTATAGCACCACCAAGTAGCCAATTGTCGCGTTTTTTTTAATGTGACCTCAGATTGAACTCATGAATATGTGTCCCAAGTTTAGCGAAAATATCTCTTCCCGTTAACAAGTTCTAAACCGTTTTAGTAAGAGTGGCTCTGGAGCCATCAAACATTTGGATTCCCCTTAGCGACCGACAATTGAAATATTGAACATTTTTGATGATTATTGACAGTCAGACTCCAGAGAATATTTCTGCAGTGGTTTGGTTCCGGTCAGGCCAAAAACCTAGGAGTAGTTTGCAAAAGTAGGTTTTACACAAAAACGCAATTTACTCGAAATTGGAGCCTGAAAGGCAAAGCAAATCCAAGGCATGCATCTTGTCTGGCTTGAGCCAAGGATTCCAACGATGTAAGACACTTGAGCCTACGCCTGACGGTTGAGGAGTTATGAGCCATTTCGTACTTTTGGCCGCTGTAGCGCCCCCGTCAGGCCGATCAGGGCGTGCCTTGGTGACCTTGTAGGTGGTGTGAGTACTACCAGCCCCCAAAGTTTCAAGTCTCTACGACTTACGGTTCATTCTGCCCGATCAGTTTTATGTGGAGAATGTAGCATCATGGGAAAATTAACAAAAACAATAGGGTTTCAGCACTTCGTGCTTGAACCCCTAATAAAAAGGGACTAAAAAGGCCTATTAAAAAAAAACCTTAGGGTCTCAGCACTTGACGCTTGCGTTGCTGCTTTCCAAAAACTTTATCAAGCCTTTTAACATGTGCCTCGGAGAGGAGAAAGTCGCTTTTTTGCCTTTTTAGCTCATTTTTGATGGAAATGCGGTAGTTTTTTTTTACCTTTTAAACTGTAACACCTCCACCGATGGGCCGATCTCCGTAATAGTTTGCACACTTCTTTAGAATATATGGCGCACATGCTCAGCTAATTTGGTAAAGTTCTGAGCAGAGCAGACCTTTTTTCAGTCATTTAAATGTCATTTTGCATAGGATATTATAGAGCATTTTTCCCCTTTATAACAGTTAAAGCGCTACCGATGGCCCGACGTCCATAAAAAGTTTCCAACCCTCTTTAGGGTCAGGTAACGCATGCGCACGCCTGGTTTTGTGAGGTTGTATGCAAATCAGGCAGGAAAAGGGCCGCTGTCAGCCCTTTCATGGGATTTGCCATTGAAATACATCTTTTTGACACCTTTTTAACAGTTATAGCGCCACCAAGTGGCCAGTCGCCCCGTCCTTTTTCACGCGACCACAGAATGAGCTCTCACACAGGCGCGCTGAGTTTGGTGAAAATATCTCGTTCCGTTCACGAGTTATAGCCAATTTAGTAAAAGGGGCTCCTCCCACTTGGGACGTTTTGGCGGCCCTTAGGGGCCGTGAACTGAAATGTCCACTTTTTTTGATAATTATTGACAATCAGACTCCATAGAATCTTGCTGCGCTGGTTTGGTTCCGGCCGGGCCAAAAACCTGGGACTAGTTCGAAAAAGTAGGTTTTACGTAAAATCCCAAATACCCGAATATCTACCCAGGTGACGAGCCAATCCGAGGCATGCATCTTGTCCGGCTTGAGCCAAGGATTCCAACGATGTAAGACACTTGAGCCTACACCTGACAGTTGAGGAGTTATGAGCCATTTCGTACTTTTGGCCGCTGTAGCGCCCCCATCAGGCCGATCAGGGCGTGCCTTGGTGACCTTGTAGGCGGTGTGAGTACTACCAGCCCCCAAAGTTTCAAGTCTCTACGACTTACGGTTCGTTCTGCCCGATCAGTTTTATTTGGAGAATGTTGCATCATGGGAAAATTAACAAAAACAATAGGGTTTCAGCACTTCGTGCTTGAACCCCAAATAAAAAGGGACTAAAAAGGCCTATTAAAAAAAACCTTAGGGTCTGAGCCCTTGACGCATGCACTGCTGCTTTTCAAAAACTTTATCAAGCCTTTTAACATGTGCCTCGGAGAGGAGAAAGTCGCTTTTTTGCCTTTTTAGCTCATTTTTGATGGAAATGTGGTGGGTTTTTTTACCTTTTAAACTGTAACACCTCCACCGATGGGCCGATCTCCGTAATAGTTTGCACACTTCTTTAGAATAATATGGCGCACATGCTCAGCTAATTTGGTAAAGTTCTGAGCAGAGCAGACCTTTTTTCAGTCATTTAAATGTCATTTTGCATAGGATATTATAGAGCATTTTTCCCCTTTATAACAGTTAAAGCGCCACCGATGGCCCGACGTCCATAAAAAGTTTCCAAGCCTCTTTAGGGTCAGGTGACGCATGCGCACGCCCGGTTTTGTGAGGTTGTATGCAAATGAGGCAGGAAAAGGGCCGCTTTCAGCCCTTTCATGGGATTTGCCATTGAAATACATCTTTTTGACACCCTTTTAACAGTTATAGCGCCATTAAGTGGCCAGTTTCCGTCCTTTTTCACACGACCACAGAATGAGCTCTCACACAGGCGCACTGAGTTTGGTGAAAATATCTCGTTCCGTTCACGAGTTATAGCCAATTTAGTAAAGGGGGCTCCTCCCACTTGGAACGTTTTGGCGGCCCTTAGGGGCCGTGAACTGAAATTTCCACTTTTTTTGATAATTATTGACAATCAGACTCCATAGAATCTTGCTGCACTGGTTTGGTTCCGGCCGGGCCAAAAACCTGGGACTAGTTCGAAAAAGTAGGTTTTACAAAAAAAACCAAATACCCGAAAATCTACCTGGGTGACGAGCCAATCCGAGGCATGCATCTTGTCCGGCTTGAGCCAAGGATTCCAACGATGTAAGATACTTGAGCCTACACCTGACGGTTGAGGAGTTATGAGCCATTTCGTACTTTTGGCCGCTGTAGCGCCCCCGTCAGGCCGATCGGGGCGTGCCTTGGTGACGTTGTAGGCGGTGTGAGTACTACCAGCCCCCAAAGTTTCAAGTCTCTACGACTTACGGTTCGTTCTGCCCGATCAGTTTTATTTGGAGAATGTTGCATCATGGGAAAATTAGAAAAAAA
Source organism: Meda fulgida (assembly GCA_030578275.1). Classification (NCBI taxonomy): domain Eukaryota; kingdom Metazoa; phylum Chordata; class Actinopteri; order Cypriniformes; family Leuciscidae; genus Meda; species Meda fulgida. The sequence continues at coordinate 18,306,863 of CM060639.1, forward strand.
CAATAGGGTTTCAGCACTTCGTGCTTGAACCCCTAATAAAAAGGGACTAAAAAGGCCTATTAAAAAAAAACCTTAGGGTCTCAGCACTTGACGCTTGCGCTGCTGCTTTCCAAAAACTTTATCAAGCCTTTTAACATGCTCCTCGGAGAGGAGAAAGTTGCTTTTTTGCCTTTTTAGCTCATTTTTGATGGAAATGTGGTGGGGTTTTTTTTACCTTTTAAACTGTAACACCTCCACCGATGGGCCGATCTCCGTAAAAGTTTGCACACTTCTTTAGAATAATATGGCGCACATGCTCAGCTAATTTGGTAAAGTTCTGAGCAGAGCAGACCTTTTTTCAGTCATTTAAATGTCATTTTGCATAGGATATTATAGAGCATTTTTCCCCTTTATAACAGTTAAAGCACCACCGATGGCCCGACGTCCATAAAAAGTTTCCAAGCCTCTTTAGGGTCAGGTGACGCATGCGCACGCCCGGTTTTGTGAGGTTGTATGCAAATCAGGCAGGAAAAGGGCCGCTTTCAGCCCTTTCATGGGATTTGCCATTGAAATACATCTTTTTGACACCTTTTTAACAGTTATAGCGCCACCAAGTGGCCAGTCGCCCTATCCTTTTTCACGCGACCACAGAATGAGCTCTCACACAGGCGCGCTGAGTTTGGTGAAAATATCTCGTTCCGTTCACGAGTTATAGCCAATTTAGTAAAAGGGGCTCCTCCCACTTGGGACGTTTTGGCGGCCCTTAGGGACCATGAACTGAAATTTCAACTTTTTTTTGATAATTATTGACATTCAGACTCCATAGAATCTTGCTGCACTGGTTTGGTTCCGGCCGGGCCAAAAACCTGGGACTAGTTTGAAAAAGTAGGTTTTACGAAAAACCCCAAATACCCGAAAATGTTCCCAGGTGACGAGCCAATCCGAGGCATGCATCTTGTCCGGCTTGAGCGAAGGATTCCAACGATGTAAGCCACTTGAGCCTACGCCTGACGGTTGAGGAGTTATGAGCCATTTCGTACTTTTGGCCGCTGTAGCGCCCCCGTCAGGCCGAATGGGGGCGTGCCTTGGTGACGTTGTAGGCGGTGTGAGTACTACCAGCCCCCAAAGTTTCAAGTCTCTACGACTTACGGTTCGTTCTGCCCGATCAGTTTTATTTGGAGAATGTTGCATCATGGGAAAATTAACAAAAACAATAGGGTTTCAGCACTTCGTGCTTGTACCCCAAATAAAAAAGGACTAAAAAGGCCTATAAAAAAAACCTTAGGGTCTGAGCACTTGACACTTGCGCTGCTGCTTTTCAAAAACTTTATCAGGCCTTTTAACATGTGCCTCGGAGAGGAGAAAGTCGTTTTTTTTCCTTTTTAGCTCATTTTTGATGGAAATGTGGTGGTTTTTCTACCTTTTAAACTGTAACACCTCCACCGATGGGCCGATCTCCGTAAAAGTTTGCACACTTCTTTTGAATAATATGGCGCACATGCTCAGCTAATTTGGTAAAGTTCTGAGCAGAGCAGACCTTTTTTCAGTCATTTAAATGTCATTTTGCATAGGATATTATAGAGCATTTTTCCCCTTTATAACAGTTAAAGCGCCACCGATGGCCCGACGTCCATAAAAAGTTTCCAAGCCTCTTTAGGGTCAGGTGACGCATGCGCACGCCCGGTTTTGTGAGGTTGTATGCAAATGAGGCAGGAAAAGGGCCGCTTTCAGCCCTTTAATGGGATTTGCCATTGAAATACATCTTTTTGACACCCTTTTAACAGTTATAGCGCCATTAAGTGGCCAGTTTCCGTCCTTTTTCACGCGACCACAGAATGAGCTCTCACACAGGCGCGCTGAGTTTGGTGAAAATATCTCGTTCCGTTCACGAGTTATAGCCAATTTAGTAAAGGGGGCTCCTCCCACTTGGAACGTTTTGGCGGCCCTTAGGGACCGTGAACTGAAATTTCCACTTTTTTTTTGATAATTATTGACATTCAGACACCATAGAATTTTGCTGCACTGGTTTGGTTCCGGCTGGGCCAAAAACCTGGGACTAATTCGAAAAAGTAGGTTTTACGAAAAACCCCAAACAGCCGAAAATTTACCCAGGTGACGAGCCAAATCGAGGCATGCATCTTGTCCGGCTTGAGCCAAGGATTCCAACGATGTAAGACACTTGAGCCTACGCCTGACGGTTGAGGAGTTATGAGCCATTTCGTACTTTTGGCCGCTGTAGCGCCCCCGTCAGGCCGATCAGGGCGTGCCTTGGTGACCTTGTAGGCGGTGTGAGTACTACCAGCCCCCAAAGTTTCAAGTCTCTACGACTTACGGTTCGTTCTGCCCGATCAGTTTTATTTGGAGAATGTTGCATCATGGGAAAATTAACAAAAACAATAGGGTTTCAGCACTTCGTGCTTGAACCCCAAATAAAAAAGGACTAAAAAGGCCTATAAAAAAAAAAACCTTAGGGTCTGAGCACTTGACGCTTGCGCTGCTGCTTTTCAAAAACTTTATCAAGCCTTTTAACATGTGCCTCGGAGAGGAGAAAGTTGCTTTTTTGCCTTTTTAGCTCATTTTTGATGGAAATGTGGTGTTTTTTTTTACCTTTTAAACTGTAACACCTCCACCGATGGGCCGATCTCCGTAAAAGTTTGCACACTTCTTTAGAATAATATGGCGCACATGCTCAGCTAATTTGGTAAAGTTCTGAGCAGAGCAGACCTTTTATCAGTCATTTAAATGTAATTTTGCATAGGATATTATAGAGCATTTTTCCCCTTTATAACAGTTAAAGCGCCACCGATGGCCCGACGTCCATAAAAAGTTTCCAAGCCTCTTTAGGGTCAGGTGACGCATGCGCACGCCCGGTTTTGTGAGGTTGTATGCAAATCAGGCAGGAAAAGGGCCGCTGTCAGCCCTTTCATGGGATTTGCCATTGAAATACATCTTTTTGACACCTTTTTAACAGTTATAGCGCCACCAAGTGGCCAGTCGCCCCGTCCTTTTTCACGCGACCACAGAATGAGCTCTCACACAGGCGCGCTGAGTTTGGTGAAAATATCTCGTTCCGTTCACGAGTTATAGCCAATTTAGTAAAAGGGGCTCCTCCCACTTGGGACGTTTTGGCGGCCCTTAGGGGCCGTGAACTGAAATTTCCACTTTTTTTGATAATTATTGACAATCAGACTCCATAGAATCTTGCTGCACTGGTTTGGTTCCGGCCGGGCCAAAAACCTGGGACTAGTTCGAAAAAGTAGGTTTTACAAAAAACCCCAAATAACCGAATATCTACCTGGGTGACGAGCCAATCCCAAGCATGCATCTTGTCCGGCTTGAGCGAAGGATTCCAACAATGTAAGACACTTGAGCCTACGCCTGACGGTTGAGGAGTTATGAGCCATTTCATACGTTTGGCCGCTGTAGCGCCCCCGTCAGGCCGATTGGGGCGTGCCTTGGTGACGTTGTAGGTGGTATGAGTACTACCAGCCCCCAAAGTTTCAAGTCTCTACGACTTACGGTTCGTTCTGCCCGATCAGTTTTATGTGGAGAATGTTGCATCATGGGAAAATTAACAAAAACAATAGGGTTTCAGCACTTCGTGCTTGAACCCCAAATAAAAAGGGACTAAAAAGGCCTATTAAAAAAAAACCTTAGGGTCTCAGCACTTGGCGCTTGCGCTACTGCTTTCCAAAAACTTTATCAAGCCTTTTAACATGTGCCTCGGAGAGGAGAAAGTCGCTTTTTTCCCTTTTTAGCTCATTTTTGATGGAAATGTGGTGGGGTTTTTTTTACCTTTTAAACTGTAACACCTCCACCGATGGGCCGATCTCCGTAAAAGTTTGCACACTTCTTTAGAATAATATGGCGCACATGCTCAGCTAATTTGGTAAAGTTCTGAGCAGAGCAGACCTTTTTTCAGTCATTTAAATGTCATTTTGCATAGGATATTATAGAGCATTTTTCCCCTTTATAACAGTTAAAGCGCCACCGATGGCCCGACGTCCATAAAACGTTTTCAAGCCTCTTTAGGGTCAGGTGACGCATGCGCACGCCCGGTTTTGTGAGGTGGTATGCAAATCAGGCAGGAAAAGGGCCGCTGTCAGCCCTTTCATGGGATTTGCCATTGAAATACATCTTTTTGACACCTTTTTAACAGTTATAGCGCCACCAAGTGGCCAGTCGCCCCGTCCTTTTTCACGCGACCACAGAATGAGCTCTCACACAGGCGCGCTGAGTTTGGTGAAAATATCTCGTTCCGTTCACGAGTTATAGCCAATTTAGTAAAAGGGGCTCCTCCCACTTGGGACGTTTTGGCGGCCCTTAGGGGCCGTGAACTGAAATTTCCACTTTTTTTGATAATTATTGACAAGCAGACTCCATAGAATCTTGCTGCACTGGTTTGGTTCCGGCCGGGCCAAAAACCTGGGACTAGTTCGAAAAAGTAGGTTTTACAAAAAACCTCAAATACCCGAATATCTACCTGGGTGACGAGCCAATCCGAGGCATGCATCTTGTCTACCTTGAGCCAAGGATTCCAACGATGTAAGACACTTGAGCCTAAAAAGGGACTAAAAAGGCCTATTAAAAAAAAACCTTAGGGTCTCAGCACTTGACGCTTGCGCTGCTGCTTTCCAAAAACTTTATCAAGCCTTTTAACATGTGCCTCGGAGAGGAGAAAGTCGCTTTTTTGCCTTTTTAGCTCATTTTTGATGGAAATGTGGTGGGTTTTTTTACCTTTTAAACTGTAACACCTCCACCGATGGGCCGATCTCCGTAAAAGTTTGCACACTTCTTTAGAATAATATGCCGCACATGCTCAGCTAATTTGGTAAAGTTCTGAGCAGAGCAGACCTTTTTTCAGTCATTTAAATGTCATTTTGCATAGGATATTATAGAGCATTTTTCCCCTTTATAACAGTTAATGCGCCACCGATGGCCCGACGTCCATTAAAAGTTTCCAAGCCTCTCTAGGGTCAGGTGACACATGCGCACGCCCGGTTTTGTGAGGTTGTATGCAAATCAGGCAGGAAAAGGGCCGCTTTTAGCCCTTTCATGGGATTTGCCATTGAAATACATCTTTTTGACACCTTTTTAACAGTATTAGCGCCACCAAGTGGCCAGTCGCCCGTCCTTTTTCACGCGACCACAGAATGAGCTCTCACACAGGCGCGCTGAGTTTGGTGAAAATATCTCGTTCCGTTCACGAGTTATAGCCAATTTAGTAAAAGGGGCTCCTCCCACTTGGAACGTTTTGGCGGCCCTTAGGGACCGTGAACTGAAATTTCCACTTTTTTTGATAATTATTGACATTCAGACTCCATAGAATCTTGCTGCACTGGTTTGGTTCCGGCCGGGCCAAAAACCTGGGACTAGTTCGAAAAAGTAGGTTTTAACAAAAAAAAACAAATACCCGAAAATTTACCCGGGTAACGAGCCAAGCCGAGGCATGCATCTTGTCCGGCTTGAGCCAAGGATTCAAACGATGTAAGACACTTGAGCCTACACCTGACGGTTGAGGAGTTATGAGCCATTTCGTACTTTTGGCCGCTGTAGCACCCCCGTCAGGCCGATCGGGGCGTGCCTTGGTGACGTTGTAGGCGGTATGAGTACTACCAGCCCCCAAAGTTTCAAGTCTCTACGACTTACGGTTCGTTCTGCCCGATCAGTTTTATGTGGAGAATGTTGCATCATGGGAAAATTAACAAAAACAATAGGGTTTCAGCACTTCGTGCTTGAACCCCTAAAAATCATCACAAATACATTAGGTTTTCAGCACTTCGTGCTTGAACACCTAAAAATCAGCACAAATACAATAGATTTTCAGCACTTCGTGCTTGAACACCTAATTAAACGTGTGAGAACGTGTTACAGGCTACATGTCATGTTATGGCCAGATATGACGTTGCAACTGCAACACGCATCGCCACAGAGTAGCATCTATTCATCAAGCCAACGCGCAAACTATCGCAAATCTAAGTGAAAGTAAGTCGCAGAGGCTTTACACACGATTATCTTCATTAAAAGTAAAGAAACAAAATGATCTTACCAGGGTTGTTGCCACTCTCTCTTATTGTGTTATTGCATGTCGGACGGGACGCATCCTAAACAAAATATCGCATAAATATCGCAAGACTTTTGACATGATATTGGGCATCGTGATATCGCGATAACGATACTGATTCGATATATCGTGCACCCCTAGTCCATATCATTCGCTCTCTCTCCAGATCGCGATGTCCTTTAGCCTGACTACCGAAGTGTGCCTCTGCGCTTCTTCGGCTCGGGCAGAGGACACTGAATCTCTTGAGCGTTCCTTTCATGATGATAAAAGAAGATCTGCTCGGGGCGATCGCTCGTGCAGTGGTCAGTTTACACTGATTCTGCAAAGCAAAAGAGTCCCATAAAACACTCAAAGTTTATAAATAAAGATTGTAAATATTATATATATACACATATATACATATTGTGTGTCTTTGTTCCCTCAAGGTCGACCAATTCGACTATCTCGGGTGCGAAGGCACGCAATTATATGATGCTTACTCAGATCGGAGAGACGCTCGCGGGCTATCTCTCCCCTGGGGCTCATCGTCATTTAAGGAGACAGCACCCCCCACCAAGCCATTATCAGATGCATTTTCAGCAGCGGGTCAGGCTCGTACTGCGCTGCACACCATGGCTGTGTTACAGGCATACCAGGCTGATCTTATGAAAGATTTAAACACAGCCTGTCATCCAGACCGTGTTTGCTTGTCTGATTGATATTTGGCTGTATTTATTGCTAAGGAAAGCCATCTGAAAAAATTTGAGTTTGAGAGTGCCACCTCCAAGCACTTCTCTCATTATGATAAAGCATGTGAGAGGTTACTCGAGGTGGTGACTCATGCAGTGGCCAGATTACAGCTAGACTCTCCTCCTTTAGGATCTCCATGACGTTAACTCGTTCATGGGAAAAACCTTATTCTTCGCACATCTTTTTGCCCTCGACGTCAACTTATTAGACTATCGTGGGTGCAGGGGCGTGTGGTTATACGATGATGCGCCAGTCCGAAGAGATGCACACGGGCTATTTCTTCTCTGGGGCTCATCGTCATTTAAGGAGTCAGCACCCCCCACCCGTGTATACCTGGTATAATAACATCCACGCCGTTGTGGGTCAGACTGCTGCTGCTCTGCACACTATGGCAGTGTTGCGGACATACCAGGCTGATCTGCTTAAATCTCAAAAGCAGAGTGTGGCGAGTTGCGCTCACCCTCATAAAGACTGGGGGCCGGTTCGTTACGCTCAGCAGCCTCATAATAGACCTGAGACAAAAATCCTGAGTTTTTTTTTTTTGTTGTCCTAGGTCTGTGGGGGTGTGCCCCTTCAGGACGGGGCATATAAAGTACATCGATCAGCTCCTACCTGACACCCTCACAAAACCACTGTAACATCCCCTCCACCTCTGCTGATTCGGGGGGCAGCGGTTTCCAGCGAAATGTTGAATGTTCTGTTGTTTCCTGTTATATCGCCAAGGACAAAGAACATTTAATATTCCCCCAACAGGAAGTATTAAAATTGGTAACTCTTTAAAGAGACTTTGGCAGCGTGAAAGTTACTGCCGGGTATCTCTATTTGCGTCCTAAAGACAGTAAAAAGGAATAAGTTGCCCTCCTAGTTTTAGCGGCGTGGTTCCCACTACTGTGAAACAGGAGTAGGAGCATTGCAGTCACAAAAGAAGAAATAAATGGGGGACTGCGTCCGTTTTTAGATCTTTGAGGCTTGAACTGTTCTGTCAGAATGCTCAAGTTTAAGATTCTAACAATCAAGAAGATCGTGTTACAAATTCAACATCGCGATTTGGTTCTTCACGATCAATCTTAATCATTTTAAACACTCTAAGCAACATCTGGCTAGGTCAGGACATTACATAGGTCTCATGGCAGCTGCATCCACAGTGATCCCTCTGGGCCTTTTGCACATGAGACCACTTCAGTTGTGGCTCAAAACCGGGAGATTTCATCTATACAATCCCTAAAGGCAGATAAGGCCAAAGGTACACGTTGAGTGTTTTGTGTCCCTTCTAAAATCCATGTTTATGAAAAGGGTTACGCACTGTGGCTTCTTTCTCTTTCTAAGTGGTTCAGACCCGGTTCCTTGCCTTGGGTCCCGCATCTTGCTGTCGCAGAATTCTAACGACATTACAACCGGGGGGGGGGGGGTTCACTTCTTCCCTAGCCCTGGCGAGGGGTGCCCTCCTACAGCATGTTTGTGATGCGGCAGGCTGGTCCTCTCCACATACATTCATAAGATTCTATTGTTTGGATGTTCATGCCACTCCGGGCTTACATGTCCTTTAGTCAACATCACAAGCTCATGCCTGAGACCTACTTGCATTCTTGTGAGCACACACTACACGACCATAAGGGGTCCAGACCCCTCCAAGCACGGTGGTGTGGGTATTCTCATTCCCAATGCGCTGATCAGCGCAACATCGATTGTAGCTTTTTGAAAGGGAACGTCTCGGGTTACTTGACTGTAACCCTGATCCCTGAAAAAGCAGAACGAGATGCTGCGCTGTATTGCCATGCTGAAGATGTCCCAGGACTGCTCTTCAGACAAAATATCCTGTTGATGCAGCTGTGACTCCTCTATTTATAGCTTCGTGGCACGCGCACGCTCCGGTGACGTCACCGCCCAAGGCTATAAAAGTTCCGAGTCCATTTCATTGACGTCTTGCACACATATTCACAGCTGGTCACGTTAAAGACGTTCCCAATGTGCTGATCAGCACATAATCTCGTTCCGATATTTCAGGGAACAGGGTTACAGTCAAGTAACCCGAGACGAACTTCCACCTGTCTACTTACCTTCGGATTACCTACCCGTGCATCGAACTGTCTCGTCCTTTGTCTTCTTCAGTCTTCTTTGTATCCTCGTCTGCCTGACTTCAGTCCTCCGGTCACTACTCATCTCAATCTGCAGCAGATAAGACCTGTCACTCATACCGATCACCATAACGATCTGCTATCCAGAGACTCACCTGCTAACTTCATGTGTTTTATTCAATAAAAAACTTTCCAGATGTTACCTGTCTGCATTCTTCCTTTCCACTACATCCACATTGCTTAAAAGATAAGATATATCATATGTTTTTTCTATTATAGAAATACATTATAGCATCGAAAACATCCTGTTTCAAAAATAAATGCAGATCAACAGTGTGTGTGTGTGTGTGTATATATATATATATTGAATAAAATAAATTACCTTGTTTAATAGTGCTTTATACTCTCACCTAAAGGATTATTAGGAACACACCTGTTCAATTTCTCCTTAATGCAATTATCTAATCAACCAATCACATGGTAGTTGCTTCAATGCATTTAGGGGTGTGATCCTGGTTAAGACAATCTCCTGAACTCCAAACTGAATGTCAGAATGGGAAAGAAAGGCGATTCAAGCAATTTTGAGCGTGGCATGGTTGTTGGTGCCAGACGGGCCGGTCTGAGTATTTCACAATCTGCTCAGTTACTGGGATTTTCACGCACAACCATTTCTAGGGTTTACAAAGAATGGTGTGAAAAGGGAAAAACATCCAGTATGCAGCAGTCCTGTGGGCAGAAATGCCTTGTTGATTCTAGAGGTCAGAGGAGAATGGGCCGACTGATTCAAACTGATAGAAGAGCAACTTTGACTGAAATAACCACTCGTTACAACCAAGGTATGCAGCAAAGCATTTGTGAAGCCACAACACGCACAACCTTGAGGCAGATGGGCTACAACAGCAGAAGACCCACCCGGGTACCACTCATCTCCACTACAAATAGGAAAAAGAGGCTACAATTTGCAAGAGCTCACCAAAATTGGACAGTTGAAGACTGGAAATATGTTGCCTGGTCTGATGAGTCTCGATTTCTGTTGAGACATTCAGATGGTAGAGTCAGAATTTGGCGTAAACAGAATGAGAACATGGATCCATCATGCCTTGTTACCACTGGCACTGGTGGTGTAATGGTGTGCGGGATGTTTTTTTGGCACACTTTAGGCCCCTTAGTGCCAATTGGGCATCGTTTAAATGCCACGGCCTACCTGAGCATTGTTTCTGACCATGTCCATCCCTTTATGGCCACCATGTACCCATCCTCTGATGGCTACTTCCAGCAGGATAATGCACCATGTCACAAAGCTCGAATCATTTCAAATTGGTTTCTTGAACATAACAAGGAGTTCACTGTACTAAAATGGCCCCCGCAGTCACCAGATCTCAACCCAATAGAGCATCTTTGGGATGTGGTGGAACTGAAGCTTCGTGCCCTGGATGTGCATCCCACAAATCTCCATCAACTGCAAGATGCTATCCTATCAATATGGGCCAACATTTCTAAAGAATGCTTTCAGCACCTTGTTGAATCAATGCCACGTAGAATTAAGGCAGTTCTGAAGGCGCAAGGGGGTCAAACACAGTATTGGTATGGTGTTCCTAATAATCCTTTAGGTGAGTGTATATCGATGTAACTATAATGTTGCGCGCAATCTGTCATGCCCACTGGAGCCTCATCAATAGGCACGCATGCGCTGAACACCTCTGAAGTAAACTAACCCTGGAACATCAGTTTAGAGAGTAAGTAGCTATGGCTACATACATACCCTGAAAGTTACCTTATTTTTGGAACCAAAAGTTGAGGTTACCCGCTTACTTGCACTTAAACATAACCCCTTGAGTCATATGTGGCACCAAAACGACAACATATGCAGGTCTACCAGCACACCAGAGGCCTGTTGCATGAAGCTGGTTGAACAAACTCTGAGTTTCAAAGTGGGTTAGTTTTGACAATTCCAACCTAGTATAAATTTTCTCTGTCAACTCAGCTTTGATCCAGAGTTTGAGATTAACTCTGAAGCGTGTGGACCAGGGGGTATTCAAGAAAGCATGTTATGTGACATCTCGGTAAATCAGTCGAGAGTTCAGGGTGTTTGAGGGTAAAATAACCTTGCTTCTGGAATTCCCCCCTGAAAGTGTGATACGTGCAGCAAACAATTATTAAATTTAGAAATTTATTAAAATCAATTAAATTAATCACATTTTTATTAATCTAAATGCAAGCATGTGCATGCCGTCACCGTTTTTTTTACATTAATGTTTTTGAAGTTTACATGGAGATAACGGCATCATCTTCAAAACCTGTTTTCAAAAACTTGTCATTTGAAACCTATTTCAAAGTTTGCATTGTCAGGCCACCAAAATGCCCGTCGTGTAAATGACCAGCTGGAACACAAAGTTTTCTGTTTTCAGTTGAAAATGGTGTAGTTCCGATTACCATAACAAATTGATTTGCCCCACTCAGTGAAACACCCACTGAGAATTCTGTTGATTGTGCCCTGGTAATTGGTGATTCGATCACACGGAACGTGAAAATAGAGACACCAGCCACCATAGTCACATGTTTACCGGGAGCCAGAGCGCCTGACATCAAAGCAAATTTAAAAGTGCTGGCTAATGCTAATCGTAAATTCTCTAAGATCATTATTCACGTCGGCACTAATGATGTTCGACTCCGCCAGTCGGAGATCACCAAAATTAATATTAAAGAGGTGTGTAAACTCGCAAGTACGATGTCAGGCACTGTAATTTTCTCTGGCCCCCTTCCTGTTCGCAGGAGTGATGAGATAGTTAGTAGATTGGCCTCACTCAATGGTTGGTTGTCTAAGTGGTGTCCGTTGAATAATATAGAATTCATAGACAATTGGAAAAGTTTTTGGGGCAAGCCTGACCTGTTGAAAAGAGATGGTGTTCATCCCTCCTGGGATGGTGCTGCTCTTCTCTCTAGTAATATGGCACATAGTCTTAGAGCTAAAACATGACAATCTGGGGCCCAGGTCAGGAAGCAGACAGACTGGCTAAACCGACCGTCTGCTAGCGGCCTCGCGTCACCAAGGTCAGATAAATCCCATCACATAGAGCCTCTTTCACCTAGATATCATCATATAGAGACTGTGTCTGTTCCCCGAATTTGGAAATCCAAAAAACGTCAGGTAAAAAATTTAATTGATGTTCAACAAATAAAAAACAGATATAATACAGATGAACAAATGATAAAGCTTGGGTTGCTGAATATTCGATCCCTTACTTCAAAATCGCTCATAGTTAATGATATGATTTCAGATTATAATCTAGATGTGCTGTGTTTGACAGAAACCTGGCTAAAACCAAACGATTACATTACTTTGAATGAGTCAACCCCACAAGATTACTGTTATAAACATGAACCTCGTCTAAAACGCAAAGGGGGAGGTGTTGCTGTAATTTATAGTAATATTTTCAAAACCACTAAGAAATCTATTTTTAAATATACTTCTTTTGAAGTGTTGGTGCTTAATGTAAAAATATATAGTGTAAACGATAAATCACGTTTGAGAATTCTGCTGGCTACTGTATACAAGCCACCAGGGCACCATAAAGATTTTATCAAAGAATTTTCTATCAGAATTAGTATTGGCTAACGATAAACTACTAATTGTTGGTGATTTTAATATACATGTAGATAATGAAAAAGATGCATTGGGATTGGCACTTAAAGACATTGTAAACTCAATTGGAGTTAGACAACACGTGTCAGGACCCACTCATTGTCGTAATCATACTCTAGATCTAATATTATCACATGGAATAGATGTTGATGCCGTTGAAATTCTGCAGCAGAGCGATGACATCTCAGACCATTATCTAGTCTCATGTAAATTACATTTAGCCAAGGCTACAAAGCCGACTCCGTGTTATGAATATGTTAGACCAATATCTTCTGCCACTAAAGATTGCTTTATCAATAATCTTCCTAATCAGTTTCATCATCTCAGCATCCCGGATAGCTTAGAAGAACTTGATATTGCAACAGAAACTTTTAACTCTCTCTTTTCCAGCACTTTAGACGCAGTTGCTCCGTTGCACTTAAAGAAGATTAAAGAAAATAGTCCAACGCCGTGGTACAACGAGCACACTCAGGCCCTTAAGAGAGCAGCCAGAAAAATGGAGCGCAACTGGAAGAAAACAAAACTAGAGGTATTTCGGATTTCATGGAAAGAGAGCTTGATTGCTTACAGAGAGGCTTTAAAAGCTGCTAGATCTGCTTATTTTTCAACCCTATTAGAAGAAAATAAACATAATCCTAGGTATTTATTTGAAACAGTGGCTCAACTAATGAAAAAGAAAGCTTCAAGCACAGAAGTTTCCAAGCAACACAGCAGTAATGACTTTATGAACTTTACTTATAAGATTGATAATATCAGGGACAAAATGATAACTATGCAACCGTCTACTACAGTATCGCATCAGGGAGTGCATTGTAGTCTCCCTGAGGAAAAATTTTATTCATTTGTTGCTATAGGAGAGGAAAAATTCTGCAAACTCGTTAATTCATCTAAATCGACAACTTGTATGTTAGACCCTATACCGACTAACCTATTGAAAGAGATGCTTCCAGAGATCATAGATCCTCTTCTTAATATCATTAATTCGTCTTTGTCTCTAGGATACGTACCAAAAACTTTTAAGCTGGCTATGATAAAACCGCTTGTTAAAAAAACGCAACTTGATCCTTCACAATTAGTCAATTACAGGCCGATCTCAAATCTGCCTTTTCTGTCAAAGATATTAGAAAAAGCAGTATCCTCACAACTGTGTTCCTTTCTTGAAAGAAATGATATCTGCGAGGATTTTCAGTCAGGATTTAGACCGCACCATAGTACTGAGACAGCTCTCATTAGTTACAAATGATTTACTTTTATCATCCTTTGTACCTCTCTATTAGTGTTACTTGATCTTAGTGCTGCATTTGACACAATTGACCACAACATTCTTTTAAATAGACTACAAAACTATGTTGGCATTAGTGGAATTGCACTAGCATGGTTTAAATCATACTTATCTGACCGTTATCAGTTTGTAGCAGTAAATGAAGAGATGTCTTATCGATCACAAGTTCAGTATGGCGTACCACAAGGCTCAGTACTAGGACCACTGCTGTTCACTCTGTACATGCTACCATTAGGACATATCATTAGGAAACATGGAATTGGCTTTCATTGTTATGCCGATGATACTCAGCTGTATATTTCTTCAAAACCTAACGAAACTTACCAATTCACAAAATTAACGGAATGCATAGCTGATTTAAAAAATTGGATGACTAGTAATTTCCTACTACTAAACTCTGAAAAAACAGAGATTCTAATTATTGGACAAACTTCCACACGTAATAACCTAGAATACTGTCTAACACTTGATGGCTGCTCTGTTAAGTCTTCGTCGTCGGTTAGGAACCTGGGTGTGCTTTTTGATAGCAATCTTTCATTTGAAAGTCACGTGTCTAGTATCTGTAAAACCGCATTTTTCCATCTTAAAAATATATCTAAATTACGACATATGCTCTCATTAACAAATGCGGAACAATTAGTTCATGCTTTCATGACATTAAGACTAGATTATTGTAATGCTCTACTGGGTGGTTACCCTGCACGCTTAATAAATAAACTACAGCTGGTCCAAAACACTGCAGCTCGAGTTCTTACTAGAACCAGGAAATATGACCATATTAGCCCGGTTCTGTCAACACTGCATTGGCTGCCTATTAAACATCGTATAAATTTTAAAATATTGTTGATTACTTACAAAGCACTAAATGGTTTAGCTCCGCAGTACTTGAGCGAGCTCTTAACGCATTATAGTCCTTCACGTCTATTGCGATCTCAAAATTCGGGCCAGTTGATAATACCTAGAATATCAAAATCGACTGCTGGCGGTAGATCCTTTTCCTATTTAGCACCAAAACTTTGGAACAGTCTTCCTACCATTGTCCGGGAAGCAGACACACTCTGTCAGTTCAAAGCTAGACTAAAAACACATCTCTTTGACCTAGCATACACATAATATATTATAGACTTCTATAATTCAATGTTAGGCTGCATAGATTAGGTCAGCCGGAACTGGGAACACTTCCCTTAAATCCTGATGTACTCGTTACATCATCATAAGAAGAATGGCATCTACGCTAATTTTAGTGTCTTTGTTTATCCCGAGGTTTGCCCGCAGCCTACCGGATCCAGGCCGTATCCAGATCTGACTAGGAGCTTTGCCTGGACCCGATGACAACACAGTGCTGAAGTGCCAACTAGCCTCTCCCTATGGAGGATACCTTTCCCACTCTACAGATAAAACGTTGTGATTCCGGTTCGCGTACCCACCCCGAAGTGATAAAATTAAACAAAATTCTATATCAAATTACAGTTACTGTAAATCCGGCCTCTAGTTCATAAACGATAGAGGAGAACTGGCCCCGGACTGAGCCTGGGTTCTCCCAAGGTTTTTTTTTTCTCCATTAGGTCACCTGATGGAGTGTTAGGACACCAGTAGGTCACTTGATGGAGTTTTTCGGTTCCTTGCCACTGTTGCCTTTGGCTTGCTCAGTTGGGGATATTCAAATTAATTAACCAAGCATTAATACCATTGATCAGCCCTACCAAACGTGGATGTTTTTTCACTAAGAAACAAACATTGTTATGTTATTTGATTGATATTGTGAAGCTGCTTTGATGCAATTTATATTGTGAAAAGCGCTATATAAATACACTTGACTTGACTTGACTTGACTAGTGTAAACAGCCCCTACATTAATAACTAATGATTTTTAGAGTGGAAATTAGCCGTGTAGTGTAAATTACCATGGCGATGAACCTCGCTAAAAACCAATCCACCTTCTTGAGGCCGTAAAACCAGAATTTGCACAAACAAATCTCAAACTTGGAAGAAACTGAAAACGGCTTCATGCAAAAGGCCACTGCATTTTGTTGAAGATGTGAGCACTAGGGCTGGACAGCTGCTTGTCAGCTCTTTTAACCTAACCTTAATGAGGACGCTGACGCACTGAATTGTTTTATGTTTAAATTAGTTTAAAGTTAGTGTTAGATCTAATGTTATTACCTTGACAAACTATACATCATTAAAAAGATCTAAGACTCAGGCTTCATTATTTGACCTCTATTTTATTCTGAGAAACTTGACAGTGACAGTTATGTCTTAATTTGTGTCAGGAGTTATGAAAATGAAAAAATGAGTTGATACTTTACTATGATTTGTGAGCATCAGCAGCATCCATTGATGAAAACAATTCTGTACGGTCGTCATGAAAATGCTTAACAAAACGAGAAGGGTCTGCGTCCCACAGTTCTACAATCCACTACTCTGCAAATTACGCCAACTACAACAATATATGCCCCCCGAGAAGAAACTAGGGTGGATGTCATTGACTAAAACAATATTTCGAAGTAAATTATTGTATATTTTATGTATGAAATGTTTTTAAGACGACCTTCTATTGCTTTAGAATCTTATTAAGTATGAACTAACAGCTAGGGAAACAAAATAAATTATACTATCAAATTAATACAGACTATAATTATAATTATAGGTAATTATAGCTAAAAACCTACCCCCCACCTAAACCTACACCTTCCACAAATTCCCTTAAATTTACTGTAGTTTCATAATCAAAATACTGTAGAACTGAAGAAAACAAACAGGATGACTACGGCGTCTGGATCTATGTAATACAATCTGTATGCCTTCGCTGTAATTCACTAGGTGGAGATAGTGAATCTTAAAAAGCAGGGAAAGTGAAGTAGAAGAAAAGCAGTACTAGTGACGACATAAGCGATTTCAGAGGGAGGAGCTCTGATAACATCCCGAATGGCATAGTGGGCATAGCTTGAGGTAGGGGGCATAATTAGTAGGGGCGTGGTTTGTAGTCCTGCAAGACGCAGTCAGACACACTTGGAGAAAACAACGTCCCTCAGAGATTTTAGTTCAAAATTGTGCAGATTTTGAGAAATATTGATAGATTTTCATGTTTATGTCAGATTTCTATAGAGAGGAATATTATTTATTAAATTTTAACCCAAAATGCGCCGATGTAATCATCATGAGTGCTGGATACTCTGATTTACTGTGTTTTCAATTCATACTGGCAGTTTGAGGGCACTCAATGCACATTTAGCCCACAAATGGCACTAATGATGAACAGTTATATCATGTGACATTCCAGCAAATCTTTTACATAAATAAGGCTTCCAGAGATTATATTATAACATGCAGATAGAGAATTTTTGGAGAAAATAAACACACGATTGCAACGATGTATGGTTTATCTGTGTTCTTCATGCTATGTCGCGTATTTTCATAACAATAGTGTATATTTATAATGGAATGCTAATCGACATAGTCTTTATCAATGTGCAGAATATTATGTGCTGATTTTTTTTTAATCTGAAGCCACATCAAATCACAGAAGGTTATTTAAAATACTCAATTTACGTTAAAAAATTTGTTTGGAGCAAATATCTGTGCAGCTCTTAAAGTGACAGTAGCCTAATAATCCTGCTGCTGTATCTGATTTTTTTCATAATCTTTTGCTGTTTGATTAACATTAATGACACTTACTGCTCTTGACTGACTAACTTTTGTAATCTTAAAGGATTAGTTCACTTTCAAAAAAAAAATTCCTGATAATACACTCACCCCCATGTCATCCAAGATGTCCATGTCTTTCTTTCTTCAGTCAAAAAGAAATTAAGGTTTTTGAGGAAAACATTCCAGGATTTTTCTCCATATAATGGACTTCAATGGTAACCAATGTTTTGAAGGTCCAAATGTCAGTCTCAATGTAGCTTCAAAGGCTCGACACGATCCCAGTCGAGAAATAAGGGTCTTATCTAGTGTTTCGATCAGTAATTTTCTAAAAAAATAAAATAATAATATACTTTTTAACCACAAATACCCGTCTAATAATTCATGTAATACATTCTATATTACTAGTTACTGTCATTTTAAAGTAATTATTTACATTACTGCTGCGAGCAGGACGAGCCTGAGAGCCGTGAGAGACCGGTGTGTGCACAGGTGTTTCTCATTAGTAATCACGCCACCGACCTCGCGCCGCTCTCTCACGGCCCTCAGCCACGTCCTGCTCGTTACAATTACTGTCTCTGAATTGTAATGCGTTACACAGCGTTTAACACATGCGTTACCAAAATAACAACAGTAATTGTGTTACTAGGCATTATGAAATGCTAAAATGTTGTTTATTGTTGCTCATTATACATCCAGTGTAGGGTGATGTGGTATAGCAAAATGACTGTGTACGAGACTCATGGCGCAATACAATCACTGTTAGAATCATAAAAGTAGACAAAAGTCTTGAAAATTATGGTAGAGATACCAAACAGAAAAGAGCTAGAGCCCATTATAATGCAACCTATAGCCTAATGACATGGCAAGATGCACAAACTCTTTTTCTTTTTCTTTCTATTTATTTTTATTTTCTTTTAATTCAAGTTCACAGCACAAACCTGGTATGCATTGGGTGGACACAGCTTGTGCTTTATTTAGAATCAGAAAGTGCTCTTGTAGGAATATGGCTCAAGGAATATGGCTCAGTCATTTCAGTCCAACTTAAAAATTAACATGTAGGCTTAAACATACAATTGCTAATAAATAAAATGGGTCAAACAGGGGAACACTGCTATTTGCCAATCAATGCTTAAAATATATAGGCTACAGTAAATCAAACAAATAAAATGTAAATAACTTATAGCTTAACCTATAGCTAATGGCTCTGTGGAGCAAGCACATTTTTCAAGAATATAAAAAAGTAATAAAATAAAAGTACTTGGGCCAATTAGGCATCATAGGAAATATAGCTCAGTGATTTCATCTTCTCAAAAAATGTAAGCTCGGCTATATTAAAAACACAAATGGAAAAACTGAAATAAAAAAAATAAATGGCTAAACAGGAAAACAGTTACTGCCAAATATACAACAGAGGTAAAATAAATAGAACTCTGAAGACACTTATGGCCCAGAACTATAGCATACTTATTTTTTTTATTGGGGGCTAGTCTATTCCACTACCCACTTGATTGAAATATCTGTTGAAGCGCATCAGGACAAGGCGCTGAAAGCATCTACCGAGACTGAAAAGTCTTTCTACTGCTGCACTGGATGCTGATGGTTCATTATAGCGGAGTGTGATTTAAAAAAAAATATTTTATTGTTGTTGTTTTTTTGTTTTGTTTTAATTCTTGGAAACTGCTGCAGGCTTTCCATCGTAGGGGCAGAACTGATATAAGACATCACCTCAGTTTCCACTCACATTGTGGTGCATAAGCCATGGCATTGGGATGTTCCTCAAAGGAAAAAAAGTCCTCAATGCTGAAGGCGACAGCAGCAGGTTGAGGGGCATCAGGCATCAGGGCTACAGGCTGTTCTGGTGTTAGGGAGCGGCAATCCTTCATGAGTTGAAAATTGATGTGGTCTCTTCTGGCTGCTTCTTTTACCCAGCGCAACTTGAACTTGGGCAGTGAGACAGCGGCCAGTAGTGCTTCTTTTGAGTAAATTATTGCAGCAAATCGAGTTTTGATTGCTCCAACAATAACTTCAGGCAGCCCTGTGGTCATTTTCAGACAGCCCTGTGGTTGGTCGATATGTCATTTTTGTTCTTAAAGTTTTGTCCATGAGAACTTCTAGCGTTGGTTGAAGCCAATAAAAAAAGTGTCCTCACCTTGTAGGATGTCCAGTGCGTCAGTGAAAGGCATTCCTGTGATCCGAGTATAGGCGTCATAGAATGAGTTCCACTGTGTTACTGTGGGGACAATCAACTTTCTATCACTGACCTCTTACAGGAACTCTTTCCACAGTGCCGAACATTTGGCTGTAGCATTACGATACACAGCCCTCAATTCTGGATTAGATGCCAGACATTTATAAACCTCATTGTTCGCAATTAGATTAAGTGTGTGGGCTGTGCATCTATGGTGGGGAGGCAATACACATTGCCTGTGCTGAGCATCATCACCATCCGCGTTAAGCACACTGTGAAGTCCACCTTGCTATCACCCTCCCTCTCCTCCTCAGACTCCACTTGCTGCTGCTGATGCTCCTTGAATGCCTTTACAAAGTTACTCCCGTTGTCCGTCACACATGCAGTCACCTTATCATTGGTCAGTCCATATCGAGAATTTTTTTTTCTCTACCTCTGTTGCAATTGTGTCTTAAGTATGTCGACCCCTCAATCTTTTACGAGCTACTCTTTCTTTTAAATATATCTGCATCGATCCAGTGCATAGTCACCCCACAAAAACGTTTGTTGTTGGCACTCCATATGTCTATGGCTTCGATTGCTTTCTTCAGCTCTTTTTCCATGTCAGCATAAGCTTTATCCAACTCTTTCGCAAATGTCTTTCTGTCTGGTAGTACATGCTGAAAAATTAAGAAAATGGCTAGATATTAAACTCACGCTATGTTGACATGCGCAAAATTATATGTAGATACTAGTATATAGGCCTATATGAACGTTACGTTGTAGTTTAAGTTGCTGTTTGTAATAACACGGTAGATAGCATAGGCATGGCCTAGTAATCATTACTGTACTGGGCTCGACATTAAGCCTTGTCATGCTTGTCCATCGGACAAGTAAATCGGTCATTCACTTGTCCAAGTAAAAAAGTTGCTTGTCTGGAAAAAATAGGATTTTTGTGTTGTAATAAATATTATTTAATAATTATATTATTATTATTTCATATAATTTCATTTCAAATTATTATATTAGATAAATAAATTAAATTGGAATAATAAGACACTAGGGCTGTTACCAATCTATTAACTTATTTAAATAAGGTTATGAGATTGTTTTAAATATATTTTGAATATACAAATTAGACATTTTGGAAATAATGATGCTTTTAAACGAAACCACCAGTAGGTGGCAGCAGGTGAGCGTCTTAATGAGGCATTGAGTCATTCATTCAAACGATTTGTTCAAATGGCTGATTCATTCAGGAATGAGGCAGTTGTTTATGGATGAGTCATTGAATCTTTTTCAGTAATAAAAACAAGGTTGTAGTGTGATGCACTATGGTTCCCTTTCGTTGTCACTCCGAGTTACGTCGGATGATGACGAATGGGGTTTCGCTTAGAACACCTATCGACTTCGAAAATACAAAACGAGCAAATGGCAAAGAAATGACATGGGTCTGCGGAATTTGCATGACGTAACTCCGCCCCACCTCGTGGGTATAAAAGGAGGATGCCGGCAACATGCAGTTATGTTTTCGCTTCGGAGCCTAGAGTATTTCTTCACTCCACAGTCATTTCTGACTTCGCTCTACGAGACGAGCCACTCTCTCTCCGGTGTTGGTGTGACGGTGATCTGCAGCGAGTTCACAGTGCCTGCTGATTTGTGCAGTGATCTGCCAGTGTGTGTGTGTGTCTCCCCGCTCGCTTCAACATCGCAGAGTTTTTTCTCCTCTCATAAAAGAGCTTGCACGCG
Source organism: Meda fulgida (assembly GCA_030578275.1). Classification (NCBI taxonomy): domain Eukaryota; kingdom Metazoa; phylum Chordata; class Actinopteri; order Cypriniformes; family Leuciscidae; genus Meda; species Meda fulgida. Next base: position 18,328,199 of record CM060639.1, read on the forward strand.
GCACGTCTTTTTAAAGACGGCTCGCCCATGCATTTCTGGTTGCGGCAGATTGGTATCGGACTCTGATGGGCACGGGATGATTCATGTTCTCTCTGTGGGAACATGATCATCGCGTCATTTAGGTCGAGACTCGGTGAACTCGCAAGAGTGAGAGTCCCCTCATCCACCCCCCGATCTTCGGCTGGTGGCCAGGGTGACCTGAGGGTGATTGTCTGGAACAAGGCGCCAACTCTGTGTCCGCGACCCCAGCCCCCCTCTTCAATGACGGTACCCGCTAGCGAACAGGTGATTCCACGAGTCTACCCTCGGGTGGCCCGTGTGTTTTCATTTGAAGCTACAGCCTTGCTTTCCCGGGACGATTGGTTTTTGGGTAAGGCCGCCGACCCGCGTCCACGGCAAACCCCAATATCTTTCTTCCCGGACGTGCATGATGAGATTTCGACGTCCTGGAAGACCCCCTTGTCTTCTCAGGACCGCTCGTTGGTCTCATCCGCCTTCCATCCCCTCAACGGGGCCGCTGCCCATGGGTACACTGGGGTCCCCCGGTTGAACGCTCTGTTGCGATGCTACTGTGTCCTCAGAGTGCTCCCCGGCGCAATCCTAAGCACCTGTCCGAAGCCTGTAGTTCTTTTCGTCTACACTAATCTGTGGCGAAATCCTATAGTGCCACAGGACAGGCAGCCGCCTCACTGCATCCCATGACCGTTCTGCTGGTCTACCCGACCCAGATGCTCACGGATATGCATGAGGGCGGGACTGACTTGAGGCTCTTCAATGAGCTGCGCGCCGCCACTGACCTTGCTCTCCGAGCGACGAAGGTGGCCGTGCGCTCTCGGAGTCAGGTGATGTTCACCATTCTGGGGCTGACCGGTCTGATGTGCAGGATGTCGGGCGGACTTGTCTGCTCGACACCCCCATATCCCAGGTCGGCCTCTTCGCCGGTGCGGTTGAGTGCTTCCGCCCAACAGTTCTCAACTGCCCATGAGCAGATTGAGGTTATTCTGCCCGATGGCCCCGCCATCCGCTCAGATCCCTCAGTCTGCCAACCGCCGAAGGCGCCGTTCCACGGTTCCAACCCCGTCCGTCCACCCGGGCTGGCTTTGGAAGACCGTGGGGGGATGCCTCAGCCCTCTCCAGCCCCGCCCCCCGATAAACGCCGGGTTAAGCGGCACTTTTGAGAATGGCTGCTCAGAGATGGGACTCAGTTCTTTCCAGGAGTTGGTAGCAGGGCCACTCCTTTCCCCGGGAGGGATGGGGAAGAATCCTTATTCAAAAAGAACTGACTCTCTCGTCTCTGAGCATATAGAGTTCACGGGCGACACGGTACGCCGCCCCCGAGCCGTGCACCCCTCGTCCCCCTCTGTCTCAGAGCCGGATGACAGTGTGTGCCGTCCCTGGACCGTACCGCTCTCATCCCCCTCTGTCGCCAGACCCCTGGCAGAGCAGGCCCCCGCAGAACGCTGGTCCTTCCCTGGCTTCCTCTGTCAGGGTGCGGTTATGACCGTGCCCCCACTCCGGGCCACTATGCCGTCCATGTCTGGGCCGGTCATTCCGCTTCGCTGCACCACCGAGGGGACGTCTGTGGTTCGTTGACTCCGCTGACACAGTTCTTGGGAGCCTGCCTAGAGCTTCCCTATCTGTTCCGCTGGGTCGTGCTATGCGATGCGATTCAGTTCGCACGGTCTCCTCCCCGCTTCAGGGGAGTCCGCTCTATGGTCGGTGGCTACGCCCCTATCATGAGAGCGGAGGTTGCTACCCTACTGGTGAAGGGTACGATTGAGACTGTCCCTCCAGCCGAAATGAGGTGCGGGTTTTCAACCCCTACTTCATTGTCCCGGAGAAATCTGGTGGGTTATGCCCAATCCTGGACCTACACATCTGAACCCCCTTCACAGGCTGCCGTTCAAGATGCTCCTGGCCAAACGCATTCCGGATGTGTGCGGCCACACGATTGGTTTGCAGCGATCGACCTGAAGGACGCCTACTTTTATGACTCCGTTCTCCTTCGACTCAGACCTTACCTACGGTTTGCTGTCAGGGCGCACGCATATCAGTACGCTGTTCTCCCATTCGGGCTAGCCCTGTCTCCTCACGCCTTCTCAAAGGTTGTCGAGCCAGCCCTTGTTCCTCCATGGGACACGGGGTTCGCATCCTGAACTATCTCGGGGACTGGCTGTCCTAGCTCACTCTCGAGACCAGGTTTGCGAACACAGGGACCCAGGGCTCCGGCACCTAGCTCGTCTGGACCTTCGGGTCAACTGGGAAAAGAGTAACTTTGCCCTGTGCAGAGGATCTCTTTACTCAGTGTTGACTTGGTCGCCTTCTCCACTCAGCCATTGCTGACTTGCCTGAGACTTTCAAGCGCAAGAGTGCGGTTCCACTGAAGTTTTTCAGAGGCTCCTGGGGCATATGGCATCTGCAGCCGCGGCAACGCCGCTCGGATTGCTTCATATGAGACCGCTTCAGCTTTGGCTTCGCGACCGAGTCCCCGAGATGGGCATGGCAACACGTCACCCTCCGAGTACCAGTTACTCCGACCTGCCGTCAGTACTTCACCCCGTGGTCGAACCTCAGTTTTCTACGGGCCGGAGTGCCCCTGGAACGAGCTTCCCGGCATGTTGTTGTCTCAACAGATGCCTCCACCACGGGCTGGGGCAGACTCCTCCTGGGAGGACCCCAGCGCCTATGGCATGTCAATTGCCTTGAGTTGCTGGCAGTACGCCTTGCCCTGCACCGCTTCGGGCGTTGCTCAGGGGTCAACTGGCGCACCAGGACCTGGCCCACCAGGACCTGGTTCTCCGAACTAGTACTCCTCGCGATAGCACCTCCTTGGCCAATCCCTCTGAGGAAGGACCTCCTTTCTCAGGGACGGGGCAACCTATGGCACCCTCGTCCCGCTCTTGGAGCCTCCACGTGTGGCTCCTGGACGGGACGAGGCAGGTTTGAGTACCCTACCACCTGTGGTGGTAGCTACCTTCACTTCCGCTAGAGCGTCATCCTACGAGACGCCTATGCGTTGAAGTGGAACCTCTTCGTCAGCTGGTGCTCTTCTCGCCGAGAAGACCCCCGGAGGTGTTCGGTCGGTGTCGTGCTTTCCTTCCTTCAATATGGGTTGGAGCGAAGGCTGTCTCTCTCCACCCTCAAAGTTTATGCTGCCGCTATCGCTGCACACCATGACTTGGTAGAAGGTAAGTCCTTAGGGAAGCACGACCTGATCGTCAGGTTCCTGAGAGGGGCCAGGAGACTGAATCCTCCTCGCTCTCCTCTCGTTCCCTCTTGGGACCTCGCGGTGGTTCTAACTGCCCTGCAGAGTGCTCCCTTTGAGCCTTTGCAATCAGTGGAGCTTAAGCTCCTGTCAATGAAGACATCGCTCCTGGTTGCACTGGCAGGGTAGGGGCCCTGCAAGCATTCTCCGTTGACAAAGCGTGCCTGAATTTCGGGTCGGCTCACTCTCACGTGATCCTGAGACCCCGGCCTGGATATGTGCCCAAGGTTCCCACCACTCCCTTCCGGGACCAGGTGGTGAACCTGCAAGCGCTGCCCTCGGAGGAGGCAGACCCAGCCTTGGCACTGCTCTGTCCAGTACGCGCTCTCCGCGCTTATGTAGACAGAACGCAGTGTTTCAGGACCTCAGACCAGCTCTTTGTCTGTTATGGTGGGAAGATGAAGGGAAAGGCTCTCTCCAAGCAGAGGTTGTCCCACTGGATAGTGGACACCATTGCTTTGCCATACCAGCAGCAAGGTCGACCGTGCCCCCTTGGTGGAGATATATCCAGCTGCAGACCCGCAGCACCAACACCAGTTTCAGAACCCCAGCGCCAGAACCCCAGCGCCAGAACCGGAAGTGGGGGCGGAGTTATTGACAATGAGACAATTAACTTTATCATCTTATTGAAGCTTGAATATGTTGTCATACTCTATTGTATTAAACATTTTTTCTACGGATGGTTCGATACATTGTTGCGTTTTGAAGACGTTTATCTTGTGAAGGTGTTAAAGTGTTTGTTCCACATTACTCTGTTATATGCATTGTTTGTGAGTTAATGTTACCTTATAGTTGAGGAGTTTTTTTACGTTGATATTATTGTGTGGTGCTTTCATCTCTTGTAGAGACATATAACGATTCAGTGAGGCGATTCATTACCTGAGCTGCAGCAGTGCAACAAGTGCTGCAGCTATTACCACTGCCCTTTTTGCTCGGCTAGTGTATTTAAGCCAGCAAAACTAGTAAAATTAAAAAGTCATGTACAAATCCAGTTCAACAAGGCAGTTGTCTATGGAGGTATGAATATCTTGAATATTTGTTTAATACATGTACACACAACCCAATATATTATAGCATAATAGTTTACTGATTTATTTTAGGCTTCACTATACACAGATGTGGACTGGGATGTAGAACAGCACTGCATTACCACTGCCCATACTGTGATACTACAGTTTTAAGGAGAAGGGATTTTGAAACGCATGTACAGGTTTGCAAAAACAAACCGCTTCCAACTTCAACCACAATTTGATCACCAGCCACTGCAGCGCTGACCACACCTTCTGCAGCCCTGACCACACCTTCTGCAGCCACTGCAGCGCTGACCACACCTTCTGCAGCCCTGACCACACCTTCTGCAGCCACTGCAGCGCTGACCACACCTTCTGCAGCGCTGACCACACCTTCTGCAGCCACTGCAGCGCTGACCACACCTTCTGCAGCGCTGACCACACCTTCTGCAGCCACTGCAGCGCTGACCACACGTTCTGCAGCCACTGCAGCGCTGACCACACCTTCTGCAGCGCTGACCACACCTTCTGCAGCCACTGCAGCGCTGACCACACGTTCTGCAGCGCTGACCACACCTACTGCAGCCACTGCAGCGCTGACCACACGTTCTGCAGCGCTGACCACACCTACTGCAGCCACTGCAGCGCTGACCACACCTTCTGCAGCCACTGCAGCGCTGACCACACCTTCTGCAGCCACTGCAGCGCTGACCACACCTTCTGCAGCGCTGACCACACCTTCTGCAGCGCTGACCACACCTACTGCAGCGCTGACCACACCTTCTGCAGCCACTGCAGCGCTGACCACACCTTCTGCAGCGCTGACCACACCTACTGCAGCCACTGCAGCGCTGACCACACCTTCTGCAGCGCTGACCACACCTACTGCAGCGCTGACCACACCTTCTGCAGCCACTGCAGCGCTGACCACACCTTCTGCAGCCACTCTGACCACACCTTCTGCAGCCACTCTGACCACACCACACAGGGTTCGTGTGCAGCCTGTGATTAAAAAAAATGCCCAGTTTGCAATATCCTCATTAATAGAAAAAACTTTAAAAAACACATTGACCGCAAACACACAGAACAGCCAATACAGGACATTAATGCCACATTCCATCTTGTAAGCCAGTGCATTGACAGGACAAATGGCATATTTACAGTCCTTAAAGTTACCAAGGGTCACAGTGTTCCTCTTCATATTCAGCTCAAGACATGGGGAGAACACCATAAGGTCATCTGTGAATCACATGAATGTCAGGTCAACATGGAAGTTGCACAGAGGAGTGGCCTGTCATCATATCAGTGCAAACACATCCGCTCTGTAACTTACTGCACATCTTCTGCCGAACCAGTCTCCCTGAAAGAGGAGATTTTAACTGAGATGGTAAAAGCAAAGTGGTTTAGTACTGAAAAGAAGAAGATATGCCTTACTCACCAGCAACTTGCCAACAGCAGTTGCATACCACTCTCTGTTCAAACTTCGATTGGCACCCCTGAAACAAAGAAATTAATTTCCGTATTTGAACCCAATGTCTCCTATTACAGTCGGTTGGGACGTGTAATGGTTGTGTATGACTCAAAATTAAACACATGGCATTGTCCCTGTGCAAAATTGAGGCGTTCATGTTTGCACAAATATATTGCAAAATGGCACCTTTTTCAGACGAGATGAGGATCTTGAAAACCTGAACTACATATTTGATGTTATGATTCCAGAGGTATGTGGTAATTATATGATTGAAGTTGATTTGTGTTATTTGTTGTTTGATGAAAAACAACAGTTTTCTTCTTTTTAAGGTGACAATACTCCTTGTACAAAGACTGGAGAAGATTTGCCGCTATGCAGTTGAAGTTGTAATGGCCTCTGGCATAGTCAAGTTTCACTAATTTGAAGTATGCTAATGCATCAACTGTATTTATTAAAATTGGGTTGGGGGGAAGCCATTGCTTTAACTTACATATTTGTTGAGTCTCTTTTCTGTCTCTGCTTACTGAAAAAGGTGTATACATTTTATAAGCTACCATTGACTAAACATTGGGGATTAGTCTACAATAACTACAAATTAATTTAATATATTTTCCTGCTGGAGATGCCCGAATGTTTTGTTCAAATATTTGACTTGCTGTATCTACATTATAATAGATATAGGATCTACAGATGTACACTTAACAATGGTATGTGTCACTTTACAATTGTTTGTGGCATTTTCTCTCTTGCTTGTTTACAATTATTTGAAATACCTGATTGGTAAGTGTCAATTTGTGGTGCACAAACAACATACTCCTGCTTGTACCACTTTAATAAGAACATTTTACTAAAATAGCTAAATAGTTCCTATATTCTTGTATAGTTACAAATTACAGCTTAACTGTCAGTCCTATATACAAATATAAATGTGTTATTGTAAATACAGTTGTGATATGTAGGTAAATACATTGTCAGACTTATAATAAAATAAAATAAAAAACCTTAATGTAATGTCTGAAAGCATTATTATTAATAATTTTCTGCCATTCATCTGTGTGTCAGATGCCCATGCCCATGCTAAAACTGCTACTGGAAATGGCTCCATTCCAACAGCCGTCTGCTCAGGGGTCCAGTGGAAGACATGGAGTTATTTTTTCAAGAATGTAGGTAGGGACAAAATGTCCTGAGGCTGAGAGTGAGTTCCTCATTTGATACATTGCAAGTTAAATTTATACAGGATTGTCATGATAAAATGGGCCTAGGGGTGAATTGGTCATTTGTTGTACACATTTGTATTGTTTCTTTTAAAACAATGCGGAATTTTCTCTCTCTTTTTTAGATTTGTGACATTATTTTACATAAAGAAAAATAATACAATATATAATAATTTTTCATAATACAATGAAACGGATAACCATATACAATTATATTACACAAAAAGTATCACGTTTAGTGTGTAATAAAAGCATACCGTTTCGCGTCTAAGCAAATTACGCTACAAAACGTTAGGTGGCGTTACTCGTTTTAGAACGTAAGCTCCGCGCCTCACTTCCGGTCCTGGCGCTGGTGTTAGAACGTAAGCTCCGCCCTTACTTCCGGTTCTGGCGCTGGGGTTCTGAAACTGGTGTTGGTGCTGCGGGTCTGCAGCTGGATACTATTGCCTTGGTGTGACTGCCCACTCCACCCGGAGTGTGGCATCCTCTTGGGCTCTAGCGCATGGTGGCGTGGCGTGATTAGACTGGTAACCCCATTCGTCGTCATCCAACGTAACTCGGAGTGACAACGAAAGGGAAGGTCTCGGTTACGGATGTAACTCTCGTTCCCTGAGTAGGGAACGGAGATGTTACGTCAGCCTGCCACTTCCGCTGTACCGCGGGGATTGCCTGAGCTCAGTCTTGGCTCCTCAGCGAAGAAACATAACTGCATGTTGCCGGCGTCCTCCTTTTATACCCATGAGGTGGGGCAGAGTTACGTCATGCAAATTCCACAGACCCATGGCATTTCTTTGCCATTGGCTCGTTTTGTATATTCAAAGTCGATAGGTGTTCTAAGCGAAACCCCATTCGTCGCCATCCGATGTAACGTCTCTGTTCCCTACTCAGGGAACGAGGGTTACATCCGTAACCGAGACGTTCTGCTGCGATCTTTGATTGGAACTCCAGACAAGCGGACAAGTGTTAATGTCGTGCCCTGCTGCATATGAACCATAGCAATGTTAGCTTACCTTGTCATTGCTGGTGTTGACAGTGATTTTGCTGACAAGCTTTCTAAAAGCCAGCGATTCTACTGTTTACAGAGGCTGCATATCTTCCACAACATACTCAGCCACGAGTCTCTTCACTTTTCAGGGTTCAAGCAGCATGGCAGACCAAGAGAAACTTAATTTCTGTAGCTCTGTCTTGCCTGTGCTCTCGTATGCCACAATCTTTCTCTTCTCTTCCGACCCTGCAGTTCTCTCTGTTAGCTAGTGTTAGCGTGGCACCGGTCCAGGTATTTCTTCCAGGTAGTTATTCATGCTATTTCTTGATGTAGAGAGTTACCTCGGTGGCGCACATAGATTGCACTTGACTATAATGTTCTTGTCCTTTTCTCTGACGAACTGAAAATAATGTAAGTAGTGGCGGCTCCTGCCAAATCTCTCAGGGGGGCAAATGTTTGGATGATTGATAAGGATAAGGTCCACCCATGCAATGAATAAATTAAAAGCGTAAGCATGTAAAGGCAACTTCACTACTTTAATATTAATGAAAAATAATGTCTCTTAAAATAAATTTCATTGTTTGTTTCTATACTCACTATTATTACACTGCTTACATCACATCACACTCGCTTAATACACTGCGTTCGCCATGACGTTGTTCAAGTTCAACTGGGCTCCACTCGCGAGACGTCCCAACAGTCTCTCTCGCTCTCATTATCTTTTTTATTTTTATGTTTTAATCACATTTGATAAAGATATTAAAGTAGTGTTTCATTTTTTCTTTTTGTTCAAATTCAAAATTGTTTCTAAATATTATTTGTCACTTAATCTTAAAGATTTTTGATAGTGTATGTTTGTTCCCACCAATCGCTGCACAAGTTAAGGATACGTATGATGATGTAAGCACGTTAGTGCGAGCCCTCCCGGAACCCATAGAGAATGCATCGCAGTGCCTCCAGTTAAAAAAAAAACATCTTTGAATGTAAGTCTATGGGAACACTCTGGGCGATTCTCAGCCAGAGTGAAATCGCCCAAAAAGAGGCGGTACTCCACAGAACGTGACATGACGCTAATTGGACTATATCCAGACAGTGACGGCTAGGGTAACTCTGTGGTTGAATGAGATTGTGAATGTAATTGAAAAAGTCCCTTTCATTCACACTTTGGTGGTGCGTCGCCCAATCGCCCTATTGAAGAAACCGCCCGTGTCAATCTCACATATGTAGAATCCATCTCTGTATTCAGCTCAACCACTGAATTCCAGCAACAGGAAACAGACATACTATTTTACCTGCGGAATTCATTTTCTCCGCTGCTGGAATGTTTCAAATTCGTTGTTGGCAAATTCGTTAAAAAAAAAGAAACCACTTAATTTCGGTTTAAAATGTGCTGTTGTAACACACGTTACTGAGATTGGACCTAATATTACTAAAATGTTATTAGTAATGCTTTATATTACTGCTTTACAGCAAAATGCTTCACAGTGATACATTACTGTAATATGATTACTTTTGTAATGCATTACTCCCAACACTGTTAACTAACTACTGTTGGAATAGATGCTGTCCATATCTACCATCTATGGCACTTTTTAAATTAAACTACTGTTAAGGCCCATTCACACCAAGAATGATAACTATAAAGATAACTGTATTAGCGTCCACACCAGCAGACGATATTGTTCTGTTTATTCTAAGCACGTGCTTGTCTGTCTCTTTAAATGCTTGAGCTTGTTACAGCAGGATGGATTCTGATTGGCTGTCAATGTTTTTATCATTCATCAGCTGGATAAAATAGTTCTAAAAGTGATTCCAATGATATCGTTTCTCTGTGCCGTTATCGTTATAGCTGTGGTGGGAACTCTGCCATTCTTTAGTATTGAGAACAATTTTTAGAACTATATCTTTATCGTTATCTTTATAGTTTTTGTCCTTGGTGTGAATGGGCCTTTAGAGTTGAATGAGCAGTTGATTAACAAATGAGACCTTCTTGTAAAGTGTTACCATTATCTTTAATCTTAAATTTCACAGTTGATTTTCCCTGATCCTTTTTTCTTTCATCCAAAAAGTGTGCTATCTTTTGAATGACTCCGATAAAGGCCAACTGTAAGGCAAACGTGTCCTCAGTAGATGGACTATTTCTGAAATGGACTAGATAGTTTGTGCCAAGATCCTATTAAAAGTGCAGATTTCATTACATGCCTTTAATGGACATAACTTGGCCTAGCTGTTCAAATTTGAGTTTTATTCTATTTTAGATTTTTTTTGTTGGTATCATGCTGTTTGACTTCAGTGATTAATTGTATTTTTTTTTGTTTCCTTCAGCTGAACCTTTGGTGCAGGTGGGTGGGAAACCCAGCTGTTGTTTCTTCAAATTCAGTCCAAAACTGATGTTTACGAAGGTCCTGAAAGCCCAGCTATGGGTTTATCTGCGGCCACTACAGCAAACTTCCACTGTTTACCTGCAGATCCTTCGCCTTAAACCTATCACTGAGCTAGGAAGCAGACACATCCGCATCCGATCACTCAAGATCGAGCTCAATTCTCAAGCGGGTCATTGGCAGAGCATTGATTTCAAACATGTGTTGCAGAACTGGTTCAAGCAGCCTCATACAAACTGGGGCATTGATATAAACGCCTATGACGAGAGTGGCAACGACCTGGCTGTGACGTCTCTGCGGCCTGGAGAGGAAGGACTGGTAAGGACCCTTAGACCTGCTAGACTAATAAAAATAGAGATTTCTGTTTCAAAGAAAATGTTGTAATCTTAAAAATTTTGTTCATCGAAGAATCATCCATGCAAAAAAAGGACAGCTTTGTATTTCCTAATCATTCTACTAGTTTTCTTATTTCAGAAGTTCAAAAATGTTCTTTGGAAGAATACTGGTTTGTGCCTGTATCAATCAAATTGTTAAATAAGGGAGGCAAGTCATTTTTTCCCATAAGGGTGTTCTGTGTCTGTGTTTTGTTGTACTGTATTTTAGGATTATTTTAAGAGTAACAGCTCATCACCTGTTACTCTTAAAATAATCCTAAAATACAGTACAACACAATACAGTCAGTAAAACATTGAACATGAGTCCACACCAAATTTTCCCACTGAGGACAATAAAGTATATTTCATTTCATTCATCTATTTTCCATAACAAGGATCCAAGAAGAGATGACGGTGATTTTTTGCTAAACTCTAAAAAAGACAAAAAAAACACAATACAATTTGTCCATACACCTTCTCAGTTTTTCAAATTCTTCTGAAGCCATATATTTCCATTGTGTGAGGAAAAGACTGAAATGTAATTGTTCAGGGATGGTTCTTAAAAATCACATGATCTGATCAAAAGCAGTCATTGACATACATTTGAGACTCCTGTTTATACAAGGTGCAATGTACTGATTCAAATGCTGACGAGGCTAAAGTGCTGATAAAACCTGATTAGAATTTAAATTGACTCAAATTAATCGTTTCAAAGAAAGTTTTGGAGTTACAACCATTCATGTAAAACTTTACTTTTTTTTTTTTTTTTGTCCCAGCGGCTTGACCCATTTCTGTATGTCTTCTTCCTCCCCTAATCTCCAGCAGCCATTCCTGGAGGTCAAAGTTCTTGAAACCACCAAGCGATCACGAAGGAATCTAGGTCTTGACTGTGATGAACACTCCACAGAATCCCGCTGTTGTCGCTACCCACTCACTGTTGACTTTGAAGCTTTTGGCTGGGACTGGATCATTGCACCTAAACGTTACAAGGCAAACTACTGCTCAGGCCAGTGTGAGTACATGTTCATGCAGAAGTACCCACATACTCATCTGGTGCAGCATGCTAATCCCAGAGGCTCAGCAGGGCCATGCTGCACACCCACAAAGATGTCGCCGATAAACATGCTCTACTTCAATGATAAACAGCAGATAATCCATGGCAAAATCCCAGGAATGGTGGTGGACCATTGTGGCTGTTCATAGAATTGTTCGTTTTGGTTTAGCTAAGGGGAAGTGATGGACGGAGGGTGTCAGGGATGCAGTCTAAAATCTGCATGTCTCTACAATTTCCTTATATTTTCCTTACATTATTTGGAAAGAATACTACAAAATGTACAGAAAACAAAATTACATTTGTAGTTTCTTTTGCAAGTCCAGAAGAACAGTCCAGGATAAATCCTAATACAATTTCTCAATTTGAATCTAAATTTTTGTTCTACAAACAATTCTTAAACAAAACAAGACTTGGTTGCATAGTTTTTGTTTTTGATGCATTGCACTGGGTAGCTATGGCCACATTCAAAGAGATTCATAGGTCCAAAATCCCACTCTGTAGCAAATATATTCTCATTGGCCAAGATTTTGTTAATGTGTGCAGTATTCCACATTTAGAGAAAACAGAAAAAATACTTGATGCTGGAAACTTGTTGAATTACAGCTAGTACACACACACACACACACACACACACACTTGATCCAGCATACTTAGACTTATTCTAGGTTTCCTTCATGTCTTTTTTAATGTACTTCAATGCAGATGTTATCCATTGAAGAAATGACAGCAGACACATGCGACCACACCCCCTCCACTAATGCTGCTACCACTATGGTGCGACATTCTCAATAATCTAGGAACACTTTCACAACTAGTTTGATCCTCTTTTTACTCTTTTTTTTTTGTAAAAAGCAAATTGAAAAGTGAGGTGAAAGGAAGAATTTTTATTAGGAATTATTATATAAGGAGAAAAGGAATATAACTAATAGTGCTTGTAGCACTATTAATGTGTTTCATAATATGCGATGGACAAAATCATCTTAACGGAAATAACAAAATTAACTTATTTAAAAAGATAATATCACACATGTCTAGAGTGTCACACACAGTCATTTAATAGTAATGTGTAAAGATAATGTTTCCCATGAACTATAATTTTACATGAATGCTATTAGAAATGTCTTCTCTGCTTATATAAACTCTGCCTTAAAAGTCTGGTATCAATAAATCAGTGTCAAGGTAAAACAAAATAATACATGTCCATGGCTATATTCACTTGTACTGAATACAGCTTAATTTTCAGCTATGCTGAAAACAGTTGAGTATAGGTCCCTATGCTTGCAAAGGTATTTACATCAATATAAAAGAACAGATGTCACTGTGGATCACTACTATTATTTAACTTTTTCTGTATTTAATCAAATATCATTATGCCCCTTACCAACCTTTAATGGTACAGTAAACTTATTTAGGAGTGCTGAAAAAGTAAAGGACGGAGAAGGGGAAAGATAGAATAGAAAACGTCTCAGGCTACTCATGTAACCATGGTTCCCTGAAAAGGGGAACGAGACTCTGCGTCCTCTAGAGAACACAATGGGAAATGGTTCCGACATGACCGGTGGCTGAAGCACGTAGTATCTAAACGCGACAATTGCATTGACCAGCGACAGCCTATGATGTCAATACCTGTGCGACGTTAGTATAAAAGGGCTCCTGAGGAACACGTCATCCACTTCTTTGTCTGATGGAGACGTAGCAGGCATCCCAGAAGCCTGGCAACGAGACGCAGTGTCTCAGGGAACCAGGGTTATGTGCGTAACCAGCAATGTTCCCTTTCAGATGGAGGTACCAGTATTCAAATGGTTCCCTTTCACTTCTAGAGGACACTATTGGGAACAAATACCCAACCCGATATGCTGAGGGGAATGCATGCAGGGCCGGCCCGAGGCATAAGCGAACTAAGCGGCTGCTTGGGGCCCCCTGGCCACTAGGGGGCCCCCCAATCGAGTTTAAAAATAGTTTTTTAGATGACTTAAACAAGTGACATAAATGAATAAATGAATATGACTGACTGAATGAATAATTCAAGACAAGAAAATTCTGATTTCATGATCAATATACCTGCCTACAACTGCTGCTGTGTCTGCCAGCGTTTAAGTCATGCACATAATCTAGATACCTCGCGCGTGCATAGACAATTCGTGCACAACTGTGCATAGTCACGGTATCGGTTTAAGTTGGAGAAAATAGACGCAGGGGAACTTAACCTTCTAGGTGTAAGAGTAGCAGTTTGAATAAATAATAAACACAGCAGTTTGAACTCTTCTCCACTTTATTATACCACACATCAGATCACTAACTCCAAAAACCCGCGACACTCCAGTACCAAGTGCGCACGACCCATTCCTATCTACGGCAAGCCCCGAGGGGAAAAAGACATTGCATACACACATACAACGAGCGCAGTACATCATCACTGGTATTATAATAACAGACTTGTTATACAGTAACATTCTGTCATGTACAATCCAACAAAGTCTGTTACTATAATAATAATAAAAAAGATTTTGAGGACAGTTACACTGTATTGAGACAGTTGAGAAATAATAATATTTTTACAGTTTTCAACAATAATTGTCATTGTTGAACCCTTGCTCTTATTATGTTTCTGATTTCTCAGTTTTGTCATTATTTTAGCAAATAATTTATTTTATGTTTTGAGACAGTTTGTTTTAAGAAGTTTCAAAGAGTTAGTAAAAGAGTAAAGTAAAAGTTAAAACTTTTTTATTTAAGTAGGCATCTATTTTTTATTAAGTTTTTTTTGTATCAATACATAACCTCACTGTATACATTTATAATGTATCATTATTGCGTGACATTTGTGTCAATAATCGTCAAGCACAGGTGACTTCGCGTAGTGGGAGGGCGCCCCCAAAAGGCTCGGACCAGCTCTGAATGCATGCCTTTGTGACATAAGCACTCAACATTGACTCTTCCAACCTGAGGGAGTCAAAATTCCCTAAAGGACACACCAGCTAGCTGTCAATGACAATATTCCCCTACAGCCACAGCCCAAGCTGAATGAGGAAGGTACAGTTCCTTGCTTCTTCCCTCGCAGGGCCAAATATGGCTTGGCCCAATGGTAATGCTCAAAGGCTTGTAATCATACTTAAAAAAAAATATTCCTTGAAGGGAATATGACCATAGCCAAAATTACATTAACCCTAGCCTGTCACCTCAGGGTGACAACAGCGTAACCCCTAAAACCACCAGGGAGGCTAGTAACACTATTACACTATTTTGTCAGAAATAGCTTATGACATGTTTGCCTTAACAGAATCTCTAGATTTAGCTCTAACAAAGAGGCCCCCAACTAGAAGGGATTTAATGATTGCTTATGACATGTTTGCCTTAACAGAATCTCTAGATTTAGCTCTAACACAGAGGCCCCCAACTAGAAGGGATTTAATGATTAGAGACAATACCACTTCACACCGGAATCCAGAGATGACAATCCTGGAAAGTAAAGACTCTACACAGCCCGAGAGGGCTATCCATGATCTATACATCAATATAGGTGCAGGCGCTCAGAGCCTATCAACTTGTTAATGTAAGTGCACTGAGCTCTTGGGTGCAGAGTTATCTGCCTAACAACCCTCTAAATCGAGGGGAGTACTAGCCAGACTCTACCTTGAGAACAGCTCATCAAGGAGGCTCACAGAGTCGTTCAGCTTGATATAACTGTCGAACAGAGCTCTAGGAAGCAAAGAACTCTGCATCACGACCCTCAAAAGCAAGGGGAGTACTACTGTGCTAACCATACACGCTAAACAGAGCTCAAAGAGCAGAAGCCTCAGCAAAAACTACTCTCTAAACCGAGAGGAGGCCTAACCACACATGCCAGAGACAGTCTTATCTGATTTCTAAAGAGCCATACACCTCGACAATACTGTCTGTGCGGAGCCCGGGGGAGCAGAGACCTCAGCAGGACGACTCTCTAGAATGAGAGACATCACTCTCATTGTTGTCACTCAGGCTTAAAGACAGTTAACCAAGAAGGCTTCTCACAGAGCCTACACCTTTATTGGTACTGTCTTTACAGAGCTCTAGGAGAGGAGGCCTCAGCAAAACGAATCTCTAAAACGAGAGGAGGCCAAACAACACTCTACACCAGAGACAGTCTCATCCAACAGGCCAACATACTGATAACTGTGCGTAGCTCAGCAGAATGACTCTCTTAAACGAGAGGAGGCCTAACGACACTCAGCCCTAAAAACAGTTAACTGAGGAGGCACTCAAAGAGCCTACAACTTCAGTAGTACTGTCTTTACGTAGCTCTTTCTAAGAGCGGAGGCCTCTGAAAAATTACCCTCTAAAACGAGAGGAAGCCTAACTACACTCTACGCCAGAAATTCTCACAAAAGCGGTTCCCAGAGCCATACTGCCTGAAAATACTGTCTGTATGGTAATAATGTCTAAGCAGAGCTCTGGAGAGCCGAGGTCTACCAAAATTACTCTTTATAACAAGAAGAGGTATAACTTCAGACACTTAACTCTGAAGACAGTACTGACTTTCCTGTGTTACTATCTGTGCAGAGCTCTAAGATGGAAGCCTAAAAAACAACTCATAAATGAGAGGAGGGTTAACTTCACTCTACACTGAAGACCATCTACCAAGGAGGCTCATAAAAAGCCCCACATCTTGAAAAACTACCTATGCAGAGCTCCGGGGAGCGGGGGCTTCAACAGAACGAATCTCTAAAATGAGAGGAAGTCTACGCAACTCGACACACCTACACCAAAAGGACAACCTCTGAGTCTCTCAAGAGAACTCTAACACTACCTATATCAAGCTCTAGGCTAAAGATAGTTTCACCAAGGAGGCTCACAAAGAGACTTACTTCTTGATAGTCCTGTCTATACGGGGCTCTAGGGGGAGGGGGCATATATCCTGCCATTCAGGAGTGATGTAGTATCATAAAGATCTAACTGGCAGGATAAGAGCCTCAACCAATGAAAAATAGTAAGGAGGCATTGACATCTCCCTGCTCACGCAATCCCTTCACATTTACTTATTCTATTGTGATAAAAGGATAAATGCGGGCCAAATATGGTTTCTCTTATGATCTCTCTGCCTCAGTGTAGAGTTCAAAGGGGAAAAAGAAGGCTCAAATGAGCGGGACAGTTATGTCAAGACAGAAATTGCCTTCAAATTATACCACGAGCGATCTCACATCTCTTCGTGGCACAGGCCATAACTTCCCACAACCCATTATTGATATTATAATGACTACTACACTCTTTCTGCCTCTAATTCCTACACTCTTTCTGCCTCTAACTAGAAACACTCTGAGCAGTAGCTATATTTGAGCCGGTCATGCCGGATGCATTCCCCATGGTGTCCTCTAGAGGACGCAGTGCTAATATCCAATCAAAAGGGAAAGTTTTCTATTCTTCAAAGATGTCCCTTTGTTGAAAACAAAAGCACTATGATGATGGATAAAAGAGGAGCCTTGTTACAATATATCTAAGTAATATATGTATATAACAGAAAATAAAAAAGGGGTGGGGTGGGATTGTGGTGGGATGGTGGTGGGATGATGCTGAAGGGTAAAAGATTATTTTGGGCACTCTACTTACCAACAATAAATTTTGCACTATGGGAAGTAAATGGCAAGAGGAATCATGTTGTTGTCTCCATTTGTATTTGACCTTTTCAAGCTTAATAATTTGTAGATGGATTTTAATAACTGAAAAATGTCTAAGGAAGTTAGGGTCCATCCATTATACTGTATCTCTTTTGATCCTCTTTGAAATCATTCTGCTGAAGCAGCGACTAGTAGTTGCCCCCCTCTAAGTCAAATTGTCTAAAATGTCAAAACTGGTCTAAGCCTGGAGTTTAAAGAGGTTCTGTTTTGTAGTCCTATAAAATCCACAAAACTGAACTCAAAAGCCTTAGCACACTAGATGAAACCTCATTAAGTTCTAAGTTTCAGCAACTATTGTTTGTGGCTCAAATAAAAGTGGCCATTCACCATGAGAATGCAGGTAACATCTTTTTTTTATTTTTTTTTACTTTGTTCAGAATAGAAACAAGGTTTTATGGGCCAGTAATTATTAGTCATTTTCAGTAAGTAATTATCTCTACTGAAAACTAAATCAATCACAAAATAAATAAAAACTACCTCATCAAACAGTTTTAAGTCTCGCTATAAAATGAACATTGACAAATTGTATAATATCTCAAGAACCAAAATCCTCTATTTTAATGGTCAAAATGGATGTAATCACATCATCATTTTTTTACTCTTGCCATTTCGGTTCTGTCAATGTTGTTTAAAACATTATGACTACTCTGTCAGTGTTTTTTTAGAACAATATTATGTACAAGTCTTCTAAAATACCACAGGGTCTCTATATTAATGTCCTTTAAGGACACAAAGAAAGTATGGTAAGTACATGGAGATCACATCCCATCACCCTAAATTTTACGATTTGAAGCCTCTGTATAATATAATCTTCTCGATGTTTTTGTCATACAATATGTGGGATGTGGGGGGGGGGTGATTGTGATCTGTAAATGTGAGAAAAAAATCCAAATGAAAACATTTTACATTACATAGTGTTGAAAGACTCTCTGCTTTGAAGATTTGCCTACTCTTTTCAGTCGTGTTCAGCCACTCTTTATATTGTGTAGAGAAATTAATTATAAAGTAGTTTGGTTTTCATTGCAAAGAAAAAAACTTGTTCATCATTATTTCTGTCCTTGTTTGTTGTTTGATCACTTTTTTGTACAATAAATACTTTATTTAGCTTACAAAAGGGCTGCTCCTTTTTTATATACTATGCCAACATTATGGTGTATCTGACAAGCTAGGAAAAGACATCCAGAGGATTATGGCTCACTTCAATGAGCAATTCATTTATTACAGAATTATTAATCTTTTTAATGTTTATTTAATAAAAATACAACTGCTCATTGTTTGTTCATCTCATCTCATGTCTATTAAATAATGTTAACAAACACAACTTTAATTTTAGTAATGTAATAAATGGTGAAATTAACGTTAACCGTGATTAATAAATGCTTTAGAATTCTTTTTGTCATTGTTAGTTCATATTAACTAATGTAGTTATCTAATGTTGACATATGAAAGCTTGTTGTAAAGTTTTACCACTGTTTTAAAAAGTATTTCACTAACTTCTTTATTTGTTTATATATATATATATAGCCGCTCTGGAGAAAACAGTGCTGTCATCGTCCAGCTCAGTTTAGTTCTCATGTAGGTAGTCAATGCAGGTAGATCAATAATATTGTTGAATATTAATGTGGTGTGACAAACAAATAAAGAAGTTAGTGAAATACTTTTTAAAACAGTGGTAAAACTTTACAACAAGCTTTCATATGTCAATATTAGATAACTACATTAGTTAATATATATTAATATATATATATATATATATATACATATATATATATATATATATATATATATATATATATAAATGAACTAAATTAATAACTTTTTTATAACAAAAATAAACCATCACTGAACTTTTTTAAGCTAGACTATGACGGTGGTATTTTCTTCTAGATCTGCTGTACTGCTGAAACGAACTTTGTTGCATAATTTTCCTGTTATCAAGTCAAGTCCCCTTTGTTTATGTAGCGCTTTTTAAAATACAGATTGTCTCAAAGCAGCTTCACAGTGATAACATAAAAATAATACAACAAAGTTTGTTTCTAGAAGAAAATTACGTCATCGTTCACCTTAAGTAAGACAGATCAATAATATTGTTGAATATTAAGTGTCTCCAACTAAGCAAGCCAAAAGCCAAGGGAACAGTGGCAAGGAACCAAAACTCCATCCGGTGACAGAATGGAGAAAAAAAACCTTGGGAGAAACCAGGCTCAGTCGGAGAGCCGGTTCTCTTCTGGCCAATGAAGGAACAGTGCATGATTTTGACTCGAAGTCATCATGCCGGTATCGAGACGAGTTGTTGAGGATCAGTACTGAGGCTTGACAGGGCTGATGAGTCTGGCACTTCAGGATGCGTTGGGATGGGTCCAGGCGCAGGTCCACCATAGGGGAGAGACTGGGTGACACTTCAGGAATGCGTTGAATCGTGTCCAGGTGCTGGTCCGTCATCAGATCAGCAGACTGCGGTACACCTTGGGATAAACAGAGAGACTAATATTACCGTGCATGCCGCCATTCTTATGTTAACGCGTCGTTAACGCGCTTCTGTCATCATTTCCTGGCAACCTCTAGCAAGCACCCGAGCCGGTGAGGAAAACATACTGCTAGTTGTTCGTAGGTCATAGTGTATTCGGTTACGAGATTCGGGCTGGATTGCTGATTGATTGCTCCTGTCTGCCTCACTGGCTGCTGTGAGTATGTTTCCTTCGAGGCTGTAAGCTCCGTCTAAGCCTCGTATTAGCTTCGAATTTCTTTCTGTTTTGAACCATCCTTTACTATCATTTCTAGTTGTTTATACTACTAAATACAGTTTACCCAACATCTCAGATTAACCTAACATCGCTAGCTTCCTTTATTGTTAAACACAACACGCTAGCAACTCACTAGCCTGTTAACGCGCCACCTGTGCGCTCAGTTATTTATTTATTTATTTTTCTCTCGCGCGCCTGTGCCTTTGAGTTCATAAAAAGCCCAGGTGAGTAAGAATCAGTCAACAAATACGGTGAGTAATGTCTTGTCCTGTTATTGTCACCTGCAATTCATGTCACATGTTTAGCATAGCCTTCTCTGTCGGCAATATAGGATTTATATGTGATAAATGCAAGGAGACAGTTAGGCTGACGGAGAAGATTTCAGAACTAGAGACTAGTGGTCGACCAATATATCGCCAAGGAAAGAGAGGTTAACCACGGCCCCGGTGCTCGCATATGCTGATTTTGCCTTGCCCTTCATCCTTGAGGTGGACGCTAGTCATGGAGGGTTGGGAGCAGTCCTCTCACAGGAGTACGAGAGTAGGGTACGTCCCATTGCATATGCGAGTCGCAGTCTTAGGCCCACTGAGCGCAATATGGATAACTATAGCTCGATGAAGCTGGAGTTCCTTGCGCTCAAGTGGGCCATGACTGAGAAGTTTCGAGAGTATCTTTTGGGTCATAAGTGTGTGTTTTTTACGGATAATAATCCCCTCAGCCATCTGGCCTCGGCAAAATTTGGGGCGGTGGAACAGCGCTGGGCTTCCCAGTTGGCGTCTTTTGACTTCGAGATCCAGTACAGATCTGGCAGGAGTAATAAGAATGCTGATGCCCTATCCCGGCAGAATCCATCTGAGTGGGGGGCAATAGGTGAGTTCTTTCCAGGGACTGTGGTACCGGTGTCCTTACGGCACGCGGTGGAGGTAGAGCCAGTTGTTGAGGCAGTGCAGCGTGTGGTTACCACGGTGCCTGGTTACTCGACGGCTGATTTGGTCTTGTTGCAGGAAAAGGACTCGGTGATTTCGGAGCTGTTGACCTTTTGGAAACGTAAGGTCCGTCCTGGGCCTAAGGAACGGCGCTGCATGTCTTCTCCAGCTGTGGCCTTGCTCCAGCAATGGGATCGCCTGTTCGAAAAGGAGGGTGTCCTCTATCGTAGGATTAGAACCCCGAGCAGTGGAGAGGAGGTTTTTCAGTTACTGTTGCCCGCCGTATTGAAGTCGGATGTCCTCATGCAGTTACATCAACAACACGGACATCAGGGCATCGAGCGCACCACTGCATTAGTCAGACGGCGATGTTACTGGCCGGGCTTGTCGTCAGACGTGGAGCGGTGGTGCCAGGAGTGCGAGAGATGTCAGGTAGCTAAGGATTCACGTCCTTTGGCTCAAAGCTCTATGGGTCATTTGTTGGCCTCTAGGCCTAACGAAATCTTGGCCATAGATTTTACGGTGCTGGAACCTTCCCGGTCAGGAGTGGAAAATGTGTTGGTGCTGACCGATGTGTTTAGCCAATACACCATTGCTGTGCCGACTGCGGACCAGAGAGCGGAAACGGTAGCCCAAACCTTGGTGACGGAGTGGTTCTATAAATTTGGGGTGCCCAGTCGTCTCCACTCTGACCAGGGGCGAAATTTCGAGTCTCTCTTGCTCCGCCAGCTTTGCAGCCTGTATGATGTGGGTAAGTCGCGCACAACGCCCTATCACCCAGCTGGTAATGGGCAGTGTGAGCGCTTTAATCGAACTTTGCACAATCTGTTGCGCACACTGCCCGTTTCCAGAAAGAGGGACTGGGTGTCTTGCTTGCCCCAGCTCATTTTTTCTTATAATACTACTCCTCACCAGGCCACCGGGGAGTCCCCACATTTTTTAATGTTCGGTCAGGAACCCCGGTTGCCTGTTGACTTCCTGTTAGGAAGGGTGCCGGAACCAGCAGCAGGAAGGGTGCACGAATGGGTCATCGAGCACCAAACTAGGTTGCAAGTGGCATTTGAAGGAGCGCGGGAACGTTTACAGATGGTGGCTGCAAAGCGTAAGGAAAAGCATGATCAGCATGTGAAGGATGCGCCTCTGGCCGAGGGCCAGCTGGTGTATCTTCGTGACTATGGGCTAAGGGGTCGCCATAAGATTCATGATCTATGGAGCCCTGTTGTTTACCAGGTAGTAAGAGCACCTCGAGAGGGAGGTGCGGTTTATACTATAGAGCCAGAGGGAAATCTGAATGCAGTAAAAACTGTCCACCGCTCACTGCTTAAGAGTCGTAACCAGGGGGAGCCTTCGGGCCCCGTCCCCCCCAACAACTTGGGTGTTCCATTGGCTCCGGTGTTATTGCAGGAGGAGGAGGTGGATCTGGTGAGGGTGGTTTCGGAGGGTTCCTCGGATGGCCCCATTTGTGTAAGGCTAGCTTCACCAGAGCAGAGTGCTCCATCACTGGTAGTAGGATCTCCAGATCCCATTCCTATGGGGCAGGTGATTATCCCTTAGGAGACCAGTGATGGTGAGACTAGTTCGGTAGCCGAACCTGCTGGATCAGAAGATGGGCTTGGAGGTAGTGAGGGTGGGCTGCGAAGGACTAGAAGAGTGACTGCCAGTCGACACACAAATCTTAATCACCTTCCTAGGCCCTTGTTCGGTGTAGCGGCTCCAGTGTCCCATTCCGTGACCGTGGTGTTCCGTCCTTGGATCTGAATACTGTGGTTATTGGTAAGCGCATCGTTGGGGCGACGATGCAAAGGGGAGGGGTAGATTATAGTGAAGTATTACTGTTGCGTGCCGTCCTCTTGGCGTGTGTTGACTCCGCCCCTGACGCGTGACGTTAGTTAGCGCCTAATTCCGGAATCCCTGGCACCCTGGTCGGAGGTGAGTGCAGCGGCCGTAGATTGTGGACAAGCACATGTGTTGTTGAGGTGTTGCCACCATTAGTAATGTGCATCGTCGTCGGATTCCAACGTAATGATCACTGCAGGAATAATATATATCTTGCAATCGCTGGTGTATTGCTGCCTGACTTGCGGGTAGGTTTCTTTCTGGCCCTTATAGTTGTATTTATTTGAGTAGTGTGTAGTGATGGGGGGTTTTCTGTGCCTTCCAGCTCTTCATTGTGAACTTTGTTCAGCTGTTGGCTGCTGGATGAATGACGCGACTTCTACATGTTGGTATGTGCGGTTATTATATTATGATGATTTAATGTGTATTTTATTAAGTATATTTAGCTTATATTCGGGCTTTTGCAGGTGAATTAACCCGCCTGTATAAGGACATCTGAAGACTGCTGTGTGACTTAGGACTCTCATTGCTGCTGTCTTGTTCCTTTTATTGAATTTTGTTTTCTTGTTCCCATTAGTTAAATTTACTGCCTTGTTTTCATTATTAAGTTTATTTTTTTTTCCCCATCAACCTGCTTCAGGGCAGACGCTCACGTGGGAGCACACTTTCGCTTTGTTGATGGTCGTTTGTTTGTTTTGAGTTATTTTTGCTTGCTAGTTGAGTGGGTGTAATTATCCCCTTGTGTGGGTATATTCGTTTGTGTGTTTGTCTTTTGGTTTGTTTATTATTGTGGGCCTTGTAATTTACTTTTTGTCCTGTATTTTGTATTCATTTTGATTGCTTTGTTATTTTGGGGTTTTTGTAGTATGAATAATGTTTTTTTTCTTTTCACTTATGATGAGTGATTCCCTGCTCGTTCAAAGGAACGGGAGATTGTGAATGTTAACCAGCCTGTGAAGCCCAGTCAGGTTGGTCTGTAGTGATCGGTTCACAGTCACCAAAACCGAGGAGGGAATTGCGGGGTGTTTTCTGTTAGTTATGGGTGTTATTTTATGTTGGTCTGAACATTGTGTCTTATAAATTGGTTACCCACCTGTGGGTACAATTATTGTTTTGTAATTTGTATGTCTTTGTGTTCCAGGTACCGTGAGCCGGAGCAGGCGGGCTAGTTGCTCTATTTCGGTGGTGGGTCCTGATAAGACACCGTGTGTGTGGTCTGCAACCCATAGTGATTGGTCTTGGTTGACGTGAGTGTGTGTGAAGTGTAGTGCACGTGTGGGTGCTCCTTTACCATCGCGGGTGTTAGTGACGTCTGGCACTGGCTCGCCCTGCTTCTGGTAACCACGAGTACTGTGAATTCTTTATTGTGTGTTGTGGTGACGAGTGAGTTTAACTGACTGGTACGCCAGCATTTTATGGTTGTCTAATAAAGCATATTTTTGTATTTTATAGTATCCACGTCTCGGCGTCTCTGTGTCAGGGCAACTTCGAACCTGTGTGTCCATAGTAGGATACTTCCCTGGCTTAGCGACCAGGGTGGCGTAGTCATCTCTCTCGCTTTTCTCGCTCTCTCTCGCTCTCTCTCGCTTTTTCTCGCTCTCTCTCTTTCTCTCTCTCTCTCTCTCTCTCTCTCTCTCTCGTAATCTGAATGCACCAACCCCGCCCGCCACAACAACACAATATTTATATATTTGGAGCAGAATCAGTTCTGTTTGCTGCAATCCATCCCGACATTCTGCAAAAGGAAAATCTTAAGTTATCCGCTGCGCAGGTGTGGAACCTTTATCCTACAATAATAACCCAGGCCAGGATAGTTAGCCAAATTCATCCATAGCCATCATTTTATCGGGCACATTCTGCCCTCTATCAAAAGTCTGCATGATCTGTAGAGAAAAACAAATGTCGAGGTTATTTTCAGATAGTAAAGTACACGTAATTTCTTTTGTCTGCTGTGCTGCCGCAGCCTTCGCTGCTGCATCTGCCCTGGCGTCTCCTGTTGAAACAGTCCTGCAATTTTGTTATCAGCGTGTGCGGCACACTTACAGACAGCAACTTTTGTTTGGAACGGCCTTTTACCCAATTAAACCCAGTGTCCTCCCAACATATATTGTCCTTTAGTAACCCATATTTTGTCAATCATTACCATCTCCCTTTTGATGCACGACTCAACTCGTGCATCAATTTAAACTAATTTGATTTGCCATCAACACCAACCCAAACGGCATCCTTCAGCCAAATTTCCTCCAGACATCTTTCTTTGTCTCTGAAACAAAGTATTACGTTCTTCACTTAAAGCCACAATCTCATCTTTTTATCAGAGTATTTGAAGGTCAATGGCCCTGAGTCTCACAGCGAATCCTGCTTTTCAGGCCTGTTGTTTGGTCTCTCAAGTCAGTCATCTACAAACATTTCCAAAGTCATCAATTGTTTCTATCAGGTCAGGTCGTGCTGTACAGACTTGGTCAATGTCAGTCAATCATTTTTCCCCCTTTTCATCACAATACTCATAAATGTGAGGGGCTCTCTTGCTAATTTCATGTTGACTTAGCCAATATGTCACTGTGTTGTTGCCATCAAATCTATAACATTTTCATTTATCTCAGCCCGTGCCAGATGGTAATCTACAACTCCACAATTCCAATTTACATCAAATACTTAAACTGATTCAGAACGTAATTCAAATCAACATCATAAAGACAAAAGTAATTAATACCAGACAGAGCTTGATGACCAATCAGTTTAAAGCTCGTCCTATGTTCTGTATCATCTTTTCACCTAACAGAATTAGCAGCTTCCTTTAAAATTTGTCATTTGCCAAAAGCCATCCTAGTGGCACAATATACACCCTATTCAGACTTAGTATTAGTACCCCAAACTAACACAGTCACACACAAGACAAAGTGCTGTCACCATCACACACACTCATATTAGACACGCATGTTAACTGCTCCTTTTCAATATATCGTCTCTAAAAAGATTTAAATTTTAAGTAAGTTTCCTCTAGGTTTACCTAATTTTACATGGTATCTTGACCAAATCAAATCATGTCTGTTCATTATTCATTTGATTTTTAGAAAAGGCAGCTGGGTTGTTTTGGTTCCTTATCATTATTTTTCTTTAGCTTGCTCTGGATAACAGAAAGAAAGAAAGACACAGTTACCATCCCTTCCTCCAACTCAGGCAGTCTCTCTCACTATTAACAAATAGTATTTTCCACAGCCTTCTAAGACTGTAACTTAGACAAAATTTAAATGTATTACAATAACCTTTGACCATTCATCTTTGTTATGCAGACCTTTCTTAAATCTACGAAAGCTGTCTTCATCTTTAGCCACCATGTCTAACGGCCTTCAGGAGTTAAAACTATGTTATAGACATATTAGTTCAAAATCAACACTTCTATACATTTTCTTGCCTATAAGGCAACCAATACATACAAAGTTTGCTACTGTCTCCACAACAAATAATGGCAATCCCCTCCTGGTCTCAGCTGGCTCTTGAAAGCCCATTGGCTCTTAATCTGTAATCTCCATCAGGGTGTTGTCCCCCTGGCATAGTTGCAGACACTTGTCATAATGAAAAACAAGCCATACAACCAATGCGGTTTCTTCCGGCGAGTGGTATAGAGGAAACTCACATTTTCTGGGTCAGACTGCCGTAACTCCTCACAGCGCATCTCACCTCTCAATGCTCTGCTGACCCCAGTGGCCTCCAGTAATCAGCCCTCAACTCTCATACCTTTCTCACGTATAACACCTCCATCCGGAGGTGCCCAGTATTCGTGACCCCCTGCGTTGGGCTGTCCCCTGGCCAGGAAGATCATCCCGTCATTGAGTAGCCACTCGTACACACTGGTGACCGCTCTTTCCCATCACACAATCAGTTTTCTTCAACAGAACTCAGCTGTTTTCTGGAGCTTAGGAAAGGCACGTTCAAGAGTCACCAGAGCCATTCCGATTGCCTAATAGTGTTCACACAGGGAGACAGGTTAATAACAGCAGTATTTAATCACTTAAATCCATTAACCATCTTAATCATCAACCTGGCTACTTAGATTATACTCAGTGAATTTAGATCACAGCCATACATTCAGTGTACTGTTACTGTACATCTGTAGCCGTAGCCTTCAGCCCTGTTTCATGGTGGAAACTTAAAGAGAAGTTACTGGTCCTCTATCGTTTAAGATCTGCATCGTTATTTTAAAGACTTCTTTAAAGTCATTCAGTTTTACATTTAAAACATTCTCAAATACAAACTGCCCACTTAATGGCAATGATTTATTTTAACATCTCTGTGTCTGATTTTCAGCCGAAACACTGTGCTTTTACTATAAATAGCTTATTACTTATGACACAGGCTCAAATAACAGCTTTTAGCTGACATGATTGAGAGAGACTCTGAGACTTTCAGGACTGGCACACTGTACTCTCATAAACTTCTAACATCAAACTCTATCTACCATCTTTTAACTCTATCCCAGCTTAAGGCATATTTGCCAGAAATTACATGTGTTTCCAAATAAACATTTTTATAGTTGTCTTTTGCCCATATCTCATGGAATTTAGACATTAGAAATTTCCACTCAGATTGAGTCTCTGTCGTACTGGCGGTTTTCAGCCACAGCAGACATCAGATTCAGATAAGCGAGCTGTTTCATTACAGCCAATAACAAATTTATCTTTTGAAAGCAAAACATCAGCTTCTAGTTCTTTCATGGTCAAAACACTCACACAGCAACTTTCTTGTTTTCCCTTCACTTCCCTCTTCCATCAAGTTTCTCACTTACAGTTCCACTCTATTTCTATCACTCTATCACTCTATTTCACACAGAAAGCCTTATTGCTGCTGCTTGCTACTTCAATCCTTAACATATACATTTAAGTTCTATAGACATCTAATGTCATGCATCCATTTACTGAAT
Source organism: Meda fulgida (assembly GCA_030578275.1). Taxonomy (NCBI): domain Eukaryota; kingdom Metazoa; phylum Chordata; class Actinopteri; order Cypriniformes; family Leuciscidae; genus Meda; species Meda fulgida. Next base: position 18,356,028 of record CM060639.1, read on the forward strand.
GCATAATTAAACCCTATTTCTCTCTGCAGTTCGACCTTTTTTTTTTCTTTTGTTTTTTTTATCTTCCCCTTTAAGACAACAATCCATTGTTTGTCCACATTGCTTACACACGTTTGAACACAGCCATAACTCTTTGTTTCTCACTGCCCTGTTCAACTGATTCCCTCCCTGAGGAAATCATGGTATTTTCTCCGTTTTTTTCAATCTCTAAAATACATTTTCCCTCATAATATTTCCTCATTTGATAGAAAAACCGGTGTGTCAAATTTCGCAAGCTTGCTCTGAGATTTTCCCATACTCGCAGCGTCGAATCTGAGAAATCCACAGAGTAACAGAAACAGCGTCTATTAATCTGATGGACGTCTCCACCAGATCTGATCCCTTAACCCCAGACCAGACAGGGCGCACCCAGTGCTTTTCCTGGCGGATCGATTAACTCCCAGTAAACTGCTACATGAGGATCCATCGATTTGCAAAATCGCTACCCCGTGACGTGTTTTGCAAATACGCACCTCACGCAGTTAGCCCTACTGTATTAAGCCTTGACCCGCCCGTAAGTCTCAACCGACCCCCAATTGACTGCTGTACGAAGCTCCCTCGATTTGCAAAATCGCTACCCCATGACGTGTTTTGCAAATACGCACTTTCGCACAGTTAGCAGTATTGTACCGGTGCTCTTGACTTACACCACAGAAACGAACAGACCCAGCCACTATGGTTTTACCCACAATTGAATAATATTTTAACCCAAAATACAATATTTTAGCCGTCTCTTACCAGAGATGTCTTGGATTGCCACGGGTTCGTTCTCATTTGACTCCAGTGGAGCCTCTCCTGGCCCTGATAGCGGTCGGCCCCTCTCTCTGAAACTTACGAGGTAGAGCTGGAACTGCTCAGTCCAGGTGGCCAAACACCGTCCGCTCTCAGGTCCAGAAGGCACTTCCAAGGAATCCCACTCTTCTGACACCAAATTGTTGTGGCAAAACTTCTGTTAAACATCATCACTGCGTAAGAGACACTCAGAGTCAAATTAATAAAAAAGAAAAGTATTTATTCTTGCAAGAATAGGCCCAGTCGCCAACACAGCAGTTACCCTGTGAAGTGAGTGACGCACACCAGGAAAACATGAGACAGCCTTTATACTCTTTTCAAGGTTCCGCCTCACAGCAGTTACCCTTTCACCCACTCAGATAAGGTCCCCACTGCTGTTCAGTTTCTACTAAAGACACAACCTGGCCCTGAAATAAACTAGCCAAATCTTGACCATTCCTAAGGTCAAGATGTCCCGTCCCATATATTCCTGAAACGTCACGCACAAGCACGTACACACATATACTTTTACACATTGAATAGGTTCAATCCCTTATGATATCTGCTAGGAATAAATGACTATTAAAATTTCTACAACAAACGCTACGCTTGATATTCATTGCTCATAACGCTTCCGAGTTTGATAGTTTTATTCAATAGGAATATCTCACCAGTGAAGGTTTAGCCCCAAAAATTATTATGCAGGGATGTCATATTTTGTACATGTATGACACTACGTTTAGACAGCGATTTATTGACTCTGGACGATCGATTGGACGATCGAATGCTCCTGTCTGCCTCGCTGCCTGCTGTGAGTTTGTTTGCTTCAAGGCTGTAAAGCTCCGTCTAAGCCTCTTATTAGCTTCGTATTTCTTTCTGTTTTGAACCATCATTTACTATCATTTCTAGTTGTTTTTACTACTAAATACAGCTTACCCAACATCTCAGATTAACCTTTTTTATTAACATCGCTAGCTTCCGTTATTGTTTGCACAACACCCTAGTAAATCGCTAGCCTGTTAACGCGCCACCCGTGCGCGCTGTTATTACTTTTATTTTTCTCTCGCGCGCCCGCACCTTTGAGTTCATAAAAAGCTTAGGTGAGTAAGAATCAGTCAACAAACACGGTGAGTATTGTCTTGTCCTGTTATTGTCACCTGCACTTCATGTCATATGTTTAGTGTAGCCTTCTCCGTTGGTAATATAGGACTATCATGTGATAAATGCAAGGAGACAGTCAGGCTGACGGAGAAGATTTCAGAGCTGGAGACACGCATCCAAACTTTAATTGAGGATAGAAAGAGTTCTAGAGCTTTAGATACTATTTTGGATGCGCCTAGCATAGTGAACTCTTTACATGATTCGGTTCTGGCTGAAGTAGAGCCCATGCAGCAGGGCAATTGGATGACAGTGAGGGGTCGCTGTAGTCGCGGATCAAAAAACCACTCTTCCGTTCCGATTACCATAGCAAATCGATTTGCCCCACTCAGTGAAACACCCACTGAGAATTCTGTTGATTGTGCCCTGGTAATTGGTGATTCGATCACACGGAACGTGAAAATAGAGACACCAGCCACCATAGTCACATGTTTGCCGGGAGCCAGAGCACCTGACATCAAAGCAAATTTAAAAGTGCTGGCTAATGCTAATCCTAAATTCTCCAAGATCATTATTCATGTCAGCACTAATGATGTTCAACTCCGCCAGTCAGAGATCACCAAAATTAATATTAAAGAGGTGTGTGAACTCGCAAGTACAATGTCAGGCACTGTAATTTGCTCTGGCCCCCTTCCTGTTCGCAGGAGTGATGAGATAGTTAGCAGATTATGTTCACTAAATCGCTGGTTATCTGAGTGGTGTCCGCATAATAATGTAGAATTCATAGACAATTGGAAAAGTTTTTGGGGAAAGCCTGACCTGTTGAAAAGAGATGGTATTCATCCCTCCTGGGATGGTGCTGCTCTTCTCTCTAGTAATTTGGCTCATAGTCTTAGAGCTAAAACATGACAATCTGGGGCCTAGGTCAGGAAGCAGACAGACTGGCTAAACCGACCGTCTGCTAGTGACCTCACGTCACCAAGGTCAGATAAATCCCATCACATAAAGCCTCTTTCACCCAGATATCATCATATAGAGACTGTGTCTGTTCCCCAAATTTGGAAATCCAATAAACGTCCAAACCCATCAAAGATTAAAAATGTTATTGATGTTCAACAAATAAAAAACAGATATAATACAGATGAGAAAATGATAAGCTTGGGTTGCTGAATATTTGATTCCTTACTTCAAAATCGCTCATAGTTAATGATATGATTTCAGATTATAACCTAGAAACTTGGCTAAAACCAAACGTCCACCACACAAGATTACTGTTATAAACATGAACCTTGTCTAAAACGCAAAGGGGGAGGAGTTGCTGTAATTTATAGTAATGTTTTCAAAACCACTAAGAAATCTAGTTTTAAATATACTTCTTTTGAAGTGTTGGTGCTTAATATAAAAATATATAGCGTAAACGATAAATCATGTTTGAGAATTCTGCTGGCTACTGTATACAGGCCACCAGGGCACCATAAAGATTTTATCAAAGAATTTGAGGACTTTCTATCAGAATTAGTATTGGCTGCAGATAAAGTACTAATTGTTGGTGATTTTAATATACACATAGATAATGAAAAAGATGCATTGGGATTGGCATTTAAAGGCATTGTAAACTCAACTGGAGTTAGACAACACGTTTCAGGACCTACTCGTTGTAATCCTACTCTAGATCTAATACTAGCACATGGAATAGACGTCGATATTCTGCAGCAGAGCGATGACATCTCAGATCATTATCTAGTCTCATGTAATTTACATTTAGCCAAGGCTGCAAAGCCGACTCTGTGTTGTAAATATGTTAGACCTATAACTTCTGCCACTAAAGATTGCTTTATCAATAATTTTCCTAATCAGTTTCATCTCAGCATCCCGGATAGCTTAGATGAACTTGATATTGCAACAGAAACTTTCAACTCGCTCTTTTCCAGCACTTTAGACACAGCTGCCCCGTTGCGCTTAAAGAAGATTAAAGAAAATAGTCCAACGCCGTGGTACAACGAGCACACTCAGGCCCTTAAGAGAGCAGCCAGAAAAATGGAGCGCAACTGGAAGAAAACAAAAGGAGAAGGAGAGCTTGATTGCTTACAGAGAGGCTTTAAAAGCTGCTAGATCTGCTTATTTTTCAACCTTATTAGAAGAAAATGAACATAATCGTATGTATTTATTTAAGTTCAGTATAGCGTACCACAAGGCTCAGTACTAGGGTACAGTACCGCTGCTGTTCACGCTGTACATGCTACCATTAGGAAATAATTAGGAAACATGGAATTAGCTTTCACTGTTATGCCGATGATACTCAGCTGTATATTTCTTCACGCCCTGACGAAACTTACCAATTCACAAAATTAACGGAATGCATAGCTGATATAAAAAATTGGATGACTAGTAATTTCCTACTACTAAATTCTGAAAAAACAGAGATTCTAATTATTCGACAAAATACTTCCACACGTAATAACCTAGAATACTGTCTAACACTTGATGGCTGCTCTGTTAAGTGTTCGTCGTCGGTTAGGAACCTGGGTGTGCTCTTTGATACCAATCTTTCATTTGAAAGTCACGTGTCTAGTATCTGTAAAACCGCATTTTTCCATTTTAAAATATATATAAATTACGCCATATGCTGTCATTGACAAATGAGGATTAGTTCCATTAGTTCATGCGTTCATGACATCAAGGCTAGATTATTGTAATGCTCTACTGGGTGGTTGCCCTGCACGCTTAATAAACAAATTACAGCTAGTTCAAAACGCAGCAGCTCGAGTTCTTACCAGAACCAGGAAGTATGACCACATTAGCCCGGTTCTGTCAAAACTGCATTGCCTCCCTATTAAACATCGTATAGTTTTTTAAATATTGCTGATTACTTACAAAGCACTAAATGGTTTAGCTCTGCAGTACTTAAGCAGGCTCTTAACGCATTATAGTCCTTCACGTCTATTGCGATCTCAAAATTCCGGCCAGTTAATAATACCAAGAATATCAAAATCGACTGCTGGCGGTAGATCCTTTCCTATTTAGCACCAAAACTTTGGAACAGTCTTCCTACCATTGTCCGGAAGCAGACACACTCTGTCAGTTCAAAGCTAGATTAAAAACACATCTCTTTGACCTAGCATTCACATAATACATTATCGACTTCTATATTTCATTGTTAGGCTGCATAAATTAGGTCAGCCGGAACTGGGAACACTTCCCTTAAATCCTGATGTACTCAGGATGTACTCTTATGATCCTGTTCTTATGATGTACTCAGGTCGTGGAACGATTTAATAGAACGTTAAAAAGTCGAATGTGGAGATTTTTAACGGCTACAAGTTCACGACGATACATAGATGTTTTACAAGACATTATGCAGGGGTATAACGTCAGTTATCACTGAAGTACATTGTCAGGATTTCTAAAGTGAGAGGCCCATTCGCCAAAGGTTATGAGCAGAACTACACGGAAGAATTTTTCACCGTATCCGATCGCATTCCGCGCAAACCACCAGTCTACAGACTCACAGATTATGACGGCGATGTCATCGAGAGAGTTTTTTTATGAAAAAGAGATGCAAAAAATAATTGTGAGTAAAAACAAATCTTTTAAGGTGGAAAAGATTTTAGGTCAGAAAAAACAGGGAAAATCTACGCTTGTTTTAGTGAAATGGGTAGGCTGGCCTTCAAAATTCAATAGTTTTATAGATAAAAAAAAATCTGGTAGACTTACAATCTCCTTAAAACAAGCCAGCGTTTAACGGAAGAGATCATACGAGTGAAGGACTACAATGGATGATCAAGGTTTCTACGTCACGGTACCGTGCAATGCATCTTCGGCAGTTTACCCCGGAAATCGTATATCCGCCTACACAACTAGGATAGCAAAAGCTATAGAATTGAAAGGACAATGGGAGGTGGGACTAGCCGAAATCGAATATCCTAGAAGCTCGTATAACTTTAATGATGAAGACGGTTATTTCATCGTACACACAGCCCCAGGACCTGCGAATAACGCATCCCCTACAGACCTTAGGGGAAAGACTTATCAGGGTTTTTTTGTATCGAGGAAATTACAAATAAGCGGAAGGTACTACGCAAACATTCGTGCAATCATCCGTTTGATAAATCAAGTTCTCGCACCCTTGGCAGTGTTGGATCACGATGAATTAAAAAACAAAGTGTTTCTGGTCGCGAGACCCAACATTTAAGTCAGTTTCCAAGGTAAACTCGCTACTATTTTAGGAATGATACCGGACGATAATCTCGGACGTTCAAACTACCATGAAGCAGCCGATTTTACTACGAGCGTCACTACGTATGCTCCTCATCAATCCGATATCAACGGTGGGTTCTACACATTGTACGTTTACACCGACATCATCCAATATCAATCGGTCGGCGATTCTTACGTTCCCCTTTTGAGATGCGTACATAAATCCGGTAAAAGCAATGACACAGTCATTGCTAGATACGACTCCCCCCATTACGTATCGATAAACAAGGATCACATCACCAGCATTACCATAGAGTTGAAGGACGACCAAAACCACGAAATACCATTTTCTTACGGGAAAGTCATCGTAAAACTACACTTTAAACCAGCGAATCATTCTATTCTTTAAAAAATGAGTTTACTATAATCCTAGAGAGCCCCATACAGCCGACTATGTGGACTATTACCGAAATCAGGCCGGAGGGGGTTTGCCAGGCTATTCCAGCGGCTCGGTTATGTATGGAGCTAGACTAGGAGGACTTTTCAGAGGTCTGTTCAGGATGGCCATACCTCTGTTAAAAAGAGGATTTAGCATCGCGAAACCCCATCTAAAATCCGCTGCTAAAAACATAGTATCCGACGTCGTCTCAAACGTATTGACGCGTGCCCATAGCAATAATGCTAATGGTCAAGACGGATCAGGGCTGATGGTCATGGCCCGTAAGAGGATGTCTAAACCACCGGGTGTGAGGAGGCGTGGTCAATGCGGTAAGAAGAAGAAGAAAACAACAAGTGGACCAAAGAAGCGACCAGTCATACGCAGAAAGCGTAAGAAGTCTGTTAGTCGAAAATCATCCGTCAAGAGATTCGTAAAAACCAATTCTAGCATGGCACTACTGCATCGTATGTCGGGAGAATGCATCAAGTCCGAGTTGGACTTATTTACAGTCCCGCTGACACAGACGGTTATTGAGAAAAACAGTTATTTAGAAGTAGCCCCTTTATCCGCCATATCGGACACCGCCCCATTAGAGTTTTTTATCGCGGGCAACGGTGATGATTATGTAGATCTAAATAACACGATGCTCTACCTACTCCGGAAAATCACAAGACCTAATGGAACCGACATCGTACATCCAGCAAGGGTCGCGTTAATAAATTATCCTGGCGCCACAATATTTTCACAAGTCGACGTGACCCTAGGCGATCGTCTGATATCGCAGAGTTCGAACACCTATCCTTATCGATGCATCATAGAGAGTCTGATTAACTATAGTAAAGATTTGTTGGAATCTCTTTTCTCCGCCGGACTGTTTTACAAAGACACTTCTGGTCATATGGATTCTAACGACCCAGTTGGGCGTAACGCAGGGCTGACGAAGAGATCGATCTACACTAGCGAGAGCAAGGTTGTGGAACTGATGGCCCCTAAGTAGTTATTACCGGACACCATGTGTCAAAATGATTGATGACTTCCGGTTGACCTTTGACCTTTTCCGGCCCCGCCTTTTCCTGGTGTGCATCCGTTATCTATAGATAAGGATTGACCTATTGACCCCACCCATCCAATCGATGTGTTTTGAGAGATTGTGCATCCGGCGTCTATTGTTAAGGGTCAAGCAGTTGACCCCGCCTATCCGATCAATGAAATGTTTTGACCATCTGGCCTCTATTGATAAGGGTTGTGGTGTTGAGCTATCTGATCAATCAACTGTTTTGGCATTCCAGAGGCCATAGTGGTTTCAATGTGATGTGGGTAATGTGAGAGGAAAAAAGTCAGTGTCACCGGGGGTCCCTCTGTATGTGTGTCACAGACGCTCCCCCTACCTCTGCTCTGGCCTCTATTGATAAGGGTTGTGGTGTTGAGCTATCTGATCAATCAACTGTTTTGGCATAAGCATTGTGCGTTTTTTTATGGTAGAAAGTTTGAGGCGGTTGTTATAGAACATGTACCACCGGCATTCCAGAGGGCAGCTCTATATATAAATGGGGTCAGTGTGTTCTACAACCAACAGAACCATGAGCTACATGAGCATGGACGGTTTAGCCTCCCCACAACCCCCCGAGACGGGGCTGACCAGCAGGATGATGGAAAGTTTGACTATGGCTCCGAGAAAACCTTATGGTCATGTTCGTTTGACAAATTTTCTCCATGAAGTTTCGGAATGGACTGAAGCCGAATTTATGATGTGTAGTAATCGAGTATTCGGGTATAAATTTCACAAACCAACACGCGTGGTTATGCTCTACACCACTGACGGCGTCGGCGAGTTTCAGGCTGGGGAAGATCCATGTGTGACATTTCCTGAAAAAGACTGGGGTCTATTTTACAAATTTGTCTGGAAGGATCTGAATGACGCTGGGGAAGAGCCTTTGTATGTGGCGGAGTGGGTCGGGGAGACCCCGAATGTCCAATACCGTGTGGTAGGCGACCATACTAACAAGCCGCCGAATGATTCTGTATACATATTCAGCTGTAAAGACAAGACTAAGCTCACCAACACCCGATCAGGAAGTGTCATGCCCAAGGATCATCATGACCTGTATGAAATGCAATTTTTGTTCAAGTGGTGTGATCTGAATCTGCTGAATGGTGTTTTTTCAATCATCAACAAAATGTTCAAATGGTGCGACATGCATGACGGATACAACAAGATTAAAGTACAGTTGTTCCACCCTGAGAGATGCGTGCGCAGCGGTATAGACTGTCTACCGTCCTCCACCATTCGCTACAGCCATCATAAACCTCGACGGGGAGACCCTCCCAAGCGTCGTTTATAAATCGGCGTCTCCACCCCTTTACTACAACGACCATAAATTCAGGGACCCAAACCCTCTATGCATCATTTATAAACCATGGCTGAAGATAGGGGTTCAGAAGCCGACCATGTATGCAGCTGCGGAATTTCTTTCGGCAGCATTCTTGACCCTCCCAACGACAACGCCTGTGACCCGCCGGACCACCACAAAGACTGGGGTTCGACTAAAACTATCAAACGTCGCATAGGCTTTGAAACGTGCATTGAAAATGATTGGGGTCCGGCTAACATTATCAACCCTGAACCATTGAACACGCAAAACGACATCGGTCCGGGTAACTGTATCGAGCGCGACAAAGACCAGGATTTGGAGACATTCAAAATTTTCAAGCTCCATAACGATCAGCAATCGTACGACAGATCTAAAATCGACCGGCCCCTGCCTCGTGCTAATCAAACCTTCGACGTCACAGACGGATGTTTCAATGTGTTGGGGTTCAAACTCATAAAAGCTGCGACTGCGGTTTTGCTCCAACATCTCATCGGAACGAAGCTGAAGAACGAGTGCGAGGGGTGTGACATTGATCACCCCAGCCAGCTGCAGCATTCCTGCCTGTTTGACCCTCCTAACTACTACTTGGACACGCATTTTGATGAACTTTCAACCAAACTGTTTAGACCCTATTTTCATGTCATCATCGCTATCCTGCTAAAATGCTGTGGGTTAAAATCTGACCCTCAACGGATTCAAGGAACAGTCGGGACTATTCTGCACGAATTAAAAGACGAGCCATTCATTGGTGTTAAGCTTGAAGAAATCAGAGTTGGACTTCTGGAGAAACCCTGCGACGAAGTAGTTCACGACGTCGTCGATCTCTGGGAAGGTCTCGCGATCGTGAATGGAGACTGATCAAGACGCCACCGGTATGGGAGCTGCCTGTACCGTAAAGAACACTATGGAATTCATGTTTAAAAGACATTACAACCGACAGATGACCAAACTGGTGAATAAGATTATTACAGATGCATCGCGCGATGGTCATCCATTTATGGAGGACACTACACGTGAAGCAAATTTCAAGAAACAAATGGTGTATATAAGAGGCCTGGCTAATTCCTGGGATGATTTGGTGGGCAAATGCATTCATGGTATCGAAAAACCCGACGTGATGATAAAACAGATTTTGGATATGATGTGTGAATCACAATCCCAGCTCTCGGTCATCGATATGCTCTGTACTTGTACGTATGTGGCAGATGTCTGTACCATGCTAACCTTGAGGTCAGAACAATACGACCCGGATGATGTCGATGATGGTATTAAAATTGACGAAATCAGTAACACCATCGACAAAATTGTTGTAATGTATATCGACTACATCCTAGACAAACACATGTTGGCCTGTCGCGATTTTCTTTTCTGGCTCGACTATCAGTGACGTCATTATGACTATCCTGCTTTTATCACCCTCCATTATACTTAGACTATGCATGTAACGTCGTTATATCCAATTATTATATATTTTATTATATGCATTTTGTACTAACCTCGTTATATTCAATTTTACTTAGATTTTGTAGTACTAATATTATTCTATTTACTTTCTATTTGATTTTTATTATTATTATTATAATAGCCATGTCTAGTATCATGTATTATATTATTGCCATTTACTTAAATTGTGTATCCTGTAACTTTTTTTTAATAAAAGATTGATTCAAACTGCTTGTACGAGTTATTCTTTTACAGCGATCGAAACGACAGCATGACGGAGCTCATGAAAAAGGCTTATTATACACCCTCCAACCCCGGTTCTTTAGGGGGTAAAAAACGATTAAAAGAAGCCATCTTAAGAGATAGCGGGGTCCATCTAAGCGATAAAAAGGTTTCAGAATGGCTGTCTGGTGAGGATGCTTACACTTTACACAAAACAGCCCCTATAAAATACAAACGAAATAGAGTAGTTGTGTACGGGGTCGATACGCAGTTTCAGGCCGATCTAGTCGACATGATCGCGTATGCCAAGGACAATGACGATAATAAATATCTGCTGACCTGTATAGATGTGTTTAGTAAATATTCGTGGGTTCGCGTGTTGAAGAATAAGAGTGGCGTAGAGGTTACTAGAGCGTTCGAGTCTATACTCGAAGAGGGACGTGTGCTGCAGAAATTGCAGACGGATCAGGGAAAGGAATTTTTTAACAAACAATTTCAAGATGTAATGAAAAAGCACGATATTAATCATTTCGCTACCGCTAGCGGTTTGAAAGCCAGCGTCGTGGAACGATTTAATAGAACGTTAAAAAGTCGAATGTGGAGATTTTTAACGGCTACAAATTCACAACGATACATAGATGTTTTACAAGACATTATGCAGGGGTACAACATCAGTTATCACCGAAGTATTAAAATGAGACCCGTGGACGTCAACAAACTAAATGAGGGTCAAGTGTTTCAAAACTTGTACGGGGATATAAAGAAGACCGAGAGACCCACATTTAATTTCAAAGTCGGCGACATTGTCAGGATTTCTAAAGTGAGAGGCCCATTCGCCAAAGGTTATGAACAGAACTACACGGAAGAATTTTTCACCGTATCCGATCGCATTCCGCGCAAACCACCTGTCTACAGACTCACAGATTACGACGGCGATGTCATCGAGGGAGTTTTTTATGAAAAAGAGATGTAAAAAATAATTGTGAGTAAAAACAAATCTTTTAAGGTGGAAAAGATTTTAGGTCAGAAAAAACGGAGAATCTACGCTTGTTTTAGTGAAATGGGTAGGCTGGCCTTCAAAATTCAATAGTTATATAGATAAAAAAAACTCTGGTGGACTTACAATCTCCTTAAAACAAGCCTTCGTTTAACGGATGAGATCATACGAGTGAAGGATTACCATGGACGATCAAGGTTTCTACGTCACGCTACCGTGCAATGCATCTTCGACAGTTTACCCCGGAAATCGTATATCCGCCTACACAACCAGGATAGCAAAAGCTATAGAATTGAAAGGACAATGGGAGGTGGGACTAGCCGAAATCGAATATCCTAGAAGCTGGTATAACTTTAATGATGAAGACGGTTATTTCGTCCTACACACAGCCCCAGGACCTACGAATAACGCCTCCCCTACAGACAGCGGGCCTTTTAAAAAAGACTTATCAGGGTTTTTTGTATCGAGGAAATTACAAATAAGCGGGGGGTACTACGCAAACATTCGTGCAATCATCCGTTTGATAAATCAAGTTCTCGCACCCTTGGCAGTGTTGGATCACGATGAATTAAAAAACAAAGTGTTTCTGGTCGCGAGACCCAACATTTCAGTCAGTTTCCAAGGTAAACTCGCTACTATTTTAGGAATGATACCGGACGATAATCTTGGACGTTCAAACTACCATGAAGCAGCCGATTTTACTAGGAGCGTCACTTCGTATGCTCCTCATCAATCCGATATCAACGGTGGGTTCTACACATTGTACGTTTACACCGACATCATCCAATATCAATCGGTCGACGATTCTTACGTTCCCCTTTTGAGATGCGTACATATATCCGGTAAAAGCAATGACACAGTCATTGCTAGATACGACTCCCCCCATTACGTATCGATAAACAAGGATCACATCACCAGCATTACCATAGAGTTGAAGGACGACCAAAACCGCGAGATACCATTTTCTTACGGGAAAGTCATCGTAAAACTACACTTTAAACCAGCGAATCATTCTATTCTTTCAAAATGAGTTATTACTATAACCCTAGAGAGCCCCATACAGCCGACTATGTGGACTATTACCGAAATCAGGCCGGAGGGGGTTTGCCAGGCTATTCCGGCGGGTCGGTTATGTACGGAGCTGAACTGGGAGGACTTTTCAGAGGTCTGTTCAGGATGGCCATACCTCTGTTAAAAAGAGGATTTAGCATCGCGAAACCCCATCTAAAATCCGCTGCTAAAAATATAGTATCCGACGTCGTCTCAAACGTATTGACGCGTGCCCATAGCAATAATGCTAATGGTCAAGACGGATCAGGGCTGATGGTCATGGCCCGTAAGAGGATGTCTAAACCACACGGTGTGAGGAGGCGTGGTCAATGCGGTAAGAAGAAGAAGAAAACAACAAGTGGACCAAAGAAGCGACCATTCATACGCAGAAAGCGTAAGAAGTCTGTTAGTCGAAAATCATCCGTCAAGAGATTCGTAAAAACCATATTCTAGCATGGCGCTACTGCATCGTATGTCGGGAGAATGCATCAAGTCCAAGTTGGACTTATTTACAGTCCCGCTGACACAGACGGTTATTGAGAAAAACAGTTATTTAGAAGTAGCCCCTTTATCCGCCATATCGGACACCGCCCCATTAGAGTTTTTTATCGCGGGCAACGGCGATGATTATGTAGATCTAAATAACACGATGCTCTACCTACGTCTGAAAATCACAAGACCTAATGGAACCGACATCGTACATCCAGCAAGAGTTGCGTTAATAAATTACCCTGGCGCCACAATATTTTCACAAGTCGACGTGACCCTAGGCGATCGTCTGATATCGCAGAGTTCGAACACCTATCCTTATCGATGCATCATAGAGAGTCTGATCAACTATAGTAAAGATTCGTTGGAATCTCTTTTCTCCGCCGGACTGTTTTACAAAGACACTTCTGGTCATATGGATTCTAACGACCCAGTTGGGCGTAACGCAGGGCTGACGAAGAGATCGATGTACACTAGCGAGAGCAAGGTGGTGGAACTGATGGCCCCTATACATAGCGATATATTCTTTCAAGAAAAACTTTTGTTAAACAGTGTAGACATCAAAATACGCCTAATTAGAGCAAAAGATGAATTCTGTCTGATGAGGTGCGATGATGTGGCTTACAAAATAAAAATAGAGTCAGCATCCCTATTTGTCAAGAAAGTCACTGTAGCACCGCCGGTGAGACGGCGTTACTCTCGACAACAGCCAAGTATCCCATAGATAGGGTGGTTCTAAAAAATTTCTCCATACCTGAGGGGACGCGTGTGTCAAATCAAGAAAATCTGTTTTTAGGAACCCTACCAAAATCTATCGTCATAGCTATGGTCGACAATGACGCATTCACGGGTTCCTACGAAAAAAATCCATTTGCATTCAAACATTACGATCTGGAGTTCCTAGCCGTCTACGTCGACGGACAACAATTCCCCGCAAAGCCTCTACAACTTAATTTCGAAGCCGGTACGGCTGTACGCGAATTTTATCAGTTGGCGATGACGACGGGGAGACATCTTAAAAACCAAGCACTCTCCATAGACAGGGGTGATTTCCTGAACGGATACACACTTTACGCATTTAACCTGACGCCTGATGAAGACTGCGGTCAGCACATATCGCTCATCAAGTCCGGGAATATCAGACTCGAAGCACGATTCAGACACCCATTGCCGAATACCGTTAATTTATTAATTTACTCAGTATTTGACTCGATTATAGAACTGTCTAATCGCAGACAGGTACTAGTCGATTACTACTGAGATGAATCCGCTACAGCTCACCGCTGTCATGGATAAAATCACGTGCAGGATTCATTTTCTCGGGGTGCTACCATGCGATCAACTTCCCAAAAAAACGCTGAGGATCTTACCGTCGATGGCCATCATAAACACTCACCCTGCACAGCTGCCGGGAGAGCATTGGGTCGCCGTTTATTTAACCCAGGATGGACCGTCTTGTTTTTTCGACAGCTTCGGTAATCCACCCGACAGCCCCCGCTTTCCAATCAGCATCAATAACTTTCTAACAACCAACGATGTTGATGTGTAACATTCTGGCAGACGTGTCCTGGATTTTTCATCGGATACCTGCGGACAGCACTGCTTGTTTTTTCTCTATCATTTAGCTAGAGGCTACGACTATAACCATGTGATGAAATTATACACTGATGATTCTATTAAAAATGATAAAATGGTGTCCCTATTTGTGAAGAGATTAAGACCGCATGCTTGTAATGATAAAATGTTATCATGCATTCACTGTGTGCAGACGTGTTTGACGTATAAATAAAAAGCTTTAAATCATTATATATTTGTTTATCGTCTTTTATTTAATGTATACATTGAATAGAAATGTTCATTAAAATTCCAACCATCGCTTTCGTTTGAGAGTCGGCGATTTAAACACAGTGTCTTTGGACTCTGGAACCGCGTAAGTCGTATATCTTTGTGTTTTTTTATAAGGTCTAACACGGCGAGGGCTTGGGGTGCCGGGTTTACGCTTTAGAGAGTTAATTTTGTGTCTGACCTGCTGATTCGGCACTGTAGAAAATGGGATGTTTAATTCAGCAAACGCCCGTAGAAACTCTGTCCATCCTATAGGTCTCCGATCATCCCTAACCTTTTGAGGGGCCGTAACATTTTTTAACAAATCGACCATGTGCGACCCTCGTACGGTGTTGCCCCTGAACACAAACTCGCCCGATTCGTTCCATGCGCTTAGACCTTTAGCTTTAGACATCTTGTCTAATATGTATCTGCTGTTTTTCATGCTTCTCGAAGGGACATTCTTCAGAACTTCATCGACAATATCCTCCCCCACAGCTCTGCCGTCTTCAACGATAGCACCAGCAGCACCCCCCTGGGTTTCATCTTTATGACCGGAATCAGTAATAGGTAACGAAAGCGTTAAAACGCTACTCTCACGATCGCCTTGTTTAACGATGTTCAAAAACCTGGTAAGGGTATTGGTGTAAAGTTTGGCTTTTTCGTACGGATTCAAGTCTGTGCGACGTAGAATATCTCTTATGGCGTCATCCAAATCGTTCTCTACGCTCCGTTGAATGTTCTCGCGGAGGGTTTCACTCTCCATCTTATCCAGTTGATGGTGCGGAACTAAATACATCTTCTCTGCATACTCCATCCTATCGATTCGCTATTAAACTTGTAATAAAGGGCACTGTAAGGGCACTTGTAATAAATCGCTTAGGAGTGGCAACAGGAATCCGCCCTTCTGGTTAAAGACTCGTTTCTTAGCAGTTATGCCAATTTTTTTATCGACTACAAATTTGATTTCGGCTTTTCTCTTTTTCAACTTTCGATACTGTTGCTTATTGACCGGGATGGTACCGTAGAGGATGTTAAGAGCCACTTCGCACAGCGCTAAAATGAATTCGTCGGACGCCGATTGTAAAATAAGACGTCTCTGTTTAGGACTGGCTTTATGTAACAGTTTTAACATAGGCAAATGTTTACAAAGTCTGGCAGACATGCTGATTTATAGCGTTCTTTTTTTCGGAATATAAACCACTTGACGGTCGGAAAGTAATCCTGTTCTGAGACGGTACTGCTCCGGAGTTTTCGCTTTATAGTCTATCATTAGGTAGCCGAAAGCCCGATCGACAGCATCGTGATAACACTCCATAAAGTATTTTGTGTTTCCCGGGTACATTTGACGTCCTAGCATCGCCACTTGATTGACGTCTCGTGGATTTTTAAACAGAATAATATAATTGGCGTTTAAGCTTATGGTTCGGCTGGACTTACCCTGGGCAAATAAATTTTGCACTATATAGATAGAGCTGAGATTGCGGTGGTGACAGTATTGGGTGAAAACACGTTGAAGTTCCACGTTACCGCTAGCTTGCTCCATTAAATCATCCACCACGAGCAAGTTTGTTTTGGTGACAGGCAGTAAATCATCATCATTCAGAGTCTGGGGTATTCCTTGCACAAATTTAATGTCGTACAATTGAAGTAAATCATCATACAAAGTCTGCCAGCAATCATACAACCAAACAATGTTTTCAGTTTTCATGGAAATGATATTCAAATCTTTTTCCAACAAAAGTTTTACAAAATATGACTTTCCAGAGTTGGAAGGCCCACTCACGACACAACTGAAAGGGTGTTGAAGTCTGAAATCGAAATCGGAAACATCCTGACCCCCTCTATGCATCATCTGATCAGTAGCCATAAGGAAGTGTGGTGAAATCAGACAGAAGCCTACGTTTATTATAGACCACCTTAAACCTTTTAACGACTGATTTGTTGTGCAGTGTGAGAGACTTTTTATTCCTCACAATGTCTTCCGTCTGAGCCAGGATGTATTTGGATCTATCGTGCGACGTCACATAGCTGTCAACCAGACCAATCAGGGATTCGAGACAGATAGCTTGGGAATTTTTAGCATTCAGGGTTATCCCCTTAGCCTTCATGCACGATTTACCTTTGACAGTTTCAAAACCATACGATTTGGGCCCGCTCGAGCAAAAGACCGTTATATGGTCATCATCGTCTAATTCGCTAGTAAGATCCCCTAAATAATCCCCCAACGGAGGCTCCCAGTCCCCTTCCCTAGACACAAATACGACACTGTCTGTGTCAGAGTATAACAGTCGGTCGCCGAGTCTATCCATCAATTCGTACAATTCCAGTCGGGCGTGTGCGGTAGTAAAGGCCCCTACAAAAACATTCACATCGCGTGCCTTGCAAACGTCCTCTTTAGACGGTCTATGCTGGACGAGAGCTACGTCTTCTGCGATGAATGAGAAATACGTCAATGTGTCGGTATTGCCAAAAACGATTCTGGTGAAATCTTCGGGGTCGCTCACCAGAGTCGTTTGAGGCAAGTTCTGTCTTAAAGAGAAGCGCCCCCACAAACTATTCAGAATTAATTTTGTGATTGCCCTCTGGGCGGCGTTGTACTTGATCTTTTCAGGGTCGAGTTGAATCCCCTCTTTTTCAAAATAGGCACGAATGTAAGTCTCTTTCTCAGCATCCGTGACAACATTCGAAGGGTAGCCCGACGCTTGCTGTTTCAAACACAAGAACGTTTTTACATATTCAGCGAACAACATGTCAGACTGTTGTGGAAAATGCCAAACCTCTTCTATCTTGGCTACCACATAACCCTTCTCGATGGCTTTTAAAAGCTCGATAGTGACCCAACAACCGGAGAGCGCTCTTTCCTTGTCCGTATGGGTGCAGCTCGTGGTCTGGTTTTGGTCGTGAGCACACGCAGCACAAAGGGGAAACATGAGTTTTCCTTGGCATCTGTAGGGGAGAACCGGGTGCAGTAATTTGCGGGGAGGGTACACGGTCGCTTTGACAAGACCGTAATAATTTTCAATCGGTTCAAAATCTTTGAAAATGATTTGGGGGTGTTCAATCGGGTAGCTTTTCCTCGCCTGACAATACGGGTACAGACTGGTGAAGTCCAGATACTTTATTTTCTCATCACCGGTCACTTTGTGATAGAGTTTATAGGCGTTCGTTCTCCCGCCGTACAGAGCGTCTCGCGGGTTCAATCTCTCTGGCGCGGAATAATCAGTCATAAATTCGATCACGGACGGGTCGGTTTTTTTCATATCGGTCCATTGGCATTCCCAAAGAACTTCGATTTGCAAACCGTACGCGTTCCGCAGAATTTCGATCTTATCGTCAAACTGGTTCCTGAGAACCCCGTAGGGTACTCCGGACAAGGGATGCGTCTGATGAGGTGTAAAGCGAAAGCAATGACCATGGAAAATACAACCCGCGTACTCTAGACCGTGTCGAATACCATCGTGTTCATAGAATCCGTCTAAAAAGTACTTACCGATCGATACTTCGCCGTGGTTTAAGGCGTGGTGTACGTCCCCGTTTCGAGTCTTTTTTATGAACTCGATCCATTCTATCGCACCGCTTGAGTAAGTCTTATTCTGATGGATGTACGTTTTGTTATGAGTGAGGGCGAGCGTGTTTCTGGTGAGATAATGTGTTTTGAAGATCCCCATCGAACAGCCGGCGATCGTCGTGAACGAAAAAGGGTCGAGTTGGGTGCAATGTATGAAAGACTCCCTGTATTTCATACATCCTTCACGTAATAAGACGACGTCGTTAACACCGTACTCATGTAGTTCTTTCTTGAAGTCAAAGAACTTACCCTCAACCGTCTGGTACCACTCGCAAAACTTTTGTCTTTCTTTGACCGACGTGTTATCGTAATTGTAGAGCTTTTTGTCAGGGTATGGCCCAAAATAGTTCTCATTTTCCACCCTGTTGAAAAGGTGGGGGAAGTAACCTTTTTCAGTCGTCGTTAAGTCTAACGCCGCGGGCATTTTGGCAAGAGCCATTGGGAAAAATGAGTAGCTATCGATATATCTCTGGGCATACGCCTCATCGTACATGAAAATTAATTTGCAGCCTTGCATTATAACGAGAAACGCAATCCCGGCTTTGCAGAAAAACTCAAGAATTAAAAAGGAGTCAAATCGGGATGAATAATGCGCTATGAAGCAGTAACCATTATATCGCGGTTGTCGGAAGCGATTGATTAGCTTAGCGATACAGTCGGTACCGTGAGCGGTAAATTTCTCCCCTTTGAATGTGATGGCGCAAACAAAATTGGCCTCGTGTCTACCGTTTTCGTAACGCGTTTCAAAATCGTAGAATATGTATTTCTCACACAGTTCCTTAGGCGGTAGGGGCTGTATGAAGCATTGATGCTCACCATCCCCCGTCAGACGCTCCCGACAATGCACACATCTGTCCGAGGCGCATGTGTGTTTGGTTTTCTTGTCGCCCGGTTTAACGTCATAACGCCTGTTACATAGTTTGCAAAATTTTATAATATCGCAGGCGGGGTGTTCCTTACCGGGAGGTGAGTTTTTTTTATGCATTTCGAAGCAATAGGCAGATTTACAGTAACGCAGACAATCGGGGCAATGTATGATTCTTACAGGGAACGTGTAACAATCGGCGTCGAAACAGATGTTGCAGACATGCTTACATCGATGGTCTCTGCGACAGCTATAACTTTTATAGCAGAATGAGCACACGTATCTAGAACCCATGAATCCCTCCAAATGCAGTATCATGTAATAATGATCTTTGTGGATGTATAAGAAAACTGTTTTTGGGTGGGGTTCGTCAGAATTTTTAAACGTTTCTACGATCATAGCATTAGATCTGTAAAATACGACAATTTTAATGTCTAGCGCTCGTTCAAACGATGCTATGTCGTCAAGACCGATTCGAACTTGGATTGAGAAGCCGGCGTTGTTTTGGATAGTGGTAGCCAGTTTTTCTAACTCATTCTCGGGCAATTGGGGGTTAAGAAAACGGGCGAGACAGATGGAGAAACACAAATTATTCGAAATATTTGTGGGGCAGAATAAGTTCGTCTTTTTTCTTTTAATCACCTCATCAACAGCTAGATCTGTTAGTTTACGTCGACCCCCACCTTGTCGGTTAAAGACTACAGACGCGTCGATTTCAACGGACTGGTCAGATAGTAACCGATTGTTGCTCTGTAAAACTTTTTCAATTTGATCAAAAACCGGATCTATGTCATAATTATTACCGCAAGTTAAAATCCCGCTGACGGGTTCTTGGAGACTGGGAGCTGACAATGTAATATTGATTACGGGGTCACTCTGGTCGAATTCTCTAGCAAAATTAACAATCCCTGCTAACATGTCGTGTAAGTAAGTATGATAAGAGGCTAAATCTGTAGAGTTAATCTCTCTCAGATTCATAGTCCTTCTCAGAGTTACGCCATTGAAACGAGGTCGTGGTAAAACATGATATCCGTTAATGTCCCCACCGTCGCGAGTAGAATCAACATTACCTGATGTCGATGGTTGTGATGCATCATTACCGTCAGGGAGCTTTGGTGATTGCGATGGTTGGTTGTTTAAAACACCGGCGAATTGTACAACAGGATCGAACAAATTCATATTTGGATTTACAGCTAATTCGAAAAGATCCAAATTAGCGACGGGTTGCGAAGATTCTAAATTAACCAAATAGTCTTCTAAAGAATTCGGAAGCATACTTAGCATTTCGATTTCGTCCGGTGACAGTTCTGTATCGTCAAAGCTTTTAGCACCCTCCATTTTAGATTTCAGACCAAAACATGAAATATAAAAAGCATACACGAAATAGTACAAAATCAGAGTATATGTAAAAAGTATAAAAAAGCATACATGAAATAGAAATAAATGAAATGCGTGATTTGATAACACAGCTCTATCTTACTCATCCGACTGTTCAAGGAGAATGAGAAGAAGATGATGAATCAATAGTATCAGTTCGCGATGGAATTCGGTGAACATCTGCTCGTTTCTATTGACACGACGAAATATTTCGTCACCCAAATTTCTAATAAATCGATCTTGCGTATCGATTCTGTCATGTATCTCCTGCTGAGAATTGCGAAGATCTCTGCTAAATGAGGATAATCTACTATGTGTTTCGATCTGAGTATCACAAACCTGAACTTGCAGTGTTTCTATTCTACCTAGTGTATCAATATGTGCGTTGCGAAGCTCAGCATGGATTGTCTCTAAGCGGTTTTGTGTATCGGTGTGTGCATCACGAAACTGCTGTCTCAATGATTCTACTGAATCAATAAGCGCATGCATCAGAGGAGTAGGATGCTCATCATCAGCCGGCCGAGTCGCTGGTACTACTTCAGCAGCGATATGCCCTTGATCTTCTTCCGACGATTGGTGATAGCAGTTGTTTTCATCTATAGTCTGATTAGTTTCTATGACCGATACCTCGTCGTCGAGCCCGCTCGCCCAAGAACCACAGGACCATGCTTCCAGTTGATTGCTATTCCAATCCGTCATATCATTATGCTTTCCGCTCGAACCTATTGTGTAGAAAAATAACAAAATCATAATCGTCTTGTTCAATTTAGATTTTTAAACTTGCGATAATGTAGTAAGTCTTACCGTAAAACACTGTCGTATTAGGACTGAGATGAAAGTTGCATGTCCGACTGGTAGATGGACCAGCAGACTGGTTGATAGCCAAGCTACCAAGGGTAATGGCAGGCGGAGTAGCCGGTGGGGTGTTAGGTAGAATGGCCTGAGGGACGGAAGGAGAACCGGCATGCGGGGTGATACAACTGGGGGGTGGTTCTTGGGCAAGCGGTGTGGACGGCGTGGTATCGGACGTGCTGGAACCGACGGTCTTTCTGACTTTTCTCAAAGGCTCATCACACGGTCCTGCACTCTCACCGTCATTATCAACATGTGTAAGATCCACGACATCTAATACTACGAATTAAAAATTATGTTAAAATAAATAATTCATTTTAATTTGTAATACAATATAAAAGTTCTCACATGCGTCATTAATGGCTTGGAAGACACCCAATTCGATGTTCGGGGTATTTGTGCCTGGAAAATATAAAACCTGTTTATGCATGAAAGACAAATTGGTGAGATGATTTTATACACATCAACTCTGAATAATAAAACACATACGCATGTAATGTAATCCGCATATACAACCTTCAGCCTCGAGAGGGTAACTGACGCTAGAATCTAAATGGCTGTTCTTTTAACAAATTAGACCAACACACACACACACACACACGCACACACACGCACACACAAAAATAACAAATAAAAAAAATATAATAATAATAAATAAATAAAAAATAAATAAATGAGAAGAATTAAAATAATTATGTTAAAAAATATATAATAATAATAAATAAATAAAATATAAATAAATGAGAAGAATTAAAATAATTATGTTAAAAAAGATTATCGATCCTAAAATCAAATCAGCATATCATACCAGTTACAACCACTAGATGGACCTATTTCACAAATCAACGTGTCATACCAGTTACAACCACAAGATGGACCTATTTCACAAATCAACATGTCATACCAGTTACAACCACAAGATGGACCTATTTCACAAATCAACATGTCATACCAGTTACAACCACAAGATGCACCTATTTCGCAAATCAGGATGAAGTACACACATGCCCGTGGCTAAGGGATGCTATGTGGCGCCAGTTTTAAAACACTAACAACAACAACATTAACTTTCAGACAGTTTCAAAACATGCTTTTAGGTTTTAAAACATCGCGAAAACAAACCAATCTAACTTCAGGACTATGTAGACTGCAGAAATGAGATCGGTCTACAGTCGCGTTAGTATATGGGATACGATTAAGGTAAGAAAAAAATATTTGTCTCTGTTTATTGTCGAACATAGAAAAACATTGTAGCATGCTAACTATACAGTCAACCTAAATTAAGGCAGGCCTAGTCTTTTCATAATAAAAGCCATGGGTATGTATAAAATTAATATCGTAACAATGATAGAGATTTTAACCAATGCATCCAGCATCATCAACCGTCGGATAAAAATAGCAGATAGCAGATAATGGGTGCAATGGCAGATAAAGCAGTTAAAAACATCAGACAGCGGATAAAAATAACGGATAGCCGATACAAATAACTGATAAAAGCTACCGTCGGATAAAAATAGCAGATAGCAGATAATGGGTGCAATGGCAGATAAAGCAGTTAAAAACATCAGACAGTGGATAAAAATAACAGATAGCCGATACAAATAACTGGTAAAAGCTAACAATAGCATAGAGTTAAAAACATCAGATAAAAATAATATAGTTAAAACAATCTTTTTAGATAAAACAATTCTATAACTCCAACAACTACTCGACCAATGATTAAACCAGTAATAAATTATTCCTAATGTATAAAAACAGTATATTAATATAACATATAAACACTTACTTTTTTGCATCTTGGCGAAGGTGTTCGTTGATACTCGGCAGACTAGCGTGGTTGACAAATGTTTTTAGCGTTTGGCTGGAATCCAAGCTTTATTTATACACCTGTAGCACGTGGTGAAAAACAGTACTCTTTCGCCACTAGATGGAGGTATTGCATAAGGAATAACTTCGCATCCAGGATGTCGCTATCGCTATCGTTACGGACCAGATCGTAACCGTAGTTTCGTAATATAATCAAGCTGTCAAACGGACTGGTAAATGTCCGCATTTGTGTTTTTAAACAAATACCTATTCATCCGTGTGTATCAGAGATAGGTTGTTTACTGCTTTGACACCGTGACACACACACACACACACACACACACACACACACACTGATAAGCATACATAGAGACACGGTGCTTTTACTTTTATAGACACTGTAGTCACGAATGTTTACTATTATAGACATTGTAAACTCATTCGTGAGAAACACTGTTTTTTTTGTTTTTTTTTACAACTTTTAACTGTATGTTTCAACCATACAGTTAAATTATTTTATAACCATTTCATTTATACTCTTTTAACTATATGTTTTCAACTTTAGTTCAATTATTTATAACCATTTCATTTATACATTTATAAAGAATAGTATGTTTCAACCTTAGTTAAATTATTTTA
Organism: Meda fulgida; assembly: GCA_030578275.1. Lineage (NCBI taxonomy): Eukaryota > Metazoa > Chordata > Actinopteri > Cypriniformes > Leuciscidae > Meda > Meda fulgida. The sequence continues at coordinate 18,380,079 of CM060639.1, forward strand.
TAACCATTTCATTTATACATTTATAAAGAATAGTATGTTTCAACCTTAGTTAGATTATTTTATAACCATTTCATTTACACCATTTTAACTATGTTTTCAACTTTAGTTAGATTATTTTATAACCATTTCATTTATACAATTTTAACACTACGTTTTCAACTCAAATTGTTTTATAATCATTTCGTTTATACATTTATAAAGATCAGTATGTTTTTCAACTCTAGTTTCATTTGAATAATATTTTAAACGATCAACCTTAGTTAAATTATTTTATAACCGTTTCATTTACACCATTTTAACTATATGTTTTCAACTTTAGTTAAATTATTTATAACCATTTCATTTATACATTTATAAAGAATAGTATGTTTCAACTCTGCTTTCATTTGGATAATATTTTAAACGATAGACCCTGTTTATGTAACATTGTTTCAGATATCAGAGCAGACATGGAGGGGTAGGCAAGAACCCCCGTGACACACTTGCAGAGGTAGGGGGAGCGTCAGTGACACACATGCAGAGGGACACCCGGTGACACTGACTTTTTTCCTCTCACATTACACAGGAAACCACAATGGCCTCTGGAATGCCACAGTTGCAGAGGTAGGGGGAGTGTCTGTGACACACATAGAGAGGGGAGGTGAGGGACAGCCTGTGACACTGACTTTTTTCCTTTCACATTACACAGCAAAACACAATGGCCTCTGGAATGCCAAAACAGTTGATTGATCAGATAGCTCAACACCACAACCCTTATCAATAGAGGCCAGAGCAGAGGTAGGGGGGAGCGTCTGTGACACACATACAGAGGGACCCCCGGTGACACTGACTTTTTTCCTCTCACATTACCCACATCACATTGAAACCACAATGGCCTCTGGAATGCCAAAACAGTTGATTGATCAGATAGCTCAACACCACAACCCTTATCAATAGAGGCCAGATGGTCAAAACATTTCATTGATCGGATAGGCGGGGTCAACTGCTTGACACTTAACAATAGACGCCGGATGCACAATCTCTCAAAACACATCGATTGGATGGGTGGGGTCAATAGGTCAATCCTTATCTATAGATAACGGATGCACACCAGGAAAAGGCGGGGCCGGAAAAGGTCAAAGGTCAACCGGAAGTCATCAATCATTTTGACACATGGTGTCCGGTAATAACTACTAGGATGAAACTCGCTCTAAGCAACTGTACATGCTGAAAATAAAATATTTTTTCCTGTGGCCAGAAAAATACCTTATCTGGTCGTAAACTATCTGATTGTTCACTAGAATAAACAATTGTTACTTCTGTCATTCTGACCACGTTTCATTGAATCCCACTGTCTCTCTCTTGTCTAGCGTGCTGTTGTAATGATATGTGTCCTGTGGGGCGTGGTCACTGATACAACGGCTGATCAGCCAGCGCCAGCTGGTACCACTTGTTTGTGTCGCCTTTATGTGTTTTCCGTAACTGGTGTCCCTCATGTTGTACAGATCGTTGTGTTTTCCCTGGTGTGTTTCCCTTTTCCCATGCTGTGAGTCTGGATTGTGTATTCTTCGTGTTCCTCATGTCTTCAGCCTTCGAGCGATTATAGGGAGCATTTCGTCTTCACAAAATGGATTATGTAACGCTTATCTATCATTTGGTCCGCATAAGATAGGGTGATGAATGGAAGACCGCGTGTCAATACCGGCCAGGGGGCCCTTTGAATACTTGGTCATTGCCTTCGGGCTGTCCAACCCCCCCCGCGGTCTTCAGGCACTCGTCAATGTGGTGCAGAAGATAGGTCGACCAGTTCAATATACACTCACCCTAAAGGCTTATAGGAACACCATACTAATACTGTGTTTGACCCCCATTCGCCTTTAGACTCCTAAATTCTACGTGCATTGATTCAACACAAGGTGCTGAAAGCATTCTTAAGAAATGTTGGCCATATGTTAGAAGCATCTGCCAGATGATGTGAATTTGTTGGATTCCACATCCAGGCACAAAGCTCCCGTTCCACCACATCCCAAAGATGCTCTATGGGTTGATTCTGGAGACTGTGGGGACATTTTAGTACAGTGAACTCATTGTCATGTTCAGAAACTAAATTTGAAATGATTCGAGCTTTGTGACATGGTGCATTATACTCCTGTAAGTAGCCATCAGAGGTTGGGTACATGGTGGCCAAAAGGGATGGACATGGTCAGAAACAATGCTCAGGTAGGCCTGGCCATTTAAAGACCTGCCCAATTGGCTCTAAGGGCCATAAAGTGGTGCCAAGAAAACATCCCCCACATCCATCTCTCGGCGGCTCATTTTTTACCTTGCCTAAATTACCTCGCCAAGGAGACAGCGTAACGTTATAGATAAAGTCTTTCGCTTATCCTGGCCTCCCGATGGACGTGGTTTCTGACTCGGGTCCCCAATTTGTGTCCAAATTTGGCAGATTTTGTAAACTACTTGGGCGAGTGTCATCTATCATTGTGTTTCATCCCCAAAAGCCAATTGACAAACCAAGAGAGCCAACCATGATTTGGAGAGAGTGTTTGCGATGTTATGGTCTCCAAGAATCCTTCCTCCTGGAGTCAACAATTCTCAATGTTGGAGTTACCCCCACAATTCGTTTACCAGTACATCCACGGGCCTCTCTCCGTTTGCATGTTAGTTTAGGTTACCAGCCACCAGTTTTTTCCCATATGGAATCCGAAGACGGCGGTCCCCCTCCGCTCACTGCCTTCGTCAGAGGTGTCCCCGCACCTGGAGCAGAGCCTGTGGGACTCTCTCCAGGTGGGGGCGCGCGCAACCAAGGCTAAGGCCTAATCGCCACAGGTTCGAAGCCTCCCGTATACGTCGTTGACAAAAAGTGTGGCTTATTCACTAAGAACATTCCCTCTCCGACCATGTCTAACAGCTTGCTCCCAAATATATGCCCCGTTCTCTGTCACCAAGAACTGTAGTCCGGTGGTAGTCCTACCAAACTTCGTCCTGAGTACAGAAATAATTCATAACCGTCTTACAGTTGTTCCTAAATAAAACCTGTGTTTCATGCATGCATTAATTCGCCTTTCCCTGTCCCCTCCCACCCCCGTATCTCGTGACGGGGAAACAACGGTATTCGGTTAATCGTATTCTGGACTCGAGAAGGAGGGGATGCGGATTCCAGTACTGTGGACTGGGAGGGTTACAGTTCCGGAGGAAGGAAGTTGGGTTTCCCGCTAGGACAAATCTGGCTCACTCCCTGATCGATGATTACAATCTAACAGGTAAGTCCCGCCGGGAGAACACAGGGAGGCGTTCCTAGGGGAAGGGGTACTGTCACGGTTTCAATGAATCCACTGTTTCTCCCTCTTGTCAAGCTGGTGTGTATGAGTGTGTCCTGTGGTGGGTGCACTGATCACTGGCTGAATCAGCCAGCGGCCAGCAGGTACCACTTGTGTTTCCTGTTGCCAAGCTGTGCGTCTGCAATTGTGGTATTCATCGTGTACCTCGTACTGTCGTGTTCGTCTGGATTTCCCGCACTCCTGCACTGAATCACTGGAGCGCCATCACAGGGATACTACACTGGATTCACCGAGCACCATCACCGTTTGTCTAACCGCGGACCTTGCACCACCTACCTTCAGTGTTTGTGTTCGACTGACCTACCATCTGTGCTGCCTGAATCTTAATCATAAACTGTTCGTTCCGCTGACCAGAGGAGAACTGGGCCCCCCGACTGAGCCATGTTTTCTCCCCCTAGGTTTTTTTCTTCATTCTGTCAACTGAATGAGTTTTGGTTCCTTAACACTATTGCGCTTTTTCACCTTTTCTTTCGCCTTTCTTTGCCTTGTCGCTATTTCGTCTTTTGGCTTGCTTAGTTGGGGACAATTTAATTTTATATTAACAATATTATTATAACATTTTTTTCCTGTTTAGTCTCTGTAAATTCTGCTATTGAAAACAATCTGTCTTGTAAAAAGAGCTATATAAATAAAGTTACATGACTAATGACTAAATTGCCTTAACACTATTGCCTTTTTCTCCTTTCTTCGTCCTTTCTTTGCCTTTGTCGCTAATGTCTTTTGGCTTGCTTAGTTTGGGGACATAATAATTTTATAGTTAACAATATTATTAAACATTATTCCTGTTATCCTCTGTAGAATTCTGCTTTGAAACAATCTGTCCTTGTAAACGTGCTATATAAATAAAGGAGACCTTGACTTTACTATAAAACACGCATTTGAAAAAAAAAAGTCAGAATTGCGGGATAATAAACTTGTAATTGTCGAGAAATAAAGTCCGAATTGCCAGATATAAAACGCGCAATACTGACTTTTAGCAATTGCAAGTTTTATATCTCCAATCGGACAATTACCCTAACTTGTTTTCTCAGAATTGCGGAGATACAGATGCCTAGGCGACAAGAACAATCCTCCGTGGCTAGACGTCCCTTTTTAAATCAACGCTTGGTCCATCGAAGGAATGCAACCTCTGAATTGGACCACAGCGATTATTTCCAATCATCTATACTATGGGCCTATTACCCTCCATTCCGAAAGGCTGTGAGGTTGATTTAAAACCAATGAATGCACAAGTAACAGTAGTTTCCCAGTCAGTTTAATTCACTCTTTTTAATAATGCCCTCCCTTTATTAGCACAAAGCAACTAATGATGGAAAGCACAATTAATTTTCTTTGACTTGACTGATTTTTTTATTCAATCTCGCCAGGTAAATGGATAAAATCTTTATTCCAACTCATTCAATTGAAACATGAATAATGATTATTAATTGTCCCCACTCAACTGTGTCCCTCTGTTTGAGCCCTGATGTTAGCGAAGGAAGCTGGGAAGCAACAGCCTGCAGCCCATCTCTCCGTGGTGGCCCACGTGAAAAAGAAGAGGGCAAATCGACTGAGTCTGCCACTGGTACGGAGCAAATGGTGAAAAGCCCAACCGCGCCACACAACTTGGCCCCGCCCAACCACGGAGATCCAGCTCGGAGATCGGGTAATGGTCCTTAGCCCCAAACTCTGCCCTGTAAATTCCTGCCACATGGCAGGCCCCTATATGGTGTAAGAGAATTGGACCTGTAACCTACCGTGTGCGGCAGCCCGGGAGGAGAAGACCAAGCAAACTGTACCACATCAACCCCCCTAAAAAAATGGTTATTGGGACTAAGAGACCAGCTTCGCTGCCCTCGCCACCTCCGACCTCTTTGGTGGGTAGTCGTCAACCCCACCTTGGCTGCCCAGAAGGGGGAGCTGAGCACCAATAGGTCAGTTCCCTGACGTGTTCTCTTTCTGTCCCCCTGGCAGACCCCGTCCTGCAGCACAGACACCACATACCGTACCAGGAGTCATCTGTCAGCAGCGGCCCCTAACCGTGTTCCCTGAAGGCTCGTCCGGCAGGCTATTGAGGAGGAGTACAGCCAATGCTGAACGATGTAGGGGTGAAAGAACCTTCACGCAACCCATGGTCCAGCCCGATTGTGATGGTCCCAAAGCCTGATGGCACCCTCCGCTTCTGCAATTGACTTCTGTCGCCTCATCGATTTTTCTGAAATTTCGAATGATAAACCCCATGCCTAGGGTCGATGACTGCTGGACCGCATGGGAATGGCCTGTACATCCTAACAACTGGATCCCAGCACAAGGCTACGGCAGGTAACCACGCTCTCTGACAAAGAAGGCTTAAACTGCTTTTTTTCCACCCCTACGGGCCACTTGCAGAACCGGACACTACCTTTTTGCCTTCAACGGGCACCAGCCACCTCCAGAGAATGATGACATCTTACTACACCCCACCAGGCCTACGCCGCTGCCTAACCTCGATGACGTTGTGATCCACTCAGAGACGTGGGGGACCCACCTAGGCCGTTCTGCGGAGGTACTGTCGGGCGGCCCTCCGGAGGGCTGGCTAACCGCTAACCCACAAAAAAGCCACCTCGCCCTCTTCGAGGCAAAGTACCTGAGATAGAGTATTGAGCCTGTGGTACTCCATACAGAACTTGTGATCAACAAGACATTTATTCATTTACTGCTACAAACTGATAACGTTCAGATCATATGATTTAAACCATGCTAATGCAATTCCACAAATGCCAACATAATTTCGAGTCATTTAAAATAATGTGTGTCAATGGTAACAATCAGTTAAAAGATCAAGTAACACTAATTGAGAATACAACCACAAATTGATGATAAGAGCAAATCATTTGAAACTCTAATGAGAGCAGTCTCGGTAACATGGTAAGGTCTAAATCCTAGACTGAAATACCTTGCAGTTACCATTTCTTTCTAAACAGGAACATAGTTTGTAAGGATACTGCTTTTTTCTAGTATCTTAGCAAAAAAGGGTAGATTTGAGATTGGCCTGTAATTGAATAATTGACTAAATAAAAAGAGCAACTGTTGCAAAAGAGCAACTGTGTCTAAAGTGCTGGAAAATAGAGAGTCAAACGTTTCTGTTGCAATATTGTGAGTTCTCTAAGCTATCTGGATGTTGAGGAGATAAATAATCAGAATATTATTGATAAAGCAAAACTTAGTGACAGAAATTATAATTCTAACATATTTGTTAACATGATCGGCTTTGCAACTTGGCTAAATGGAGTACACACAAGAACTAGATAATGATCCAGATATGTCATTATTCTGCGGCAGAATTTCAATTGCATTAAAATTGATTCCATTTGATCAATATTAGATCTAAAGTTATGATTAAGACAATGAGTGGGTACTGAACGGGTTGTCTAACACATAGAGTTCAGAATGTCTCTAAATGCCAACCAATGCGTCTTTTTTCGTTATCATATGTACAGTAATATAAATATCACCAACAACTAGGAGTATCTGCAGCCATACTAACTCCGTAAAAATCAGAAAATTCTTGGATAAATCCCGTATGGTGTGGAAAGTATGGTGCCCTTGGTGGCCTGTATACAGTAGCTGGCACAAATGTCAAGCGCGATTTATCATTTACACTAGATAGTATAAAATTAAGCACCAACACTTCAAAAATAATTTATATCGGAAGGCCTCCATGGAGGCCCCAGTCCTGGCCCCAAAAAGCGTTTTCCGATTTGTCAATGAACCCTATATTTATCTGTGCGGACACATCTAGAACATCCAGCCAATTGAGTGAGAACATTCACAAAGTCTTCACTCTGGTGAAACAGGAAGGAGGCCAGAGCAAAATTACAGAGTGCTTGATGTCGTACTTGCGAGTTCCAAACACTTCTTTAACGTTAATGTTTTTAGTGACTCCAACTGCGAGTAGAACATAATTAGTGCCAATGTGAAAATAAACAAAGAGAATTTACGATTATCAATAGCCAGCGACTTTTTTAATGTGCTGTGATGTCAGGCGCTCTGCTCCCAGGAGAACATGTGACCTATGGAGGCTGGTGTCTCCATTTTCAAGTTCTTGTGTAATCGAATCGCCAATAACTAGGTCACATTCCAGCAGGAATATTTTTCGCAGTACAAGGATATATTGAATCGACTTTAACATTTTCATTGATTTGTTAGGTTTGCCTCTCTAAGTCAACCAAAAAATGGACTGGCAAAAATTTGTAAATAAACTCTAAGAAAGAAATGGAAGCTTTAGCGTAAGTTCGCCGTCACTTATCTTACTTTTTCTCTCATCTACCAATTGTGTTCTAAATACTCATAGTATAAAACTTACACATGTCTGAGTTTTGCAGATGCTGACGCCAACATCACCTCCCTCCTCCCCACTCAACCACCCGGAATGGTGTCCCTTCCCATAACCTTCGTCTTCAGCAGAAAATGCACATTCGTTACCCTTGATTGCGAGTTACTGGACGGGGCCTAACGCCAAAAGAACATTATATCACAATACTTCTTGCTGGGCCGTTAATTTAAATGTATGTTGTTACGTCATTTTGGCCTCCTGAGTCTTTCGGTAGAACTGGTGTGAAAATGCTGGTTGTCAGTTTATTTAATATCAGGTGAATAATAAAGCTAATTCACATTATATTTCAATTCATACCTATCCCTTCAGGATCTTGTATAGGGTCCCCTTTGCAAGTCAAATAGATGTTGATAGAATAAAGACTACAGTGGGAAGGAACCCAAACTCCATCAGGTGACAGAATGGAGGAAAAAAACCTTGAGAAACCATGCTCAGTCTCGGGGCCAGTTCACCTCTGCCAATGAACAACACTTTGGAATATGATTTAGTCTGCATCTCAAGTCAGCAATCAGATCGGGATCGGTTCGCCCAAGAAGCCCGCGCGTAGCAGGTTGGACGAAATGTTCCTGGAGGGGGCCGACAGGCCCCTTCCAGCAGAGGCCTGCACCCTTTCATCCCGAGTACACGACGAGCTAACAAAGTCATTGACAAGTCCACATTCAGCTCGTCAAAAGCCTGTGTTATTCCCTCAGTGCTCTCGGACACGTCGATGGCTCTGAAGCGATTCCTCTCCTCGAGGAAACGGTGGCCGCACTTTTCTTGCCCCGCCCACTGGCACGGATGAAAAAGCAAAGCGAACTCATATACCGTCCAAGCCCTTGCGCGTCACTTCAGCTCTTGCCGGCCGTGCATACAACCTCCGCGGCCAAGCTGCCTCGTCGCCTCACACCAGGCGTCCTCCAAGTTTTCCAGCTAAACTTACTCCGCTCAATGGACAAGTCTGGACCTGAACCGGAAGTTTCAGAGACCTGCGCAGCATCTACTACATTAGCTCTGCAAGCAACCAAGCAACCGCCCATGGATTGCAGGATGTATGGCGAACTTGACAGTGCTTGAAGGTCATCTCTGGTTTAAATTTAAAACGGAGATGAAGGATGGGATAGGGCAAAGTCTTTACCTCGACTCCCCTATTTTTCCACAGCAGTCTGTTTTCGGGGCCAGTCAGTCCCAAGGGGTCGCGGAACGTTACACGAGATACAGAAGCGTCGCATGCTATGTGTCACTTTTATAGCCAACGCCGTCGGTCTCCCACCTCGCACAGCGACTGAGGTTACGTCGACGCTCTCGCTCAGCGAAACGTCAGCAGTTCCTCTGAGCGACACGTATTGTGTGGACCCCCGAGCCTTGAATGCCTTCCTAGCCACACATGGAGTGAAAAGAGAGTGTCCCACTGCGGCCGGACCAACCTCCAAGAAGCTCCTACACATCTCCCAGTCCCCTCTTTTCAGGCAGCTGGAAATAATTTACTGCGAGAGCACTTTGTCTGTCTGTTCTCCCTCCAGCTCATGCTGGAAGTGTTATAAATGTAGTTGTGTGCCACAATGAAGTACGACGCACCCTACATATAAAGCTTGTTCCCAAAGTTGTCACAAGCACAAAGCAGCTGGGGCGCCAGGTACCTATCACAAAGCGGCCCATCCCCCAACATCATTCAACCCCAACTATGCGGGCCAAGGCCTTGGATGCTTGACACATTATATGAGAACTGAGCTTGGACGATGACATCAAGGTTTTTCCTCTAGTGGCGGCTAGATAGATAAATGGACTAAATTAACTTTTTTACAACAAAAATTAAGAACATCACATAACTTACATAAGCTGGCTGTGATGCTAATTTTCTTCCTGAAACAAACTTTGCTGCATAAGTTTCCTGTTAACTCATTAAGGCCTGCCTTGAAACAATCTGTATTTGTAAAAGTGCTTAATAAATAAATGCAAACTTGACTTGGACTAACAGGTTGCCAAACTTATGGATATTATTATTATTATTTCTGAATTATTACTTCTAATTCATGAACACCATGCTCTCGATGAATTTTAGAAAATAGTGCAACACTACTGCAAACTTTCTGTTCAAGGTGGTATTCAATATGTGAACATTGTATTCTTTGTCACACATAAACCACAAGAACTTAAAATATTAGTCAGGAAAAGATAAATTAAATAGCCAAAGACAGCATCTTCTAATCCTTATTACTATGAGCTTCCAGTACTTGCTCAAAGTCCAAATGCAGTCCTCAATCTGACCGCAAACCAGTAATATAAACTCTTTAAGTTTGTACTTATTTCCTGTTATCCGGTCCATTAGAAATCAACTCAACAAGATCTAAGTCACAGCGTACATTTCTATTCTCCAATGATGGCAAATGAAAAAACAGGTCAACCTGACGAGCTGAAACTGAAGACCTGAGTAGGGCTGCTGGGTGGGAGTGTCTCTCCATTGCTGGGTCATGGTTGGTTCTGGAATCTTCATGTCTCCACAGTATTGCTGCTTTATATTGGGAGCCAGGTGCTAGATTGTTTAATAATGGCTAGCTATTGGTTGTTGGCCATGCAAGCTTCTTTGAGGCAACGCTGAATTAGGAACTGTATTCGTGAGTCTGTGGTGAGAGAATATTTACCTCTTGCGCACTTGCAGGAAATCATCATGGCCTAATTTATGTGCTTCCCCAATAACATTGTGATGAGACCACTGGCATGATTTGCAGTGGCACTCAAGCTTTTCCCCAAAATACCCTGCACCTGTCTATGAGATTGCCTACCACCAAACGGAGCATGAAATGTTTGGCACCCTAGGGATTATGGTATTGACAAGATTTTTGAACTGGCTTTGAATTTGCGTCCTCCTCCATCAGAGTACACAGTGTTATTCATGGCTATGAAGGTGCTGGCACTTATAATAATTGGTGATTGGGGAGTTGTGCAACTTAATCAAGGGGACACCTCCAACAGCCTCCAAAACTGCCTTCGATGGGACGCAAGCTGAGCATGCAGACCCATGAATATAGCATTTACCCAGTGTTTGGTGGTCTATGATGGCCGGAACACTTTAAAACCATGTACTGAAAATCAAATCAACCCTGAGGTAATTATGTCCTCTAATGTTTGCCCACATGACAAACAGCAAGTAAGCTGACTGATGGTTTTGCACACAAAGTGCCAAAAAGGAAAGACTCTAAATTATTATAAAAATGTTCATATTTAAAATGTTTAAAAATAAATATTCAGTGCATTTTACAAATTAAGGAATAAGATACAGTATCCTGCTGTAAAACAATAATCCATGAATCATTTACAATGGACTGTAAGTGCAATTATCTAGTAATATATTGTAAAAGATTTCCATGACTAGCAACTGACAGAACATTGCACATCAATGCAACTTGACGTTTCTAATGATACTTTAAAGTCTGTGGACAAAGAGGAGCAGAGCATGCGTTATTCAGTCCTACCTTGAGCTTCATCTCTGCTGTGAATGAGGGATTGATTCATTCAGGGTCCCAACCTTTTGTTCACATTGGTCCCACTTCTGAACAGAAAAATTGCATGTAAAAATCAGACCAAATTCGTGATGTGTGACAGGTCTTTAGTCATGTATGACAGGAGCAGGGAGCATTTATATGGAAAAAAAGATGTATGGGAAAAATGTGAACCAAAAAAGTTAAACCCATAAAAACCTTATCATACTGTATAGCGTTCAATTTAGCAAGGATCCCCTAGATTACAAGCTTTGAGTACACTCTCAAACAAGAATTATCGTCATCCAACTTTATGAAGCTGATACATTGCTATCTTCAAAAATAATGGAGACAATATTAAAAATCCCCAAAACAAATCACTTTATTGTCACAGCACTATATACCCAAAGTTAAAGTCGAATTGCAATATAAAATTTCCCATCCATTTCGATTACATATTTTAAGCAGAATGAATAATCTGAATGTATCCATATTTTTCAGTCAAGATAATAAATGAACCAGATTTTTTTGTTTTAAAACATAAGTGTAAGAGAGGTAATTAATAAACTGAATGTGATTCATGTCAGTCATACGCTAAATTAAACGATAAGATTTTAATTACTAGTCTGTAACAACATTTCGGTTTTTACATTAAATTAGCTCAAATAATATAAATATGAGTTTAATAATTATCATGAATATGATATAAATTGCATATTACAGTTAAATTATGGAAGTTGAAAATAGATTGATTGTACACACGAATGATCAATCAATCCAACGATCATAATTCCCTCAATCAATGGTCACATTTTCCAGATCGATTATATGAGATAACCTTTAATGAGTGATTTAGCTATCGAACTGTTTTTGTCAGCAAACGGCCGTAAGATTACTTATCAACTTCTCAACATTTATCCCTTCTTATACACTCCAAAAATACCAATTTTCTGGCCGTGAACATAATTTTCCTGTGTTTTATAAATTAGACTACTCAACGTATCAATAATGAATGCTTTGTAGCTAGGATCGATATCTCATTGACTTTGTAAAATGAGCATTTAGACGAAAGCAATCAAGAATATTAATGGTTTTAATAGTTGGAACTTAATAATAAATCGAACTACAATACACACAGAATATATTTATATACACCCAAACAAACAAAACGAAAAACATTTACAAACACAATATAAAATAGGATGGAGAGAGGAAAGATAAAAAAGAGAGGGAGAAGAGAGAGAGAGAGAGAGAGAGAGAGAGACAGAGAGTGAGAAGAGAGAGAGAAAGAGAGGAGAGAGAGAGAGGAGAGAGAGATCCGTAGGATCACAGTTTTGGCAAATTCACCTGGACATTTTAAAACCTTTAAGAGACAACTCGGAAACCAGTCTTAATGCTCTAAAATCATTGGTAACTCAAATATACTTGCATATAGTTTGTAGTGGGTTTCAGTGTGATTGGAGGAAGAAGAAGACGAGGTCGGCGAAATTCGGACTCGCACTTTATTAAGCACAATAAAAATAAAAATAAACAAACAGGGTGCGCTCGTGCGCGGGTCCGAACCGTGTCGCTTCACCACACGGCAAGCAAGACAATCAAACAGCTTCAAATACAGGCTCAATCACTGCATCCACGTAGTCCGTGCGATTCCAGGAGCTCTCTCTCTCCTCTCTCGAAAGCCGGCAGCTTAATGCAGTCACCCCGCCAATTCTGCATTCAGACACAAGGTGTTCGTCATCTGCACTTGACCCACTTACTCACCGCGCAGCTCGCTGACTCATCTCCCGCTACAGACTTCTGCAAAACGCACGCCCCCCTCCGCCACATACCCCCACCGCCTGACTCAGCCGGGGAGCCGTCCGGCACTGCAGCCTCCCCCCCCCCCCCCCCCCCCCCAGGTGATGAAGTCACCATCAGCCAATCTGTCACCCACCTGTGGATCACCTTGAAGTTATAGGCTGTAAAGCTAGATACCAACTGGGATCCTCGCTTTTGGTATCCTTCATGCGGTGGAGCCACAGCTGGGGAGCGGGTCCGAACAGAGGGTGACTCATCCCCGCCCCAGGAGGTAGTAGCGAGAAGGGCACAATGGTGCTTTTGGATTGGCCGGTGGATTCACCAACTGACATTCTCGACAAGACCGCACCCCACCTGCGCACATTCTCGGAATTGGCCCCGCCGAGACGAACCGTGCCATGAACGGTTTAGTGTCGCCGGCGCCTGACCTAAATCCACTGCCATTGGATTGACAGTGGAGCCGCCTGAAAAAGCATTTTCCGGCGGCTTTTTTAGGAACCAACAACAACTGTGTATAGTATCTTCCTTTTTTGTCTGGGTTTCTTGGGTCAACCCGAAACAACTTATCTTTTAAAATACCAAAATATGGATACGTAAGAGCGTTTATGGCCTGGGTGGAGCTGCTGGCCAGTGAAAAAAAACAATAGAGCGGACCTGATTAACGCCGTGTTTTAAGTCACGTCCTGGGACTGCTCCAGGGAAAATCATCGCGCTCTGATAGGATAGTTCCTCGCCATAGCCCTCCGTTCCCCTGCAGCAGGTAACCAGAGGTACCCGCTAAGCATCTTCCCACCTGAACTAATCGCTGTCTTTCCCTTGCTTTTCTTACTCACAAGAGGCCCCCGTCGATAATGACCCCAAATAACACACTAAAGCAGGCCCAATTCGTCCCCCAAAATAAGCGGAAGCCGGAGTGCGGTTTAACTGCTACCTCCACAACTATGCTTTGCCCCCTAAATTGAATTACCACAAGGCATTATCGGATAGCTACCACCACCCCGTGCACACACCGCAACCTTAACCCTGCGGCTGTTATCCAATGCCCCGTTGAATCAGACATTCGATGAATGGAGGTTTGGTTACAGCTGAATTCCACCAAAGCCTTGATAAGTACCCCCCCTTGATACTCCTGTTATCTGGTACAAAAGGCCAGTTTGAACGGGGCACCTGGTGGCGCGTCGAACCGATCAGAGCGTCCCCACCTCCAACACCGACAACCGGTCGATAAAGTTGTCCCGGGTCCCCGCAGTGCCAGACAGGCCAGCCCAGACCTCCCCGTCCGCTCCATGGCAGGTGAAGCGTGTCAAGTGATAGGCGTGGAGATGCAGGGCTGCCGGACTCGTACGGTGGTGGTCGGACCGCGGGCGGCCCCCTGGTGGGGCCCGTAACGCAGTAGACAGGCTCCACCGGGGTCCCCTGTCCTCCACCTTGCGCCGCCGGCACACCAGCCCCCCGCGAAGCCTGGAAAGGGGCACAGGTTTGGGGAGAGAAGGGGTAGTGAAGAGGTTATGGAAGGGTTCGCCGACCCCTGAATCACCCATCCAGTGATCTTCCGCCAGGTGGATGGCCTGGTCCACGACGTCGGCGAGGCACAGGACCCACTGAGCGGTCTCTTGGGAGCTTCGTGACAAATTGCTCCAGTAACCACCCTTGCTGAAGATGTCCTCGACTTCGCCTCCGACACCATCTGCGGCCAGGAGTCCCGAGCTGTTGCGCCATCACTTCCGCAGGCCTTGGCTTTATTGTCTCTTTCTTTTAGTTCAGTCTCTGCTCTTGCAAGGAGAGCTTCACCTTTTCGGAGTTTCTTGTTGAGTTCCTCTCTGGTTCCTTTCTCTGACTGCTCTTTTCGGTCTGTGTGTAGACGAAGATCAGACAGGGCAGTTTGAAGTCTTTCCACTTCCTTCTGTAGCTCGGGGTCGGTGTCATCCTCTTCCTTGAGAGAGAAAGAGAGAGGGAGAGAGAGATCCGTAGGATCACAGTTTGGCAAAATTCACCTGGACATTTAAACCTTTAAGAGACAACACGGAAAAACAGTCTTAATGCTCTAAAATCTTGGTAACTCAAATATACTTGCATATAGTTCTCATGTGTCTGAGCCCTGCGGCGTGTGTGAGCTGCTGGTCTTTGTGTGTTCCGTTGGAGCGTCACGTGGTTTGCTGCAGTCTGGAGCGCGCCGTTTCAAAGAAGGCTTAAAGGTCTTTGACGTAAATTACCAAATAAATAATTCAGACTAAGTTCATTTCTGGGGAAATGAACAAAGGAAAAACAAACTTAAGCAAAAGAAAAGAAGAGCAAAGATCCCCCAGGGCGGGGGATCACGAGTATGATGGTTACATCGGATCGAAGGAGAGAGAAGAGTCCAGTCAAAAGTCGAAGTTCCCTCGAAGAAGGGAGTTCCCCCAAAGATGCAGTTCTTTCTCCCAAGAATGAGGTGCTTGGTGGTCTTCTTTAAAGACACTTCTGTTCACGCCTCCTCTGGCGTGAATGCACCAATCAGCTGGGAGGAAAGTGTGCGGATAAGTATTCCTTTGTTCCCTCGAGATCGACTTTGCATGTTTCATGACCGTGATGTAAAAATGCGTTCAATTTACTCCAGAGATTATAAAACATAGTAACATACATTTTACGGTTTGCACCCATATATATATGGTTTGGTCAGATCAAGAGGATTCTAAAGGTGTGAAGAACGACATACAAACATTATAGGAAAACACAGTTACATCAAAAATGCATCTAAAAGCACCTCTGTTCATTTAGAATTATAATACGATCACCTCTAACCCCAATGGAACATGGGCAAACATAAAAACATATCGAATATACCATAGTACAAGTCTCTCAATTGAGGAGATTGGAGAAAAGTTCTTGTGTGTGTGTGTGTGTACTGTGGACGTGGCCGGGTCATTCAGCGGTGAAGATGTGGTGAACTTTTGCTCACCCCCCTCCCGGGCAATGATATGTGTGTGCGTATTCTTTGAATTGATGAGTTTTAAGTCTGGATTACAATGACCAGTGTGGTTCATTACACAAGGTTGTCTGTGCTTGTGAGGTGTCCTGCAGAGGGGACACCACGAGATCTCCGGCCAGAGAGGCGCCCCTGTTGGGTCACATGTGGTAAGACAGAGGACCCTGTGATTACTTATCAGTGAAAAACACTCTGCACTTCTGGCATCGGTAATTTAATTAAGTCCAAGAACCATTTGCTGGTGTGTGAATCGGTAACTTAAAAAGTCCCTGACATCTGTTTTTGTCACAATCTGAAGAATGGAGGAGTGTTTACTTAATTAGAATCTTAGTTGATTAAAACCACATGATTGCGCTGATCATCTGATTATTGCTACAATTTTGAATGCAAATATGACATTGTTTGAGATGTCCTTGTTATGACATATTGACATAAACCAATACATCATAACCTGTCAGTGTCTTTGTCATGACAACTTGACATTAAATTAAGTTAAACTGTCATGTGGTTGGTTTTGATATTGGCTGTCATGAGGCCATTATAACTGTGTCATTAATATTTTTCTTGACCTCAACTACAGTGGTACAAATTGAATTTGTCATTAAAAAGTTATAATGGCTTCATGACAGCCAATGTCAAAACCAAACACCTGACAGTTTAATGTAATGTTAACCAATAAAGCTAAGTGGTTTCTTAAGTTTGATAATTAATCTGCTATGTCATGTTTTTGATATATTTATGACAGATTGTGTTGTCTTAGTAATGTCAAGTTGTCATGACAAAGACGCTGACAGGTTATGATCTATTGGTTCATATCAAGGTGTCATAACAAAGTAATCTCAAACAATGTCATATTTGCATTCATAATGTCATAATTGAGCAAATGACACTTAATGACAGTTGTCATAAACATGCATAAACCCTCCTTCATATTCATGACATATGTCATGCCATGATTTTGAAGGTGTCATAGTCTTATGCACACCCCCTCAAGTAAAGTGTTACCAAATATTGATATCAAAAATGCATCTTGTGAATGAATAAAAGCTCAAATGGCTTGCCATAGCATGTTACTGTGTTTTAAAGGTGCACTGTGTGATTTTTAGCGGCATCTAGTGGTGAGGTTATGAATTGCAACCATCAAAAATTATGGTGGCCGAAAGGAGATGATGTCGTCGTCTGAGACAGCATAGAGTAACCAGTTAAACAATGAGGTTTCTTTACAAAGATAAATTAAGAAATTATGTTTACTTTATTATTCAGTTTTCATTTGCATTGCTAAAGTTGAAATACCTTACCTGTCCAGCAGAAAACAGGCAACTTCAGCGTCGCTTTGAAAACATTTTTCCCTCATTAGACCCTTCCATCTGGGAAAAGCCACACAGATGTTTACCCGTGATTTCTGCCTGCGTTGCTCCCATATTAGTCTGGCTTCATCATGCTTTCGTTTCTTCGAAGCAGATTCACCGTCCGTCTTGTGCTAAATAATAGCTGTGGTCCTTCATTTGTCCAAAATTCCACTTCTAATAAAGGTGAGCTTCTACTACTACCTAGTAGTTAGAAACATACAAATTCTTCTGCTGCTTCTCTTTCAAGGTAGTGACGAAACTCGCTCTGTAGCACTGTTTGTTCGCTGTCGGTTACAGTAGAAACATGACGACAAAATATGTTGACATCCATAGAAGGGGGTGCCCGCGGTTATGTAGATATAAATGTCTCATTCTAAGGTAATAAAAACATAACGATTCATTATGCAAGGTATTTATACACCACTGAAAACATAGTTATGGATCTTATTGTAGCAATGTTCAGGGAAGAAGGAGGCGGGAACCGGCGAACAATCAAAATGTACTTTATTTAAAATAAAACAAACAAACCAATAGGTTACTATCGTAACCCCGGTTCTCTGAAACATCGAGTGGAGAGATCCACCTATGGGAAGGGCATCCGTACCTGACCTCTGCAGAAGCATCCAATTGCACCAAGTCTGGCTAGACAGACAGAAGCGCGCAGCCAATGCCAGGTGCCACATGCCCTCCCCTACGGGTATATAACATCTGGGCGCGCAGCTATTCCTCAGTAAGTATATTCGCTTCTCGTGCGGCAAGCGGGGCAAAGCTGGTGGATCTCTCCACTCGATGTTTCAGAGAACCGGGGTTACGATAGTAACCTATTGTTCTCTTTCATCATCTCTTGTTCGAGATCCACCTATGGGAGAGACATGGACAGCTCCCCGATTGCCCAATACACTCACAGTGAGGTTCTGAAAGCCAGAGAAAGACGGTCACCTCGGGGAAGCGGTGCCTGACACGTCCATTAATCATGAACCTGCAAAGGTGACGCCACACCAAACTGCTGTGGACAATCAGGCCATGAAACATGCATGAGACACATACATGATAGTAACCCCAACCCACCAAGGCACATAAACTATACCCATAACGGGAAGTAAATGTTTGGTGGCAGGAATGAACATGGCCAGCCGGCCCATTCACTCTTATTGGTTTTAACAGGGTACAGGGAAGAGCTAAGAAGACCCCACCCCTAAAACCGAATGTGCTACCGAGGTTCTGGTGACATCCAGCCGGTAGTAACGCACAAAGGTATGAGGAGAAGCCCAACTGGCAGCGGAGCAGATGTCCTGCAGTGACACTCCCCTAAACAAAGCCCAAGAGGCGGCTAAGCCCCTTGTGGAATGAGCTCTGATGCACCTTGGGGGCTGCACTCCCTTTGCTTCATAAGCCATAGTTATAGCGTCCACAACCCAATGTGAGAGGCGTTGCTTCTATATGGGACTCCCTCTGTGCGGGGGGGCCCATGAAACAAAGAGCTGGTCGCTCTTCCGGAAAGCGTTGGTCCTCGTCATATAAGCCTGCAAAGCACGGACAGGACTGGAGAAAGGACTGGACACAAAGCATTCAGCCTCTGATCCTCCAGAGAGGTAAAAGGTGGAGGGTGAAAAGCGGACAGCTCCAACACCTCCGAAGTGAACGCAGGGAAGCACTTCGGCATGAAGGGCGGGTTAGGCTTAAGGGAAACCTTATCTCCACTGAGGGAGAACTTAGTACACGAGGGGTGAACAGAGAGTGCATGTAGCTCACTGACATGTTTAGCAGATGCCAAGGCCAAGAGCAAAGCTGTCTTGAAGGACAGCAGCTTAAGGGAAATACTCCCCAGAGGCTCAAAAGGATGTTGAGACAGGGCTTCCAGCACCATGGAGAGGTCCCATTCCGGAACAGCATTTCCACTATCTGAGGGTGAAGACGCCAATCTCCGTAGATTGGGTTTCCCCTTGACAGCAGATCCGCGCCTCTGTTCAGAATGCCCGGAACATGAGTTGCGCGTACCGACAGGAAAACCCATCTGCTCCACACCAAAAGCTTGTAAGCTAGAGCGTGGAGTTTCGACGAGCGCATGCCGCCCTGACGGTTGATATAAGCCACAGCCGTGGTATTGTCGCACCGTACTAGAACGTGATGTCCTTGCAGGCCTGGCAGAAAATGATTCAGAGCTTTCCAAATGGTTAAAAGCTCTAACTGGTTTATGTGCGCTGAACGTAGTCTGTTTGGCCACAGACCGTTCACCGTTCTGCCCTCCTGGGTGGCGCCCCAGCCTGTCAAGGATGCATCTGTCGTCACAACTTTCCACATCGTAACGGCCCCCAGAGGGGTTCCCCGTGCGTAAAAGTCCTCGCTCTCCCAGTGGCGCAAGGCTGCCGAGCAGGCGCGTGTCACTGTTACCGAGCGGCAAAGGTCGCGAATTGGGCTGAAATGTAGAGACAAAACCCATTTCATGAACGCCCTCATCCTCAGGAGTCCCAACGGCACAACTTGGGTGGATGAAGCCATGAGACCCTGCAGCCTGAAACATGTGCGATATTGCACTTTCGCCCGTTCTCTGAACTGCGTCAGACAGTTCATCAGAGAGCGAACGTGCTCTTGAGAGTAACGCGCTCGCATGGAGACCGAATTCAACTCCAAGCCGAGGAAAATGACATTCTGACTGGGCGTGAAATTGCTCTTGCTCACATTCACTTGGAACCCGAGCGATGTGATGTGCGCGAGCACACGGACGGTGTCCTGCAACACCTTCTCCTTTGATTCGGCTATGATGAGCCAATCGTCTATGTAAGTCTGGATTCTCAGACCTGATATTCTCAGAGGTGCTAAGCCCGCCTCCACGCACAGATAGAAAGACCGGAGACTCAAACTGAGTCCAAACGGAAGAACTGTGAATTCGTAACATATGCCCTGGTAGGCGAAACGAAGAAACTTCCTGTGCGGAGGATAGATGTTTATGTGAAAGAAAGCATCTTTCAGATCGACTGATGTGAACCAGTCATTCTGTTTTATGGCACGGGCGAGTGCGCCTTGCGTCAGCATTCTGAAATTGTATTTCCTCAAATGTTTGTTCAACACTCGAAGGTCCAAGATAGGGCGGAGAGAGCCGCCTTTTTTCGGGACCAGAAAATAACGGTAATAAAAATCCTGGTTCATCAGATTGGGGGGTACCACCTGAATCGCTCCCTTGTTTAAGAGAGATGAGATTTCCTCTTTCAGAATATGAGAGGCGTTCTCTTCCGTGTGAGAAAAAAATGCCGTTGAAATGCAGGGGTTTTACTGCGAATTGCAATCTGTAACCCTGCATTACTGTACGCATCACCCACTCGGGAGCTGAAATGGTTCGCCAAGCCGCTTCGTGACTCGCAAGTGCTCCCGCTCGGGCCAGAGAGGAGCTGTGTGAGACCGACAGGTTTATTTGTGATGCAATGGCGCCATCTAGTGGGCACACTAGAGGCGACATGCAGGGGTTCGGAGGTTTTCTCTCCGAAACGAATTCATTTGATTCGTTTTTTTTTTTTGTTTTTTGTGTGTTTTGTGTTGGGCAAACACTGGGGCCGAAGCCTTTATTGAGAGAGTGAGGGGAACAGAGTGTGGGCAGTGTGGTGTCACTGAGCTTAAACTTTCCCTCACAAAGGGCCCCCTGAACGTGGGGGGAAAACACACAGTTGTCGAACAAACGAGCTGGGCGGTCTCGTTTACAGGCGGAGAGCTGACCCATCCGCAGGGCCCCCTGGGTCTTTTGGACGGGGGTCCTAGAAGAGGAGGGGAGTCCGAAGGGCTTGCGGCCCGTGAACATGGACTCGATGCCCCCATCGGCTGAACATCAGGCAGGCCGCTTGCGTTTCGAGTCGGTGGGGTTGGAATTCGCAGGCGGGCTTACCCCAGTGCTTGTGTGTAGGTGCTGGGTTATGTTGCCGAGGGGGCGGTATGTTGCGGGGCTTTTCCTTACTCTGATGAAACTGTCGTCCCGTGGCCGGTGGGTTAGGCAAACGCACAGGGGGTGCCTGGCATGGGACTGACTTCCTGGGAAGGCAAAGCTTGAAAGCCTCATCCTCCTTCTTCTTGTCGTCACACCGTTGTTGCATCAGTGCGACGGCGGGGCCGAAGAGAGCCCGGCCGGGCTCCATGGCGCGCCCGTGATGCGCCGTTTCTCACTGTCAGGGAGTCCTGACAGGTTCAGCCAGAGCGCGCGCTCTCCAACCACGGAAAGCGCCATGGAGCGCCCGCAAGCATGGACAGCCTGCCGAGCGTTACGGAGGACGAGGTCGTTCACAGTGAGGATATCCTTCCACAGGGTTTCAGAAGGATTTCCCTTTTCCAATTGTTGCCCTAACTCTTCGAGGATCTCCGCCTGGTAGGCGGATAGGAGCGAAGAAACATTAAGGGCCCTGACAGCCACGGCCGAGGACTTATAAGCTGCCTGGTGAACGGAGGCAGCAAAACGGTCCATCTTGTTGGGCAAGACCGGCTTAGGGGGAGCGAGCAGCCCGCCCTGAGCGGGGTTAAGGTGCCTGGCGATGGAAAGCTCAACGGCGGGAGGTTCGCCCATACCGTGTACCGCCATGTCCTTAACCTCGAGTCCCGTGAGACCGTGTCTGAAGTCGAGCGGGTCACTCCAATAGTTCCTCATGTGCTTCGCGCACGCCGGGAGGATGGGGAAGAGTTGTTTCCTCGGGCCGGGAGGGGGTCCCAGCACTTTCCCATCATAAATATCCCTCTCCTGGTCGGTGCCGCTCTGTGGTGCCGGCCATTCAATGTTGAGACGAGCGGCCGCTCGCTCACACACTTCCAGGAGGATGGCTTGAGGCAGAACCGCTTGGGCGGTAGCCTGGGGAATACCAGAGGGCGGGATGGCCTCCTCGTCCTCTGAAACCCCAAGAATGGCCGCATCCTCCTCTTCGCCAGAACCGGGCGGTTCGTGGACGAGAGCGAGGTTGTCCCCGAAGATGTCCTCCTCGGGGAAGGCGGGATTGGGCTGGTCAGCCCAGATGAGAGATGTTGCGCCCCGGGAGGCCCACGGTAGCGCGTCGTCATCACCGTGTCCCCCGTCCGAGTCAGAAGGGCTGAGCCCGGTGCACTGTGTCACTGCCACCTTAAGACGGCGTTTAAGCAGCTTCCTAGGCAGCATGAGGCAGAAACTGCAATTCTCCGGGTTCTCGGAGAATCCCCAGGGCTTACCGACCCTGCTTAAGACCCAAACAGACCACGCAAAGCTGATGAAGATCCTTAGCTGCGATAAGGGCACCACACGCGGCCGGGCAGGCCCGTGATAGGCTATTCCCTGGAGAGGCTGCAGGCTTAGACAGTGACATACCAGCGAAGAAAACAGAGAAATCCGTGGCGGGCAGCCGTGAGGAGAAACGGTGAAAATAGCGAGAGCGTGGGCGGCTCCGAATGCAAAGCAGCAGTAGTTGAAAAATAAACAACTGTCACGTCCGGCGGAGGCTGATCTGGTCGATATGTCCTCCTGAAGACACGAGGTGAGCAGTGTAAAAATCAGCCGAGCTTTGAGATGCAGAGATCGCGAGAAGCGAATATCAACTGAGGAATAGCAGCGCGCCCAGATGTTATATACCCGTAGGGGAGGGCGTGTGGCCTCACCTGGCATTGGCTGCGCGCTTCTGTCTGTCTACCCAGACTTGGTGTAATTGGATGCTTCTGCAGAGGTCAGGTACGGATGCCCTTCCCATAGGTGGATCTCGAACACGAGATGATGAAAGAGAACAGAATAATACCCAGCAGCCCCTCGCGGACGACTGCTGGCTAAAGTAAGATACAGATACAAAAACAAAACACAACTAAAATACAGGCCTGTTCCTCTCTCGATCATCAACGTCGTCGCTCCCCCTTAATGCTTCCGCTCCTCCGTGAGAGATGCGAGACCGGTGTGCTCATAGACATTATAAATACATAGACACCCTATTGGCCACTTTGGAACGTTGCTGCGATACTTCAACGGGTCCGCCACTTTGCGGAGGGCAAGACTGCACTGTAATCAAATGCAAGTAAACGGGTGAGATGCGTTTTTTCTGGATAAAAACAAAAACTGTTTTTACATTTATCAACCGATTTCAGTGGTTTGTATGTGGTGTACAAAAAGTTCCATCTCTAGTTATTTAAAATCTCGATAGTTAGACTTGTAAAATATATTTTTTTTAATAAAGAATGGTCAAAGCTCAGGCTTGTCATGTAGGCCTATCTGGCTCTTTATTCTTGGATAAGAATGGGGAAGACCCCAGTACTGAGATATAATTTAAGTTTTCTTATAGTGGAAAAAGCATTTTCTGTGATTGACCAGATTTTAGCAATAACAAAGATAACTGATGGATCCTTTATGATAATACATATGTTATGGTACAACTACAGTGCAATGCAAATAGTAAATATAACAAAGTGAGAAGTTATAGTTAATAGTTTAGTCAAAAAAATAAACTAATAGTATACAGCAAATAAAATAGTAATGAATAGTATAATTATATAATATCATAAGTACAATAATACAATCATAAAATATTGATAATAGCATATAGTTTATTAATAATACTATAAAAATAGCAATAGAATAAGAAATATAAATTACAGAATATACAAAATAAAATAAAAAATTTAAATAGTTACTTATATTTAATATTTAACTCTTTGTTAAATTTCAGTTTTATTGATGAGTAATAGCCATAATAACAGAAGTAGCTTTGGTCAAACATACAGCAGGATACAATATAAAGTTGCCTAAATATAAAGTTATGAAACTTTTCCCTTTTCCCTCAGCGAAAACGATTTACCAGCGAACCATTTATAGATTAATGAGACCAAAGATTGCCCCTTAGATATACACAAGACGAATTATATCTCATGTTTAACCACTAGACTAGAGACATCTGAGCCAGCGGCAAACGTCAGAAGCACTGGCCGAGGCACGGCAGTTCCAGGCGGTGTAGACGAGCGCTGAGCACCCGGTGATCGCATCTTACAACTCCGAAAACGTCAGATCAAATTTTTAAACAGGTGCTATCTTTATAAACAAACCACATATTTGAGCTTTAAACAACTACATTGTCGACTGAAAAACTATTAAAACTACATTTCGTGACACAATAACAGTAGTATTTTTAAATGTATCCTCTGAATGTTACTATTACTAATTAAATCATGACCAAATACAACAAAAAACAAACGTGTATTCTTGCTTGTGAAAGGTAATTCCTCGAAAGCTGTTTTCAATTGTGTGGCGATTTGTACAGCCCCAGGCAGCACACGAAACAGGCATTTTTCTCAATTCCCGGTATGAGACGATATGGGAAAGTTGCCATCCCCAATATCGCGGCGCCGTTGACGTACGCTCCAGCGGCCAATAGGGCGTCTATGTATTTATTATGTCTATGGGTGTGCTACCCAGGTGTTGCTCATTAGCAATCGCACCACCGGCATCGCGCCGTTCTCTCAGGTCCCTCGGCCGTCCTTCGCCACACTTATATTGCATTTCTGTCAATAGATCCTCCTCCTTTCCATTACAAAATGTTTATTACATAGGCTATCTAGACACATTAGCACTTAGTACCACTTCACTCTCTCTAGGGGAATCAAGGCTGATTTTTTTAAATTCTACATTGGACGCGTGTGAAATGAATAAATTACTGATTATTTCTACACTGAACGAGTCTATTTCTATCGTTCTCATATGTTGTCTCATATAAAACCTTAGACAGATATGCATTTGTGTGCTCTAGATTTAGTATTTGTTCAAAGATTACATGCAATGTGTAGGACGGTTTGTATTTATTTTGTGAAATATTATCTTGGCTAATTTATTTATATTTGTAAAACACAATTTGTTACTCCACTGCGTTTTCGCTCAAATTGACCTTTGTATATCTTTTTGTTTGCGAGTCGAGTTTTGTTTTCCTTTGCAAAGCAGATCGAGTTTGTTTGCAAAATACTGTATTTATTTGTTTAATTAAGGCACATAATTCACTCCATAAATTTCACCTGCAGCAAGTCAATCTGGTCACTAGGAACATATTGTAAACTTTGGAACATGAAAAAAAAAACTTTTAGTGGATTACAGTAATTTATTTCATTAAAATTATTGTTTACCGTAAATAGGGAGGTACTGGTAAAATATTACCTGTAGTAAATCAGTATTACCAATACAATCAAGCTTTGGAATTTGAACATGTCTGCTTTTAAATGTTACAAGTCATTATAATTAATACAAATTATACATTTTAACCACTTAGTGGAGTTGGCAGACATTCCTTTATGCATCATGCGCTGTGGTGCGCATCAAAGCATTCTCGAGTATTAATATGCAGCTATAATACGCGTAGGTGATTTCAAATTAATATTTTGTCAATACACAATGGTTACATACTGTTAAAACTACTCGTGGTATTGATATCTTTGTAAAAGATATAGAACAGTATAGAACAGTGGCAAGGAAAACATCTCAGGTTACGACTGTAACCCTAGTTCCCTGAGAAGGGAAAGAGACGCTGTGTCGATGACGCTTTGGGAACGCCCCTGCATGATTGCGCCTGAAGCACGTATGCCAACTAGTTCAATGGCGAGAGTAAACGTCACAGGCGGGTAACGTCGATCCAGGTCCAGGCTGTAGAATCTCACAAATGTGAGTGGGAAGACCAGCCCGCCGCATCACAAACCTCTTGTAGGGAACCCCCCACATTTAAGGCTTTAGAGGCTTCCATACTTCTAGTGAAATGAGCTCTGACAGCCAAGGGAGACGGCTGGCCAGAGATCTCATAAGCAAGAGAAATGGCCTCAACTATCCACTTGCTGATTGTCTGTTTAGAAGCTGGAAAACCTTTCTTAGGTCATCCAAAACAGACGAATAGCTGATCCGATATTCTCTACAGGGCAGCTCTGTGGACATATGTAGAAATGCCTTGACAATCCCAGGTGTGAATTTAAGGCAGTTGGGAGAGACTGAAAGGGCCTGGAGGTCTCCAACTATTTTTAAGAGACGAAATAGCCAGAAGGAAGATGGTTTTGAAAGTAAAAAACTTGTCTGAAACTGTATTAAGGGGGTCTAAGGGAGCCACAGACAGGCCCTCTAGGACTATAGCCAGGTCCCAGACAGGAACCCTGGTTCGAGTTGCAGCCACAAAGGAATTGAATAATCAAGGGGTCCCTCCCCAGAGATGCATTACCCACAGGAGCGTGGTAGGTCGCAATGGCCGCCACGTAAACCTTTAGGGTAGAGGGAGATAACCCTGCTGAAAAGCGATCTTGCAAGAATTCACTAGCACTGAACCAACTCTTGGGTTAACTGGATCCCACTGATGCTCATTGCCCCAAGAAGTGAAAACCTTCCACTTCAAAGCATATAGTTTCCTTGCGGCTGGAGCTCTGGAGTGAAGTATGGTCTCTACAACCTCAGTTGAGATACCAGCATCTATTGTAGCTAGGCCACAAAAGGAAAGAATTTTTATATTGCTGTGAAGTATTTAAATTATTCTTATAAGACAGCTGCTATTTTATAATTATTCTTCCACTGTTGATTGCCCGGACATGTGGTTGTGTTCCTGTTTTACTCACCCGAGAGTTCGGTCGTGGAGTTCCAGGGAATCCCCAGTGACATCAGTCGGATCAGCTGAATGAATGACTTTACTTCCGTTAAAAGAAGCCGGAAGATCGGCGTTCGAGAGCAACGCAAAATTTGCTCTTTTGGGACTAGCGATCAATCGCACTTCACCTTTTGTTTGTCATTGACTGTGATTGTTGGACTCTTTGCGGATATACACAAGTGGATTATTTCACCTTGGAGATCGCTTCACAGGACAGCGCTGATCCTCTTCGTGTGCACAGACTTTTAACGGCTTACCGGTGAGGCCGATTCAATGCACACATATACATTGGACTGGAACACACACACTTACAGTACTTATTGTATATATTGTATATATTGATTGTTGGTGCTTTATATTTAATATACTTTGGGGTATCATTCCATCTTGCTTATTGTTGTGTTTACGTTGAGAGTAAATAGAACAATTGTATTCAACGCTTTCATAGAGGGTATCGTATGTAGATTTTGTGGTGTATCCTGCCTTAATTAGGCTGTGTTACACTATGAGTTGGGCCCCCTGCGAGGCCAAACCCACAAGTTCCATATTTCTGGACAGGGGTGAAAGATTGTGCCCCCCACCTGAGACAGAAGGACTCTCTTGATCGAATCTCCAAGGGAGAGCCGTCGAGGATAGATATTAGGTCCGCAAACCAAATTTGGCTCAGCCAGTGTGATGTGTTACGAGCAGTAGGTGGGGGGCTGGATGTGTCAGGGAAAACCAAAGTGGTCAGTGCTTCATGTCCTCAGACTGGCCGTAAACTTCCCATATATACTCGACCACCTGGGGGTGGAGTCTCCAAACCCCTTGCCTTAGCCCCTGCCTCGACAGGATGTCTGCTCCTATATTTAGGTACCCCAGGATATACAGTGCCCTCATGGATAGTATCTTTTTTTAAGGACCACAGGAGGATCTGATGCGCCTGTTTGCATAGTGGACGCAAGCGCAGACCCCCCCAGATGATTTATGTAAGAGACCTGTGTGAGATGTGTTGTTTGACCTGACAAGCACATGATGGCCCCTCAGGTCTGAGAGGAAATGCTTCAGTGCCCTGAAGACTGCCATAATCTCCAGGCAATTTATGTGCCAAGAGAGATGATGACTCCCCCACAGACCCTGAGCTGAGCAGGCTTCCATTACCGCTCCCCAGCCTGTGAGTGAAGCATCTGTCGTGAGAGTAACTCGATGACATTGAACTCCTAATACAGGACCCTGGGACAGGAACCAAGGTTTCCTTTATAAAACCAAGACGCTGAGACACCGCCGCGTGATCTTGATCGTTCAAAGTGGGTTCCCCCTTGGTGAAAACCATTTAGTCCTGAGCCACCACTGGAAGGGTCTCATGTACAGCAGGCCAAAGGGTATCACATTGGACGCCGCTGCCATGAGGCCCAACAGTCTCTGAAACTGTTTCACAGTGAGTGACTGGCCTAGCTTTTTCGTGGTTTTTGAGGATAGCAGCTACACGAGCAGGCGATAGGACGGCTCGCATCATTTCTGAATCCCAAACCACACGAAGGAAAGTGGTTCTCTGTAGTGGAGAAAGCACACTTTTCTTGGTACTGAGTCTCAACCCCAATTTCTGCATGTGTGCGAGGATGACATCTCAATGCCGAAATGCCAACTGCTACGACTCCGCTAGAATCAATCATCTATGTAGTTCAAAATGTGTATGCCATGCAGCCTGAGCGAGGCCAGAGCTGCATCTACGTATTTGGTGAACGAACGTGGTGATAAAGCTAGACCGAATGGAAGCACTCGATATTGGTATTCTTTTCCCCCGAAAGAAAACCTCAGGAACTTCCTGTGTTGAGGGAGGATAGAGACATGGAATTACACGTCTTTTAGATCTATCGTGACAAACCAGTCCTAGGATCTGATTTCTGCTTCAGCATCAGCATCTTGAACTTGAGTTTCTTGACTGTACGATTCAACAGACAAAGATCTAATATAGTACGCAAACCACCATCTTTTTTCGGAACAGTGCAAAAAGCTATAAAAAACAGATTCCCTGTCAGGTAGAAACACCTGTTCTATAGCGTCCTTAGCTAATAGAGTTTTTACGTCTTGCTCTAGAGCCTGCTCGGGATGTACTAGTGTGAGTAGCACCCCGTTGTAACACAGCGGTGGAGAATCAAACTGGATTCTGTAGCCTCTCTCTATAATCTGCAGGACCCATTGAGATATATTCGCCAGATTTCTCCACTCTGTCAGATAATCTACTAAGGGTACCAGCCTCTCGAGACTGGCCTCTGATGTAATCGGAACTAAAGCCCTGCACGGGCCTCAAATCTAGGCCCTAGCCCGGCCCTGGCCCGAGGCGCTCAGGCCCTAGCCTGGCCCGTGACCGACAGCTCATCAGAATTATCAGCCCAAGTCCGAACCGAGCCTGTTTAAAAAAATTTTTTATATTACACAGCCTGCCCTATGTTGCAGCCATTAAAATTGATCTGTTTTGTTCTTAATGGCAAAGTAGTTAAGTTTCTTTTCATTTCTTTATTAAAGGTCCAGTGTGTAATATTTCTGTGGATCTATTGACAGAAATGCAATATAAGATCCATAACTATGTGTTTAGTGGTGTATAAAGACCTTACTTAATGAACCGTTAAGTTTGTATTACCTTAGAATGAGTCATTTATATTTACATAGGCGCAGGAATCCCCTTCTATGAAGGTTGCCATATTGTGACGTCA
Organism: Meda fulgida; assembly: GCA_030578275.1. Taxonomy (NCBI): domain Eukaryota; kingdom Metazoa; phylum Chordata; class Actinopteri; order Cypriniformes; family Leuciscidae; genus Meda; species Meda fulgida. The sequence continues at coordinate 18,409,593 of CM060639.1, forward strand.
TGTTTCTACCGTAGCCGACAGCGAACACACAGCGCTACAGAGCGCGATTCGTCACTACCTTGAAAGAGAAGCCAGATAGACACCGTGAGTAGTGACTTTCCCTTGTCAGTGGTGTAAAATATGTAGTTGGATTGTTTCATGTAACTTAGTTATTCTCCATCGCTGTGTTATGGCTTTGCTATGTGGGGATAAATGTGCTGGTTATGTTCGTGAGACAGCTGATTAGTACTCTTTTCATTGACCGTAAAACAGTATGTTACAGGAATCACCAACCCGTCGATCGCGACAAGTCGATCTTGGAAGCATATTAAGTGGTTCGCGAAGAGTTTTCAAAATCAGAGAAAAAAAGCCTATTGTGTGTAGTAAATGGTGTCTAAGGGATGCGGAGGCGCGCGTGCTGTTACAATCATGTCATTTTTGCCGCGCGCACCTTTGGGCTCATGCGGACGTGTCGAGTTTAAACAAGGCTTTACGCTTTAACCAGCTCAGCCACAGTAACAGCTCATATTAGCCAGGTAAACTTTTACTACCCTGTTAGAAAATAGTTGCATAGTTTCATGTGGTTCTTCTCCCACGCTGTATTATGGGTTTGCTATGTGGGGAGAAATGTGCTGGTTACGTCTTTGAGACAATCAGCTGATTACTCTTATTATATTATATATTAAGATCCTCACCTGACTATGGCTTTGTAAACTTTATCCATGATGTGGTTTATAATGGACTGTGGTACAGAAACAGTGACAATGTTACACACTCTCGGCTTACTCTGGCTATTCTCTGCTGTCTCAGTCGACGATATGTTTGTCTCGTTTTAGCCACCGTAGCTTCTTCGAAAGGGAGGGGTGAGTAGTGGGCGGAGCCATTAGTGCAACTCGCAACCGAACCGCTAGATGTCGCTAAAAATCACACACTGCACCTTTAAGTTAATTTAGACAAATTATTTTATTTTTTACATTTTTTTTTTATGACGACCAAGCAGCCGACTATTAGTTAAACATGTTTGATCCATTTAGCCTCTCAAATCAACACTTTACTTGGCTACAATAAAATCCATAGATATAAAACAACTTTAGCATATCAAACAGACAGTTAGTTTAAATGTTTATTATAATTTTTGAAAAGCTGAGGCAAACTGCTCTGCTGCTCAGTCACAACAGCGCCCGCAAACTAAATGAGCTAAATACAATCTAAACAAATCAAATAAATAAAATTAAAAACAAACATGCAGGTTATCTTACCTCAAAAATCAAGTCTTCACTACAGAACATGGCCATTCTTATTTCCAATAGTTTCCAACAAACTAATGAAAATAAAGTCCAATCAGACGAAAAACAACAAGACAGCCTCCTAACATGGCTAAGAACAGTCTCTTACAGAGCATCGTGAAGAAAAAGCACAGCATCCACAGTGGAAGGTTTTAATCCAGTCATACTTTTTCCAGCTGCGCTGAAGTCACGCTCGCTACTTCTGCTGCTGGCGGGGACACTAAACACAGAACGAGCCGGTCGAGCGAATCTCAGATTGCGCCGCCGGGAAACCTGTGTGCATGAGCAGACTGTCATGTGTCAGTCATATGTCAGTGTGATAGGTTATAAAACGTCTTTCTATGTTTGCTTTTCAATTGTCATCTTCTCATATTTTATTTAAATTAATGTCTAAAATAGGCTATAAAAATGATAAGCCTAAAACAGGCCCAATAAGTCGATAAGTAGGGCTGAAATGCAGGCCTCTAATTGGAACAGCCACTATGGTGACCTGAAGCATACTGGCAGTAAACAACCGAACTGACTGTTTTTGAACCCCCCTCAAGTCAAGTCAAGTCAAGTGTATTTATATAGCGCTTTTCACAATATAAATTGCATCAAAGCAGCTTCACAATATCAATCAAATAACATAACAATGTTTGTTTCTTAGTGAAAAAACATCCACGTTTGGTAGGGCTGATCAATGGTATTAATGCTTGGTTAATTATTTTGAATATCCCCAACTGAACAAGCCAAAGGCAACAGTGGCAAGGAACCGAAAAACTCCATCAAGTGACCTACTGGTGTCCTAAAACTCCATCAGGTGACCTAATGGAGAAAAAAAAAAACCTTGGGAGAACCCAGGCTCAGTCGGGGGCCAGTTCTCCTCTGGCGTTTATGAACTAGAGGCCGGATTTACAGTAACTGTAATTTGATACAGAATTTTGAGAGGGTGCGAGTTTGAGGCTTGGGGTGACGGGGTTGGCAGAACAGTCCCCTGAGGGCACAGAGGTGGGGCGGGCACCGTATACTAAGGTGTACACCGCTCCACCCCGGTTGCCCTCAGAGGTCTGACACCTGTGGCGTCAGGACCTTATTTAAGCTGAAGCCTTGAAGCCTGAAGCCTGAATAACAGTCCTCAGATCTGGCTTCTGCTTCAAAGGCTTCAGCTGAGAGTATCGGCCCGGTCCCCAGGAATTTTGTGGAGGGGCACGGGACATGACACTCTCCTTCTGCTGTGCTCTGTATGAGGAGCTAGATGGTTGGGGCTTGTCACGCCCAGCAGGGGCTGGGGACGGCAAGGGAGGCATCTCTTGATTGCTTCAGCTTGTTTTTTGGCCTCTCGATGACTGTGTTTTCAGCATCGCCAAAGAGACTATTTTTTTTTCTCCAATAAATGAGAAAGTGGGATTCACGGAAAGGCACACACTTTTGGCTAATGGGGAAGGTGATGCAAGTGCTTTCCTTTTGAGAACATTTATTGTAGATACATATAAATAAATAAAAATGAGTCAAGGATCGTGGATTATTATTATTATATATTAAATTATTATATAATCATATAAAACAAATGAAATGCTTAAAATGAAATAAATTTAATCAATTGGTTGAAAATGTTTTTACAATTATGGCAGTTACCATAGTATAGTCTAATCTAGCCCAAATGTGGCCCATTTGAGACCCTCAGGTAAACAATAATGGGCAAACCAACTGGGGCCCACATTGGGCCTATTAAAGTACCCACTCTGACCCCATGCCCAGATTACACCCACATAACCCAGAAAAAACCCACATGGACATGTTGGCTGGGCTGCTGTGACCCATATCTCTGGCAATCTGGTTACTGGAGCTGGTACCCTAAAACAAGCTGTCACACATTTATTTTTTTTAACCATTTTGGGTGGAGTGAAATTTACATATGTGGCATGAACAAACAGATGCATTTACACTTGTCCAATTTCATTTGGAATGTGTCTCAAAGCTTAACAAAACCATATGCTGACATCCCCCAACCACAAACTGACAGTGAAAAATCTGAGTGATATTGTTTTTTTTACATGGATATAATCCAGGTCCTGAACTAGAAAAGTAAGACAGACAAGAATTGGACATTTCGGGAAGGAGCAGCATGTCCTCTGATATAGCAGAGACTGGGGGCAGCGTGCCCCTTACAGGAAGAGAGTGGCAGCTAGCTAAGGGGTGCTGTTCTGTTACAAGCAGCTGAGAAGAGAAGCATGCCTCTTTAAATGTAGTTAAAAGCTTAAGGCAACAAGAATGTTGTAATTCCTGAAAAAGCTTAAGCAACAAGCATGTTGTCAATAATAACCTGAAAGCCTTTAAGATGCAGTTAGCGATTTTTGAAAAACGGTGACGAAAAGATGAAAAGATAACCAAAACGCACCTATAGCCAATCAGCAGTAAGATGTGCGTATACACTCATGATGGGGAGGAGAGAGAGCTCAGTGCACAAGACAGACATTAGCAAGTCAAGTCACCTTTATTTATATAGCGCTTTTTACAACACAAATTGTTTCAACATAGCTTTACAGTGATAACAGGAAAATAAAGTTTGTTTTGGCTGTACAGCAGCTCTAGAAGAAACTAGTGTCATTGTCACACTTAAGTAAGCTCAGTGTTGATTACCATTGTACAAATCATTAGTTATATTAATTTAGTTCATTTATCTATACAGAAGCTCTGGAGAAAACAGTGAGGTTATCGTCCAGCTCAGTTCAGTTCTCATGCAATGGTGTCAATGCAGTCGGATCAATAATATTGTTGAATATTTAGCATTTCATAACGACTATAGAAAGAGAGAGATGGCAGAGAAAATACAAAAGAAGAAAATTCATTGGGATATTATTTTAAAAAAGAAGGGTTACAATCAGGCAAGAGGTAGTTAATATTGGAGAGGCTTTACAGTTTTTTCTCAATATGTGAGTAACGTTGGTTCCCTTTTGTTGTCACTCCGAGTTGACGGCCATGCTTTCCCGGGCAGCCGCGAGCATCGGACTAGAGTGGAGGCCTCCACTCTGTCCTGAGCACTCGCGGCTGGATGATTGGTTTTTGGGTAAGGCCGCCGACCCTCGTCCACGGCAAACCCCAATTCCTTTCTTCCCAGATGTGCATGACGAGATCTCGAAGTCCTGGAAGACCCCCCTGTCTTCTCGGGACCGCTCGCTGGTCTCATCCGCCTTTCCTCCCCTCTATGGGGCAGATGTCCGTGGGTACACTGGGCTTCCCCCGGTTGAACGCTTTGTTGCGATGCAACTGTGTCCTCAGAGTGCTTCTTCTCGTGGTGAGCCTAAGCACCCGTCCAAAGCCTGTAGATTTTCGTCGACCCTGGTGGCGAAGTCTTACAGAGTGGCGGGACAGGCAGCTGCTTCTCTGCATGCTATGGCCACTCTGCAGGTCTACCAGGCCCAGATGCTCAAAGACATGCACGAGGGCAGGACAGACCCAGGGCTCTTCGATGAGCTGCGCGCCGCAACCGGCCTTGCCCTCCGGGCGACGAAGGTGACCGCGCACTCCCTGGGTTTGGTGATGTCCACTTCGATGGTCCAGGAGAGACATCTGTGGCTGAACCTGGCCGACATGCGGGATACCGAGCGGACTCGTCTGCCTGATGCACCCCTGTCCCAGGCCGGGCCTCTTCGGCGGAGCAGTCGAGGACTTTGCTCAACAGTTCTTGAATGCGCAGAAACAGACTGAGGCCATCAAGCACATTCTGCCCCGCCGACCCGCTGCTACCTCCACGTCGGTCGGGCAGACGCCTCAGCCTGTTAACCGCCGAGGGCGCCCCACTACGGCTCCCGCCCCTCCCGCTCGGCCGAAGCAGCAGCCTCAACCCAGGCCCAGTCGTGGAGGAATCCGTAAGAAGGCGCCACAGCCCTCTCCAGCCCCGCCCCCCGCCAAGCACCGGGCCAAGCAGCGCTCCTGAGACGGGCTGCTCAGGGATGATGGTCGTTTTTCAGGAGATGGTAGCAGGGCCACTCCTTCCCCCGGTGGAGGGCCGGGGGAGAATCTTTTGTTCTCCGTTCCCCGCTGCTCACCCACGGGTGGGCAGCACCCTAAAGTGGTTAAAGAAAGAAACGATCCTCTCTTCCCTGAGCTCACAGAGTTCTCGGGCGACACAGAGCGCCGCCCCCAAGCCGTGCTCTCCTCGTCCCCCTCTATCAGGGCGCGGTTGTTAACTGTGCCCCCACACCGGGCCGCTATGCCGTCCACGTCTGGGCCAGTTACTCCGCTTCGCTGCCCCTCCTCTGGGACGCCTGTGGTTCGCATGACCCCGCTGGTTCAGTTACTGGGAGCCTGGCTAGAGCTTCCCCGTCTGTCTGGGTCGCCCGAACCATCAGGTACGGCTATGCGATTCAGTTCACACGGCCTCCTCCCCGTTACAGGGGAGTCCCCTCCACTTTTGTCGGTGGCAATCATGAGAGCAGATATTGTCACCCTGCTGGCGAAGGGTGCAATCGAGACGGTCCCTCCAGCCGAGATGAGGTCCGGCTTCTACAGCCCCTACTTCATTGTCCCCAAGAAAACCGGTGGGTTACGACCGATCCTGGACTTGCGCGTGCTGAACCGCTCCCTTCACAGGATGCCGTTCAAGATGCTCACCGCCAAACGCATTTTCGAATGTGTACGGCCCCAGGATAGGTTTGCAGCCATCGACCTGAAGGATGCCTACTTTCATGTCTCCATTCCATTTTCAGAGGCTCCTGGGGCATATTGCATCTGCAGCCGCGGTAACGCCGCTCGGATTGCTTCATATGAGACAGCTTCAGCTTTGGCTTCGCGACCTAGTCCCGAGGTGGGCATGGCAACAAGGCACGCTCCGAGTACCAGTTACTCCGACCTGCCGTCAGACCTTCACCCCGTGGTAGAACCTCAGTTTTCTCAGGGCGGGTGTCCCCCTGGAACGAGCTTCCCGTCATGTTGTTGTCTCAACAGATGCCTCCACCACGGGCTGGGGCGCCATGTGCAATGGACATGCTGCCGCGGGCTCCTGGACAGGACCCCAGCGCCTATGGCATGTCAATTGCCTTGAGTTGCTGGCAGTTCGCCTTGCCCTGCACCGCTTTCGGGCGTTGCTCAGGGGTTAACACGTACTAGTCAGGTCAGACAATACCGCCACTGTAGCGTACATCAACCATCAAGGTGGTCTACGCTCCCGCCGTATGTCGCAACTCGCCCGCCACCTCCTCTTATGGAGTCAGAAGCAGGTCGCTTCGATCCATTTATATTCCCGGAGTCCTGAACTGTGCAGCCGACGAGCTCTCACGGCTTCAGCCCCTCCCTGGAGAATGGCGACTCCATCCCCAGTCGGTTCAGCTGATTTGGGACAAATTCGGGGACGCACAGACAGATCTGTTTGCCTCTCACGACTCGACCCACTGCGACCTGTTTTTTTCCCTGACCGGGGGTACGCTCGGCACGGATGCACTGGCGCACAGCTGGCCGCGGGGCCGCAAGTATGCATTTCCCCCAGTGAGCCTTCTAGCGCAGGTCTTGCGCAAAGTCAAGGAGGACGAGGAGCAGGTCCTTCTGGTTGCGCCGTACTGGCCCACCCGGGCCTGGTTCTCCGAACTGGTGCTCCTCGCGACAGCACCTGCTTGGCCAATCCCTCTGAGGAAGGACCTCCTTTCTCAGGGATGGGGCACCCTGTGGCACCCTCGTCCCGATCTTTGGAACCTCCACGTGTTGTTCCTGGATTGGACGAGGCAGGTTTGTGTACCCTACCACCAGCGGTGGTGGCTACCATCACTTCCGCTAGAGCGTCGTCCATGAGAAACGCCTATGCGTTGAAGTGGAACCTCTTCGTCAGCTGGTGCTCTTCTCGCCGAGAAGACCCCCGGAGGTGTTCGGTCGGTGTCGTGCTTTCCTTCCTTCAAGATGGGTTGGAGCGAAGGCTGTCTCCCTCCACCCTCAAAGTTTATGTTGCCGCTATCGCCGCACACTATGACTTGGTAGAAGGTAAGTCCTTAGGGAAGCACGACCTGGTCGTCAGGTTCCTGAGAGGAGCGAGGAGACTGAATCCTCCTCGCTCTCCTCTCGTTCCCTTTTGGGACCTTGCGGTGGTTCTAACTGCCCTGCAGAGTGCTCCCTTTGAGCAATTGCAATCAGTGGAGCTTAAGCTCCTGTCAATGAAGACAGCGCTCCTGGTTGCACTGGCCTCTGTCAAGAGGGTAGGGGACCTGCAAGCATTCTCTGTTGACGAAGCGTGCCTGGAATTCGGGCCGGCTTACTCTCACGTGATCCTAAAACCCCGGCCTGGATATGTGCCCAAGGTTCCCACCACTCCCTTCCGGGACCAGGTGGTGAACCTGCAAGCGCTGCCCTCGGAGGAGGCAGACCCAGCCTTGGCACTGCTCTGTCCAGTACACGCTCTCCTCGCTTATGTAGACAGAACGCAGTGTTTCAGGACCTCAGACAAGCTCTTTGTCTGTTATGGTGGGAAGCTGAAGGGAAATGCTCTCTCCAAGCAGAGGTTGTCCCACTGGATAGTGGACACCATTGCTTTGGCATACCAGCAGCAAGGTCGACCGTGCCCCCTTGGTGTGACTGCCCACTCCACCCGGAGTGTGGCATCCTCTTGGGCTCTAGCGCATGGCGCCTCGCTAACAGACATCTGCAGAGATGCAGGCTAGGCGACACCTGACACATTCGCCAGATTCTACAATCTCCGAATGGAGCCAGTGTCCTCTCATGTACTCGCTTCAACCAGCTAGTATTTAACCCGCTCAGGTGTCTTCGCTTGCTCGCCATTCCACTCCACGGACTGGATACGTGCAATATTCTCCTCAGGTGAGCTTTTTCGAAGGCCCTCAGTTCCTCCAGCACTCCTGACGCTGGCGCCAGTGTCTATTGCCTGTGCGTCGGCTAGGTGCCTCCCGTGTGCATGGTCCCTCTCCGGAGCTACCCCCACATGTGTATTCCCACTGTAAGCCTCTTCGAGCATGTGTCTTTCCCTTGACAAGCCACCTTGCCACCCCTGGGGTTGAAATATTCCACCTGCGGCTGAACACCACAATGTTCTCCATATGCATCCTTCGGGTCATGTGTGTATTTTCTATGCCCCCCCCCCCTCCCCCTCTGGGTTGGTGTTAATTGCATATTTCCTCTAAACTATGGGATATGCTTCCCAGTGTACCTTGGTATTCCTGTGTTAAATAGGAGTCCTTCGTCCGTGCTAGCCTCACGACAGGGATCTCAGATTTACGCAGGGCACTGGAAGACAGCTGTGAAGGTGGCGTGATTAGACTGGTAACCCCATTCGTTGTCATCCGACGTAACTCGGAGTGACAACGAAAGGGAACGTCTCGGTTACGTATGTAAACCTCGTTCCCTGAGTAGGGAACGGAGACGTTACGTCAGCCTGCCACTTCCGCTGTACCGCGGGGATCGCCTGAGCTCAGTCTTGGCTCCTCAGCGAAGAAACATAACTGCATGTTGCCAGCGTCCTCCTTTTATACCCACGAGGTGGGGCGGAGTTACGTCATGCAAATTCCGCAGACCCATGGCATTTCTTTGCCATTGGCTCATTTTGTAATACTCAAAGTTGATAGGCTTTCTAAGCGAAACCCCATTCGTCGTCATCCGACGTAACGTCTCCGTTCCCAACTCAGGGAACGAGGGTTACATACGTAACCGAGACGTTTTGCTGTGTTTCACAGAACTAATATATGTTGTCTTTTGCTTAAATATTCTCAGTGGCGGCTAAAGGATTGTTTTTCTCGGGGGAGCTAAGGTGGGGCTTAACAGTTCAAAGGGGATGCTAAGATTTTTTTTTAAGTGCATGAATAACTTAACTTCAATATCCTGCATTTATTGTCAAGTCAAATCACCTTTATTTATATAGCGCTTTTTACAATACAGTTTGTTTCAAAGCAGATTTACAGAGAAAACATGAACAACAATTTTAATAATATTGTTAAATATAAAATGAAATATCCCCAACTAAGCAAGCCAAAAGTCAATGGCGACAGCGGCGAAGAAAGACGAAGAAAGGCAAAAAAGGCAATAGTGGCAAGGAACCAAAACTCCATTAGGTGACAGAATGAAGAAAAAACCTTGGGAGAAACCAGGCTCAGTCGGGGGGCCAGTTCTCCTCTGGCCAGTGAACGAACAGTGTATTATGAAACAGTCAGCATTAGAGGTCAGAGATCAGATTGTCAAGTCAAGCTATCTTCATTTTTCATCTTCAGCGCTTTTAACAATGTAGATTGTTTCAAAGCAGCTTTACAGAGATAAACATATAATTTAAAGTAACAGAGATTGTTTTGGCTTTATAGCGGTTCTTGAATTATGTTATTTTCCAGCTAAAGTTAGTTTAGATTGATTCACTTCCGTTGAAATTATCATTTGTTATTAAATTAGGAGCCGCTAAGATGACACCGTTCTCTCTTAACAGACTTTAAACACGAACCTGTGATAAACACTGATGGCGTTCACAGGCGCATTAAGAATATAGTTCTATAGTTGTGTGGATTTGAATATATGTGCCATGTTTGTAATTCCCTACAAACCATGCCTAAACAAACTACTTGTCTTGTCTATAAATTTGATACAGAATTTTATTTTATCACTTCAGGGGTAGGTACGCAAACCGGATTTCCCCACAACGCTTTATCTGTAGAGTGGTAAAGGGATCCTCCATAGGGAGAGGCTAGTTGGCACTTCAGTGCTGCATTGTCATCGGGTCCGGCAGGCTGTGGGAAAACCTCAGGATAAACAAAGACACTAAAATTAGCGTAGATGCCATTCTTCTTATGATGTAACGAGTACATCAGGATTTAAGTGAAGTGTTCCCATTTCCGGCTGACCTAATCTATGCAGCCTAACATTGAGTTATAGAAGTCGATAATGTATTATGTGAATTCTAGGTCAAAGAGATATGTCTTTAATCTAGCTTTGAACTGACAGAGTGTGTCTGCTTCCTGGACAATGGTAGTAAAACTGTTACATAGTTTAGGAGCTAAACAGGAAAAGGATCTACTGCCCTCAGTCGATTTTGATATTCTAGGTATTATTAACTGGCCTGAGTTTTGAGATCACAATAGACGTGAAGGACTATAATGCGTTAAAAGTTCGCTCAAGTACTGCGGAGCTAAACCATTTAGTGCTTTGTAAGTAATCAGCAATATTTAAAAATGTATACAATGTTTAATAGGCAGCCAATGCAGAGTTGACAGAACCGGGCTAATGTGGTCAATCTTCCTGGTTCTGTTAAGAACTCGAGCTGCTGCGTTTTGAACTAGCTGTATTTTTTTTATTAAGCGTGCAGGGCAACCACCCAGTAGAGCATTAAAATAATATAGCCTTGATGTATGGAACGCATGAACTAATTGTTCTGCATTTGTCAATGAGAGCATATGGCGTGATTTAGATAAATTTTTTAAATGGAAAAATGCGGTTTTACAGATACTAGACACGTGACTTTCAAATGAAAGATTCGTATCAAAGAGCACACCCAGGTTCATAACCGACGAGGAAGACTTAACAGAGCAGACTTAACAGAGCAGCCATCAAGTGTTAGACAATATTCTAGGTTATTACGTGTGGAAGTTTTTTGTCCAATAATTAGAATCTCTGTTTTTTCAGAATTTAGTAGTAGGAAATTACTAGTCATCCAATTTTTTATATCAGCTATGCACTTCGTTAATTTTTTGAATTGGTAAGTTTCGTCAGGGCATGAAGAAATATACAGCTGAGTATCATCGGCATAACAGTGAAAGCTGTTTGCATGAAATCGCCTCGGTTACGACTGTAACCTCGGTTCCCTGAAGAGGGAACGAGACGTTGCGTCGAATTGACGCTAAGGGAACGCTTTGCGTGATGATGTATTGAAGCACATGTAAAATCAGTCCAATGGTGTGACGGAACGTCAGAGGCGGGTGACGTCATGAACCAGGAAACTATAAAACCTGCCCAAAACAAAGCGGCGTCAGCTTCGTAAGGTCTGAGCAAGTAGCTTACAGGCACGTAGGAGATATGGCAGGTGACGCAACGTCTCGTTCCCTCTTCAGGGAACCGAGGTTACAGTCGTAACCGAGGCGTTCCCTTTCAAGGGAACTCGCGTTGCGTTGAATTGACACTAAGGGAACGTCTATACCAACGCCACCATAGCGAGAAGTGCCTGTCCAGTGTGAAATCAAGGCGAGCAGCACTAGGACGAGAGCACTCGGGACCCTGGTGTAGAGTCCAAGTCCAGAGAATAGAGAATAGAACCTGACGAATGTGTGAGGTGAGGACCAGCCTGCCGCATCACAGACGTCTTGAAGAGGTACTCCAGACAATAAGGCCTTAGAGGCCGCCATACTCCTAGTTGAGTGAGACCGCACCAACATGGGTGATGGTAGTCCGGTCGACTCATAAGCAAGTGAGATAGTCTCGACCACCCACTTAATCATTCTTTGCTTAGATGCTGGTGACCCCTTATTAGGGGGTCCAAAACAGACAAAGAGTTGTTCGGATTTACGCCACAGGGCAGCTCTGTGGACGTAAGCATCTAACGCCCTAACCGGGCACAGCAAATTGTGCTTTACCTGGTCCGCATCCTGGAAGGGAGGAGGACAGAAGGCCTGCAGCACTATAGATCGGGACATTAGTGGGGACCTTGGGAACATAACCCGGCCTAGGATGAAGGAATGCTTTAACCATGCCGGGCGCAAATTCCAAGCACGAGGGTGCAACCGACAGAGCCTGGAGATCTCCTATTCTCTTCAAAGATGAAATAGCGAGGAGGAACAGCGTTTTTAAAGTAAGAAACCTGGCTGGAACCTCTTCCAAGGGCTCAAAGGGAGCCTGGGAAAGACCTTGGAGGACGATAGCCAGGTCCCAGGTCGGGACCCTTGTGCGTGCAGCAGGCCTCAGCCTCAACGTGCCACGGAGGAAACGAGATACTAAGGGGTCTTTACCCACAGACATTCCACCCAAAGGGATGTGGTAAGCACCTATGGCCTTCACATAAACCTTCAACGTGGACGGGGATAGACCTGCAGTGAACCGCTCCTGCAGAAACTCCAGCACTGTACCAACCGGGCAGTTAACTGGGTTTAGCTGACGGCCACTACACCATGAAGCGAAAACCTTCCACTTCAGGGCATGAAGTTTCCTCGTGGAGGGAGCTCTGGATTGTAGAATGGTCTCCACAACCTCGGTTGAGAGACCTGACTCTATGAGCTGGGCCCTCTCAGAGGCCAAGCCCACAGGTTCCACAGTTCGGGACGAGGATGAAATATTGAGCCCTCTGCTTGAGACAGTAGATCTCTTCTGACGGGGAGCTCCAGAGGAGGCCCGTTGAGAAGAGACACTAGATCCGCAAACCATACTCTGCCCGGCCACCGCGGGGCTATAAGAAGCAGGCGCAGATGGTCCCTGCAAACTCTCTCCAGAACTCCCGGGAGCAGAGCAATCGGGGGAAATGCATACAGACGTAGCCTCGGCCACGTCATTACCGTCGCATCCAGTCCGAGAGGAGCTGGATGCGTGAGGGAGAACCAGAGTGGACAGTGAGACGTCTCTCGAGACGCAAACAAATCCACTTGTGCTTGGCCGAACTCCCTCCATATCAACTCCACCACCTCGGGGTGGAGCCTCCATTCCCCGGGCCTCGGCCCCTGTCTCGACAGGATGTCTGCTCCTATGTTCTGGGCCCCCGGGATGTAAGCTGCTCTGAGTGATAGCAACTTACCCTGGGACCACAAGAGGATCTGGTGCGCTAGTTTGCATAGTGGGCGTGAACGCAAACCCCCTTGATGATTTATATAGGCAACCACCGACGTATTGTCTGTGCGGACTAACACATGGTGGCCCCTGAGGTCTGGGAGGAAGTTCTTGAGAGCAAGAAACACGGCCATCATCTCCAGGCGATTGATATGCCAAGAGAGATGATGGTCCCCCCACAGACCCTAAGCCGAGCGTCCCTCCAGGATCGCTCCCCAGCCCGTGAGGGAGGCATCTGTCGTTAGCATCCTGCGACGACAAGAAGCTCCCAACACGGGGCCCTGGGACAGGAACCAAGGTTTCTTCCACATAACCAAGGCACGTAGGCAACGCCGCGTAACCTTGATCATACGAAAGGGGAAACCCTTTGGTCCTGAGCCACCACTGCAAGGGTCTCATGTACAGCAGGCCAAAAGTTATCACGTTGGACGCTGCTGCCATCAAACCCAACAGTCTCTGAAACTGTTTCACAGTGAGTGACTGGCCTAGCTTTATCCTCTTTACGGCTGACAGAATGGACTCTATGCGTGCCGGAGACAGGCGCGCCCGCATCGACATAGAATCCCATACTACCCCTAGATAAGTGGTTCTCTGTAATGGAGAAAGCACACTCTTCTTGGCGTTTAGCCTTAACCCCAGCTATCTCATGTGGGCGAGGACGACATCTCGATGCCGAATCGCCAACTGGTGCGACTGAGCTAAAATCAACCAATCGTCGATGTAGTTCAGTATGCGAATACCCTGCAGACGCAGTGGCGCCAGAGCTGCATCTACGCATTTCGTGAAAGTCCGGGGTGATAGTGCTAGGCCAAATGGAAGAACTCGATATTGGTATGCTTTGCCCCCGAAAGCAAACCTCAGGAACTTCCTGTGATATGGAAGGATGGAAATATGGAAGTATGCGTCCTTGAGATCTATCGTGACAAACCAGTCCTCGGATCTGATCTGTGGCACGATTTGTCTCAAAGTCAACATTGTGAATTTCAGCTGCATGACTGACTCGTTCAGAACTCTTAGATCCAAAATGGGACGCAACCCCCCGTCCTTCTTCGGAACGATGAAGTATCGGCTGTAAAACCCGGTGTCCCTGCTGGAGGGAGGTAAATATTCTATGGCCCCCTTGTCCAACAGGTTCTTTACTTCTTGTTCCATTACCAGAACCTGCTCGGGGCCCACCACGGTGGGAAGGACCCCCATAAACCTGGGCGGGCGAGACCCAAACTGTATTTGATAGCCCTTTTCTATGGTCTGCAGGACCCAACGAGAAATATTTGGCAGTAGCTTCCACGCTACCAAAAATTCTACTAGAGGTACCAGCCTCTCGAGACTGGCTTCTGGATTTAGTTGTTGTTGAACAATCAGCCCGTCGCCCTGTAACGGCGAACCGGCAGGGAACGACTGAACTGACTGCTCTAGGACCCTCCTCGGAGGGGGCGGGCATCCTAGGGCCACTACGTTTCCGGGTGGCATCTGAGATATGTGCTCGCTGGAGACCGCTGCGCCCTGTAACACACGAGGTGGCAGGGTTAGCATAACGGTCCCCTGAGGGCACCGAAGAGAGACGGGCACCGTGTAATGAGGTGTTAACCGCTCTACTTCGGGGGGGAACTGCCCTCGATGGCCTGCGCCCTCGGACGTCAGGACCTTTTCTTTGCAGCCTTCTTTGAAATAATGACGGTCCTCAGATCCGTCTTACCCCTAGAAGGCTGCTGCTGAGCGCGCCCCCCGTGTCCCCAGTCTTTTTGTGGGGGAGCACGGGAGGCCACGCTCTGCTTTTGAGTGGCACGGTGTGAGGAGCTGGCTTTAGATGTTTGGGGCTGCTCCCGCTCAGCAGCCCCGGAGACATGAGTTCGGCGAGGGAGAAGCTTTTGAAAGCAGCCGCTTGTTTGGCTGACTCCTGGAACCTCTCGACGACCGAATTTACTGCGTCGCCGAAGAGGCCAGAAGAAGAGATGGGAGCATCCATTAAAAAATGTTTATCTTTTTCTTTAATGTTGCTTAAATTCAGCCAGAGATGCCTCTCAGTGGCCACCAGGGCTGCCATAGACCGGCCGATAGATTTAGCCGTCTCCTTAGCGGCCCTGAGAGACAAATCTGTGGCCCGACGCAGTTCGCAAACAGCGTTCGGGCCAATACCCCCGCCTTCATCTAAGTCTCCTAACACCTCAGCTTGGTAAGCCTGCAGCAAAGACATGGTATGTAAACATGCTGCAGCCTGACCAGCCGCTGAATAAGCCTTACCCACCAGATTTGATGTTAATTTAACTGGTTTGGTGGGTAACACCGGGGCCTTAAGGGAAGATGCAGATTCGGGAGAGAGATAGCTCGCGAGCGTCTCTTCAACCCTTGGCATCTCCCCATAACCGTGCTCTTTATATTGGGATATAGAAGAATAGTGAGATGTTTGTGCACTGTAAACTCTATATTATGCTGGTTTTCCCCACGATCTCGACACCTCGGTGTGGAGATCGGGAAAAAACGGCAGACTCCGGCGTTGAGGTTGTGCGCGAGAGGGCAGGAAGCGTTCGTCCAGTTTACTTTTTGAACGAACGTCCTGCTTATCTGACGGCCAATCTATATTTAATCTTTCGACCGCTCTCGTCACAACCTCAATCAGCTCATCAAACGCGTGAGATTGAGGTGGCGAATCCTCAACATCACGTGAGTCAACACTAACAACATCTAGTTCCTCGGAACTAGATAGTTGTAGTGTTGGTGCTTGTATCAGGGCGGAAGAAACCGCAGCGCGTGCTTCCGAACCCTGATACAATGCACTAGATCTGTCAGGTGAAGGCAGAGATAAGGCCGGGCCCGTCTCTAACCCCGCTGACAGATCCATTTGCGAACCCCAAGTCTGAAGCCTTCGCAGTGCCTCAGCAGCTGCGGGACCTGAGCCTTGGGGAACGCGAGCCTGGGCGTCCTCGCTAAAGAACGCCAGGCGGGATCGCAGCGTCCGTAATGGAAGCACTTCACAGTGCTCACAGCCAGCGCCCTCGAGCGCTGACCGTGCATGCTCCTCTCCCAAACAGTCAACACAAAGAACGTGCGTGTCCCCACCCGTTAAATAACGAGGGCAGGGATGCACACACGCTCTGAACTGTTGCTTGCTCGCCATGCTGAATAATATATATATATATAACAGACAACACCAAATATAACAGACAGTTTCACATATAGCGCTTGTGAAGACACAGAAGCTGACGCCGCTTTGTTTTGGGCAGGTTTTATAGTTTCCTGGTTCATGATGTCACCCGCCTCTGACGTTCCGTCACACCATTGGACTGATTTTACATGTGCTTCAATACATCATCACGCAAAGCGTTCCCTTAGCGTCAATTCGACGCAACGCGAGTTCCCTTGAAAGGGAATCCATGTTTCCTAATGATATCTCCTAATGGTAGCATGTACAGAGTGAACAGCAGCGGTCCTAGTACTGAGCCTTGTGGTACGCCATACTGAACTTGTGATCGATAAGACATCTCTACATTTACTGCTACAAACTGATAACGGTCTGATAGGTATGATTTAAACCATGCTAGTGCAATTCCACTAGTTTTCTAGTCTATTTAAAAGAATGTTGTAGTCAATGGTGTCAAATGCAGCACTAAGATTGAGTAACACTAATAGAGAGATACATCCCCGATCGGATGATAAGAGCAAATAATTTGTGACTAATGAGAGCTGTCTCAGTACTATGGTACGGTCTAAATCCTGACTGAAAATCCTCGCAGATATCATTTTTTTCAAGAAAGGAACACAGTTGTGAGGATACTGCTTTTTCTAATATCTTTGACAGAAAAGGCAGATTCGAGATCAGCCTGTAATTGACTAATTCTGTAAGGTCACGTTGCGTTTTTTTTTTAACAAGCGGTTTAATCATAGCCAGCTTAAAGGTTTTTGGTACGTATCCTAAAGACAAAGACAAATTAATGATATTAAGAAGAGGATCTATGACATCTGAAAGCATCTCTTTTAATAGCTCTATAACTTGGCTATTATTACACACCCTAAATACATTTGCAAGCAATTTAAAGACGAGGCATTCGACATTCGCGTTTTCCATTTGGACCCACAAACTTGCTCAGCTATAGGTGCAAGCACATATAGAGCAACGTGTTTCCACTTTCAAAGTGCATGGCAATATTTTCAGCTAAGTCAAACTAAGTGTTTTTTTTACAGTAAATGAGTCAAACAGTTAAAAGATGCTTTGGAAGTTTAAAACTTACAGTTGTCTTGAAGAGCAGGCTTCCAGCAGTCTGCTGGTGGGGGAGGGGTAGTGCATGGTCTGCACGTGAACTGCAGAGTCTCCAGCAACACAGAGCTGCCTGTGGGCGCCTGTCTGTAAATAATGGCGGGAAAAAACTATCGGCGAACGCAGCAGCCGTATCGGCCGATGCCGATACACGTAAAAAACGCAAATATCGATCACTAGTCTAAAGTGCTGGAAAAGAAAGGAGTCAATAGTTTCTGTTGCAATATCGAGTTCTTCTATGGTATCTGGGATACTGAGGAGATGAAACTGATCAGGAAGTTTATTTATAAAGCAATCTTTAGTGGCAGAAATGATAGTTCTACCATATTTGTAACAGAGTCGGCTTTGCAACTTTGGCTAAATGGAGTATACACGAGACTAGATAATGATCTGAGATGTCATCACACTGTGTCAGAATTTCAACGGCATCAAAATCGATTCCATGTGATACTATAAGATCTAAAGTATGATTACGACAATGAGTGTGTCCTGACACGTGTTGTCTAACTCTAACAGAGTTCAGAATGTCTCTAAATGCCAATCCCAATGCGTCTATTTCATTTTCTGCATGGATATTAAAATCACCAACAATTAGGACTTTAGCTGACTCTAACTCTATCAAAGAATTTGATGATTTTCTATCAAAGTCTTTTTGGTGCTGTGGTGGCCAGCACACATGTCAAACGGCATTTATCATTTACACTAGATAGTGTTACATTAAGCACCAATACTTAAAAATAATTATATTTGAAACTAGACTTCTCAGTAATACTGAGATATTACTATACAGCAACACCTCTCCCTTTGCCTTTCAGACAAGGCTCATGTTTATAACAATAATCTTGGGGGGGGGGGACTCATTTAAAGTAATGTAATCAAACTCTCTGTCAAACACAGCACATCTAAGTTATGATCTGTAATCATCAACAATAAGTGATTTTGAAGAAAGGGATTGAATATTTAGCAACCCAAGATTTAAAATGTGTTCATCTGTATTACATCTATTTTTTTATTTGTTGAACATCAATAAAATGTTTACCCTTAAATGGGTTTTGTATTTCCTAATTCGGGGAAAATACACAGGGCCCTTTTTTAAGGATCTGAAACGCAAGTATCAATGCAAGTATCAAACGCGAAACGCAAGTAACTTTGTGGGTGGATCTCTAAAATGGGTTGGTCTGAAGTGGCTACATTACTCATAGGTGTGGTTTGGGCGTAACGTGAAATAAACCAATCAGAGCGACATTTCACATTCTTTTTAAGAGCAGGCGTGCTTGTTCCATGGCAGATCGATATTATAACGGCGGATTTGCCAGGCGCACACCAGGAGCGATTCACATCCAAGGAGACATAAGGGCCACAGGGCCATGTTCTCGTCAGGGCCATAAAAAACAGAGAATTGACATTGTATGCGGATGGGAGAAACCCACGCAAATTAGCTTCGGTTAAACAGGCGTATAATAATTTGGGTAAATGTGTAAGCTGTATTATGCCTATTTTTTCACTTCTTCATGGACACCACAATTATTTCCCTCGTGTGGAATATTTTTCCTTGTAATTATGTATGGTTTGCAAAAATGGGAACTGCTGCATCTATGTAGATGAGAGAAGCAAAGTGTATGCGCGTTGTGCACACGCTATATTATGGCCAAGCATGCGCCCTTAAAATTTCATCTGAATATCGGAATTGTTTTCTGGAACTGCAAAATAGCACCAGGGAACGTTTGCGCTGGAACACGCCTCCTCTTTTCGTTGAACCGCCCCAGGAGCACAAGTTCATTCCCTAATTTACCGACGTGCGTCTGTGGAGGGAAAAGTCCGCTGTGCGTCGGGTGCAAAATAGGAATGATACATGCATCGGTGAACAAAGTCAATTGCACTGTGTGCAAGATAGGGCCCACAGTCTCTATATGATGATATCTTGGTGAAAGAGTCTCTATGTGATGGGATTTATCTGATTTCTGTGACGTAAGATAGCTAGCAGAGGGGCGGTTTAGCCAGTCTGTCTGCTTCCTGACCTTGGCCCCAGATAGTCAAGGTTCAACTCTAAGACTATGTACCACATTACTAGAGAGAAGAGCAGCACCATCCCAGGATGGATGAATACCATCTCTTTTAACAGGTCAGGTCTGCCCCGAAAATGTTTCCAATTGTCTATGAACCCTATATTATTCTGCGGACACCACTAAGACAGCCAGCCATTGAGTAAGGACAGTCCACAAAGTATCTCCCCGCAAACATGTGACTATGGTGGCTGGTGTCTCTATTTTCACGTTCAATTCAATTCCATTCAATTCAAATTTATTTGTATAGCGCTTTTCACAGTACATATTGTTTCAAAGCAGCTTTACAGAAAGTACATATCAGAAAAGTACATAGAAAAAATAGTTAGTTAATCATGTATTAATTTAGGGCATAACATATCGCCGGCGTTGAGTCGTCTCTTCACAGGCGTTTAGTCATCTCATCGCAAGTGTTGGGGCATCTGAAATCTCCGTGAGAGGCTGGATACAATCTGGAGCTGATGAACTGACGTCCCAAGATAACAGCAGAAAAGCAGATGGGAAATAATTAGCATAGCTGCTGTTCATAATATTAATTATTATTAATGTTCTGTGTAATAGAATCGCCAATAACTACGGCATTTTCAACATGATTCTCAGTCTGTGTGTCACTGAGTGGGGAGAACCAGTTGGATATTCTAACAGCGATAGAATTCTATTTTGTCCCGCGACTATGCCGTCTCACAGTCACCCAGTTGCCCTGCTGCATGGGCTCTACAGCCGGAACCGAACAATGTAAAGAATTAACTAAGCTAGTCGCATCCAAAGCAGGACCTAATGCCCTTGTGTAGCATGTGGGGGGGTGGGGGGTGGGTGTATGTGTTATATAGCAGATAAATATGGCTATAGATGGTTAAATAATGATTGGGCTATAGAAGATAGAGTTTGTCTCAGGGAGGTGTTGAAAGGGTAAATAATAACACGGAGATGGATCATTTAGATTTGGTGTTGCACCATGTATTAAGTGAAAACAAAGACAAAACAACAGTAACAATCCCCAAAATATTTCCAATCTGCGGAAAAGTTCAGTAGTTCATAGAGAAAAAAAAATACAACTCAGAAAAACTGGAGAGTACTCAGATTAAAGACAGTCCACAACACACTATAGGACTATATTCTTTGTTCAGGAGAGATGAACCCCACGTCCAAACAACGAGAATGGTTCGTGGGACGCAAATAGTCCATGAGCCAGAACTTAGTGAATGGCTGTGTGTGTGTGTGTGTGTGTGTGTGTGTGTGTGTGTGTGTGTGTGTGTGTGTGTGTGTGTGTGTGTGTGTGTGTGTGTGTGTGTGTGTGTGTGTGTGTGAGTGAATGAGACTGGAGGGACTGAGCAGAGCTGCAACAGCCTCCTACCAAACCCACAGAGGCGATGATGTTGTTGGGGCAGGTTCTGTTCCAGGTAATAATAGCTTGCCATCAACTGGCTGCACCTGGCCTGCATTAATAAACAGGACCCATGGTTTAGTCACTACTCATAATATAATTTATCTTCTAGCTAGTTTTATATTCTATATTTTATATTTATGTGTACACAATAGTATTCAAAATACCACATAAGTAATTGTCAAAAATATGTAAAATGACAATAACAAAATTGTACAAAAATACTCAAATGCATCTAAATAAACACCCATAAATATTAGGATTATTTACAACATAACATTCAATTCAATACAAGTGATAATCTTGTCATTCAGTATGTAAATAAACCATTTAAATACTTAAAGCCATAGCATTGAAAACAAAGTGCTAGGTTTACATTATAATTCATTGAACCCAATAGAAACTCCTTAGGAGCTAATGGGAAACTAGTGCTACCAGCCACCACAGCCCATAGAAATACATCTGAATGCTGTTAGCATTAAGCTAGCGGAAAACTTCACTATAATAGGTAGCATGACTAATGCTACCGGACACAACAACAAGCAGACTCACCAATTCCCGGAGATATTCGACACACCGCGACACCAGTCGGCTTCTAAAAACAACGGTAGTGGACACTATAAATACAGAATCGCATGCTAGAGTCAAATGAGCATTTAAGGTGGAAAATAAGCGAAAATAGCATTGTTTGTGTAGCGACGTACCAAGTGCAGCTGCTCCGGTGGCTTCCCCCTCACACTATTGATTGGAAAACTCACCGCAGCTAAAAACGCGCTTAAGTGCTATGATTGGTTGAAAGGGTTCACTGTGACTACCATGTGACTCCTGCATGAAAATGTGAATGAAGGGTGTGTTCAAGTGACTGGGAAAAATGGGACCATGGAATTTTACCCTGGGTTACAGTTGCATTCTTACTATCTTCGATTAAAGTTTGGATCTGTGACTCTAGTTCTGAAATCTTCTCCATCAGCCTATCTCCCTGCATTTATCACATGTGAAGTCCTCAGTGCTGACAGAGAAGGCTATACTATACATGTGGCACGCAGTACAAGTGACAATAACAGGAGATGACATGACTCACCGTGTTTGTTGACTGATCAAACTCAACACAGTTTTTTGAGGGACTCGTAAAGGCGCAAGTGCACAAGAGAAAAAAGACAGCAAGCACGGATGGCAGATTAACTGGGTAGCAAAATGCTAGCGTGTTGTGCGAACAATAATGATTTAGATTAAAGTTGGCGATATCAGATCAATGTTACAGACAAAATTAGATAATATCAGATATATTGTGACTATTCAGTTATATTAAGAAATATAAATGGCAGGAAAGATAGAAGATAGAGTTTAAAAACAAAGCTATTCGAAGCTACTACGTAATTCACTCAGGCAGACAGGAAACCGGTGTGCAATAGTGAAAAGGGGCCGTCCGGAAATAACCAGCAGTCTTTGTCGGTCCTGGGTCATTATAGCTCAGATGGAAAAGCATGGACTGGATTAACAGTATGGTGGTGGTGAAAAAAACATGTGGAAAATTAAGAATTTGTATTGACCCAAGACTACTAAATAAAGAACTTAAGCATCAACACTTCCCTTTGCCCACCATAGATGATATTCTTCCTGATCTGCCTAAAGCGAGAGTTTTCACAGTGTGTGATGTGAAGGACGGATTCTGGCACGTAAGGCTTTCAGAAGAGTCAAGTTATCTCACTGCTTTCGCAACTCCATTTGGCAGGTAAAGATGGATCAGAATGCCCATGGGCATCAGCCCGGCTCCAGAAGTGTTCCAGCACAAATTGACTCAGGCGTTGGAGGGGCTACCAGAAATCTGGATAATAGCAGATGACATTCTCATCTGTGGGTAAGGTGACAATGATGAGACAGCTGAGGAAGATCATGACGCAAAACTAAGACAACTACTGGAACATTGTAGAAACAGAAACATCAAACTAAACTTCAAACTTAAGCTGAGACAGAAAGAAGTGCCAGACATCAGACACAGACTGACTTCAGAAGGTCTAAAGATTGACCCAGAGAAGGTGAGGGCAATAGTGGAGATGCCCATACCGTCAGATATGAAGGGGCAACAGAGATTATCAGGTGAACTATCTGTCCAAATGTTGTGCACACTTGACAGATAGCAGAGACACAATAAGACAACTGAGGCACAGAAATGTGGTTTGGGATCAGTGGACTGATTTACAGGAAGAAGCATTCAATAAATTGAAACATATGATTGCATCTGCAGCTGTTTTAAAGTACTACAATCCAGAAGAAGACCAGGTTCTTCAGTCTCCACTCCAGTCTCCAGTCTCCACTCTCCTTCGTGTGATTCCCTCTTTGTCTCCAAAGTCTCCAGCAATCCGGCATTCCATTCTTCCATGCCTTCATCTATCCATCCACATTCTTGTAAGAGTTTACTGCCAGCACTCCAATTCATCATTGCACTTCCCACTCACCTGCTTCTAGTTCACCTGCTCAGTTGTTGTCCAAATAAACTTTCTGATGGACTATTCTCTGTCTTGTGAGTCTGATTCCGTAACATGGATAGGCTACTAAATGATTTTTAGCAATTTAATGTGACGGCACGTCTGTATCTCATATTTTCCTAATGTCTTTACTGTTAAACATGGTATCACGTGGATGAATATGCATATGCAAATGAGGATATGTATAGTAAAACTAGGCGTTGTAAGCTCCATATATGGTTATTTCAGGAAGGAGACTCATGTGCCTGCTCTTCCGCTGACTGGGATATATTAAGGGAATTCTGCACAGGTTCTGGCGTATGCATGGTTTTATAAGTCTGAAATTTTTGACTTTCGGGCGCACGTACACTTTTAGTAAGGATCCTATGCACAGTTTTATAAATGAGACCCCAGGTCAAGCACAGTGATACACAAGTTAAAGGCCCATTTTGCATGACACAGAATCCCAGACAGTAATCTCTGATAACGGGCCACAGTACAGCTCACAAGAATTCAAACAGTTCAGCACAACTTGGGAATTCAAGCATGTAACGTCATCTCCAGCATATCCACAAAGAAACGGCAAAGCTGAGTCTGCTGTAAAGACGGCTAAACGGCTGATGGAAAAGGCAAAGAGAACAAAGACTGACCCTTATTTTGCTATACTAGAACACAGGAACACACCATCTCAAGGATTCAATGCCAGTCCTGCACAAAGACTCACGAGCAGAAGAACTAAAACATTACTGCCAACAGATGACAGCCTCCTGCAGCCAGGTGTTGTAAACACACAACATGCCATAAAAGACAACCAACATAAACAGGCCTACTACTACAAGAGAGCAAAAAATCTTAGATGTCTTCAGGAAGGAGAACAAGTAAGAGGTTAGTTGGACACGAAACACAGAACAGACTGGACACCAGCAAATGTGATAAGAATGACCAATAACAGATACACGGTTAAGCTGGAAAATGGAACTGTTGTAAGGAGAAATCGGAAACATCTCAAGACTGTGCCTGGAGGACTACAGAGAGCAGACACACAACACGAGTGTCAAGATTGAACAGACTAATCAGAAGATTAATCTGG
This sequence comes from Meda fulgida, assembly GCA_030578275.1. NCBI lineage: Eukaryota > Metazoa > Chordata > Actinopteri > Cypriniformes > Leuciscidae > Meda > Meda fulgida. The sequence goes on from CM060639.1 coordinate 18,433,815, forward strand.
ATGAGGGACATTCAAAGACAGGAACGGAGAAACACACCACACACACACCCACACAACATTCAGGAAAAAAGCAACAGTCTTGTGACAACCAGATGTGTCAGAGTTGTCAAGAGATCAACCCACTTGAAAGATTTTGTTTAAATTTGTTTCATTCTTCTTAGGACACTTAAGAGCTACCTTCAGTATACAGTATTATAGTGTTGTTGTTGTTTACAAGTTTATTGCATACAGTGACCATAGTGCTGTAAATAAAAAAAGGAAAGGAAAGGAAAGATGGTACAATATGTTATATATGATCAGCAGGATGTGACAGACCATGTATCGTTGAATTGAGAGTCCCGTGTATGTGGCGTTATTGAGATGCACAAGCACGTGAAGTAAAGTGGAAGCAAAGTGGAAGCACTGAGAAGCATGTGGTTGTGAGATTCTTTATTGTTAGAAATAAGAGTGATTGACAGCATGAACCAAGCATATAACAGAAACCTCCAGACTGACAATCCCATAAACATGCAGTATAGGCATCTATGTATTTAATATGTTTATAGATAGTCCCACCTACTGGCTGGAATAGATATTGAAAGCTTTAAACTGCAGTGAGTTAAATAAAGGAAGACCATTGTGATTTAAAAAATTCAAACAAAATAGAAAAGAGTGCAGTGTGTCTGGATCATTTTTAAGTTGACATGGTGTTTTAAAACCATTGACCTTGGGCCAATTAAGTGCATTTTAAGGCAGTTGACTGATTTACAATTTACTTAATTTGAAATTATAATCTTTCATCTGTTATGACTTAACATTTCAAATATCAATTTTAAACAATACTACAGTTTAAAATATTGAAATATCATGGGGCATCATTTTATTAAAATGCTGTCATAAAATACACCATATTTTATTCCAAATCCAAAATCCAAATCTTCGGGATGTGATGCTTTGTGTGAGGAAATGTTGTAGAGTGAGATTTAAAAAGTGTATGTGAATATTTATGACAGTCTAATGCAGTTCAACTTAGCTTAAAAGCAGCAAAGACGAACCAGTTGTTTCATGTGAAGTCCACTTGTACAGTTGTTGTTGAACTCATTCCTTAAATTATCAATCTTTAATTCTCAGATATCTCTCTAGTTATTACAGGAACAGATCAAAATTCAAACTTTTATTCTTGGATATTTATCTCCTTCCTCATTACTGATCGTAAAAAAAACGGTCAAATGACTGGCAGCAGCGGCTGCCAAATAAAAAACGTAAGAGTAAAGTAAATTTTTATTTTTATTTAATAATAAAGTAAAATTTAATTCAAATAATTTATACCTAATTTAAATAGAGTGCACTCTTTTTTTTTACAGAAAAACTTATTTTACAGGTATTTCCTGAATTAATTCAAATGACTGGCATCAACAGTAATCAAGATCTCAGCATCTTTACTTATTGCAATCCAGTTTGACTATTTCTTTCATACAAAAGTTCTTATTGAGATGTTTGGGTCTTGATGTCTTATAAAATAATAGTAATAATAAGAAGAAGAAGAAGAAGAAGAAATTGGGAGTAACCATTATGGCGATTCATGTTTGATTTAGTTGGGCTCTTGACCCTTGACTTTTTATCTGGTAACACTTTACAATTAAGTTTCATTTGTTAACATTAGCTAATGTATTAACTAACATGAGCTAACCACGAGCAATACATGTGTTACTTTATCTGTGTTAGTTGAAAAAAATACAGCTGTTTATTGATTGTTCATGTTACTTCACAGTGCATTAACTGTGTGTTTCTGATACACATTTGTTATGGCAAATTTAACTGTGGGAATGCAGGAGGAAATGCAGATGGAAATCTCATCAGATGATGTTGGTCATGTATTGGTGATGATATATGCCACAGGAACTAGGGAATTTGGGGTCTGTGTGTTTCGACTGCAGGGACCAGGGTAGTTCCGGGTAAAAAAAATTCCCCTCAGAAACTCCCTGCTCATAAGGTAGTACTTTTTCAAAGTTCAGGAACTTTCGGGAGTGGGACTTTGGGGGCGCTGAACATGCTGATTAGTTAAGTTCACGCAGAATTTTGATTGGTTGACTCCACACAGGATTTTATTTCAACCCCCATTTTTAAAAGTCTGTTGCGGTGCGTGCAGTAAGAGTTGTTTGCTATTCGAAATACGAAATATATTAATAATAATATATTATTAAAAATAAACATTTTGAAAAATGTTTTGAGCTGTGTTTTTTTTAGGCCCACATAGACACGATACAGCGTATAAAAAGTCAACAATGGTGACACAATCAACAGTGCTTTTTTGACTTTAGTAGCTTGTTTTGTCACCATTGTTGAGATTCTTACACTGATTTTTGATGTCTGTGTGAGTCTACCCAGCAAACACAGAATGTTGGCACAACGTACCCAACCTTTTAACAACTCTTTAGTAACATGGCCAAAAGGTTGCTATAACTACGTTGTGTGGTGAAGATTGTTACAGCGTTGACACAATGTTGACATTAAACCACTGTTCAGGGCCATTGCTTAAGGTTGCTGTCAAATCCTGTCATCTCTTACCTGCTGTTCTGCTTCATCTGACGGCTCTACTGTGTTTCTGAGTTTATTTGATTTTTTAATAAATTCTCTATTTATTGCATTCACTACTGGATCCCATAGTTATGTCCCTGACATAACAATCTGACCAAGATGGATCCAACGAGTGCTTCCAAGTTGAGGGACATTCTGGCTAACAACAACGCTCGTGTGGAAGACCAAGAGGAACAAAATAGAGTAAAGGGGCGAGCACTTCAGCTTTTGGTAGTGTAGGTGTCCTGTATTTGATACTATTGACCACAACATTATTTTAAATAAAACTCGAAAATTATGTTGGCAGTAGTGAAATTGCATTAGCATGGTTTAAATCATACTTATCTGACCGTTATCAATTTGTAGCAGTAAATTAAGACATGTCTTGTCGATCACAAGTTCAGTATGAAGTACCACAAGGCTCAGCACTAGGACTGTTGCTGTTCACTCTGTACATGCTACCTTGGGATATATGAAGAAATGTCTCGTCGATCACAAGTTCAGTATGAAGTACCACAAGGCTCAGAACTAGGACTATTGCTGTTCACTCTGTACATGCTACCTTGGGAGATATATGCTCACTCTGTACATGCTATCTTGAGAGATATCATTAGGAAGTATGACATTAGTTTTCACTGTTATTTGCTGATGATACTCCGCTCGATATTTCTTCACGCTCTGACGAAACTTAACAATTCACAAAATTAACAGAATGCATAGCTGATATAAAAAACTGGATGACTAGTAATGTCCTATTACTTAATTCTGAAAAAACAGAGATTTTAATTATTGGACAAAAAACGTTCACATGTAATAACCTACAAAAAACCTACAATAACACTTGATGGCTGCTCTGTCAAGTCTACATCGTCTGTTAGGAACCTGGGTGTGCTCTTTGATACCAATCTTTCATTTGAAAGTCATGTTTCTAGTATCTAAAACTGCATTTTTCCATCTTAAAAATATATCGAAATTACGTCATAGGCTCTCAGTGACAAATGAGGAACAATTAGTTAATGCGTTCATGACATCTGATTATCAGTCTAGATTATTGTTATGCAATTATGGGCAGTTGCCCTGCACGCAATTGTAATAAACAAACTACAACTGGTCCAAGACGCTGCAGCTAGAGTTCTTACCAGAACCAGGAAGTATGACCATATCAGCTCGGTTCTGTCAACACTGCATTGGCTCCCTATTAAACATCGTATACATTTTTGAATATTGCGTATTACTTACAAAGCACTAAATGGTTTAGCTCTGCAGTACTTGAGCGAGCTCTTAACTCGTTATAGTCCTTCACGTCTATTGCAATCTCAAAATTCCGGCCAGTTGATAATACCTAGAATATCAAAATTGACTGCTGGTGATAGATCCTTTTCCTATTTAGCACCTAAACTTTGGAACAGTCTTCCTAACATTGTCCGGGAAGCAGACACACTCTGTCAGTTTAAATCTAGATTAAAAACACATCTCTTCAACCTGGCAAAAAAATAGAACACTATAAATTCCTATTATTCTAATCAGTTAAATGATTATAAGGCTGCATAAATTGGCTCAGCTGGAACCAGGAACACTTCCTATAACACCTGATGTACTCGCTACATCATAAAAAGAATGCCATCTATCTAATTTTAGTCTTTCTGTTTATTCTGAGGTTAACTGTAATCAGCCGGATCCGGGCCGAATCCAGATCAGGTGGACTTACGACCACAACGTATTCCTGAAGTGTCAGCAGAGATTGTCAACTAGACTCTCCCCTGTGAAGGCCTCATCGACACGGCAGCCATCAGCACTTATCCTCAACAAACTTTTCTCCATACACGCGTGATGACTCTGGTCTTCAAACAGATGAACTGCATAATATAATGTTCCGATCCAATCTGATCTCTGACCTGTAATGCTGCCTGAATCATAATCATACACTGTTCGTTAAAACAAAAACAAAGAAAATACAATTCATGATTGCCCTATAAAATATTTACAATAACTAATAACACTTTAAACCATCAAACATAAAACACACAGATTACATTATAAATGCTTAAAAACAAATCTCACATATTTCAATAATTCAATTATGATCAGTACCTGTATTCTCAAATCAATCTGCTTAATTCTTTGAGGCAGCAATCAACATATTTAATAACATAAGTAATAATAATAATTTAATAAATAAATTGTAAATGCCAAATCCTCTTGATATCACAGATATCTGATGCTTTTGACAATATCTCTGGATCCACATCAAATCACTGTATACACGACATCTTGGTCTATCGGTGCAACTCGGTGAGAGCTGGTATTTAACAAAAACATTGCTGAAATCAAAGTGTATGCCCTTGTTTAATGAACTACGGCACAGTGACCTGGTGACCTCCATTGATGCAATTGCTGTGTGAATGGCACAGTTTATTACCACTGTGCAAAGAACATAAACCAAGAAAAGATAAATGAACATTGTATAGTTATATTTTTAAATGACACTAATCTATGGCCAATCTTTTTTGTCTATCTAGGGAGTCTTGCACTCAGGGGTCCATCCCAGGACTTATAGAGGTTTTAAAAAAACGAGGGTTCCACTGGGCCTGCACAGACAATGACTTGTATGTTTGATTTATTATTTTTTCAAAATATTTAATATAATTGTTAATAATTGTTGAGCCCAATAGCGGCTCCTGACCATACATTTAGGTGGGGTACATTCTGGGTCTCAGCGATTACTTATGAATTACAACCTGTAAGTTTTACATTCTAATTGCTGAACACATGCAGATGCACTTTTGGAAGAGGTTTAGGGCTACGTTCAAACTGTCAGTCCAAATCCGTTTATTTGTGTATCCGATTGGAATCTGATCTAAGATTATTGACTGACCACATTGTGAATCACAACTGTTCAGATCTGATTTGTGTGTCCCATGCTGCTCTATAATTTTCTGGAATATCTGTATACACCAAAAAAAATGTGCAATACAGTTGTTGTCTTATAAGATGCAGCTACACATTGTCATGTTGTATATGAGGCAGCAGCAGAAACGTAAGAGGCTGGTGTGTGGGGCTTTATTCCATGCTGTCTTCTCTGCTCAAAACATGTCTCTGTTATATTGTCATTTTCTGCTCAACACTGCACTTTGCAATAGCACACCATTGTTTCTGAAGCGATTTTCAGCGTGTTTCATATAATTGGATATGCACAAAAAAAATCGGATTTGGATTGACAGTCTGAATGAGGCTTAGGTCTGGGAAGTTCAGCCTGAATGTGGCACATCAATGTTGATTGACAGGCTCAAGTGCACAAGGATATAAAGCAATCTTTGAATGCGTACCTTAATGTGGTATTTATTGTGTTCGAATGTTGATTGAGAATGTTGAGGGGAATTGAAAGTTGAAAGTTAAAAAAGAAAGCCATGTTGATTTTCAGAACAAACAAAATACACAGAACAGAACTACTGTATTTACAGCAGGGCTTTTCTACTTAGGTTTTGGATGGCCTCTAGCCTGGTTGACACCAGACCCTTCTCAGATGTAACTGAGAGTGGGTCTGCCGAAGGTTCACTCACAGCCCATTTCCAAAGGGGCGTCACCAACGGACGTCGCTCAAATGCCTCTGGGCTTCAACGTGGCTGTGCTATCGTCATTGTGTAAAGCCTCAACGTTTGTGATTGGTGCTTCGATTTGGAAAAATTGGAAATGGGCTTGAATGGGCTCTTGGCCAGACGGACTTACATAGCAAATCTCAAATTTGCCAGAAGTTCGTCAGGGTTTTCCCAGGCCAGAAGGCCTCTATCCTGCAGAGTTTTGTCTCAACCTCAATTAAACACCTGAACAGGTTACAGGCTATTTACATTAGCCTGTTTAAATTTAATTTATATTTAAATTAATATTTATACTTTTACTAATTTGGTTCGGTACTCCACACCCCTATCCACCTGTTCAGCTGTAACACCGTGTCTACACCGGGCGCAAGTGGCACGACAGTAAGCAAATCTTATGACAGAAACTGAAGCCTCATTCTATTTCTGACATATTCCAAAACACGATGTACGAAGAATGATCGTGTTCACAATCTCACTAATTAGCCCATTTCTAATTTCTGCCCCTACAGCTCTCAATTACGGTATGCTGCATTTCCATATTTCACCACAGGTTTACATTGGAAATATGTGTGGTGCTTTTGAGCTCTGTAAACTCTACCCCTCCAGTATGATCATGAAATAGTCTACCTGACAGCAGAAGCCAATTTATTATAATTATAACGAATTATAATTAATTATTAATACTTTCTGAGCTAATTTGCTACATAGTAATGGAGAATGCGGCCATCGTTTTAAAGATTGTCTGCAATCTAGGGCCCTATTTTAACGATCTGAGACGCAAGTAACTTTGTGGGCGGATCTTGGGCGCTGATGCTATTATACCGGCGGGATAAATTACTCTTGCGCCCGACAAAAATCTAAAATGGGTTGGTCTGAAGTAGCTATATTACTCATAGGTGTGGTTTGGGCATAACGTGAAAAACCATTCAGAGCGACATCTCACATTCCCTTTAAGAGCAGGTGCGCTTGTTTCATGGCGGATTGCTATTATAACGGTGGATTTGCCAGGTGCACGGCAGGAGCGATTCACAGCCGAGGAGATCGACTTCTCGTCAGGGCCGTAAAAGACAGAGAAGTGACAATGTATGGGGATGGGAGAAACTCACTCAAATTAGCTTCAGTTAAACAGGTGTATAATAATTTTGGTAAATGTGTAAACTACATTATGCCTATTTTTTCACATCTTCATGGAAACCACAATGATTTCCCTCGTGTAGAATATTTTTCCTTGTAATTATGTATGGTTTGCAAAAATGGCAACTGCTGCGTATGTGTAGATGAGAGAAGCAAAATATATGCACGTTGTGCACACGCTACATTATGGCCAAGCATGTGCCCTAAAAATATCATCTGAATGAATACCATCATCAGGCTGCAAAGAAGCAATCTGAAGTGTTCCAGCATTTTATCCCTCACTGGGTCCAGCAGGCTGGTCCTTCTACCTCCCATCCTGCACCACAGCTCCAGGAGGGAGGAGCAGTGTAACAAAATTAGCTCAAAGGGGAAATATTACAAATTAATCATAACTTGTTGAATATTTGGATCAGTTGATGTAACTTGATGTAGCTAAATTAATATTACAATCAACGATTGTAATACTCAGTATTGATTATTTATTATTTATTAATTCTAAGATTAATTATAATTATTTCTAAACATGTTAGAGCATGTAGCAAGATCAGAAATTGTTTAAGTGACATTAATCTGCAGGCAGAATCAGAATGAGCAAACTCAAATGTATTGTGCACAAAGTTTTATTCACTAAATAACACAACTAATCTACACAGACACATACACACAAAACATGCATACATGGGAATTGTAAAAGTGAAAGTGGATTAAACCGGAAACAGGAACAAGATTTTAAGCTATGGTAAAGAGGTATTTAACTATATGAAAGAACCATCAGTTTCTGATTTCAAAACACCATGTTAAATGTACGATACTTGGATTTGCCTTTGCAGTTGCAGCAGTCTGTGAAATCTCTGAAGACGGTTTCTGTGGTTCTCTTCCAGTCGAGAACGTCAGACGTAGTCGACGTCGACTGAATGGGGATCACGCTAGGGAGTCAATCGTCTTCGATTACTATTGAACGAGCCAATGGAATTGGCGTGCGTGACTCGCATCACACACTCCGCCCCCGCAGTGCGGGTATAAATACGGAAGTGGATGCACGCACCAGTTGCCTTTCGCTTCCGAGTCGATTGTTTGATTTATCTGAAGATTGCTGTTGTTTACAACGAGCGAGTGTGTCGGTGTTCTTCTGGAAGACTCTCCCAGTGCTGGTGGTTTCTACAGCGTGAGTGCAGCAGTGATCTCGAGCTTCTGAGCTATCAACTGCTGTTTTAACAGCAACAAATTTCTGTTTGTTTGTGTTTGTTGACGGCTGGTTAGAGGGCTTAAAAGTGTGCTTCACTGTTTCAGTTCTCTGTTTAGTGTTGCCGCGGTCATTCCCCTGTGTGCTCCAGCACTGGTGATGGGTCCTATTTCCTGAAAGAGCAACACGGTGCGTTTGCGTCTTTTTCAAGATGCCATTCCACCCGTGCGTTTCTGGATGTCGTCCGCAAAGCGCGAGTACCCATTACCGCGCCCCACCCTACGGGTGCCGCGTGGGATGGGTGATAGGAGGATAGTGTTGGATGTCTTGCCCGGTAACCATTTCCTGTGGGTTCCTCACTCCCTTCCACCGCAGCCGTTGGAGTCCTCTGTGGAGCGTGCTGGTCCATCTGTAATGGGTGAGCCAGTCGTTTCACCCGGGGCTCCCCCAGAGGACAGGAAGCCGATACCCCCCTCCGGCGGCCGCTGCTTTTGGGGGGATCCTCGTCTCCCCCCTTAGGCCTGTGAGTTTTCGTCTGACGGGCAACACTTACAAAGCCTGTGGGCAAGCCGCCTCCTCTTTGCGTTCCATGATGTTGCTACAGTTCTATCAGGCCAGAGCACTCATGGACATGCACGAGGGTAGTCCAGACCGTGCGCTCATAGGTGAGCACCGCACTGCATCCGACCTCGCCCTCCGGGGCATGAATGTTGTGGCGTGCGCGATCGGTCTGGCGATATCCACATAAGTGGTTCAGGAGCGCAAATGTTGGCTCAGCCTGGTTGATATGGCGGATGCAAACAAGGTTCGGTTCCTGGTCTCCCCAATTTCACAGGTTGGCCTGGTCGGTGAGGCGACAGTGAACTGCTCCCAACAGTTCTCTGCCGCCCAAGCACAAACGGAGGCCATCCGGCACATCCTGCTCCGGCGGCTCTCGCTGGGCCTCCGCAGCAGCATCCACCTAGACCTCAGCGTGGAGCCGGCCACGGTAAGAACGCACAGCCCGTTCCAGGCGCTGCCAAGCCAGGTGGCAAGCGACAGCGTAAGCATTCCTGAGCGGGCCGCTCAGGGATGGAGGAGGGTGCTCTTGGAGTTGGTCACTCCCTTCCCCGGGTAAGGGCCGGGTTGAGTCGGTACCCACACTTCAAAGAAAGAGCAAATTCCTCTGTTCCTGTACTTCATTGTACCCTAGAAAGGTGGGTCATGACCATCTTGGTCCTGTGTTAATTGAAAGGGGCCTTTTTTTTGGAAGACTCCGTTCAATTTGTTACACAGAGATGCATTTCCAAATACTCCGTCCCCACGAGTGGTCTGCAGCTTTCGACCTGAGAGACGTATTTCAGATCTCTATCCTTCCGGACCACAGGCCAGGGGTGTGAAGTATCAGTACAAAGTCCTACTCTTCAAGTGCTTATAGCTAGTTGGGTCCTCAGGTCAACTGGGAAAGAGTAAACTCGTCCACAGACTGAGGATCTCTTTTCTGGTTTGGAGATGGATTCGGCCACCGCATCTCTAAGACGAGTGTGTGGATGGTTAGTGCTCTTCAGAGGCTCCTGGGGCATATGGTAGTCGCAGCCACTCTGCTTCCTCCATATGATTACCGCTTCAGCACTGACTTTGGCCGAGTCCCGAGGTGACCGTGGCAGATCGGCTCGCTCTGTGTGAAAGCACCCTGGCCTGCTGCCAAACCCTCAGTCCGTAACAGACCTGTTGTTTCTCTGGACCAACGGTCCTTAGAACGAGTGTCCATCAAATACTGGCTGAGGGGCCACGTACAAAGGGCATGCAGTAACGGAGGTCTGGGCGCCCCTCCAACTGCATTGGCATCTATTGTCTACATTGCGACTGTTGCGCTACACTTCCCCCGCATGTTACAAGCCCGTCAAGTCAAGTCAAGTGTATTTATATAGCGCTTTTCACAATATAAATTGCATCAAAGCAGCTTCACAGTATCAATCAAATAACATAACAATGTTTGTTTCTTAGAGGACCGTCACCTCCTCCTTGGAGTCAGAAGCTTCTGAGGTCGCTTCATTCTATTATTTCTTCCGGCCTGCTCAATTGTGCCGCCAACGAGCCTCACGACAGCCTATGGCCAGGGAGAGTGGTGACTCCATCCCCAGGCACTCCAGCTGGGCAGGGACCACTTCGGGGTCGCACAGTTACATCTGTTTGCCTTTCCGGATTCGTTCCTCTGCCAGTTGTATTTTTCTGTCTGAGCGGACATCCCTTGGACAGACACTGGCTCTCAGCTGACCCCGGGGCCCCACAGAAATGCGTTCCCCAGTGAGCCTTCTCTAGGGGCTATGCGGTTCATTGTCACTTGGCGCCCTTTCAAGTTGCCCCTTCTTGGCCCAACCAGACCTAGTTCTCCCCTCGACTTCCCCTGAAAATATCCTCAGGGATGGGGCATGATGGCACCCACGTTCGGACCCTGGTGGATTTCAGGCCGGTCCTAAATTTGGACGTGGAGGTTCAGGTAGCTACCGCAGGATTATGTGGTAGTCACCATCACTTCTGTGAGAGCACCCCCTGAATAGGAAGTTGTGCTTACGCCAAATAGAAGTGGAACCTATTCGTTCAGTGAGTCTTCTCTCCGTGAGGAGATCCTGAAGGCTTTCGGTCATTTCAGTGCTCTCTTTCCTGCAAGATGGGTTGGAGTGAGGGCTGTGTCCTCCACCTTCAAAATTATGTTGCCTCTATTTTTTGACGCACATCATGATGCAGTAGCATGGGAAGCACGTCCTAATCGTCAGGTTCCTGAGGGGAGCAAGGGAAATGAATCCCCTTGCGCCCCTCTTTATCCTCTTGGGCCTTAACTCTGGTGCTACTGCACTGCAGAGACCGCCCCTGAGCCACTGCAGGCAGTAAGTTAAAAATTCTGTTTTAAGAAACAGTTCTCCTGCTCGCCTGGTTTCTACTAGAGGGTAGGGACTTGCTCGCTTTCGGTTAACGAGTTGTGCCTGGAATTCAGGCTGGCTAACTCTCACAAGCTGAGACCCCGGCCTGGATATGTGCCCAAGGTTCCTACCTCTCCCTAAAGGTGGGACCAGGTAGTGAGCCTGCAAGCGCTGCCCCAGAGGAGGCAGACCCAGCCCTGGCTTCTCTGTCCGTCCGCTTCATTGCGGTTATACGTGCCTTAGGACCTCAGAGCAACTCTTATTTATAAATAATTTAAGAAATTGAAACAAAAAATAAGTTTGAGTTTATGAAAATGTACAATGTAAAAATGTAATTCATATTTTATATAAAATGTTTATTTTCAAAACAATTTGTACTCTAAGATTGCACAAAAATCAAAGCCAAACATCTGACCAAGTTGAGTTCCAAATTTTAGGTTGATATCTCAAAAAATGAGCTTTCAGTAAGATTTTGTTTGGGCGCAGTACCACACTTTTTCCACTAGATGACAGCCAAGCTCTTTTACTGACAAAATAAGGGTGTCTCCATTCCCATAAATGGTTTGAGTGCTCTGAACCAGGGGCGGAGTGGCAATCGGGAGAGTCGGGGCTTTTACCGGTGGGCCAGTACTGTTTTGAGGCCACGAGGGCCGATCTGATAATATAGTTATACATTGCAAGTACTTAGCAACACACCAGGCCGCTGCCCGCTGGTCAAACGGTACAGCCTCTCTTCTCAACCTGTAAATAAATGCATCAATCCTCAAATTTTGTTTGAGTTCTTATATGGTCTAGTGTTAGATCTTTTGCCAAGCGGGTTCGAGGTTACGGGTTCTAATCCGCACTCGTATAGTTTTTTTTCTCTCTCCCATCAAAATCGAATATGTTCATCAGTGGTTACAGCCACAGGTCCTTCATCAGATCTGGATACGGCGGACTGCGGTAAACCTCGGGATAAACAGAGAGACTAATATTAACATAGACACCATTCTTCTTATGATGTAATGAGTACATCAGGATTTATGGGAAGTGTTCCCGGTTCCAGCTGGTCTAATCTATGCAGCCTAACATTAAATTATAGAAGTCTATAGTGTGTTATGTGTAAGCTAGGTCAAAGAGATGTGTTTTTAATTTAGCTTTGAACTGACAGAGTGTGTCTGCTTCCCGGACAATGGTAGGAAGACTGTTCCAAAGTTTTGGTGCTAAATAGGAAAAGGATCTACCGCCAGCAGTCGATTTTGATATTCTAGGTATTATCAACTGGCCCGAATTTTGAGATCACAATAGACGTGAAGGACTATAATTCGTTAGCAGCTCGCTCAAGTACTGCGGAGCTAAACCATTTAGTGCTTTGTAAGTAATCAACAATATTTTAAAATCTATACGATGTTTAATAGGCAGCCAATGCAGTGTTGACAGAACCGGGGTAATATGGTCATATTTCCTGGTTCTAGTAAGAACTCGAGCTGCAGCGTTTCGGACCAGCTGTAGTTTATTTATTAAGCGTGCAGGGCAACCACCCAGTAGAGCATTCCAATAATCTAGTCTTGATGTCATGAAAGCATGAACTAATTGTTCCACATTTGTTAATGAGAGCATATGTCGTAATTTCGATATATTTTTAAGATGGAAAAATGCGGTTTTACAGATACTAGACACGTGACTTTCAAATGAAAGATTGCTATCAAAGAGCATACCCAGGTTCCTAACCGACGACGAAGACTTGCCAGAGCAGCCATCAAGTGTTAGACAGTATTCTAGGTTATTACGTGTGGAAGTTTTTTGTCCAATAATTAGATCTAGAATAATAGAATAATAGAAATAGAATAATCTGTTTTTTCAGAGTTTAGTAGTAGGAAATTACTAGTCATCCAATTTTTTATATCAGCTATCATTCCGTTAATTTTGTGAACTGGTAAGTTTCGTTAGGTTTTGAAGAAATATACAGCGGAGTATCATCGGCATAACAGTGAAAGCTAATTCCATGTTTCCCGATAGATATCAGGAAACATGGAATTAGCTTTCACTGTTATGCCGATGATACTCGGCTGTATATTTGGTACCTAATGGTAGCATGTACAGAGTGAACAGCAGCGGTCCTAGTACTGAGCCTTGTGGTACGCCATACTGAACTTGTGATCGATAAGACATCTCTTCATTTACTGCTACAACCTTATAAGGGTCAGATAAGTATGATTTAAACCATGCTAGTGCAATTCCAATAATGCCTACATAGTTTTCTAGTCTATTTAAAAGAATGTTGTGGTCAATTGTGTCAAATGCAGCACTAAGATCAAGTAACACTAATAGAGAGCAACAACCACGATCGGATGATAAAAGTAAATCATTTGTAACTCTAATGAGAGCTGTCTCAGTACTATGGTGCGGTCTAAATCCTGACTGAAAATCCTCACAGATATCATTTCTTTCAAGAAACGAACACAGTTGTGAGGATACTGCTTTTTCTAATATCTTTGACAGAAAAGGCAGATTTGAGATCGGCCTGTAATTGACTAATTCTGAAGGATCAAGTTACGTTTTTTTTAAGAAGCAGTTTTATCATAGCCAGCTTAAAGGTTTTTGGTACGTATCCTAGAGACAAAGACGAATTAATGATATTAAGAAGAGGATCTATGATCTCTGGAAGCATCTCTTTCAATAGCTTAGCCGGTATAGGGTCTAACATACAAGTTGTCGATTTAGATGAATTAACGAGTTTGCAGAATTCTTCCTCTCCTATAGCAACAAATGAATAAAATTTGTCCTCAGGGAGACTACAATGCACTCCCTGATGCGATACTGTAGTAGACGGTTGCATAGTTATAATTTTGTCCCTGATATTATCAATCTTATAAGTGAAGAAGTTCATAGTCATTACTGTGATGCCCGGAAACTTCTGTGCTTGAAGGTTTCTTTTTCGTTTCTTTTTAAATACCTAGGATTATGTTTATTTTCCATTGTTTTTTTTTTCTAATAGGGTTGAAAAATAAACAGATCTAGCAGCTTTTAAAGCCTCGCTGTAAGCAATCGAGCTCTCTTTCCATGAAATCTGAAATACCTCTAGTTTTGTTTTCTTCCAGTTGCGCTCCATTTTTCTGGCTGCTCTCTTAAGGGCCTGAGTGTGCTCGTTGTACCACGGCGTTGGACTATTTTCTTTAATCTTCTTTAAGCGCAACGGAGCAACTGCGTCTAAAGTGCTGGAAAAGAGAGAGTTAAAAGTTTCTGTTGCAATATCAAGTTCTTCTAAGCTATCCGGGATGCTGAGATGATGAAACTGATTAGGAAGATTATTGATAAAGCAATCTTTAGTGGCTGAAGTTATAGGTTTAACATATTTATAACACGGAGTCGGCTTTGCAGCCTTGGCTAAATGTAATTTACATGAGACTAGATAATGGACTGAGATGTCATCGCTCTGCTGCAGAATTTCAACGGCATCAACATCTATTCCATGTGATAATATTAGATCTAGAGTATGATTACGACAATGAGTGGGTCCTGACACGTGTTGTCTAACTCCAATTGAGTTTACAATGTCTTTAAGTGCCAATCCCAATGCATCTTTTTCATTATCTACATGTATATTAAAATCACCAACAATTAGTGCTTTATCGTTAGCCAATACTAATTCTGATAGAAAGTCTGCAAATTCTTTGATAAAATCTTTATGGTGCCCTGGTGGCCTGTATACAGTAGCCACTGTAGATGGGTTTGGATGTTTTTTGGATTTCCAAATTCGGGGAACAGACACAGTCTCTATATGATGATATCTAGGTGAAAGAGGCTCTATGTGATGGGATTTATCTGACCTTGGTGACGTGAGGCCGCTAGCAGACGGACGGTTTAGCCAGTCTGTCTGCTTCCTGACCTGAGCCAAATTACAAGAGAGAAGAGCAGCACCATCCCAGGAGGGATGAATACCATCTCTTTTCAATAGGTCAGGCTTGCCCCAAAAACTTTTCCAATTGTCTATGAATTCTACATTATTATGCAGACACCACTCAGAAAACCAGCGATTGAGTGAACATAATCTGCTAACTATTTCATCACTCCTGTGAACAGGAATGGGGCCAGAGCAAATTACAGTGCCATCGTACTGACATCGTACTTGCGAGTTCACACACCTCTTTAATATTAATTTACGTCATCTCCGACCGGCGGAGTCGAACATCATTAGTGCCGACATGAATAATGATCTTAGAGAATTTACGATTAGCATTAGCCAGCACTTTTAAATTTACTTTGATGTCAGGTGCTCTGGCTCCCAGCAAATATGTGACTATGGTGGCTGGTGTCTCCCGTTCCGTGTGATCGAATCACCAACTACCAGGGCACAATCAACAGAATTCTCAGTGGGTGTTTCACTGAGTGGGGCAAATCAATTTGTTATGGTAATCGGAACGGAAGAGTGTTTTTTTTTAATCCACGAATAGAGCGATCTCTCACGGTCACCCATCTGCTGCGTGGGCTCTACTTCAGCCGGAATCGAATCATGTACAGAGTTCACTATGCTAGGTGCATCCAAAATAGTATCTAAAGCTCTAGTACTATCCTTACTAACCTCAATTAAAGTTTGGATGCGTGTCTCTAGCTCTGAAATCTTCTCCGTCAGCCTGACTGTCTCCTTGCATTTATCACAAATAAATCCTATATTGCCATCGGAGAAGGCTATACTAAACATATGACATGTGACAATAACAGGACAAGACATTACTCACCGTTTGTGTTGACTGATTCTTACTTACCTGGGCTTTCATGAACTCAAAGGCGCGGGCGCGCGAGAGAAAATAAATAAATAAATGAGTGCGGGTGGCGCGTAAACACTAGCGTGCTGTGCTAACAATAACGGAAGCTAGCGATGTAAGGTTAATCTGAGATGGTGGGTAAACTGTATTTAGTAATATAAACAACTAGAAATGATAGTAAATGATGGTTCAAAACAGAAAGAAATACGAAGCTAATACGGGGCGTAGAGCTTACAGCCTCGTCGCAAACAAACTCACAGCAGGCAGGAAGGCAGACAGGAGCAATCGATCAGTGAACAGCAGATCTCGATTGGTCTCAAATGTGACTGTTCCTAAGTGCAGCAGTAGTCTTTTATTTAAAAAAAAAACTCTAAACTTCACAAACTCTGACTCGGGAACAGAACAACCAACATACAACGTTAACGACAGACAAAGGAACAGACAACACAGGGCTTAAATACACAGAACAGATCAGGGAAATGAGACACAGTTGGGAAAAATTAACTCATAATGACTAATTAACAAGGCAACAGGTTACAGAGTGTGCCACAGGCAAACACAACATGAACACAGACACTAAACGTGACCGGTACACCCTGAACATTGGCAGATACCAACACTCTTCATTATTTATTTATTATCCTTTATTTTTCGAGGAAGGTCTAATTGAGATTAAAGTAAATCTCTTCTTCAAGGAAGTCCTGGACAAGATGGCCGTACTAAAAATTTCACAAACATAAACACACATGAGAAATTCTAGACAGTCGAAGCAAAATATTCATCATAAATCTATAAATTAACTAAAACAGCAACATGATTCATTAATTTTACACTGCAATAATTTTTTTTAATTTATTAAAAAGGAGGAATTGTTTCTAGTGGAATAGTAGCTTAAAATTCATTCCACAGCCATGAAGCATAATAAGAGAAAGATGATTTTCCATGGTCAGAGTGTACCCTAGGTACTACTAATTTAATCCCATTAGATCATCTGGTGCTATAGTTCTATCTACATAAGCATTAATTGTAAATATCTTACGCATAAAATCCACAAAGTGCTCCTTTACTTCAGGTTGTTTTTTTCAGCTTGCGAGTCAGGAAAGTGAGCCTGTTGCTTCCCTGAACAAGGAGCGATTGCTCCTTTCTGTCTTGCTTCTGGTTTGCGTCTGTATGCTCCATATAGCTTCCTGCTTTGAATCTCTATTTACTATCATTCCTTGTTGATTATATTGCTAAATATAACTTACTCATCAACATTAGATATTGTCTAATATTGCCTATCACAATAATCTGACATTGCTAGCTTTTATCTAAATTGTTATCGCTAGTACAACAACACGCTAGTATCTCGCTAGCCTGATAACCTGCCATCCGTGCTTGCCGTCTCGTGCGCGCTCGCACCTTTTACATCAAACAACTGTGGTAAGTAGGATCAGTCAACAAACACGGTGAGTAATGTCATCTCCTGTTATTGTCACTTGCTCTTCGTGTCACATGTATAGTACAGCCTTCTCTGTCAGCACTGAGGACTACACATGTGATAAATGCAGGGAGATGGTCAGGCTGATGGAGAAGATTTCAGAACTAGAGACACGCATCCAAACTTTAATCGAGGATAGTAAGAATGCAAGGGCTTTAGATACTGCTTTGAATGCGACTAGCTAAGTGAACTCTGTACATCGTGCGTTTCCGCATATAGAGCCTGTGCAGCAGAGCAACTGTGTGACCGTGAGACGCTGTAGTCACGGGACAAATCACTGCTCTTCCTTTCCGAATACAACATTAACCCTCTGGGGTCTAAGGTGTTTTGACATGCCCTGACATTTGTGCTTTTTTCAGTTGCTTATAAATATATTAATGGCAAAGTTGTCATCACACTCTATTTAGCACAAACAGGGCTACCATAATATGTGAGCAACATGTATGTACATGTTTGTATTTTTGAGAGAATATTGTTTATGCATGGTTATTGAAAAAACTAAAACTTAAAGTTTCTGAAATAAGGCCACAAAACACATACTAAATATGTGTCCACAAGACTTTTGACTAATGGATGTTGTCGCCTAGAGTTTTTGCTCCAAAATGATCTGAAAATCATCCTATAATAAATCTACTGTGGGATCTAGAAAAAATCTGATTGTTATTAAAACAGAAAATCTCACTATTAGTGAACAAAAACAATTTCTAAAGCTAGGTCTTCTTAACATTAGATCACTCACATCTAAGGCAGTTATTGTAAATGAAACAGTCACAGATAATAACATAGATGTATTTTGCCTTACTGAAACCTGGCTTACACCAAATGATTATTTCGGTCTAAATTAGTCTACTCCGCCAGGATACTGTTATAAGCATGAGCCCCGTCTGATTGGTCGTGGTGGCGGTGTTACAACAATCTACAGAGATATCCTTAATTTTACTCAGAAAATAGGTGACAAGTTTAATTCGTTTGAAGTACTTGTGCTAAATGTTACGCTCTCAGATGTAAGAAAAAAATCCCTATTATCTCTAGCCTTGGCTACCGTATATAGACCTCCAGGGCCAGCGCTGATTTCCTAAAAGAGTTTGTAGACTTTCTCTCAGATATATTGGTCAACGTCGATAAAGCATTAATTGTTGGAGATTTTAACATACACGTAGATAATTCAAATGATGCGTTAGGGGCATTACAGATTTACTAAACTCATTTGGAGTCAAGCAACACGTCACCGGCCCAACTCATCGTCTTAATCATACACTCGATTTAATTATATCATATGGAACCTGTCACGGTGCACCAATCCGGGTGTTCGTTCTGAGTTTCTGTTGGTGTGTTTTGTAGACGTGGGTTTGTGGGTGTGTTCACCTGTTTGATGTTAGCTCCACTGACACTTATCAGCCTTCAGCTGCAGCTCATCATTAGGCTTGTTAGCTGTCTTTATATCGCTGGAGTTGTCTGTGCTTAGTGTTGGATCGTCACTCTTGTTTGTGTCTCTCACACAGTTCCGTGTCCTGGTCTGCGTGCGGAGTTTTTGTCGGTGTTGCCTTCGCATCAGCCGTTTGGGAGATCGCCTGAGTCTATTCATCTGCCTTTGAGCTAGCCTTCTCTGCAGATTCCCCGTCGGACTCCTTCCAGGTCGCCCGCTTGTTAATCGTGGCGTTTTGAGTATCTCCTGTCGAGTGTGGACATCCTTGTCTGACGTCTTCCAGTCGGAGTGTTGTCTTCCAGGTCTCCCGCCTGCTAAACGTGGTGTTTTGAGTATATCCTGTGCTGTGTCTACTAAAAACTGTTTTACTTGCATTTGGATCTACGACTCCTCATTGTGACAGAACCGATCCAACTGATATAGATATCATTCCACAAAGTGATGTCACTGACCATTACATGGTAACTTGCATATTACGTACTGCTGTAATATCTCATGCTGCGCCATGTTATCGACCAGGCAGAACAATCCTTCAATCCACTATAGATAATTTCTCAAATAGCTTATCTGATCTGTCTCAGCTGCTGCCTGAACCCAAACAAACAGATGAACTAGACGAACTAACTAGCACTATGAGCACCATTCTCTCTAGAACATTAGATATTGTTGCACCCATTAGATTAAAAAAGGTCAGAGAGAAAAGTAAAGCACCATGGTACAACAATACTGCGCATGTTCTAAAGAGAGAAACACGTAATTTAGAGCGTAAATGGAAACAAACTAATTTAGAGGTCTTTATAATTGCGTGGAAAGACAGTATGTCATGTTATAAAAAGGCTCTAAAAGCAGCCAGGGCTGAGCACCTCAGCAAATTAATAGAAAACAACCAAAACAATCCAAGGTTTTTAACACTGTGGCTAGACTAACAAGTAAACAGACGTCATCTGAACAAAATACCTCGTCACAGTTTAGTAGTAATGATTTCATGAACTTCTTCACTGAGAAAATTGAAAGCATCAGAACCACAGTTGTAAACATTCAATCTTTGCTCGCGCCTTATAATTCAGCCTCAATTGTCACCCCGCAAGAACAATTACAATGCTTTACAACTATAGAACAAAAAGAGTTAAACGTATCACTTCATCTAAAACAACAACATGTTTATTAGATCCTATACCAACTAAACTACTGAAAGAAGTGTTACCTATAGTGGAAGAGCCTCTTCTCAATATAATTAACTCATCTTTATCTTTAGGTCATGTTCCAAGAACGTTCAAGCTGGCAGTTATAAAACCTCTTATTAAGAAACCACAATTAGATCCACATAACCTAGCAAATTACAGACCCATTTCAAATCTTCCATTTATGTCTAAAATACTAGAAAATGTTGTGTCCGCTCAATTGTGCTCTTTTTTGCAAGAAAATGACATCTATGAAAAGTTTCAGTCTGGATTCAGGCCACATCATAGCACTGAAACTGCGCTCGTTAGAATCTCAAATTATTTACTTTTAGCTTCAGACCAAGTCTGTATCTCAATACTAGTTTTACTTGATCTTAGTGGTGCGTTCGATACTATAGATCACACAATACTCTTAGATCGACTACAAAATTATACTGGTGTTCAAGGACAAGCATTAAGCTGGCTCAGATCATACTTATCTGACCGATACCATTTTGTCTATTTAAATGGAGAAAAATCTATCATAACTTCGGCAAACTATGGAGTGCCACAGGGATATGTGCTAGGCCCTCTATTATTCTCAATATATATGCTGCCACTTGGTAATATTATAAGGAAACATGGAATTAGTTTCCATTGTTATGCTAATGACACTCAAATATATATTTCATCACGGCCAGATGAATACGCTAAATTATCCAAATTGACAGATTGTGTTAAAGATATAAAAGATTGGATGACGCATAATTTTCTTTTATTAAATCTAGACAAGACAGTCCTACAAGTACTACTCATCAGTTTTAAAAACCGTCCACAAAACCTCTCACAACACAACTTTAACATAGTAGGATGCCCTGTTACTTTATCCTCTACAGTAAAAGACCTGGGTGTTATATTAGACTGCAACCTGTCTTTTGAAAATCATATTTCATATGTTACAAAAACAGAAACATTGCTAAGCTACGTAATATGCTATCAGTTTCTGATGCCGAAAAGTTAGTTCATGCATTCATGACCTCGAGACTAGATTACTGTAACGCTTTATTAGCTGGTTGTCCTGCATCCTCAATAAACAAGCTGCAGTTAGTCCAAAATGCAGCCGCTAGAGTTCTTACTAGATCAAGAAAATATGATCATATAACACCGATTTTATCATCACTACATTGGTTACCTATAAAGTTCCGTATTAATTATAAGGTATTGCTACTGACTTATAAAGCCCTTAATGGTTTTGCTCCAGTCTATTTAACGGACCTTCTATCGCCCTATAATCCATCGCACTCTTTAAGATCACTAAATTCGAGGCTTCTGGTCATACCTAGGATATCCAGATCCACCAAAGGAGGGAGAGCATTTTCACATTTAGCTCCAAAGCTCTGGAATATTCTTCCTGATATTGTTCGTTGCTCAGAATCGCTCTCCCAGTTTAAAACTAGACTAAAGACGCATCTCTTCAGCCAGGCATTCATATATTTTTTTTATCTTACAGTTACTGTAAATTCTGCCTCTAGTTCATAAAAGCCAGAGGAGAACTGGCCCCCGACTGAGCCTGGGTTCTCCCAAGGTTTTTTTTCTCCATTAGGTCACCTGATGGAGTTTTAGGACACCAGTAGGTCACTTGATGGAGTTTTTTGGTTCCTTGCCACTGTTGCCTTTGGCTTGCTCAGTTGGGGATATTCAAATGAATTAACCAATCATTAATACCATTGATCAGCCCTACCAAACGTGGATGTTTTTTCCACTAAGCAACAAACACTGTTATGTTATTTTGATTGATACTGTGAAGCTGCTTTGATACAATCTACAGGTCCTTCTCAAAAAATTAGCATATTGTGATAAAGTTCATTATTTTCCATAATGTAATGATAAAAATTAAACTTTCATATACTTGCACACCAACTGAAATATTTCAGGTCTTTCATTGTTTTAATACTGATGATTTTGGCATACAGCTCATGAAAACCCAAAATTCCTGTCTCAAAAAAATAGCATATCATGAAAAGGTTCTCTAAACGAGCTATTAACCTAATCATCTGAATCAACTAATTAACTCTAAACACCTGCAAAAGATTCCTGAGGCTTTTAAAACTCCCAGCCTGTTTCATTACTCAAAACCGCAATCATGGGTAAGACTGCCGACCTGACTGCTGTCCAGAAGGCCATCATTGACACCCTCAAGCAAGAGGGTAAGACACAGAAAGAAATTACTGAACATAGGCTGTTCCCAGAGTGCTGTATCAAGGCACCTTAGTGGGAAGTCTGTGGGCAGGAAAAAGTGTGGCAAAAAACGCTGCACAACGAGAAGAGGTGACCGGACCCTGAGGAAGATTGTGGAGAAGGACCGATTCCAGACCTTGGGGGACCAGCGGAAGCAGTGGACTGAGTCTGGAGTAGAAACATCCAGAGCCACCGTGCACAGGCGTGTGCAGGAAATGGGCTACAGGTGCCGCATTCCCCAGGTCAAGCCACTTTTGAACCAGAAACAGCGGCAGAAACGCCTGACCTGGGCTACAGAGAAGCAGCACTGGACTGTTGCTCAGTGGTTGCATGTCATTCGGAAATCAAGGTGCCGGAGTCTGGAGGAAGACTGGGGAGAAGGAAATGCCAAAATACCTGAAGTCCAGTGTCAAGTACCCACAGTCAGGGATGGTCTGGGGTGCCATGTCAGCTGCTGGTGTTGGTCCACTGTGTTTTATCAAGAGCAGGGTCAATGCAGCTAGCTATCAGGAGATTTTGGAGCACTTCATGCTTCCACCTGCTGAAAAGCTTTATGGAGATGAAGATTTCATTTTTCAGCACGACCTGGCACCTGCTCACAGTGCCAAAACCACTGGTAAATGGTTTACTGACCATGGTATTACTGTGCTCAATTGGCCTGCCAACTCTCCTGACCTGAACCCCATCGAGAATCTGTGGGATATTGTGAAGAGAAAGTTGAGAGACTCAAGACCCAACACTCTGGATGAGCTTAAGGCCGCTATCGAAGCATCCTGGGCCTCCATAACACCTCAGCAGTGCCACAGGCTGATTGCCTCCATGCCACGCCACATTGAAGCAGTCATTTCTGCAAAAGGATTCCCGACCAAGTATTGAGTGCATAACTGAACATAATTATTTGAAGGCTGACTTTTTTTTTGTATTAAAAACACTTATAGCATATGAAATATGCTAATTTTTTTAGATAGGAATTTTGGGTTTACATGAGCTGTATGCCAAATTCATCAGTATTAAAACAATAAAAGACCTGAAATATTGCAGTTGGTGTCAATGAATCTAAAATATATGAAAGTTTAATTTTTATCATTAAATAATGGAAAATAATGAACTTTATCACAATATGCTAATTTTTTGAGAAGGACCTGTATATTGTTAAAAGCGCTATATAAATATACTTGACTATATTAGAATTAAAAATTGTAACCAATTACAAATAAGTTACAATTACAATTTTAACAATATTTCAAGTGTAATATTTCTTTGTAAAAAGTATACATTTTATCATATGTATTTCAAAGGTAAGGATTCATTAGTTTGAATAATGAAACAAGCACTATAATAACATCTTAGATAATTCAATATACCTACTTTATTTTTGACAAAACATCCCATAGCTTACATCCTCATATGAGCAGAAATTGGCGAACAAAAGCTTATTTGATGTGGCAGTAGTCTTTTTTTTTTTTTTTTTTACAGTAAAAACTTTGTGAAAATAGAGCCACCAGCCCCATAGTGACATTTTTGCCAGGAGCCAGAGCGCCTGGACATCAAAGCAAATTTAAAAGTGGTAACTAATGCTAATCTTAAATTCTCTAAGATTATTATTCACGTCGGCACTAATGATGTTCGACTTTGCCAGTCAGAGATAACTAAAAGTAAAGCTGCAAGCAGCATTGAAAGGGCCCTCGCACCCGTGCCACCGCCACCCGGTGGCTTTAGGAAGACAGAGCACGGTGGGCAATGTGCATTTAAGTAGGTAAATATAGGAGGAGCAGAGCATGTTAGCGGAGTGGAGCGGGAGCGAGCGGGGAGCGCGAGCGGGCGGATCTTGGACAGAGCGCAGAGCGGCATTTTTAAAAGGACTGAGCGTCGCCCTATTTCCTGCTCCAATTTCGCTCCGCTGTCCGCTCACACCACAAGTCTGACTCCACGTCTTTTCCCCGCCTGGCTAAAGAAGCTCGCATTGTGTAAAGCATCCCAAGCGGGTCTGCGAGGGCAGAGAGGGTTTTCTCCGCAACCACCGCATGAGTCTGAAGCCTCAGATATTGTCCAAACTTGTGTTCTTGAAGGTGAACTCAAAAGAACTGTAGATAAGGAAAGCAATTCATTTTCTTTCTTTCTTTCTTTTTTTTTAAGTTTGACAACATAAGCCAATTTAAATTGTAATCCATGTGCACTGCGCAAAAGTTCAGTTATACGAATTGTGGCCTAATAGTTCATTTAGCCTACTTTTAAAACTGTGATGTAGCCTGCAGTAGGCCTATATAATATATAATTAGGCTCATTGATTCGTTTAATTTTCTAGCAATTTTTTTGTACAATTGATATAAGCCAATTTTAATCGTGCGCGCTGTGCAAAAGTTTAGTAATCAAAATGTTGGCCTAATAGTTCATTTACTTTTAAAACGTTTATGTAGACCTATTTTTTTTATATTTTTGTTTGTATAATTTCAATTTATATTATTAGGCCCATTTATTCGTTTAATTTTAGAGCAGTTTGTGTGTACAATGGATAGGCTATAAGCCAATTTGAATTTTAATCGTGCGCGTTGCGCAAAAATTCAGTTATCAAAATTCTGGCATAATAGTTAATTTACATTTAAAACTTTTTCTGTTTATATCATTTTTATTCATATTATTAGGTCAATTTATTCGTTTAATTTGACAGGAATTTTTGTATAGGCTATTTCACTTCTTAGCTACATAGGCTTGGCCTAATTTGTAATTTGAAATAAAACATTTCTATTTGGAAAATGTTGTTGTTGCTCTTTAGTTCTTTGGGAGGTAAGCCTGTGGTCTAAGCTAAAAGTGAAGTAGGCTACATGCAGATTTTTTATTTTTTGGAGCGAGCGGGGGGCGATTTGAGTGGAGCGCGAAGCAAACTGCGTTGAGCGCTGAGCGATAATGAGCGGAGCAGCCTGATCTGGCTTTGAGCGGCGGAGCGGAGGGGTGAACACTTCCATGAGTGAGGAGCTGAGATTCTCAACGCTCCACTCCGCTCATATGCTCTGAGGAGGAGTATGTCAAAGTCAGTTACAAAAATGTCCTTTATTATGGGGATAATAGCATGCATTATCACTCAAATAAGTGTTGCTAGCATGTTTTATCATGTTTCTAGCATGTTTAGAACTCAATGGCATATTTACTATGTTGCTAGTAGGCCTACTGCATCACAGTGTAAAACATGTCACTTCCTGTCGACAGTAGATGGCGCTATTACTTTAACTTAAAATTGTCATGTAGATGTGTTCAGGGCAGGACTCTTATCAAACGTGTGAAGTTTGGGGTAGATTGGACATTGCCTTCAGTAACAACAACTTCTATTTCATTGCATTAGCATGCTTTAGCACTTAGCTAAGAATTGCTTGCACGTTTTAACATGTTTATAACATGTTTATAACTCAATGGCATATTTAATATGTTGCTAGTATTGCATCACACTGTTAAAAATGTCACTTCCTGTTGCCAGTAGGTGGCACTATTACTATAACTGAATATTCTCATGTATATGTGTTCAGGCCATGACTCTTAGCAAACGTGTGAAGTTTGGGTCAGATTGGACATTGCCTTCTTAAGTAACAACAACTTCCTGTTTCATTGCATTAGCATGCTTTAGCACTTAGCATGCTTTAGCTTTTAGCTATGAATTGCTAGCATGTTTTAACATGTTTAT
Source organism: Meda fulgida (assembly GCA_030578275.1). Classification (NCBI taxonomy): domain Eukaryota; kingdom Metazoa; phylum Chordata; class Actinopteri; order Cypriniformes; family Leuciscidae; genus Meda; species Meda fulgida. The sequence goes on from CM060639.1 coordinate 18,459,906, forward strand.
AATTCAATGGCATAATATGTTGCTAGTACTGCATCACAGTGTTAAATATGTCACTTCCTGTTGCCAGTAGGTGGCGCTATTACTATAACTGAATATTCTCATGTAGATGTGTTCAGGCTATGACGTGTGAAGTTTGGGGAATATTTGATATTCCATGCCTGAGTTACAGCAAATTCCTATTTAATTGCAGTAATAGCATGCTTTAGCACTTTGTGTTTGCTAGTATGTTTTAGCATGTTTCTAGTATGTTGCTAGCATGTTTAGCACTTGCTGGCACTTTTTTACATGTTATTAGGAGTCCACAACAGTGTCAAACATGTCACTTCCTGTTGCCAGTAGGTGGCCCTATGACTGTAACTGAATATGAGCATGGATATGTGTTCAGGACCAAACTCTTATCAAACGTGTGAAGTTTGGGGCAAATTGGACATTGTTTGCCTGAGTTACAGCAACTTCCTGTTTCATGGTGAAACATCGAAATTTGTCAGGCCGCCGAGGACACGCCCTTTGACGAAACCTCAAGATCTTTGCAATTTAACGTCACAAAGGCCTTAGGATTACACTCACCAAATTTGAAGATGATCAGATTAAAACTGTAGAAGTTCGTTAAAGTACGAGGCCTGAAAATGACAAAAACTGCACAAAAATCTGAGAGGAAGTTCAAAATGGCTGACTTCCTGTTGTGTTTACAGCTATGCTCAAAGAGACTTTTTTGTAGGTATTGGGCCATTACATGTATGTACCGAATTTCATACACGTACGTGAAATGTAGCGGGAGGCGCACTCCGTTAAACTTTTATAGGTGGCGCTATCGAGCCATTTTGCCTCGCCCAATTCTGAAACGCATATCAGATGTAAATTTTCGGCAGTTCTGACGCGTGTGCACATTTTCGTGAGTTTTCGTGCATGTTTTGGCCCTCAAAAATGCAATTCATTGTGGAGAATAATAATAATATAGCTGCGAGCAGCGATTGCGGGCCCAAGCCGGTGGCACCACCACTCCGGGACTTTACCTAAAGGCACTGGGGTGGTTGTGCCGCTAGCTTTGGCCCTTCATCGCTATGAGGTGTGCCAATTGGCACAGGGCCTATGATCGTGAACCACAATAGCCACATATATGAGATAATTTAAATTTAGAATAATTTTTAGGTCAATATGTTTTGCAGCACTTAAATGTGTAAATCCAAAAGCCCAGTATTTATCTGGAGGTCTTTGTCCTTTGCATGTCAACCTGGTTTGTCTCTGCCTTTTCTGTTCTGCCCTGTTTGCCATTGTTCACCCTGCCTGTCTTGACCATTCTTAATAAAAAGCTGCAAATGGATTCCCCTGGCCTTACCCTGCCTCGATACAACACATATGCTGCATCTGCTCGCTATCTGCCGAACGGCTCTGGTAGTTCCGCTTCAGCACTGATGATGTTGTAGGTATAGTGCGCTCTGGTTGGTCTGGATTATTCGGGAATTTTTATTTTATACAGAAATAAGTTATTTATAATTCAGATGATATATATATATATATATATATATATATATAGAGAGAGAGAGAGAGAGAGAGAGAGAGAGAGAGAGAGAGAGACAGAGAATATTACTTGCCTTACCTGATTAGAACAATGAAAAAAAAAATTACTCGGGAATCACTAAACCGAGATAATTATTCTGATTTGATGATACACTCAAAATATTACACAAGCAATTCTTTAAATTTAATGATATTCAGAACAGAAGAAGAATAAAAAAAAACTATAAACAAGAAGTAACCGAAATAATGTAAAGCGAAAGTGAAAGTAAGTGGTGTTGGGCTCACGTAACTCTCTCATTAGAATCAAACTGTTTCAACACCTGCGATGTATTTGGATGCCAAACTATGATTTATTAGGCTTTGTACTTCACTCACGTTCCAATATGTGTGTGTGTGTGTGTGTGTGTGTGTGTGTGTGTGTGTGTGTGTGTGTGTGTGTGTGTGCGCGTGTGTGTGGGAGAGAGAGAGGCACAGGCACGATCGAACTGTGTGTGTGTGTGTGTGTGTGTGTGTGTGTGTGTGTGTGTGTGTGTGTGTGTGTGTGTGTGTGTGTGTGTGTGTGTGTGTGTGTGTGTGTGTGTGTGCGTGTGAGAGAGAGGTGCGGGCGCGATCGAACTGTGTGTGTGCGTGTGTGAAAGAGAGAGGCGCGGGCGCGATCGAACTGTGTATGTGTGTGTGTGTGAGGGTGAGAGATACGGGCGCGATCGAACTGTGTGTGTGTGTGTGTGTGTGAGAGAGAGAGAGAGAGAGAGAGAGAGAGAGAGAGAGAGAGAGGGAGAGGCGCGGGCGCGATCGAACTGTGTGTGTGTGTGAGAGAGAGAGAGAGAGAGAGAGAGAGAGACGCGGGCGCGATGGAACTGTGTGTGTGTGCGTAATACATGTAATAAATAAAGAAAACTGCGTATAAATACAATTTTGGACACATGAGGGCAGTATGGCCCTATGAATGACTTTGTGTTTAAACTATCACCCGAAGATACCCCCTCCCCTCCCCCTCCTCACACAGACACACACACACACACATACAGAATGGCAGGGTGCATTCTCTCTGTCAGAGAGGGAGAGAAAATTCTCAGAATCCACATTCAAATTACAATATCTGACTTTCTGTGGGTCTGAGCTAATGACAATAAATTAGAAAGTTGTTCGGCTTGACGAGAACAATATACACGCAGAGTTTTGTAACTGTAGGTAAAATTAACTAAGTTATAACACACTTTATGTGTCCTTTTTTAGTCATAAATTCATTTCCTCGCCACGGCCAAACCGTTCGAGATATCAAAAATCCGTTCGCAATTTAGCATCCTCAATGTCTTGACTTCACGCTGACCGAGTTTCGTGGTGTTTGGATTAATTCTCTAGGAGAAGTATATCAAAAATAAAAGCATGCATTTTCCAAACAACCCATAATAGCTGACTTCCTGTTGAGCTGTCGTAAAACTTAGAGCACGAAAGTTGTTCGGCCCGATGAGATCTATAAGTGTACCGAGTTTCATATTATTACATGTAAGCATGTTTGATATATGGACAAGTGTTCGAATCCCGTTCCAGGGGGCGCTGTCGAGCCCCCCTGCCACGCCCGGGTACCATCTTCGGCCCGGCCCTGATGGCCGCGGGTTCTGACCTGTGTGCAAAGTTTCATGAGTTTTCGAGCACGTTAAGGGCCCCAAAACCTTGAAAAACTAAAATAAAAGCATTCTCACTCAGCAGACAAACCCCCCTCCCCTCAAACACACGGAGAGACGTAGGGTCAGAGAGAGAGGAAGAGAAAATTCTCCAAAACATCCACATTCAAACCAAAATATCTGACACCCTGTTGGTCTGAGCTAATAAGTGTAAATTAGAAAGTTGTCCAGCTCGATATGAACATTATACATACTGAGTTTTAAGATTGTAGATAAAAGTATAGACCTAAATCCTCCTCTTTTGTCAAAAGGTGGCGCTACTGAGCCCCGGCACCACGCCCGTTTCTGAAACTTTGCACATGTCTACTTGCTAATAAATGTGATGTGTCTGTCGAGTTTCATGCAATTTCAAGTATGCTAAGGGTCTCAAAAGCATAAAAAAGAATCTTAAAGTTTGATGCGTTACCACGGCAACAGTATCTAAGATATCAATAATCCTTTCACAGGTCTAAATCTGCCGTGTGTTTACATTATACACGTAAAGTTTGAAGCAAATCGGGTAAAAATAAGAGGGTGATTTCAAAGCATTTTGAAAGTGACACACTTCCTGCTGCCAGTTGGTGGCGCTATAACTTTGACTCACAATAGTCACATCCATGTGATCGGCCTCTTACAGCGAACACACTGCTGAAGTTTCATCAAGATCAGTCAATGTATGCAGAAGTTATAACACACTTCCTGTTTCCATTATTCGCCATAAATTTGTTTCCTCGCCACGGCCAAACCGTTCGAGATATCAAAAATCCCCTGGCAATTTTTCATCCTCAATGTCTTGACTTCATGCACACTAGTTTGGTGACGATCGGGTGAATTCCCTAGGAGAAGTGTTTCAAATTCCTGAGCACGAGTTTCAAAACAACCCACAATAGCCGACTTCCTGTTGGGCTGGCGTAAAAAGTAAGAGTGCGAAGAATATATGAAACGATGAGATCTATATGTGTACCGATTTTCAGAGTAATTCATGCAAGCGTGTTTGATATATGGACATGTGTTCAAATCCCGTTCCAGGGGGCGCTGTCGAGCCCCCCTGCCACGTCCGGGTACCATCTTCAGCCCGGTCCTGATGGCCGCGAGTTCTGACCCGTGTGCAAAGTTTCAAGAGTTTTTGAGCACGTTAAGGCCCCCAAAAGTGCCCAAAAGGTAGTAAAATAATAATAATAATAAAGAATAATCCTAACGAAAACAATAGGGCCTTCGCCTTTTCAAGGCTTGGGCCCTAATAAAGAAGAAGAATAATAAACAATCCTAAGGAAAACAATAGGGCCTTCGCCTTTTCAAGGCTTGGGCCCTAATAATCCTAAGGAAAACAATAGGGCCTTCGCCTTTTCAAGGCTTGGGCCCTAATAATAAAGAATAATCCTAACGAAAACAATAGGGCCTTCGCCTTTTCAAGGCTTGGGCCCTAATAATAATAAAGAATAATTCTTAGGAAAACAATAGGGCCTTCGCCTTTTCAAGGCTTGGGCCCTAATAAATATAGCTGCGAGCAGCGATTGCGGGCCCAAGCCGGTGGCACCACAACCCCGGTGCCTTTAGGGTTATTTTGCACGACATGCAAAAACGTAACCCCGCTTTGACTGTTGAAAAGAAGTGTGCTGTAGAGCTTGCATCAGTGTGGGCTCTGCAAAAGTGCGCATCCAGGGCACATATCAACCATAAAGTATGCGTGAGCAACCTTCTGAAACCTAAAATGAAAAATGAGACAGCCTACGGTCTCATGGATTTAACAGACACATAAAATAAGTACACAAGACCGAAAATTCGTATGAAGTGTGCCATTTGGGGATATGATCGTGAACCACATTAGCCACATATATGAGATCATTTAAATTTAGAATAATTTTTAGGTCAATATATTTTGCAGCACTTAAATGTGTAAATCCAAAAGCCCAGTATTTATCTGGAGGTCTTTGTCCTTTGCATGTCAACCTGGTTTGTCTCTGCCTTTTCTGTTCTGCCCTGTTTGCCATTGTTCACCCTGCCTGTCTTGACCATTCTTAATAAAAAGCTGCAAATGGATTCCCCTGGCCTGACCCTGCCTCGATACAACACATATGCTGCATCTGCTCGCTATCTGCCGAACGGATCTGGTAGTTCCACTTCAGCACTGATGATGTTGTAGGAATAGTGCGCTCTGGTTGGTCTGGATTATTCGGGAATTTTTATCTTATACAGAAATAAGTTATTTATAATTCAGATGATATATATATATATATATATATATATATATATATATATATATATATATATATATATATAAAGACACAGAGAATATTACTTGCCTTACCTGATTAGAACAATGAAAAAATAAAAATAAAAATAAATAGGGAATCACTACACCAAGAGAATTATTCTGATTTGATGATACACTCAAAATATTACACAAGCAATCCTTTAAATTTAATGATATTCAGAACAGAACAAGAATTTTAAAAAACTATAAACAAGAAGTAACCGAAATAATGTAAAGCGAAAGTGAAAGTGGTGTTGGGCTCCCGTAACTCTCTCATTAGAATCAAACTGTTTCAACATTTGCGATGTATTTGGATGCTAAACTATTCTTTATTATAGGCTTTGTACTTCACTCACATTCCAATATGTGTGTGTGTGTGTCTGGTGTGTGTGTGTGGGTGAGGTGCGGGTGCGATTGAACTGTTACACATAAAAACATACTCCGTCATTTTGTTCATAGAGGACATAAATTCAAACTGCAAAGTGTTTACTTATATTTATGTACACTCACAATAAAACACAACAAAGTGCTTTTGTCAAACTGTAACCTACAACTGTCCCCCAACCAAAATCTCACCCAGTATGGAAGTAAAATAATGGCAAATGTTTTTGAAACAAAAAGCCTGTTGAATTGTACTACTTGGAAAAAATATGCACTGCATTAACCCTGCTTGTATTTTAATGCATTGTATTTTTAGAGTTTGCATTTTTATGGGCTGAAATTTAGCATGGTTGAATATTTAAGCTGTGAATATTTAGATTCAAAACATTCCAAACACATTTTCATTAGTCAAATTTCAATAATCCATATTCACCTTTCACATTTTACTTCCAAAATATTCAAACTGATTAAAAATACAACCTAAAATATTCAACAGGCAGTTTTCGGTGCATTTTATTTCGCTTTGCAAATTCGCTTCCACAAATTCAGTGGTTCAAATTCGACAGTAAATTCAACGTTGACGTCCAGGAACTGCAGGAAAAGCAGTAGATTACCGAGCATAATCTCCATCTGCTCCAAGCGCGTGTTGTTGACGAAGACCAGAGCAACAGTTAGAGCAAGCCATTCATTCATAAAAACTCATTTACAACAAATGAGCAAATTTTGTATGTCTCCTTATGTAACACCTGATTCAGATCATCAGCTCGTTAGGAGAGACTCCATGATCTGAACTGAGTGTGTCAGATAAGAGAGACATACAAAATGTGCAGAGCAGTGGGTCCCGAGGACTGGAGTTGAGAACCACTGGTCTAAAGCATTCATGAATTGCAATAATTTAAGGTTAAAGGGATAGTTCACTTTGAAATAAATTTTTGGTATGTTTTAGCTTACCTCAAGGGCATCCAAGATGTTGGCGTCTTTGTTTCCGCAGTAGTTTCAATTTTGATATTTTTAGGTCAAACCGTTCTTGTCTCTGTCATATAATGCGGGTCTATGGTCACCACCGCAAAGAGCATGCACAGAGAAGTCCAAATTAAACATGATTTAATGACTCGTAAATGTAAGTACACATTGATGGCCTAAGACACAAAACGAGCGGTTTGTGTGAGAAAACGAACAGTATTTATATCGTTTTTACCTCTTGTAACCACAGCCACGCCCAAGTGATCTGAGGGCACGGGTGCTGATCTGTGTATTCTGGTTCAAATAAATATGGTTGTGAAAAAAATTCAACATTGTCTGTTGATATATCGAAATCGTCTTCCATTGCGATTTCCTGTATATCTAAATATGTTTAGATCTTCATAGTGAAAGGTAACACTAACAAAATCTCTGTGTAAACAATGAGTGACGTACACGCGCAAGAGATCACTTCCGGCGCTTGCACAGACCGAAGGGCCCAGTTTATGGGAACAACAAGATTGGTTAAAACAAACTTTATAGAAACAATCAAATCCATGGCAGGTGAAATTGGTATTGTGAATTTGAATGTATGTCCACCAGTTTGTCAGTCAGAAGTACCTTTGTGGTTGATTCCAGATCCCAATGTGGATTTATATTTTTTTGAAAACAAGCAAAAGAAAGATGTCAGAGGTTGTAGTGGAGGAGATAAAATCCCGGCAATGTCAAATATGGGGAGGCCACCTACAAATTTATACTGATGGGTCAAAGGATCCTGAGAGTGGGGAAAGTGGCCTTTGGTATAAATATACCCGAATTAGGTTATAAAAAAGGATGTAGGATCCCAGATCATTTGTCAGTATTTACTGCAGAGTTGATGGCAGTTTTATGGGCAGTAAGGTGGGTGGAAGATAACAAAAGGGAGTATTCTGTCATATGTAGTGATTCAGCTGCAACCCTAAATACAATTAAAAATATTAAAACTAAGTCTAGACCTGACTTACTTGTGGAAATTTTGCAGGTGTTGTATAGAATTCATAAAGCAGGGAATGAGGTGGGGTTTTTGTGGGTGCCGGAGGGTAATGGAGGCAGATGAGGTGGCAAAGAAAGCAGTGCAGGAGGAAAGAGTTCAACTTGATTTGCAGTATGGGTTACCAGATTACACAGAAATAATAAATAGGTCAGTAAAAGAAATGTGGCAAAGGTCATGGGATTGTTGTGAAAGGAATGGGAGAGCGTATTACTCAGTACAAAAAATGGTAGAGAAAGACAGATGTAATTATAGATATCAGAGAAGAGATGCAGTAGTGTTATCTAGATTGAGGTTTGGGCATTGTGGGCTGAGGGGTGGGCTGGCTCTGATTGGTAAACATCCTGATGGACAGTATGAATGTGGAGAAAAGGAAACTGGTGCATATATTAATGCAGTGCAGGAGGTACTCTCAGCAAAGGAAGAAATTGTTCAGGGAATTGGGAGCAACAGGAGAAACTGTTTTTAATTTATGCTCTTTATTGAATTTGGACAGTTGGGAAAAATTAAAAAAATTGATGGAGTATTTGCGAAATATTGGAGTATATAAAAAGATATAGATAAGCAGTATTAAAGTTGTAAATAGCTATTAGAGAACAGAGGAGGGCAGCAATACGCCATAGCTGCGTCCAGTCTGCCGGAAATACAAGAAGAAGAAGAAGAAGACCGAAGCGCCCGCGCCCTCAGATCACTTGGACGTGGCTGTGGTTACAAGAGGTAAAAAACGATTTAAGTATTGTTCGTTTTCTCACACAAACCGCTCGTTTCGTGTCTTACATTTACGAGTCATTAAACCTTGTTTAATTTGGACTTCTCGGTGCATGCTCTTTGAGGTGGTGACCATAGACCTGCATTATATGACTGACAGACAAGAACGGTTTGACCTAAAAATATCAAAATTTAAACTACTGCGGAAACAAAGAAACCTACATCTTGGATGCCCTTGAGGTAAGCTAAAACATACCAAAAATTAATTTCAAAGTGAACTATCCCTTTAGGTATGTAATTTCCCTAGTGTATGCTCCACAATGGGGATGATAGATGAGAGCTTTTACACTTTTTTGCCGATTTGGAGTTTGTTAAATTCTTGTCATCCGTTTTTTTTTTTTCACCTCTGTTAGTTGTTTCTTATTATCACCGTTTATTTACTTCACATTTATGTTAACATTTATCACTCCTAATGTTATATTATAGTACATTGCAGTTTATATGAGAGAGAAGCATTTGCAAAAAATTTCTCTTTCTTTTAGATTGGGGGGGGGGGGGGGGGGTGTCTAACCTAGGAGCTAACCTAGCCAACAGAGCCTGGGTTGGCCCTGCTCACTGTAATACTTTTTGTGATCTCTGGAGGCTCCGCTGTCCAACCATAAATATTCCACAGGTCTAAGCTGGAATGCCATACTAAGCAAGATTCTGAGGGAACGCTGTTCATCGCCACCTTAAATAACAGCCCAGCAAACACATTTACGTTGTAGCAACATCTGTGGCACGTTGCATTTCTGCTATGGCAACGTCGCTGTCCACATGCTTGCAACATTGTAACGTAGAATTGTAAGATGCAACAGCGCTGTAGCAACGTTTTTGTGCAACATTCAGCAACTGAGGGACGGCATTCTTGCAATTTTTTGTTTATGCTAGATAGTCCTATAGATATCCCCTGCGGTGCGGTTCGTGTGAATGTGCAAGCAACACGGACTCGGGTGCGCACTTGTTCAGGAAGTAACCTGCGCATGCATTTTAGCTGATTATTATGTATTAAGTTCAATAAAACACAGGTAAGGGATGATAGTGTTGATGATTTACCTTGGATATGAGTGAGCCTCCAGTGCATATCGCGTGGAATCAGGGCAACAAATTTGGAAATCCACTATTCTCTTCAAAAGAGTCCGTTTGCAAGTAGCAGAAAGCCACCTTATGCGACACACTCACAGTAAACCTGTGCTGTTCACTCAGCTGAGCATAATAGCTGTACGAATTAGCTCTATGAAATATTAATAACCAATCATAACTTGTTATAATTGATAATGAATATTTGGATCAGTTAATCAGATTAACTTGAGGGAGCTACATTAACATTACAACCAATTACTCAGTTCATCTTGTGAACCCTCAATATTGGTTATTAATTGATTAAAAGAAATGTACATTTCCGTGGCATGGGAAATGTCTTTCCTACTCAGTACTACTAAGAGCAAGTAGTCAAAATCGGTATGATTAGTGACTCCGGATATGAGCTTGAGATACAGACAACTTTACGTGTGATATGAACAAGACTTTCTTAACTAGACTAAACATTTAAACAACTTTAACATACACATACAGACATGCATACAGTTTACCAAGGGAAAGAGAGCAGAAGCAGGAATATTGGAAACCACGAAGTTATAGCATTGTTAAATTCAGCAGATCATCAGCCTTGAGCAAACCATAAGTTTAGTTCTAACAAGCCCATTTGCAAGTTTGATACTTGCATGTCTCACCCATTTGAATTAAACTGTCCTGATGCAATTTGTTGAAGCTCCAGTTGATCTTTGCTGATGTTTTCTTGATGAGAGAGAACCAGTGTGAGTCAGAGGATTTTTGGTGAATGAAAAGACAAGGCCAAAGCCTGGCACAAGCTTGGGGGTCCTTGGAGGACTTCTAGTTCAGCATCATCTTCACATCAGGATTTCTTTTAGGGACTAAGGGAGGTGATCTTGTGATCAGTGATTTTTAAAGCGTGAAGATGTTACACCCTCTGGAGGTGTTTGAGCCAATAAGATGAGTTCCCTTTGGAGGGAAACTTTTACGACCCTTTGTTTTCTAACAGGGCATTTGAATCGGTAAATTCATTGGGCGTTTAAGAGAAAGAACCTTCAAGATTCTTATAATACCCATGCGTCACAAAGTTAGCAAAATGTAATGTAAATTAACAAATGGTGAATGAAGATTGGAGTTCATAGAAACTAAACATGCTACACATATGATTTTGGTTACCATAGTCATGGGTCAAGTCATGTTTCAGACCAAAATAGTTTAGAAGAGAGAATGAAGACATAGGCCAAACCACATAAAAGGAAAATCATGAGATGGAAAATTAGATACATGTTAATACATTTATCACATGGTTATATATATGGAATATAGAGGATTAACAAGTTTCATCTCTCCTCTTCAGTTAGACTTAAGAGAGAGTCGGCACTCTCTGAACATCCCTTTGTGAGGTCGTAAACCTTTATCAGTTTAAGGTGTCCTGTAACAGGACACTGGGTTCTGCCAATGTTGGCTCCTTTGTAATGTTAGTTTTGGGGGAGTTTCATAGGCCTTTTTTGGGACAGTTAATTTTCTGGATTATTCATTAAATTTAATGAATAGTTAGTACGTGTCTGATTGGTCCAGACGCTACATAGCACAAAATTAATAAAAAACACAATATATTGACCCGTGTTCTGTTTCCATCATGCGCCGTGCACGTTTGCGATGACGTAACATGCACCCAAATGCACCAGGTTTCGATAGAATCAACTTGAGTGTGAAACCAGATCAACGCTGCGTGGGGCGCCGGGAACAATCGCGCTCGGGCTCGGACCGCAGCAAACGAGCTCAGTGTAAAAGCCCCCTGAGACAACACAATGAACCCAAAGGAGCCTTTAAAATTTGAAATGTAAAAGGCTGATTTTCGTGCTTCAGGGCAGTGATGAGTACATATGTAGTCAAGTGGTTGTAATGTCAACATTGTGACAACCCAGTAACAACCTTCACCACACAATGTAGTTACAGCAACCTTTTGGCCATGTTGTTAAAACTTTGTTAGAAGGTTGGGTACGTTGTGCCAACGTTCTGTGTTTGCTGGGAGGCAGGCCTATCCCTATTTTGAGCGCTTGAATGCCATTGGCCATTGCTCTGCAACGGCGTTATTCAATCAGGCTTCAGTATTCTCGGAGAAAGGAGATTCCCCATAGCGTCAGCTACTGACGTAATGTTGAGTGGACCAAACTCAAAAGGGAACACTCAGTTCAGATGCAAATTTACACAGAATGTTCTACATAGGGCATAGCAGAAAGCCAACAGCACTCAAAAAGACTCTCTTGTAATGTTTTTGCAGACATAATTGTTTATATGACTGTTTTAAATAGTGTAACTGCCACACATACAACATTACTACCATACTGACAACACTGCCATTTAAAAAGTACAGTGGCATTGGCAGTATTTTGAAGCTTCTATTTCAGATATCCTATTCTACCCAGATATCCTACCTCTCCTGGAAGTTCCTGGAGTCTCCCGTATATTGATAGCGTCTCCCTGACGCCTGCAAATTATATACAATATTCCTGAAATCGAGTGACTGAGAGAGAGGCCCTGTTTCCACCTGGTATTAAGATGCATTTTTGAAAATCCAATCACAAGTGGTCAGCCAAGGCACAAACATTGGCGCACAAATAAAAACCCGATTTACATGGCTTATGCAAAATTAATATGATCTAATTATATTATTGTACTTTAAAATTATGCCAAACAATACTTAAATGTGCTGTACACAAGCACTGTGATGTGCCATGTTTTTTTTTCTTCTAGGCGTGTTACATAATACACAACAATGTAAACAAACCTATTTTGGCATTGTTCATTGGAAATACAAGGCTGGTGCCCTGAAAATCTGGCCTACCTCACAAATTTGCATTGTTTTAGGATTAGGAGTAGGGTTGTGGCTGTGTCCTGCCTCACAAAATGGTGGCAGTAAATCCTGATGGTATTTCCTAACCATATGTGCTACTTTCAGTATGGGCCTGGGTATATGGAACTTAACTCTGCATTCTCATTTACTGCATGAAACGTATACATGATGTTAATGGTAATGCAATTATATACAATTAACAATAGCTAATATTAACTTTTTTTCCTTGTATCTTTTCTAAACAGGACACTGACAATTCTGCAGTGTATGAAGAATCCCAGATGGGCAACCAGTCAAAGATGTTTCAAAAACCTCTTCTAATGTATACTCATGCACTTGAAAAAATATCAGCATGTATTACAGCAGATAGAATTTTGGGGGAAATGTATATCATCATTCATCAATTAGATTATATATATTTCTGTTCCTGGATATCGATTGGCCAAAACTGTGTAGTAAATTTAAGTGCTATGATGCTAAATAAAATGTAATAAAATTAAGTGCTATTAGTCTCAAGATGGCAGAATGTAGCCAGGCAGGTGCTCCCTTGCTGCCACTCCCTTGCTCCCATCGAAATTTCAACTTAATAATAATGATAATAATAATAATCAGTTTAAATTGAACAGCATTGAACAGCACAAGGCTTAAAAACAAGATATGATAAAGTTTAAATGGTTGGTCATAGTAACCTACGTCGCTGTGTCAAGTCAAGTCATCTTCATTTATATAGCGTTTTTTAACTATGTAGATTGTTCCAAAGCGGCTTTACAGTGATAATAGGAAATTAAAGTAACAGAGATTGTTTTAGCTTCATGGCAGCTCTAGAATAAAGTTATTTTCCAGCTAAAGTTAGTTTTAATTGATTCACTTCCGTCGCAACGATCATTAGTTATTAACTTAGGGGCCGCTAACACGACACCATTTTAACAGAAAACTCTTAAGTTCTCTCTACGCAAACTTTAAAATCGCGAACCTGTGAGAACGCTGATGGAGTTCATTCTATAGGTATGCGCGTTTGAATATATGTGCGCAGGCATGTAGTCCTTCCCTAAAAAAACAACCCTCAACAAACTACTTGCCTGGCCTTAAAATCTATAATACAGAATTTTATCGCTTCGGCGTAGCCACATGAACTGGAATTATCCCGACAATGATTATCTGTACAGAGGTAAAGGGAAGAAGGACTTCACAGGGGAGGGATAAGTTGATACTTCAGGACTGCATTGTCGTCGCGACCAGGCGCAGGTCCTTCATCAGATCTGGATACGGCCTGGATCCGGCGGACTGCGGTAAACCTCGGGATAAATAGGGAGACTAATATTAACATAGATGCCATTCTTCTTATGATGTAACGAGTACATCAGGATTGATGGGAAGTGTTCCTGGTTCGGGCTGACCTAATCTATGCAGCCTAACATTGAATTATAGAAGTCTATAGTGTGTTATGTGTATGCTAGGTCAAAGAGATGTGTTTTTAGTCTAGCTTTGAACTGACAGAGTGAGTCTGCTTCCCGGACAATGTTAGGAAGACTGTTCCAAAGTTTTGGTGCTAAATAGGAAAACCACCTGCAGTCGATTTTGATATTCTAGGTATTATCAACTGGCCGGAATTTTGAGATCGCAATAGACGTGAAAGACTATAATGCGTTAAGAGCTCGCTCAAGTACTGACTTTCACGTGACTTTCAAATTAAATATTCAGTCGCTCCAGAAAAACGCGATTATGCGATCGCTGAATTCAATGCATAATCAGCCAAAGTGCGCATATTTATGCGGGGATTGCATTTTTTCAAATACTCCGCAATCTCGCAGCATAAATTGCTAATTTTCGCGCAAAATATGCGGGGCTTGCATGATTTCATAATCCCCGCATTTTCGTTGCAAAAAAAGTCACATATATGTTGGAAAATGTTGCGTTTACTTCACACAAGAGCAGCCCTTCCCCCGGTTGCCATGGGAACGTTATGAAGTGACGTTACGCGACGTGAACATCATCGAAAAGCTGCAAACCCCGTGAATAAGCCATGAAATTACACTTGTAAGTATAGTAGAATGTAAATTTTTTACCGTAAGAGATTGCACTTTGTGCATTGGAAGCACTTATTTTAACAAAAGATGTCTGTTTTGTATAGCTACCTCTGTAAAACAGGAAGCGCACATTTCATTTTTTTATATTTTATTTATTCATTTTTGCAGAAGTTGTAGCAATATTCCTTTTGTAAAGCTACGGAACTTATTTGACTCATCAATGTTTTGTAAGTTTGAGCCATGTGTTTATTAAGGTCTGAAATAAAACAAGATGAGAACTTAAATATTCCCAGCACTTTCTGTAATGTAGTATGCTTGCTTATCATAGGAAGTACAATAAGGAATTACTCTCTACATTAAGGCAGTAGCCTAGTGAGAACAGGGTGTTGGGGAATCACTTTTTTCTCTTTTTCATCAAACCGCAGTTTTTGCAAGTTCCCGCAATTTCTGCAATTTCCCGCAATTTCATCGCATAAAATTGCATAAATATCCCGAATATTCTATCGCATTTTTTAAGAAAACGTGCCGCATAGTCAAGGATTTTTGCCTGCAACAATCACAAAAAAGCTCCGCGTTTTTCTGGAAGGACTGAATATTGCTATCAAAGAGCACACCCAGGTTCCTAACCGACGACGAAGACTTGACAGAGCAGCCATCAAGTGTTACGGCCGTTTCACACCGCAAGCGTCAGCGGCGCGTGAGCAGCGCCTATTTTTTTCGGCGTGCATGTTAATCAATGAGTGCATTCATACCGCGAGCAGGAGCAGCGCGTGAGCGTCAAGCAGGAGCGTCGTGTGAGCAGCAGTGAAGCGGGGGTTTCGGCTTCGAGTCTATTTTTGCTGCGCTGCTAACGCTCAATTAAAGTGAAAGCACACTTTTGATGGACAAAATTAATATGATTTCACACAAAAAGTGCCCAAAACGAATAGAATTTGCATGTCTAGTGTGTTTTAACAAGAATTGCAGTATGTCAGAAAAGGAAATGAAGACTAACATAAAGAAAATAAAATTTTATAGAAAATGTACCCATTAAACTTGTTTTTAATTATTCAGTTTGGGCTTTGAACAAACTTCAAATGTGTTTATGATCAACTTCTAAAAACAAATTTTACAAAAGTCTTTGTAAAGAAATGCTTGCTTATATGTAGCCTGGGAGCCAATGTTGTGACGCTGTACAAACGCTTCCAGTGTGAATAGTCGCGCGCGTCTGCAGCTGCAGTGACGATGTAGTTGCGCTGACGTACTGCTCACGCGCCGCTCATGCTTGCGGTGTGAAACGGCCGTTAGACAGTATCAATCGCCTGGAGATGATGGCCGTGTTTCTTGCTCTCAAGAACTTCCTCCCAGACCTCAGGGGCCACCATGTGTTAGTCCACACAGACAATCCGTCGGTGGTTGCCTATATAAATCATCAAGGGGGTTTGCGTTCATGCCCACTATGCAAACTAGCGCACCAGATCCTCTTGTGGTCCCAGGGCAAGTTGCTATCCCTCAGAGCAGCTTACATCCCGGGGGCCCAGAACATAGGAGCAGACATCCTGTCGAGACAGGGGCCGAGGCCCGGGGAATGGAGGCTCCACCCCGAGGTGATGGAGTTGATATGGAGGGAGTTCGGCCAAGCACAAGTGGATTTGTTTGCGTCTCGAGAGACGTCTCACTGTCCACTCTGGTTCTCCCTCACGCATCCAGCTCCTCTCGGACTGGATGCGATGGTACAGACGTGGCCGAGGCTACGTCTGTATGCATTTCCCCCGATTGCTCTGCTCCCGGGAGTTCTGGAGAGAGTTCGCAGGGACCATCTGCGCCTGCTTCTTATAGCCCCGCGGTGGCCGGGCAGAGTATGGTTTGCGGATCTAGTGTCTCTTCTCAACGGGCCTCCTCTGGAGCTCCCCGTCAGAAGAGATCTACTGTCTCAAGCAGAGGGCTCGATATTTCATCCTCGTCCCGAACTGTGGAACCTGTGGGCTTGGCCTCTGAGGGGGCCCAGCTCATAGAGTCAGGTCTCTCAACCGAGGTTGTGGTGACCATTCTACAATCCAGAGCTCCCTCCACGAGGAAACTTTATGCCCTGAAGTGGAAGGTTTTCGCTTCATGGTGTAGTGACCATCAGCTAAACCCAGTTAACTGCCCGGTTGGTACAGTGCTGGAGTTTCTGCAGGAGCGGTTCACTGCAGGTCTATCCCCGTCCACGTTGAAGGTTTATGTGGCGGCCATAG
The DNA here is from genome assembly GCA_030578275.1 of Meda fulgida. NCBI lineage: Eukaryota > Metazoa > Chordata > Actinopteri > Cypriniformes > Leuciscidae > Meda > Meda fulgida. The sequence continues at coordinate 18,476,613 of CM060639.1, forward strand.
GTGCTTACCACATTCCTTTGGGTGGAATGTCTGTGGGTAAAGACCCCTTAGTATCTCGTTTCCTCCGTGGCACGTTGAGGCTGAGGCCTGCTGCACGCACGAGGGTCCCGACCTGGGACCTGGCTATCGTCCTCCAAGGTCTTTCCCAGGCTCCCTTTGAGCCCTTGGAAGAGGTTCCAGCCAGGTTTCTTACTTTAAAAACGCTGTTCCTCCTCGCTATTTCATCTTTGAAGAGAATAGGAGATCTCCAGGCTCTGTCGGTTGCACCCTCGTGCTTGGAATTTGCGCCCGGCATGGTTAAAGCATTCCTTCATCCTAGGCCGGGTTATGTTCCCAAGGTCCCCACTAATGTGGCCCGATCTATAGTGCTGCAGGCCTTCTGTCCTCCTCCCTTCCAGGATGTGGACCAGGTAAAGCACAATTTGCTGTGCCCGGTTAGGGCGTTAGATGCTTACGTCCACAGAGCTGCCCTGTGGCGTAAATCCGAACAAATCTTTGTCTGTTTTGGACCCCCTAATAAGGGGTCACCAGCATCTAAGCAAATAATGAGCAAGTGGGTGGTCGAGACTATCTCACTTGCTTATGAGTCGACCGGACTACCATCACCCATGTTGGTGCGGTCTCACTCAACTAGGAGTATGGCGGCCTCTAAGGCCTTATTGTCTGGAGTACCTCTTCAAGACGTCTGTGATGCGGCAGGCTGGTCCTCACCTCACACATTCGTCAGGTTCTATTCTCTGGACTTGGACTCTACACCAGGGTCCCGAGTGCTCTCGTCCTAGTGCTGCTCGCCTTGATTTTACACTGGACAGGCACTTCTCGCTATGGTGGCGTTGTTATACACGTTCCCTTAGCGTCAATCGACGCAACACGAGTTCCCTTGAAAGGGAACGCCTCGGTTACGACTGTAACCTCGGTTCCCTGAAGAGGGAACGAGACGTTGCGTCACCTGCCATATTTCCTACGTGCCTGTAAGCTACTTGCTCAGACCTTACGAAGCTGACGCTGCTTTGTTTTGGGCAGGTTTTATAGTTTCCTGGTTCATGACGTCACCCGCCTCTGACGTTCCGTCACACCATTGGACTGATTTTACATGTGCTTCAATACATCATAACGCAAAGCGTTCCCTTAGCGTCAATCGACGCAACGTCTCGTTCCCTCTTCAGGGAACCGAGGTTACAGTCGTAACCGAGGCGTTTTTGATGTCTGTGTGCTATAGTAATGCCATAGATGAAAGGTTTTTGTGCTCTAAATAGTTTTTAAAAAACAAGTCAATTATTTGATAAACAAACACTGCTAGATATGCTGTAGAATCAAATTACTTCTATTATGACTAAAACAAAATTAAAACCACAAGTCCCATATAATCAAAGCATTAGACACTGAATAAGATCAGGGATCCAGGCAATTTCATGATGAAATCATCGTCTTCATCATCAATAAACAGCCAACATCACCTGATCTCATGGCTTTTTTAGCTACAACAATTGTGCTTTATAAACACACAATTATAACAGCCAGATAACATGTTATATTAAAATTGTCAAGGGTCAAGAGCACAACTAAAGCAAACGCTTACCAAAATCATGGTGACTAAAATGCGAAATATGATTTCACTAAAATGGAAATTAAATTAAGTAAATCTGGTTAGTTAACTGAAGCTGGTCAGCCAGCCTTTGACCGAATGAAAATTTCTCTGGCCAAAGAGTACTTGATCTTGAACATTGGACTCATCTACTTGATCAGGATTTTTCTATACTTTCTTAATTAAATCCTACTTAAGTTTCGTCAGCCATACAGTATAGACCATATTTGACCTACTGAATAGACTTCTGGCCCAAGACTACTTGATCTTAAACTTTCTATACATATTGAGTCCTTTTGATGTTACGTCAGCCATACAGAAGTCTATATTTTATCTAATGAACATTGTTTCTGGTCAAAGAATACTTGATTTGAGCTTTCTATAGAAGTCATTACCTCCTGATGTTACATAAGCCTTTTGAACATATTTTCGCCAAAGAGTCATCAATCTTGAACTTTCTACACATAATTATTGGCTTCTTCTGATGTTTCATCAACCAGACAGTAGTCCATATTTGACCTAATGAACATAATTCTGGACAAAGAGTACTTGATCTTGATCTTTCTATACATACTCAGGGAAGGGGACACTATACTGTCAAAAAGCACCGTCCTTCGGATAAACTGAGGCCCTCTGTGGTCATAAAAATCCCAGTATGTCATTCGATAAAAGAGTAGGGGTGTAACCCCGGCATCCTGGCCAAATTTGCCCCTTGGCCTCTGTCCATCATGGCCTCCTAATCATCCCCACATACTGATTGGCTTCATTACTGTCTCCTCTCCAACAGTAAGCCGGTGTGTGGTAAGCGTACTGGCTATGGCTGCCGTCGCATCATCCAGGTGGATGATGCACATTGGTGGTGGTGGAGGAGATTCCCCCTTCCATGTAAAGCGCTTTGAGGTCCCAGAAAAAGCACTATATAAAAGTAACAAAGTTTTATTATTATTATTATTACTCATTGAGATCTTTTGATGTTACGTCAGCCATACAGAAGTCTATATTTGGCCTACTGAACAGATTTCAGGCCCAAGAGTTCTTGATCTTAAATTTGCTATTCATACTCATCGAGTCCTTTTGATGTTATGGCAGCCATACAGAAGGCTATTTTTGACCCAATGAATACATTTCTTGCTAAAGAGTACTTGACATTGAACTTTCTATAGAACTGATTGACTCCCGGGGCCAGTTGCATAAACATAGCCACATAGACTGTGACTTAAGTGCTAGTATGACCAACTAGCTAACTAGCTAACAAACTAGATCAGTCAAGTGGCAATCAGTCTTAATTTTTAGCATTAAATTAAATCAATCTCTGTTTCTATGTAACTGACTTAAAACAGTTGTGAACTTTCTTAAAGAAAAAAATGTGATGACTAACTCGTAAGACTAGACTTGGCCCCTGATGTTACATAAGCCAATCAGTAATCCATGTGTGACATTTTGAACATCCATACAGCCATCAGCCATACTGTCCATATTTGACCAACTGAACATATTTCTGGCCAAAGAGTCCTTATTTTTGAACTTTCTATAAAACTCCTTGACTCCTGATGGAAGCCAGAGGGTAATCTATATGTGACCTTTTGAACATATATCTGGTCAAACAGTCCTCGATCATGATTTATCTATACAATATCATAACTTCTTCTGATTTTACGTCAGTCCCAAACAAGTACAAAATTGACCTACTGAAAATATTTCTGTTCCAATAAGTACTTGATCTTGAACATTCTTTACATAAGTACTCCTTCTGATGTTACCTCAGCCGAATGGTAGTCCATATTTAACCTACAAACACATTTCAGGCCAAAGAGTACAATATCTTAAACATTCTCTGCATACTCATTGACTCCTTCTAATGTTACATCAGTCATAAAATAGTCCATATCTGATCTATTAAACATATTTCTGGCCAAAGGGACCTCAACATGTTCTTTACTATATAAATTCATAGACTCCTTCTGATGTCAAATCAGTTAGTCCATATTTGACCTGCTCAACATATTTCTGCCAAAGAATCCTCGATCTTGATCTTTCTATACATACTCATTGACTGCTTCTGATGATACGTCAGCCGTACAGTAGTCCGTAATTGACCTACTAAACATATCTATGGCCAAAGGGTTGTCTAATAGAACCAAATACTATATATTATCATAAACTTTTTTTGATGTGAAGTCAGTCAGACAGTAGTCCATATTTGACCTGATGAACATATATTTGGCCAAAGAGTACTTGATCTTGAATTTTCTATACAAACTCATTAACTCCTTCTGATGTTAACCAAAAGTCCGTATTTGAACTACTGTACATTCTTGAACATTCTTTACATAATGACTCCTTCTGATGCCACGTTAGCCAGAAGTCCATATTTAACCTGCTGAACATATTTTTTGGTAAAGAGTCCTCAATCTTGAACTTTGAACACACATTCTTCTGATGTTACATTAGCCGTCCAAAAGTACATATATGATCTTTTGAATTGTCCAAAGGGTCCATAAAAGATTTTTTACTATGTAAACTCATAGACTCCTTCTGATGTTAAATCAGCAAGACAGTTGTCCATATCTAGTACTTGATCTTGAACAATGACTATGTAAAAAATATTCAAGATCGAGTACTCTTTGGCCTGAAATATGTTCAGTAGGTTGAATATGATCTACTGTATGGCTGAGGTAAAATCATAAAGAGTCTATGAGTTTATCAAAAAAATCTTTAGGACCATTTAGCCAGAAATATTTTCAATAGATCAGATTTGGAATATTGTATGACTGATGTAACATCAGAAGTATTAAATGAAAGTAGAAAATTCAAGACTGAGGACTCTTTGGCCAGAAATATGTTCAGTAGTTTAAATATGGACCAGTGCATGGATGAAAATAACATCAGAAAGAATCTTTAAGTGTGTATAGAATGATCAAGATTTAGTACTCGTGCAAGTAGGTCAAATATGGACCACTGTCTGGCTGATTTAACATCAGAAAGAATATTTTTGCCAGAAAAATGGTAAAAAAATAAATAAAATAAAAAACATTTGAGGACGCTTTGAACAAAAAAATTATGTTCAACAGATTAGATATGTAGTACTGTATGGCTAGGGTAGTTATCAATTATTTGACCAATTATTTGGTCAAATATGGACTGTTGTCTGGCTGATTTAACATCATAAATAGTCTATGAGAATATATAGTGTTACATTTTAGTGACCATTGGGCCAAAAATATATTTTCAATGGGTCAAATACAAGGCTGAGAATATGCAGGAAGTTCAATATCAAGTACTCTTTGGACAGAAATATGTTCAGTAGGTCTATTAAGGACTTCTGTACGACTGAAGAAACATCATGAGTCGTATAGAATAATCAACATCCAGGACTCTTTGGCAGAAACATGTTCAGAAAGACAAATATGGACTACTTTCTGGCTGATTTAACATCATAACATCATCACGTCAGCCAGTCTTTATTTGACCCATTGAAAATGTTTCTGCCAAAAAGTTCCTCAAAGGTTAAATTACTATGTATAGTAGAATAGAAAAGTCTTTTACATCAGCCAGACAGTAGTCCATATTTGACCTATTGAACATATTTCTTGAACGAGAATCATGACATTTTCTTTACAAATTGACTCCTTCTGATGTTACATCAGATATAAAGTAGTCAATATCTGACCTTTAAAGATATTTCTGACTAAAGAATCATTGAACCCCTATGCACTCACTATACACTCTCAATGACCTCCTGATTTTACATATCATTGCAATGCAGCAGCACATAAATTAATCCCTTCGTTGCTCATATTATGTTTTCTCAAGTGTACACATTTAAATTGTATAATTCAACAGCTGATGCAATGATTATCCTTCATACACAAATTAATGTTAGTTGTAGTACGCCATGCAATGCGAAATCACATTGTCATGTGTCAAATGTTATATTTTCATTTCACAGAGTAATACGTTAAATCTGTTTGTGACGCAATACAAATACTGTTATATCTTAATGCATATGGAAATGATTTAGATTCTGTGTACATTGCAAAACAGAGTTAGTACGTTTTTGCATAGTAAAATGACAGCTAATGTGATTTTTAGTCGTCAGTAAAAAAAATGATTTAGTTGTATGCAATGCGGACAAATAAGTTGTGGGTTGTCTTTCAACAGCTAATGCAATGATGTTCCTTTATACACAAGTGAAAATGTATGTTGAAGTATGCAATGCACATATGGTATGTGTTGTCTTTTAATTGCACAGAGGAATAAGTTTGATCTTTTATGCATTGAAAATTATATATCTAAATAGATATGTCTAGCTTATATGTTGTTCTCCATGTACAATGCAGCACATATATGTTAGGTTCTTTGCAAAACGGAATAAGGACTTCTAATGCAATGCAAAATCTAATTCAATGATTTCCTTCAATACACAACTGAATAAGTTAAACTATGGAAATGCAATGCACAGCACATAAAAACAATTTATGTTTTTTTTTCATTGCACAGAGGAATAAGTTATATAAGTTATATAATAAGTTAAAATACATTTTATGCAATGCAATGAAACAACACAAATGTTATCTCTTCAATACACAACGGAATGAGTAAGTTCTTGAATGCATTGCAATGCAACAAAGTTCATATTACTTAATCTTATTCTTCAGTGCACAACACTTGCACGTGATGTTTTCTCGTCAGTACACAAATAAATAAGCAATGCGAAAACCAATATGTTGTGGGTTGTCTTCAACTGCTAATGAAAGGGTTTTCCTTCATACACATATGAAAATGTTTTTTTGAAGTATGCAATGCATTGCGAAGGCATATGTGGTGTGTTTTGACTTTTCATTGGACAGAGGAAAAAGTTTGATCGTTTATGCAAAACAATGCAACAGAAAAGAACGTCTCGGTTACGTATGTAACCCTCGTTCCCTGAGTAGGGAACGGAGACGTTACGTCGGATGGCGACGAATGGGGTTTCGCTTAGAACACCTATCGACTTCGAGTATACAAAAACGAGGCAATGGCAAAGAAATGCCATGGGTCTGCGGAATTTGCATGACGTAACTCCGCCCCACCTCGTGGGTATAAAAGGAGGACGCCGGCAACATGCAGTTATGTTTCTTCGCTGAGGAGCCAAGAATGAACTCAGGCGATCCCCGCGGTACAGCGGAAGTGGCAGGAAGACGTAACGTCTCCGTTCCCTACTCAAGGAACGAGGGTTACATACGTAACCGAGACGTTCCCTTTCGTTGTCACTCCGAGTTACGTCGGATGACGACGAATGGGGTTACCAGTCTAATCACGCCACCTTCACAGCTGTCTTCCAGTGCCCTGCGTAAATCTGAGCCCTCGAGATATTTAGGACGAAGGACTCCTATTTAGCACAGGAATACCAAGGTACACTGGGAAGTATATCCCAAGCTTTAGAGGAAATATGCAAATATCACCAACCCAGTGGGGGGGGGGGGGGGGGGGGGGCATTTGAAAAGACACATATGACCCGAAGGAAACATATGGAGAAACTCTGAGGTGTCCAGCCGCAGGTGGAATATTTCAACCTCAGGGGTGGCAAGGTGGCTTGCCAAGGGAAAGACACATGCTCAGAGAGGCTTATAGTGGAAATACACGTGTGGGGGTAGCTCAAGGGAGGGACCATGCACACGGAGGCACCTAGCCGACGCCCAGGCAATAGACACTGGCGCTAGCATCAGGGGTGCTGGAGGAACTCAGGGCTTTCGGAGAAGCTCACCTGAGCAGAATATCGCACGTATCCAGTCCGCGGAGTGGAATGGCGAGCAAGCGAAGACACCTGAGCGGGTCCGGTACTAGCTAGTTGAAGCGAGTACATGAGAGGACACTGGCTCCACTCGGAGATTATAGAATCTGGCGAATGTGTTCGGTGTCGCCCAGCCTGCAGCTCTGCAGATGTCTGCTAGCGAGGCGCCATGCGCTAGAGCCCAAGAGGATGCCACACTCCGGGTGGAGTGGCGGTCACCCAAGGGGGCACGGTCGACCTTGCTGTTGGTATGCCAAAGCAATTGTAGCAATAATCAGATGATCAGCACAATCATGTGGTTTTAATCAACTAAGTCTCCAATTAAGTAAACACTCCTGTTTCTTTCACAATCTGAAGAATGGAGATGTCATGAGACTTGTTAAGTTACTGATTCACACACAAGCAAATGGCGATGGGACTTAATTAAATGACCGATGCCAGAAGTGCCCCCGCTGCGTTTTCGCTGACAAGTAATCACAGGGTCCTCTGTCTTACCACATCTGACCCAACAGGAGCGCCTCTCTGGCCGGAGATCCCGTGGTGTCCCCTCTTCAGGACACCTCACAAACACAGACAACCTTGTGTGATGAACCACACTGGTCATTGTAACCAGACTTAAAACTCATCAATTCAAAGAATACGCACACACATATCATTGCCCGGGAGGGGGGGTGAGCAAAAGTTCACCACATCTTCACCAACGAATGACCCAGCCACGTTCACAGTACACACACACACACACACACAAGGACTTTTTCTCCAATCTCCTCAATTGAGAGACTTGTACTATGATATATTCGATATGTTTTTATGTTTGCCCATGTTCCATTGGGGTTAGATGTGATCGTATTATAATTCTAAATGAACAGAGGTGCTTTTAGATGCATTTTTAATGTAACTGTTTTCCTATAATGTTTGTATGTCGTTCTTCACACCTTTAGAATCCTCTTGATCTGACCAAACCATATATATATAGGTGCAAACCGTAAAATGTATGTTACTATGTTTTATCATCTCTGGAGTAAAATTGAACGCATTTTTACATCATGATCATGAAACATGCAAAGTCGATCTCGAGGGAACAAAGGAACACTTATCCGCACACTTTCCTCCCAGCTGATTGGTGCATTCACGCCAGAGGAGGCGTAAACAGAAGTGTCTTTAAAGAAGACCACCAAGCACCTCATCTTTAGTTTGGTTTTAGTTTTGGAAGAGTAAGGAGGGGGGAGAAAGAACTGCATCTTTGGGGGAACTCCCTTCTTCGAGGGAACTTCGACTTTTGACTGGACTCTTCCCTCTCCTTCGATCCGATGTAACCATCATACTCGTGATCCCCGCCCTGGGGGATCTTTCCTCTTCTTTTCTTTTGTTTAAGTTTGTTTTTCCTTTGTTCATTTCACCAGAAATGAACTTAGTCTGAATTATTTATTTGGTAATTTACGTCAAAGACCTTTAAGCCTTCTTTGAAACTGCGCGCTCCAGACCGCAGCAAACCACGTGACGCTCCAACGGAACACACAAAGACCAGCAGCTCACACACGCCGCAGGGCTCAGACACATGAGAACTATATGCAAGTATATTTGAGTTACCAAGATTTTAGAGCATTAAGACTGTTTTTCCGTGTTGTCTCTTAAAGGTTTAAATGTCCAGGTGAATTTTGCCAAGCTGTGATCCTATGGATCTCTCTCTCTCTTCCCAACTCTCTCTCCCTCTCATTTTTATCTTTCTCTCTCATCCTATTTTAATTCGTGTTTGTAATGTTTTTCGTTTTGTTTGTTTCGGGTGTATATACATATATTCTGTGTGAATTGTAGTTCGTAGTATGTATTATTAGTCCAACTATTAAAACCATTATATTCTTGATTGCCTTCTGTCTAAAATGCTCATTTTACAAAGTCAATGAAATCTCGATCATAGCTACAAAGCTTTCATTATTGACTACGTTGCGTAGTCTAATTTTATAAACACAGGAAAATTAATGTTCACGGCCAGAAAATTGATATTTCTTGGAGTTTATAAGAAGGGATGACTTTGTTGAGATGTTGATAAGTTAATCTTACGGCCGTTTGCTGGACAAACAGTTTGATAGCTAAATTAACTCCATTAAAGGTTATCTCATATAATCGATCTGAAAATGGACCATTGACATATGAATGAGGAATTATAATTCGTTGTGATTGATCATTCGTGTGTACAATCAATCTATTTTCAACTTCGATAATTTAACTGTAATATGCAATATATTAATCATATTCATGATTAATTATTAAAATTCCCTATATATAATTTGAGCTAATTTAATGTAAAACTAAATGTTGTTACAGTTTGGTGGAGGACGCTGGCAATTTCAAACTTTGTTTTATGAGCAATCCAGTTTCAATCTGTGTATATGGTTATTAATATTTTTTTTTTGTGCGCGCTATGAAACTATGAAATTGTGAGATAAGTCGCAACGCGAACTCACTCCTAACCGACCGAGGCAAAAAGCCGAAGTCAGTAACGTTACATTTTTAACAAGTTGCTAAAAATATGCCTAGACAATTGTTAGCACTGTTAAATGCTAAGACTGCAGTACTTTAATATTACAAATGTCCTGTTAAGAGATGAATAAATACCTCTGCTGTTGATACATTTCTAATATTTGTTTTAAATCGCTGTGAATGAAGAATTCTCACGTGCGTATTACCGGTTTGAATAAATATGTTTTTAAGCGAGACTCCTTTTAAACATAGGCCTTGCATGCAAATATCGTTATGGAATTCGGGGTTAACCCAGTGATATTCAACAAAAACGATAAACTCCTGGTCAAAAAAATTGGCGTAGCTACCCAATTGAAGATCTAATACATTTAAATCATAAGTGCTATTGTGAAAAATGTTTATTGGAGTTCGAACCAACAGACGAAAATTCCTGTTGTCCACATTTGTGTATGTGCGGCGAAGAAATCCCGCCATATACTCTTGTGCAGTATAGCACCAAAAGATCCGCAGAGATCTTAATTGTATACTTGTGATTTATTCCAGAAAATCAGTGCGTGACGCGACCTGAAAGATCTTATCTTTTGAATCACATTAAAAAGTGGTTGTAATTCCGCTGACTAAAAACTAGAGGGCCGTATCAGATAATGCTCTCTTACTGCTAAAAGTCCACCACCTAGTGGCCGCCTTCTAAGTCGGCTCACTCAACTCTCCTTTTCTCTCTTTTCAAATTCTGTTTTGAATTGCCTATCTCTACTTTTCTCTTTTGATTGTTTTATAGTTATTGATGATACTTTGCTGTTATCGTTAATTATTATAAAATATTATCCTGATTTTTCAATTCCCTTACACGCTTAATTAAATTTGGTTTTAAACCAGTTTGAATTTAAATTTATATTGTGTTTGCCTGTCAGTCACTGATACCCACTTAGAGGGACACGCACCCTTGTGGCATCCCCTGCTAAGACGGTGTATCACTTTTTCCTCCTTTCATTCTGTTTTGAAGTGGTATATTTCCAGTTTTTCATTGGCTTTATTTTATTTATCACTGATACCTTACAGTAATCGTTATCATCATCAGATATAATTTTGATCTTTACTTTTCTTACACTTATTCAAATTTGGTTTGAAACGAACAAATTTCGAATTTAAATTTGAATTAAGTTTCTCAGTTCAATTTTTTTTATTTTTTTATTTATTCTTCGTATTGATACTTCATCACAACTGTATGCTTACTAGATTAGATGTTACTTAACATCTCTTTATACATTTATTTAAACTTGAGTTTAAACCAGTTTGAATTGCAATTTAAATTAAGCTGTCTTTTCAACCAGGTTGACCACTGAGAGGAAGTACGCCCCCTTGTGGCACAAACCCGCTACTACAGCTTGCCTCCTCCTGTGTCATCCTGCGTTACTTATTGATATCTCTTCTTTTAGGGATTAGGTGATTCTGATAATTAACATTGTCATAATTCCCTTTTGTTTTTACCATTATTTAGTAAAGCCTTTGCTTTTTATTTTCTACATAAGTACTCAATTTGGTTTAGACAAAGAAAGCCTTAATTCACTTTAAGTTTCACTTGTTCTTCATCCTGTTTTGTATTCATAGGTAGAACACTCTCTTATGCTGTGGTGATTTGACAGTCATCCCTGGTTGGTTTCCAGCGAGCGGGGTCGTCTGACCGGCGTTACCGACGCCTGCCGTGCGTGAGTCTCGGACCTATTCTGTTTCTTTCCATTAGTGCGGCACGCAATAAGACTCAGCAATTTGGCACTCCAAAGGGAAGTCAACCACACTAGTCGACACACAAGGCAATTTTGGAATAATTACTCAAACCAAGGCCCGAAGAGGGGCCACTCTTTTTGAGGGTTCTGGGGAAAATCCACTTTGCTGTGCCGTCTGGCAAGTTGACACCTTGGTATTGCCGGTTGTGTTTAAAGTCAAGTTGTTTGAGAGGGCGCACCTTGGTACAGATGAACGGAGGGGCCCGGGGACACTGCGGTTGAGTGTTAAGGGACGACGGAAAGATTGACCACGACGCTGGCTCCGACCAGGGAGGACCTCAAATCACCCCAGGCAAGCTAACATAAGGTAAAACCCATCCACTTAGTATAGGCCACAGAATATTAGATATTCCCCCAGTCATTTAAGTGTTTGGCCCATCCCCTTTTCTCCAAGCCACACATAGCAGGCTCAGGCCTCCTTATCCCCTGTAACACTTCCTGTGTTATTATTCACTCCATTTCATTACAGACCTATTCACTTTTATTGTTTCATTTTACTTCAATCTTTCCCATCTTGCTATTTTTCTGTTCTGTTGTGATCTGTTCCTTTCAGTTCACCTAGAGACTGAACCTACGAGAGACACCAAGGAAAGCTAAATAATAGGTTGACAACCAAGCCGTTAGCATCAACAGATGACCCACTAGGCTACCGCCCTGTCAAAATCTTTATTTAGGCCCAACGCTGACCTACGCAAATTGTCCCCACATAACTCTAACTGCCTGCATCAGTTAGCCGAAATTCTTGTAGACGGCATCCCCCGTATTAGTATTATAGCTTGTAAACGAACTTGCATTGGTCTCTTTGTGTGTGCTGTGTTCCTCTCGCCCACAGTGAGCCAGTATGTTCCGATCTTCCAGCCCCGCAGTCCACTGGGACAACCTCGAGACATGGCTGAAAGCCATGACGACTACCTTCCTGCCCAAGGTCGCCAGTGACTCAGAGCCCCCGAGCAAAAAGCAGCTGGACGCCGACTTGGACAAGCTGACGGCTCACGAACCAAGTCAAAGCTACAACGACAAAGACTGGGCCCGACACGTCGGAAACCTCGCTCACAAGCTCATTGCACAAGCACGCCTCCACGAAAGGAGCCGCATCGCCCTGGAGCATGAAGTAGCAACGCTAAAGATGCAAGCGGAGGAGGCCCAGATCCACAGTCGTCTAGAACAACTACTCCTCGAAACCAAGGAAAAGGATGACACCGACCCCGAGCTACAGAAGGAAGTGGAAAGACTTCAAACTGCCCTGTCTGATCTTCGTATACACACAGACCGAAAAGAGCAGTCAGAGAAAGGAACCAGAGAGGAACTCAACAAGAAACTGCGAGAAGGTGAAGCTCTCCTTGCAAGAGCAGAGACTGAACTAAAAGAAAGAGACAATAAAGCCAAGGCCTGCGAAAAACACTTGCAAGCGGCCCAAGCTAAAATCCACGAGCGTGTTCAGCAGAGACACGATCTCAAAGACGAACTTGACATTATTCACAGAGAGCGGAAACACTCATATAGACTGCAGAGTGACCGGGAAGGGGAAACACACACCACAAAGTTTCTCCTGACCAACCGGTCCGCACCTTTCAGCCAACAACCCAGAGCTGAAAAGAAGGGCGAAAGCCCGCTGTTCAAAACACCACCAGCCAGCACGCAAGAACCCCCGTCAGCAGCGAGGGGGGGGAGCCTTTCCAAAGAACCCCTGCCACTAACCACGGCATGGCTCCCAAAGAACTTGACAAGCTGGCCAGAAACATCCCGACGTTCACTCTGAACCCTGCAGGAGGCCACAATGTGCACGCATACCTGCAAGACATTGACTTTCACTTACAAACTGTTACTAACGCGACCGCATGGAACAGATTGTACCTGCTAAGAATTACTTCCAGTCGTGAGGTGCACAGCTTCCTTGACCGTCAACCAGAGACTATCAAAACGGACTACCAGCAGCTGCAACAAGCTTTGATCCGTGAATTCTCTGATCCAGAATCAGACCAAGGGTTATTTACCGCCATGGACCTCAAGCAGGCCCGACTTGAAACCCCACAGACCTACTACAGCCGACTCCGACAAGCCTACTTCGGAGCACGGAACCAGCCAGGTATGGAAGAGGATGTCAATTTCAGAACTCTGTTCCTTCGAAATCTGCATCCCACAGTGAGTCATTACTTAGGCATCCTGGCCTGTCCCCGTAGCATGTCTACCCAGCAGCTACGAGACTTGGCCCACAAAGCTCACATTAAGCAAAAGACTGTGTACGAAAAGACTTTTAAAGACACCACAATCTACTCTGTCTCTGAACACTACTCAGAGCTGCCTCTAGAGGGCGCCCCACAACACCACAGCCCTTTTTACAGAGAGTCAAGACCGTTCCAGGCCAGCAGAAGGCAGCACGGCCGTGACGGTGCTCATCCAAGGCACCAGAGCGAGCGCTCTGAAAGATTCTGGGAAGCCAGCCGGCGACCCAGAAATAGCCAACCCCCATCACCAAGAGACTCAAACCCAGACATCCTACGTCTAAGCGTAAGGCCTGAAACAGGCACCCAGAACACTGCTCATGAGCATCAGACCACAGAGCTTACTGTCACACCACAAAGTGACAGCATCACCCAGCCACCACAGCTGACAGCTGCACAGCCTAAGCATGACAGCACAGTTTCCCACGACTGGGTCCAACATCACAAAGACCCAGGAAATGCTGCTTTGTCTACCTGCCTCCACAGCGAACAACACGAGACCGGCCCTAACCGCCCATCGATCACCACACCAACCCGGACGCCAAAGGTCCTGGGGAACCTGATCGAAAAGGGGGTGGCCCGGAAACCCTACCTAGCCATCACTTTGGAAAATGACGTGAGACTTGAAGCACTGGTAGACACCGGCGCAGACCTTACTTTAATATCAGCTGAACTTTTAGGAAAACTCAGAGCTAAAGCTATGAGACAAGATCGAACTCTTACATCCCAATCGTGTGAGCTGAATGTGCAGTCGTACAGCCAGAACGACATCCGGCTCGAACAGGTAGCTCCCATTCACCTGACAATTGGTTCTATGAGTCTGATCCACCCGGTGTACATCTCACAAATGGACACGTACCCCTTTCTGATTGGCAAAGACCTGCTAGACTGCTCTGAGCTTTTATTAGACTTATAAACACCTGACCGTCTGGGCCCAAGTTCAAGAACCCCGCCCCCTCCGGTCACAGAGGTCACGAGAACTACAACAAAGCCAGACTCCAAAATCACAGAGTTCCCCGGAACTCCAGCAGCCATCCATGGGTACACAGCCTCAGCACCAAGTCAAGGTTCAAGTTCGCTACCCTGCAGCTTCCAGCTCGCCAAAGACCACGCAATGCCCACTCAACGATGCGTGACCTAATGCAGAAGGCCTCTTCTGAAAGAAGTCCTAAAACCCCACTGATTTTGAACTGCAAAACCAAAAGACACTGCAAGAACACAGTGCAAGACTCTGCTAAAAGGGTCCCTGATCAGCATAGGACATAGAACTTTTAAAAGTAGATGAAAATGTGTGCTCAAAGAGTTGCAAGACTCTGCATTCGTAAAATTAGAATTTTACTGAGTTAAAAGAATCTTAAATGGACGTGTAAATCTCAACGGCCAACAGACTATGCACAATTCTTTTGAAACAAACAGTTTCTAGATGCTGGTTGAATTGGCACTGCTAAACATTAGGTTTCCTGACAATGAAGGGTTACAAGAAACACTAGCTCCAAATAGGGCATTCGTCACCTTACCGCCAGAGTGTAGGAAAACCACCTCAGCCTTAAACTACTGTTAACCTACAGGCGTGCATTGGATCTTTGCGATCCAACTAGAACACAACGTGCAATACGCATTTTTGATCGCTGGCTTGTCTAAATGCAGATAAAACGATAGCTGGAATTGACATCTCTACTTTAAGTGAAAAAGTCTTAGATTTCCAACTAATATCAGTAAGTTCAGCCGTAAAGCGTAAGTCTGTGTGACAAAGGAATCTCATTTCAGCAGCCTCTAATCTGTACCGATATCTATTCTGCTTTGGTTAAAAAGAAATCCAAATTGCAGTACGAATAAACCTGTGTCTGACAAAGAAAGCTCAGGACAGAATTATATATATATGTAGACCTGGGTGATGCTCCCCTTTCTACAATGTAAAGGCCTTACAAATTATTGTTAGATTGATGTAATTCACCTAAATTTTAGCTGCATCTACAAGCAGAGAGCTACCTAGCGATCAAAACTGTTTACTCGCTGAAAAGTCTGCATTTGTGCATGAGAGGGACGTAACTATAGATGCTTAGACAACCTTTGACTTACAGCAAATCTATTTCCTTACTCGGTAAACAAATAGAATAAGTTGTGTAAAGTAAAGAGAAGAGTTACATGAGTAAAATTAGCAAATGCCAAAACAGTCGCATTTTACTTAATATAACATCAAGTTCTCGAAAGACTAAAAGTATAGGCGCCCCCTTTTAAACCCTTTAAACATGCATAACTCATTTAAAAGGTGCAGACATTTTTCAGGGACTGTTGAATTGTTCTGACATACTCTAGTTCCCATGACAACAACTTGTCACAGGAAGTGCTAACTTGTAACGTCACTTTGTAAACAAACCAGCCTATGTGGCTAAGCTACCCTAACCTAGTATCCATCTACCTTAGGCTAAGCTAACTTAACCTAGCATCCTTCCAGCCTTAAGCTAAGCTAGCCTAACCTAGCATCCATCCAACTTAGGCTAAGCTAACCTAACATAGCATCCATCCAGCGTAGGCTAAGCTAAATAATAACTTCCACAGTTAGAAGTTAGCATCATTTACTTGAACCCTTAATCACCGTTGTGTTTTCACAGTGCAAAGTATTCTAGAATACTTTCCTTAACACCAGTTAGGATTTCTAATTCACTTTCCGTGTTTGCAACTCTTCTTAGCTAAAGTTCACCTTCACTAGTTTAGGCATAGTCCTTGCTAACCGTCGAAGGCTAACTTTGCAGATGCCCTGTTAATTAAACATAAGTTTGACTACATGTAAACTGTGTAGCTAGAGAAGAATTCATATAGCAATAGGAATTTTCATCACTAATGCCACTGATTATTCTCGCCTTCAGATCATTCCCGTTGTTTTGATCATTTTATTCCCTTTTGCTTTTAATTTTAATTTGTTTTTGTTCTTTGTTAACTCTTTCATTTCTTTGACTTTGATGATAATAGCAGTCAGCTATTCCCTTGGCTAATCAGTCATCTATATGATTTAATTTCATTTCCTCTCTTGTTCAAATGTGGTTCCATTCCCCATAGGGCCCAGAAAGGAAACAGAGACACCCTTATTTGTTATTTTGGCGTAGTTTCAACCAGTGTACTCATTTTGTGACCCTGCAACACAAGTAATTTCAACAATTTACTAGGGCACAACTATGGTCCAGAGGATTGATAATAAGCACAATTCAAATAGGAAAGCTGTCCTTTTCCCCCTATCATTCACTTCGTCAAGCCGTAGTGAACCACTAGTTCAGTCCAGAGAAATAATTTAGTCATAAGAACCATCTTAAGTCATTTATTTCATCTTGGCTATGCCCCTTCCAGGAAATACTCTCGGAACCACATACATCTTAGCCTCCTAAGATCCACAGCTAAGATAAGATACAAGACACATTTCACTAGCTAGTTACACGTGAAACACCTAGCTTTATGCTACAGACCTAGCGAACCAGTTAAACCGTGGTTCTGAACTTTTAAGGTCATGCATGCGTCTCTCACCACAAGTATGACAAAATGTCACAGAGCCCCTGCTTCACCTGACCTTAACCTTCCAGCTAACCAAAGACTATGACAAAACAATGGACAATATGAGAAACCACCTCTCAGACCCCTCCAACCACCCAAGCACGCCGTCTGCAACCACCGATAACCGGTGCCCCAGACAACTGCAGCTCACCAAACACATGATGCGTGCACAGGACAACATTCTACGTTATGCACCTGATGCCATCACAGCGCCAAGGCTTGTGGTGCCACAATGCAGAAGGGGGGTCATGCCAATGTATGCCCATGACGCATCACGTGCTGCACACTGCAGCACCAGAACCACTTACAAGACACCGAAGCAAGTGACACACCGTCGTCCTTGAAACGAAAAGACTGTCCTAGCCAACCAAGGACGACACTCGCTGAAATTTTTCCTACCTTTCTCTCTCTTCTTTTTGCCTTTACCAGGATGCTGCCGTGGTTTGCCATTCTGAGCCTTCAGCCAACCAGAGGGCAGCCGCAAACGGACAGCATCTCACCGGGTCCGGCATCAGGCATCGTCCTAAAAGAACAAATGGGATTCCTGATAACCAACTGCCGCACACACACCCAGAAGGTGTATGTTCAAGTGGACCTCCGCAACGTGTACCGAAAACTCTACCCCAGCACAGTAGCCCAATTCAGCTGGGCCAGTGCCGGATGGACAGAGGACTCCCTCGCTCGGGCTGAGGCCAATGTTGAGCACATGCTCAACCAACTTGATAAAATGACTGTCACACAAGCGGACTTAAGTGGACACAACCGCCGTGCCAAACGGATCCTGGGAGCTTTGCTCAGAGCCGCCGCTGCTGTCGGAACTCTGTTCAACGTTGACATATCCAGTGTCAACGCAGTGAACCTAGCCACCGTGAGACGGCATGTGACTGAAATTCAAACTGAGATCCCACTGCTAAAAGAGCAACTTACGACACAGAGTGCCTCCCTGCAATCACCCACAAGACATTTAAGGGAACAGTGGTAATTCTCAACACTCACAGCGTTCTGCTGAACCAGACAGTGAACTCCATGAAACAGCTATTTACTGTCTCCCAGAATGACTTTGCTCAAACTCAGCTGGTCACAGCCCGGATGACAGACCTGCTGCGGGAGGTGAGCTCCTCCATTGACAGCCTAGTCATGGGTAGAATTCCACCGTACCTGATACCCTTAAGCCTGGTGCAAACCATGCTGGCTCCTGCCATCACCACGCCAACTGACCCTCTACAAGCACACCTTACCTACTCTCTGGGTAACGCCATCCCACTCCGCGTCGACTCCGAGCAGAGGAAAGTGGGTTTTCTCCTGAACCTACCCATCATAGAGTCAAGCCGACTCTACCAAGTAAAAGACATTGTCAAGGTCGGATTTTTGAAAAGTGACACTCACATCAAGATTCGCACTCTAGACGTGGTTGCCTACCACGACAGCAACACACAGCTGTACCTGGCCCCGAACCTGCACATGTGCACATTGACCAAAGACACTCACTATCTCTGCCTTAACAGACCCTTCCTCAGAGACAACACGGACGGAATCTGCAGGCTGCAGATCAGCGACACCCGCTGCCCTGCCGAAGCAAAGCCTCGCACTCAAGGCATCGAGACCCAAGCAGAGATTGTAGGTGACAGGTAGCTCGCTAACACTCCTGTGGGCACAGCTGAACTCACGGCACCATCCTTCACCTGGACGACCTAGCCCTGTACCACCTTCCGAGTAAAGAATACCAATCCGAACTGGAAAAATGGATTGAGGAAGGGGGGGGGGGGGGGGGTCACAGATCATAGACATTGCTGCCCTTGACACAGCCTTACAAGCATTGTCCAGATTGCCCACCCTGAACACTTCACCTGTTGTTCAAGCATGGTCCGCCGCTGACACGGCACTTTGCATTTCGACAATCATCAGCCACACCCTAACCCTGGGTTTGGCCTACGTCCTGTACCGACGACTCAACAAGATGAGAGCCTCAACAGCCAGGCTCACCCAAGCCATGTCCGGAGGGTTCCGTAGGGGCCCTCGGAAAGAAGACTCCCCGCTAGAGAACGCGGAAAACCTCAAAGAGCTGAGCCCTCAGCCCTAACCATCATCTGCAGCATCCAACCTCCATGATTTACCTGCCACCTGACCAATGCGGTCGTGATGGTTCAACGAGGCCCACCCACACGGGTCCTGCCGAACCATCAAGGGGGGAATGTAGCAATAATCAGATGATCAGCGCAATCATGTGGTTTTAATCAACTAAGTCTCCAATTAAGTAAACACTCCTGTTTCTTTCACAATCTGAAGAATGGAGATGTCATGAGACTTGTTAAGTTACTGATTCACACACAAGCAAATGGCGATGGGACTTAATTAAATGACCGATGCCAGAAGTGCCCCCGCGGTGTTTTTCGCTGACAAGTAATCACAGGGTCCTCTGTCTTACCACATGTGACCCAACAGGAGCGCCTCTCAGGCCGGAGATCCCGTGGTGTCCCCTCTTCAGGACACCTCACAAACACAGACAACCTTGTGTGATGAACCACACTGGTCATTGTAACCAGACTTAAAACTCATCAATTCAAAGAATACGCACACACATATCATTGCCCGGGAGGGGGGGTGAGCAAAAGTTCACCACATCTTCACCAACGAATGACCCAGCCACGTTCACAGTACACACACACACACACACAAGGACTTTTTCTCCAATCTCCTCAATTGAGAGACTTGTACTATGATATATTCGATATGTTTTTATGTTTGCCCATGTTCCATTGGGGTTAGATGTGATCGTATTATAATTCTAAATGAACAGAGGTGCTTTTAGATGCATTTTTAATGTAACTGTGTTTTCCTATAATGTTTGTATGTCGTTCTTCACACCTTTAGAATCCTCTTGATCTGACCAAACCATATATATATAGGTGCAAACCGTAAAATGTATGTTACTATGTTTTATCATCTCTGGAGTAAAATTGAACGCATTTTTACATCATGGTCATGAAACATGCAAAGTCGATCTCGAGGGAACAAAGGAACACTTATCCGCACACTTTCCTCCCAGCTGATTGGTGCATTCACGCCAGAGGAGGCGTAAACAGAAGTGTCTTTAAAGAAGACCACCAAGCACCTCATCTTTAGTTTGGTTTTAGTTTTGGAAGAGTAAGGAGGGGGGAGAAAGAACTGCATCTTTGGGGGAACTCCCTTCTTCGAGGGAACTTCGACTTTTGACTGGACTCTTCCCTCTCCTTCGATCCGATGTAACCATCATACTCGTGATCCCCGCCCTGGGGGATCTTTCCTCTTCTTTTCTTTTGTTTAAGTTTGTTTTTCCTTTGTTCATTTCACCAGAAATGAACTTAGTCTGAATTATTTATTTGGTAATTTACGTCAAAGACCTTTAAGCCTTCTTTGAAACTGCGCGCTCCAGACCGCAGCAAACCACGTGACGTTCCAACGGAACACACAAAGACCAGCAGCTCACACACGCTGCAGGGCTCAGACACATGAGAACTATATGCAAGTATATTTGAGTTACCAAGATTTTAGAGCATTAAGACTGTTTTTCCGTGTTGTCTCTTAAAGGTTTAAATGTCCAGGTGAATTTTGCCAAGCTGTGATCCTATGGATCTCTCTCTCTCTTCCCAACTCTCTCTCCCTCTCATTTTTATCTTTCTCTCTCATCCTATTTTAATTCGTGTTTGTAATGTTTTTCGTTTTGTTTGTTTCGGGTGTATATACATATATTCTGTGTGAATTGTAGTTCGATGTATTATTAGTCCAACTATTAAAACCATTATATTCTTGATTGCCTTCTGTCTAAAATGCTCATTTTACAAAGTCAATGAAATCTCGATCATAGCTACAAAGCTTTCATTATTGACTACGTTGCGTAGTCTAATTTTATAAACACAGGAAAATTAATGTTCACGGCCAGAAAATTGATATTTCTTGGAGTTTATAAGAAGGGATGACTTTGTTGAGAAGTTGATAAGTTAATCTTACGGCCGTTTGCTGGACAAACAGTTTGATAGCTAAATTAACTCCATTAAAGGTTATCTCATATAATCGATCTGAAAATGGACCATTGACATATGAATGAGGAATTATAATTCGTTGTGATTGATCATTCGTCTGTACAATCAATCTATTTTCAACTTCGATAATTTAACCGTAATATGCAATATATTAATCATATTCATGATTAATTATTAAAACTCCCTATATATAATTTGAGCTAATTTAATGTAAAACTAAATGTTGTTACACAATGGTGTTCACTATCCAGTGAGACAACCTCTGCTTTGAGAGAGCCTTTCCCTTCAGCTTCCCACCATAACTGACAAAGAGCTGGTCTGAGGTCCTGAAACACTGCGTCCTGTCTACATAGGCGCGGAGAGCGCGTACTGGACAGAGCAGTGCCAAGGCTGGGTCTGCCTCCTCCGAGGGCAGCGCTTGCAGGTTCACCACCTGGTCCCGGGAGTGGTGAGTGGTAGGAACCTTGGGCACATATCCGAGCCGGGGTCTCAGGATCACGTGAGAGTAAGCCGGCCCGAATTCCAGGCACGCTTCGTCAACGGAGAATGCGTGCAGGTCCCCGACCCTCTTGAGAGAGGCCAATGCAATCAGGAGCACTGTCTTCATTGACAGGAACTTAAGCTCCACTGATTGCAGAGGCTCAAGGGGAGCATTCTGCAGGGCACTTAAGACCACTGAGAGGTCCCAAGAGGGAACGAGAGGAGAGCGAGGAGGATTCAGTCTCCTCGCCCCCCTCAGGAACCCGACGATCAGGTCGTGCTACCCTATGGACTTACCTTCCACTAAGTCGTGGTGAGCGGCAATAGCGGCAACATAAACTTTGAGGGTGGAGGGAGACAGCCTTCGCTCCAACCCTTCTTGAAGGAAGGAAAGCACGAAACTGATCGAACACCTCCGGGGGTCTTCTCGGCGAGAAGAGCACCAATTGACGAAGAGGTTCCACTTCAACGCGTAGGCGTGTCAGTGGACGACGCTCTAGTGGAAGTGATGGTAGCCACCACCACAGGTGGTAGGGTACTCAAACCTGCCTCGTCCCGTCGAGGAGCCACACGAGGAGGTTCCAGAGATCGGGACGAGGGTGCCACAGGGTGCCCCGTCCCTGAGAAGGAGGTCCTTCCTCAGAGGAAGTGGCCAAGGAGGTGCTGTCGCGAGGAGCACTAGTTCGGAGAACCAAGTCCGGGTGGGCCAGTACGGCGCAACCAGAAGGACTTGCTCCTCGTCCTCCCTGACCTTGCGCGAGACCTGCGCAAGAAGGCTCACTGGGGGAAACGCATATTTGCGGGCCCCGCGGCCAGCTGTGCGCCAGCGCATCCGTGCCGAGCGTGCCCTCGGTCAGAGAATAAAACTGGGCGCAATGGGACGAGTCGCGGGAGGCAAACAGATCTATCTGTGCGTCGCCAAACTGGTCCCAAATCAGCTGGACCGACTGGGGATGGAGTCGCCATTCTCCAGGGAGGGGCTGAAGCCGTGACAGCTCGTCGGCAGCACGGTTCAGGGCTCCGGGAATGTAAATGGCACGAAGGGACCTCAGATGCCTCTGACTCCATAGGAGGAGGTGGCGGGCGAGTTGCGACATACGGCGGGAGCGTAGACCACCTTGATGGTTGATGTACGCTACTGTGGCGGTATTGTCTGATCGGACTAGTACGTGTTGACCCAAGAGCAGCGCTCGGAAGGGGTGCAGGGCAAGGCGTACTGCCAGCAACTCGAGGCAATTGACATGCCTTAGGCCCTGGGGCCCTGTCCAGGAGCCCGCGGCAGCATGTCCATTGCGCATGGCGCCCCAGCCCGTGGTGGAGGCATCTGTTGAGACAACAACATGCCGAGAGACTCGTTCCAGGGGGGTACCAGCCCTGAGAAAACTGAGGTTCAACCACGGGGTGAAGGTCTGACGGCAGCTCGAAGTAACTGGTACTCGGAGCGTGCCTTGTTGCCATGCCCACCTCGGGACTCGGTCGCGAAGCCAAAGCTGAAGCGGTCTCATATGAAGCAATCCGAGCGGCGTCACCATGGCTGCAGATGCCACATGCCCCAGGAGCCTCTGAAAAAGTTTCAGTGGAACCGCACTCTTGCCCTGTATTTGTCTCAGACAAGTCAGCAGTGACTGCGCGCGCTCGCTCGTAAGCTGCGCGGATATGGCGACCGAGTCGATGTCCATACCGAGAAAAGAGATCCTCTGCACGGGGCAAAGTTTGCTCTTCTCCCAGTTGACCCGAAGGCCCAGACGGGCTAGGTGCCGGAGCACAAGGTCCCTGTGTTCGCAAACCTGGTCTCGAGAGTGAGCTAGGATCAGCCAGTCGTCGAGATAGTTCAGGATGCGAACCCTCTGAACCCGAAGGGGAACAAGGGCTGCCTCGACGACCTTCGTGAAGACGCGAGGAGACAGGGCTAGCCCGAAAGGGAGAACCGCGTACTGGTATGCCTGCCCCTCGAAAACAAACCGGATGAACGGTCTGTGTTGAGGGAGAATGGAGGCATGAAAGTAGGCGTCCTTCAGGTCGATCGCTGCAAACCAATCCTGGGGCCGCACACATTCGAAAATGCGTTTGGCGGTGAGCATTTTGAACGGCATCCTGTGAAGGGAGCGATTCAATACTCGCAGGTCCAGGATTGGTCGTAACCCACCGGTTTTCTTGGGGACAATGAAGTAAGGGCTGAGAAGCTGGACCTCATCTCGGCTGGAGGGACAGTCTCGATTGCACCCTTCGCCAGCAGGGTGGCAATCTCTGCTCGCATGATCGGGGCATTGCCACCGACCAAAGTGGAGCGGACTCCCCTGTAGCGGGGAGGAGACCGCGCGAACTGAATCGCATAGCCGAACCTGACGGTGCGGGCGACCCAGCGGGACAGTTGGGGAAGCTCTAGCCAGGCTCCCAGGAAATGAACCAGCGGGGTCATGCGGACCACAGGCGTCCCCCCGGAGGGGCAGCGAAGCGGAGTAACTGGCCCCGACGTCGACGGCATAGCGATCCGGTGTGGGGGCGCAGCTAGCATCCGCGCCCTGACAGAGGAGGCCAGGGAAGGACCAGCGTTCCACGGGGGCCTGCTCTGCCAGGGGTCTGGCGACAGAGTGGGACAGGGACGAAACGGTCCGTGGACGGCACGCCGTGTAAACCGACTCTGGGACAGAGGGGGACATGAGAGCACGGCTGGTGGGCGGCGCTCTGTGTCGTCCGAGAACTCTGTGTGCTCAGAGACGAGAGAGTCAGTTCTTTCTGAATAAGGATTCTTCCCCAGCCCTCCACCGGGGAAAGGAGTGGCCCTGCTACCAACTCCTGGAAAGAACTGAGTCCCATCTCTGAGCAGCCCATCTCAAAAGCGCCGCTTAACCCGCCGTCTAGCGGGGGGCGGGGCTGGAGGGGGGCTGAGGCATCCCCCCACGGTCTTCCAAGCCAGCCCGGGTGAACGGGCGGGGTTGGAACCGTGGGAGGGCGCCTTCGGCGGTTGGCAGACTGAGGGACCTGAGCGGACGGCGGGGCCGTCGGCAGAACAACCTCAATCTGCTCCCGGGCGGTTAAGATCTATTGGGCAGAAGAACTCAACCGCACCGCCGAAGAGGCCGACCTGGGATGTGGGGGTGTCGAGCGGACGAATCTGCCGACCTCCAGCACATCAGACCGGTCAGCCCCAGAGTGGTAAACATCACCTGACTCGGAGAGCGCACGGCCACCTTCGTCGCTCGGAGAGCAAGGTCAGTGGCGGCGCGCTTGGTAGCTCATAAGAGCCTCGAGTCAGTCCCGCCCTCATACATAACCATGAGCATCTGGGCCAGGTAGACCACAGAACGGTCATGGGATGCAGTGAGGCGGCTGCCTGTCCTGTGGCACTATAGGATTTCGCCACAGATTAGTGTAGACGAAAAGAACTACAGGCTTCGGACGGGTGCTTAGGATAGCGCCGGGAAGCACTCTGAGGACACAGTAGCATCGCAACAGAGCCATTCAACCGGGGGGACCCCAGTATACCCATGGGCAGCGGCCCCGTGAGGGGGGAAAGGCGGATGAGACCAACGAGCGGTCCTGAGAAGACACAGGGGTCTTTCAGGACATCGAGATCTCATCATGCACGTCCGGGAGGAAAGATATTGGGGTTTGCCGTGGACGCGGGTCGGCGGCCTTACCCAAAACCAATCGTCCCAGGAAAGCATGGCCGTCATCTCCGGATCAGACTCAGGCACAGCATAACACACCAGAAGGTGGCAGCTGTGACGAGTCGTCACTTCCAAAAGAACCAAGCCCACCTTATTATGTTACAACAGACATAGCATCTTCCTCTGTAGCTTCAACCGAAACTCGCGGGCCACCCGAAGGTAGACCTGCGGGAATCGAAGGTTCACTAGCGGGCACCGTCACACAGGAGGGAGCTGGGGTCGCGGACAGATAGTCGGCGCCTTGTTCCAGACTATAACCCTCAGGTCACCCTGGCCACCAGCCGAAGTAGCACCCCTCGGGGGAGCGCTAGATCGGGGTGTGGATGAGGGGACTCTCACTCTTGCGAGTTCATTGAGTCTCGACCTAAATGAGCGATGATCATGTTCCCAGAGAGAACATGAATCACCCACGAGCGCTGTACAAGCATGATAAAAGCCCTACACACTACGCGCTCGTGCCCATCAGAGTCCGATACCAATCTGCCGCCACTTTTTTTTTTTTAAATGCACGGGCGAGCCGTCTTTAAAAACACGTGCCCCGTGCAAGCTCTTTTGTGAGAGGAGAAAAAAAAACTCCGCGATGTTGAAGTGAGCGGGGAGAACACACTCACTGGCAGATCACTGCACAGATCAGCAGGCAATGTGAACTCGCTGCAGATCGCCATCACACCAACACCGGAGAGAATGGCTCGTCTCGTAGAGTGAAGTCATAAATGGCTGTGGAGTGAAGAGATACTCTTGGCTCCGAAGCGAAAACATAACTGCATGTTGCCGGCGTCCTCCTTTTATACCCACGAGGTGGGGCGGAGTTACGTCATGCAAATTCCGCAGACCCATGGCATTTCTTTGCCATTGGCTCGTTTTTGTATATTCGAAGTCGATAGGTGTTCTAAGCGAAACCCCATTCGTCGTCATCCGACGTAACTCGGAGTGACAACGAACGGGGAACTCAATGCACTCTCAATGCACAATTACCTCTTCAATGCACATGGGCTAGTTCTTGAATGCATGGCAACTTAACAAAGTGCATATTACTTATATGTTATTCTTCAATGCGACAAAGTGCATATTACTCAAATGTTATTCTTCAATACACGACGCTTGTGCATGCAATGCACTGCAACAGCACGCTGCATTGCAAATCTCCTCAACGCACTACGGAACGAATTAGTTCTTGAATGCATTGCAATGCAACAAAGTGCATATTGCTTAAAATGCTATTCATATAATGCACGACGCTTGTGCAATGGCAATGCTGCATTGCACATCTCTTCAACGCACTACGGAACGAGTTAGTTCTTGAATGCACTACGGAACGAGTAAGTTCTTGAATGCATTGCAATGCAACAAAGTGCATATTACTTAAATGTTATTCTTCAATGCACAACGCTTGTGCAACGCAATTCAACAGG
Organism: Meda fulgida; assembly: GCA_030578275.1. Lineage (NCBI taxonomy): Eukaryota > Metazoa > Chordata > Actinopteri > Cypriniformes > Leuciscidae > Meda > Meda fulgida. The sequence continues at coordinate 18,503,583 of CM060639.1, forward strand.
ACACTGCATTGCACAATCTCTTCAACGCACCACGGAATGAGTTAGTTCTTAAATTACTTTTATGTTATTCTTCAATCACAACGCTTGATCATATGTGCAATGCTATGCAAAAGCACATTGCATTGCACATCTCTTCAACGCACTAATTAGTTCTTGAATGTGTTGCAATGCAAAAAAAAATCCATAAGACTTTTATGTTATTCTTCAATACAACGCTTGATCGTATGTGCAACAGCATATTGCATTGCACATCTCTTCAGCGTTAGTACGGAATGAGTTAGTTATTGCATTGCAATGCAACAAAGTGCATATTACTTTTTTATTCTTTAATGCACAATACGTGCAATTTAACGCAATAGCATTGCACATCTCTTCAATGAACTACGGAATAAGTTAGTTCATTAATGCATTGCAATCCAGAAAAGTGCATATGATTACGCTTGATCCTATGTGCAATGCAATGCAAGAGCAGATTGCATTAGACATCTCTTCAACACATAAAGGAATGAGTTAGTTCTTGAATGCATTGCAATGCAGAATAGTGCATATTACTTTTATGTTTTTTTTTTCAATGCACAACGCTTGATCGTATTTGCAATGAGCAAATGAGCATTGCTTATCTCTTCAACGCACTAAGGAATGAGTTAGTTCTTGAAAGCACTGCAATGCAAAAAAGTGCTATTACCTATATGTTATTCTTCAATGCCCAACGCTTGATAGTCCAGTCCAATGCTATGCAACAGTAGATTGCTTTGCACATCACTTCAACGCAACACGGAATGTGTTAGTCCTTGAATGCATAATGCAATGCAACAAAGTCCATATGACTTTTATGTTATTGTCCATGTTTGACCTAATGGACATATTTCTGGCTAGAGAGTACTTAATATTGAACTTTCTACAAATTCTCATTGACTACTTCTGATGTTACGTCAGCCAGCCTGTATTTGGCCCATTGAAAATATTCCTGCCCATATGGCCTCCAAAAGGCAACATTATATATTGTCAAAGACTCTTTCTGATGTTAAAACAGCCAGACAGTAGTCCATATTTGACATACTGAATATATATCTCGGCAAAAAGTACTTGATTATATTACATTATATACATTATGACTCCTTTTGATGTCAACTCAGCCATACCGTAGTTTAAAGACTCCTTATGTTATGTAAAGGTTCAACCAGGCGCTCAGGTAAAGTATATAAAGGCCATTGGAAGAATCCCCAAAAAACGATAAAAACAGGTCCCAGGCACTCAGTCAAGTTTAAATGAGGAGAAGGATAAAGTTAAAAAGCCTTTATTGGAAATGGCTTAATACATTATAAAAATACATGAGCCAACATGTTTCGACCAACAAGTGGTCTTCTTCAGGGCAAAGTAACAGAATCTATGAAACTGACCTTATGTTATGTTACGTTACCCAGACAGCAGTTCACAATTGACCTATTTTAGATATTTCTGTCCCAGATGCAGATGCAATCTATCTTGAACATTCTTTACATAATGACTCCTTTTGATGTTATCTCAGCCATACAGTAGTCCATATTTGGCCTATTGAACATATTTCTGACCAAAGGGTCTTACATTTTCTTTAATTATATTTGTATATACTGTATACTGTATATTTAAACTCATGGACTCCTTCTGATGTTACGTGAGACAGGCTGTTTTTGGCCCATTGAAAACATTTCTAGCCAAATTGTCCACAAAAGGCAACTTACTATATGTCTCAAAGACTCTTTCTGATGTTAAATCTGTCAGAATGTAGTCAATATTTGACTTAAATAACACATTTCTGGCCAAAAAGTACTTGATCATGAACTTTCTATACATAATAACTCCTGTTGATGTTACCTCAGCTATACAGTAGTTTATATATAACCTATTGATAAAATTTCTTGCTAAAGAGTCCTCAATCTTGAACTTTCTACACAAACTGAGTCAGGCATACAAAACTGATCAGGCATACAAAAAAATGGGCCAATGGGTCCTCAAAATATTTTTTTACTATATAAACTATATATATCCTTATACTATATATCCTTCTGATGTTACATCAGCCAGCCTATATTTGGCCCATTGAAAATACTTCTGGCAAAAGGGTCCCCAAAAGGAATCTTACTATATATTCTCATACACTTTTTTTTAAGTTAAAACAGCCATACAAAAACCCCTATCTGATCTTTTGAACATATCTCTGGCCAATGGGTCCTCAATTTTTATTTTTTTTAATACAAACTCATGGAATCCTTATGTTACGTCAGCCATACAGTAGTCAATTACTGATCTATTGTACATATATCTAGCCAAATTGTCCTCAAAAGTTTTTTTTTTTGATGATCCTTACATCAGTCAGACTATACAGGTCCTTCTCAAAAAAATAGCATATTGTGATAAAGTTCACTCTTTTTCATAATGTAATGATAAAAATTAAACTTTCATATATTTTAGATTCATTGCACACTAACTGAAATATTTCAGGTCTTTCATTGTTTTAATACTGATGATTTAGGCACATAGCTCATGAAAACCAAAAATTCCTGTCTCAAAAAATTAGCATATTTCATCCGACCAATAAAAGAAGTGTTTTTAATTTTAAAAAAAAGTCAACCTTCAAATAATTATGTTCAGTTATGCACTCAATACTTGGTCGGGAATCCTTTTGCAGAAATGACTGCTTGAATGCGGCGTGGCATGGAGGCAATCAGCCTGTGGCACTGCTGAGGTGTTATGGAGGCCCAGGATGCTTCGATAGCGGCCTTAAGCTCATCCAGACTGTTGGGTCTTGCGTCTCTCAACTTTCTCTTCACAATATCCCACAGATTCTCTATGGGGTTCAGGTCAGGAGAGTTGGCAGGCCAATTGAGCACAGTAATACCAGGTAAAGCATTTGGCACTGTGAGCAGGTGCCAGGTCGTGCTGAAAAATGAAATCTTCATCTCCATAAAGCTTTTCAGCAGGTGGAAGCATGAAGTGCTCTAAAATCTCCTACGCTAGCTGCATTGACCCTGCCCTTGATAAAACACAGTGGACCAACACCAGCAGCTGACATGGCACCCCAGACCATCACTGACTGTGGGTACTTCCTCCAGACTCTGGCACCTTGATTTCCGAGTGACATGCAACCACTGAGCAACAGTCCAGTGCTTCTTCTCTGTAGCCCAGGTTAGGCGCTTCTGCCTTCTGCTTCTTTCTGGTTCAAAAGTGTCTTGACCTGGGGAATGCGCCACCTGTAGCCCATTTCCTGCACACGCCTGTGCAAGGCAGCTCTGGATGTTTCTTGGGTCCCCCAAGGTCTGGAATCGGTCCTTCTCCACAATCTTCCTCAGGGTCCGGTCACCTCTTCTCGTTGTGCAGCGTTTTTTGCCACACTTTTTCCTTCCCACAGACTTCCCACTGAGGTGCCTTGATACAGCACTCTGGGAACAGCCTATCTGTTCAGAAATTTCTTTCTGTGTCTTACCCTCTTGTTTGAGGGTGTCAATGATGGCCTTCTGGAGAGCAGTCAGGTCGGCAGTCTTACCCATGATTGCAGTTTTGAGTAATGAAAAACAGGCTGGGAGTTTTTAAAAGCCTCAGGAATCTTTTGCAGGTGTTTAGAGTTAATTAGTTGATTCAGATGATTAGGTTAATAGCTCGTTTAGAGAACTTTTTCATGATATGCTAATTTTTTGAGATAGGAATTTTGGGTTTTCATGAGCTGTATGCCAAAATCATCAGTATTAAAACAATAAAACACCTGAAATATTTCAGTCGGTGTGCAATAAATCTAAAACATATGAAAGTTTAATTTTTTATCATTACATTATGCAAAATAATGAACTTTATTACTATATGCTAATTTTTTGAGAAGGACCTGTATTTAGCCCATTGAAAATACTTCTGGCCAAAGGGTCCCCAAAAGGCAACTTACTATATATACTCAAAGACTTTTTCTGATGTTACCTCAGCCATAAAGTAGTCCATATCTGATCACTTGACCATATCCCTGGCCAAAAGGTCCTCAAAATGTTTTTTTTTAAATATATAAAATAGAATCCTTATGTTATGTCAGCCATACAGTAGTCCGTTTCTGATCTATTGTACATATATCTAGCCACATTGTCATCAAAAGTTTTTTTTTACTATATAAAGTCAGAGACTCCTTATGATGTGACGTAAGCCATACAGTAGTCCATATTTTACCTAATGAACATATGTCTGTCCAAAGGATCCTCAATTTTGTTTTTGTTTATATATAATCTCATGGACGCCTTCTCATGTTATGTCAGTCTACAGTAGTCCATATTTGACCACATTAACATAATTCTGGCCAGAGAGTACTAGATTTTGAACTTTCTACACATTCTCATTGACTACTTATGTTACGTCAGCCAGCCTATATTTGGCCCAATGGAAAAAATTCTGGCCAAATGGTCTCCAAAAGGCAATTTACAATATATTCTCATCGACTTTTTCTGAAGTTTTTTTAACTTGGCCATACAAAAGTCCATATGTGATCTTTTGACCATATCTCTGGCCAATGGGTCTTCAAAATATTTTCTTACTATATAAATTCATGGAATCCTTCTGATGTTACATCAGCCAACCTATATTTGGCCTATTGAAAATACTTCCAGCCAAAGGGTCCCCAAAAGGCAACTTACTATATATACTCAAAGACTCTTTCTGATGTTACCTCAGCCATACAGTAGTCCATATCTGATCAATTGAGAATATATCTAGCCAAAGGGTCCTCAAATTATTTTTTTTTACTATATAACTCAGATTCTCCTTCTGATGTGACGTAAGCCATACAGTAGTCCATATTTGACATAATGAACATATCTCTGGCCATTGGGTCCTCAAAATGTTTTTTTTTAAACATAAACTCATTGAATCCTTCTGATGTTACATCATCCAGCCCATATTTGGCCCATTGAAAATACTTCTGGCCAAAGGGTCCCCAAAAGGCAACTTACTATATATACTCAAAGACTCTTTCTGATCTTACCTCAGCCATAGAATAAGTCCATATCTGATCTATTGAACATATTTCGGCCAAAGGGTCCTCAAATTATTTTTTTTTTTTTACTATATAAACTCAGAGACTTCTTCTGATATGCCGTAAGCCATACAATAGTCCATATTTCACATAATGAACATATTTCTGTCCAAAGGGTCTTCGATTTTTTTTTTATTATATATAAACTCACTGAAGTCTTCTGATGTTACATCAGCCAGCCTATATTTGGCCCATTGAAAATACTTCTGGCCAAATGGTCCCCAAAAGGCAACTTACTACATATTCTCATAGACTTTTTCTGAGGTTAAAACAATCATACAAAAGTCTCACGTTTGACCTCATGAACATATTTCTGTCCAAAGGATCCTAACATTTTTTGTTTTATATATATATATATATATATATATATATATATATATATATATATATATATAAACTCATGGATTCCTTCTCATGTTATGTCAGCCTACAGTAGTCCACATTTGACCTCTGTAACATAATTCTGGCCAGAGAGTACTAGATATTGAACTTTCTACACATTCTCATTGACTACTTCTGATGTTACATCAGCCAGCCTATATTTGGCCGAATTAAAGAAATTCTGGCCAAATGGTCCCCAAAAGGCAATATATTCTCATAGACTTTTTCTGAAGTTAAAACAGTCATACAAAAGAGGAGCCATACAATGGGTCCTCAAAATGTTTATTTCTTATATAAACTCATGGAATCCTTCTGATGTTACATCAGCCAGCCTATTTTTGGCCCATTGAAAATACTTCTGGCCAATGGGTACCCAAAAGGCAACTTACTATATATACTCAAAGACACTTTCTGATGTTACCTCACCCATAAAGTAGTAAAGTATCTTATCTATTGAACATATCTCTGGCCAAAGGGTCTCAAAATGTTTTTGTTTTTTTAATATATAAACTCATAGAATCCTTTTGTTACGTCAGCCATACAGTAGTCAATATCCAATCTATTGTACATGTTTCTGTCTAAAGGGTCCTCAATTCTTTTTTAAATATATAAACTCATGGACTCCTTCTGATGTTAGGTCAGCCATACAGTAGTCCATATTTGACCTTATAAACATATTTCTGGCCAGAGAGTACGCGATATGGAACTTACTACACATTCTCCTTGACTACTTCGGATGTTACGTCAGCCAGCCTATATTTGGCCCAATGAAAAAATGTCTGACCAAATGGTCCCCAAAAGGTAACTTACTATATATTCTCATAGACTTTTTCTGAAGTTAAAACAGCCATACAAAAGTCCCTATCTGATCTTTTGAACATATCTCTGGCCAATGGGTCTTCAAAATATTTTCTTACTATATAAATTCATGGAATCCTTCTGATGTTACATCAGCCAACCTATATTTGGCCCATTGAAAATACTTCTGGCCAAAGGGTGCCCAAAAGGCAACTTACTATATATACTCAAAGACTCTTTCTGATGTTAACTCAGCCATACAGTAGTCAATATCTGATCTATTGTACACATTTCTGTCTAAAGGGTCCTCAGATCTTTTTTTAAATATATAAACTCATGGACTCCTTCTGATGTTACCTCAGCCATACAGTAGTCAATATCGGATCTACTGAACATATCTGGGCCAAAGGGTCCCCAAAAGGCAACTCACTGTACATTCTCAAACACTCTTTCTGATATTATCTCAGCCATACAATAGTCCTTATCTGATGTATTGAACATATCTCTGGCTAAAGGGTCCTCAAAATGTTTTTTTTTTATATATAAACTCATAGAATCCGTCAAACATAAAGTAGTCCATATCTGATCTATTGTACATATATCTAGCCAAAGGGTCAGTCTTTTTTTTTTTTTTTTTTTTTTACTATATAAACTCACAATTTATTCTCATATACTTTTTCTGAAGTTAAAACATCCATATCTGAAGCCAAATACCCCAAAAATACCAAAAGTCCATATCTTACCCCTGGCCAAAGGGTCCTCAAAATGTTTTTGTTTTTTTAATAAATAAACTCATAGAATCTTTTTTTTTTTTACGTCAGCCATACAGTAGTCAATATCTGATCTATTGTACATATTTCTCTCTAAAGGGTCCTCAATTGTTATTTTTTTATATATAAACTCATGGACTCCTTCTGATGTTACGTCAGCCATACAGTAGTCCATATTTGACCTCATGAACATATTTCTGGCCAGAGAGTACTTGAAATGGAACTTACTACACATTCTCATTGACTACTGATGTTACGTCAGAGTTGATCTGATTATCTGGATATTTTGTTTGATTGTCACCATTGTTGAGATTCATATGCTGTTTCTTGATGTCTGTGTGCCATAGTAATGCCATAGACGAAAGGTTTTTGTGCTCTAAATAGTTTTTAAAAAACAAGTCAATTATTTGATAAACAAACACTGCTAGATATGCTGTAGAATCAAATTACTTCTATTATGACTAAAACAATATTAAAACCACAAGTCCCATATAATCAAAGCATTAGACACTGAATAAGATCAGGGATCCAGGCAATTTCATGATGAAATCATCGTCTTCATCATCAATAAACAGCCAACATCACCTGATCTCATGGCTTTTTTAGCTACAAAAATTGTGCTTTATAAACACACAATTATAACAGCCAGATAACATGTTATATTAAAATTGTCAAGGGTCAAGAGCACAACTAAAGCAAACGCTTACCAAAATCATGGTGACTTTAAAATGCGAAATATGATTTCACTTAAATGGAAATTAAATCAGTAAATCTGGTTAGTTAACTGAAGCTGGTCAGCCAGCCTTTGACCGAATGAAAATTTCTCTGGCCAAAGAGTACTTGATCTTGAACATTGGACTCATCTACTTGATCATGATTTTTCTATACTTTCTTAATTAAATCCTACTTAAGTTTCGTCAGCCATACAGTATAGACCATATTTGACCTACTGAATAGACTTCTGGCCCAAGACTACTTGATCTTAAACTTTCTATACATATTGAGTCCTTTTGATGTTACGTCAGCCATACAGAAGTCTATATTTTATCTAATGAACATTGTTTCTGGTCAAAGAATACTTGACTTGAGCTTTCTATAGAAGTCATTATCTCCTGATGTTACATAAGCCTTTTGAACATATTTTCGCCAAAGAGTCATCAATCTTGAACTTTCTACACATAATTATTGGCTTCTTCTGATGTTTCATCAACCAGACAGTAGTCCATATTTGACCTAATGAACATAATTCTGGACAAAGAGTACTTGATCTTGATCTTTCTATACATACTCAGGGAAGGGGACACTATACTGTCAAAAACCACCGTCCTTCGGATAAACTGAGGCCCTCTGTGGTCATTAAAAATCCCAGGATGTCATTCGATAAAAGAGTAGGGGTGTAACCCCGGCATCCTGGCCAAATTTGCCCCTTGGCCTCTGTCCATCATGGCCTCCTAATCATCCCCACATACTGATTGGCTTCATTACTGTCTCCTCTCCACCAGTAAGCTGGTGTGTGGTAAGCGTACTGGCTATGGCTGCCGTCGCATCATCCAGGTGGATGATGCACATTGGTGGTGGTGGAGGAGATTCCCCCTTCCATGTAAAGCGCTTTGAGGTCCCAGAAAAAGCACTATATAAAAGTAACGAAGTATTATTGTTATTATTATTACTCATTGAGATCTTTTGATGTTACGTCAGCCATACAGAAGTCTATATTTGGCCTACTGAACAGATTTCTGGCCCAAGAGTTCTTGATCTTAAATTTGCTATTCATACTCATCGAGTCCTTTTGATGTTATGGCAGCCATACAGAAGGCTATTTTTGACCTAATGAATACATTTCTTGCTAAAGAGTACTTGACATTGAACTTTCTATAGAACTGATTGACTCCCGAGGCCAGTTGCATAAACATAGCCACATAGACTGTGACTTAAGTGCTAGTATGACCAACTAGCGATCAGTCAAGTGCAATCAGTCTTATTTTTTAGCATTAAATTAAATCAATCTCTGTTTCTATGTAACTGACTTAAAACAGTTGTGAACTTTCTTAAAGAAAAACATTTGATGACTAACTCGTAGGACTAGACTTAGCAGTTTATGCATCTGGCCCCTGATGTTACATACGCCAATCAGTAATCCATATGTGACATTTTGAACATCCATACAGCCATCAGCCATGCTGTCCATATTTGACCAACTGAACATATTTCTGGCCAAAGAGTCCTTATTTTTGAACTTTCTATAAAACTCCTTGACTCCTGATGGAAGCCAGAGAGTAATCTATATGTGACCTTTTGAACATATATCTGGCCAAACAGTCCTCGATCATGATTTATCTATACATTATCATAACTTCTTCTGATTTTACTTCAGTCCCAAACAAGTACAAAATTGACCTACTGAAAATATTTCTGTTCCAATAAGTACTTGATCTTGAACATTCTTTACATAATTACTCCTTCTGATGTTACCTCAGCCGAATGGTAGTCCATATTTAACCAACCCAGTCTCACGGCAGTTCGTGATGTGGTCACGTAATTTAATCTATTTATTCGTGGCAGGGACACGTTAATTTAGTTATTTTCGTAACACCAGCACGTTTGTTAAACAAATGCATTTCAATTGGATGCATCTTTCGTGCAACAGCACGATTCTTTCTGCCGTTATTTTCGTAACTCCAGCACGTTTTTTAAACTAATGCATTTCAATCGGATGCATCTTTCGTGCAACAGCACGATTCTTTCTGCCAATCGGGCTGCAGCAGAGAAGCTGTTTATTCAACATTTATTCACGAGATCTTATCATGGTTATTAATTATGTATTGTATTATTTCAGTCTTTTTCGGTTATTATTTTGAATCTGGATTGCTTGGCTCTTTATTGATATTTTTAAAACTATAACGCTACATCTATCAATATTTATTTAGATGTTATCATTGTATTCATTCATTTCTTTATTTTAATAATATTATTTCGGTCTTATTACTGGTGAGATATTACAGTAAACCATGGTTGTCTTGTCGTAGACCCTACATTGGAGTGTTTGTTTTTCCAGCCCATCTTCTTCAATAACCTCAAAGAAGGTCTGGTCAACTCCAAACAAATTGTTGGGTCTTGTACACTTGATGTGTTCCTCCATTGTTCCCTTCTGCATCTTTTCCCCTTGAAGAATTCTTCTTGTTACCTGAGCCAGCAGACTTCTTCCAGAATGAACCATTCTCTTTAGTTTCTGGTTGAAGTTTTCAAATGGAAAAGCACTACATTCATCCAGACCCTCAAACTGTTTTGCAACATCTGCAATATGGAGCATCTGATGGACATTGTACACAATGAAACCTTCTCCATACAGTTCTCTGCATTGTAGCACAAAAAATCTCAAGAGATCTCTCGCGTATTGCCAGTGTTTCCTTGTGAGACTTGGTTGGACCAGAATGCACATTGCTGTGGAGAAGCACATGAAGTTGTCATACAGCTCTTTTTTAAGAATTCCTTTCAGAACAACCTTTCCTGTGTACAACATTAGCTGTCTGTACTCAGTCGCTTTCCATCTGTCAATTTCACTTAGTCCCCTGGGGTGTCTGGCAAACACACTTGGAATGCTGTTTCGGAGATTTTCAAGCTTGTTGCTTACAATCATTGTGTGTCCAGCAGACATCCTTGTCTCTTTTGGCCCTCGAATCCATGTCAGGACAAGTTTTTTCATAACTCCAAGACATGCTTGATGGATATAGTCAATAGGGAAACCAGAAACCATATCAATATTTAGCTGGCAAAATGGAGTTTCTTGTTCTCTGTTGTGGTGCTCTTCCTGCTGCCTTTGTCTGAAAGACCTGTCAGTACGCAACTGAAGATTGTCTACCTGTTGATATGTCATACGCCCCAGCCACTGACCTTTCTGAATGCATCTGTCACATCCATAATACCCTGAGAATTGTTTGATTGATTTGACGAAGGCCTTGGCAGGTGCATCACAGATAATGCCGCTAATTTGAACTATGATGCGTCTTCCATGGTACCACAGACCCTCTTTCTCCAATTTCCGAATTTCCTCAACTGTGTCACATAGAAATTCCAAATCAAGGGGCTTTGTTTTTCCACATGTGATGGCCACTGGGAACACATTTGTAGGTTTTAGATTGGTGCTGCAAAGAACTGACCAAAAGCAAGTTTTTGAACTTTTGAAGAGTGGGAGGCCATCAATATTAAGTCTCAACTCCAGGGTATGCATCTTCTCAGTTGTTTCGACCGGGTATTTCTGTATGTGATTATTTAACATTTTTTCTACTCCAAAGTAGAAATACTCCATTCCTGACTTGTGCTGCATATTTACAGTTTTTGGAGTCTCAAGCAAGGTTCTGGAACAAGATGGAAGGTCGTTTGTTCCATGTTTCTTCAATAATTTTAGAAGACTATCCATAGTTATGGGCAATTCCATTTTCTATGCTCCAAGAAGCGATGTCACTGGCTATATTTGAATTTGAATCACCCACCATCAGGGAATCATCATCTGAAAATTCATCATCTATGAAAACATCTGAATCTTCAGAAATGTGTTCTGTTTCTAAGTTCAGCGTTTCATTTTCATCATTGTCCATGTTTATGTCATGCATCTCTTGGTTTTCCATTATTTCCACCATATTTGTGTCAGCAGTTTCACAATTGGCTGTTACTAAAAGTTCTGACTCTGTTTGTTCCCTTTTTCTGTGTAGTTTGCTTGGTCTTTTCAAAGTGACCCACTCCCTATCATACTCTCTCTTCCTACTCTTCCTGTCCATGGCTTAAATTAGAGAGAAGGAAAGGGTAGCAATTAGGCTGATAGAACAACAGATGAGCTGATGATTGAAGTACTCCAAACAAAGCTGACAGGGAAAAATTGTGACTATATACTGTATATATTTATGTGTGGGATCGAGGGGGGATGGTTCCCATTTATTTTGAAATACTGTTCCTTAGTTACATCTACAAATAAATAATCAGAAATGCGTAATGAACACATTTTCGTGATTTCTTAACAAAACAATTAAATAAAATAAGCATTATCTATAAGACAACACAACAGCCATTAAAAACTATATATCCCTTATTATACAGAAATAAAAATTAACTACTAATAAGTCATTGTTGTAACTATGAAAATATAACAGAGTTGTGTGGAACTATGTACTCATGGGCTGGAACGGACTCTGGAGCGAGCTAACAGGCTGGATATAAATATTTGATGTAAGTTTAAAAAATAAAATATACTACATATATTACATATATTACCGACAACACATTTAGGAGCAGCTAAGTAATATTGCTTACCTTGAAGTTAAAACTGAGGAGGCAGAGGAAGACAATCCAAAATCTAATAAAAAACAAAGAAGTTAAAAAATAGGCCTATTAATCAAACCTGCTGCATTATGCAATAAATACGGAAAACTTGTCTGATAGTTAGTCAGTACTTAGAAAACCAAAGATCTTAAAGTCTTAGCTCTTAAAAGAACTTTTGGGGTGTAGGCCTACAGTATCGGGCTGCTGTGGACACACGTGCAAAAAAAAAAGAAAGAAGAGAAAAACAATAAACAAGGCTGAATATGAGTGTGATGTCTATACGAGTTCAAATGTTTCATTGCAGACTAATCAGAACATAATGAACATGGCAAATCTGAGATGTAGGATGACTAGTATGGATGACTTACAACAAGCAGATGGTAATCGAAGAAGCTGAAAAAGAGAAGAGATTAATTATTTTATAAATCATAAAAAGGTTAAATGTGTAAATTGTATGATAACATCTGAAAATAAGAACACATAAGCTATATGAGTTCATATGACCTATCTATTTTTTAGTCACAGTTTCCATTTTCATTAATGCTATTATAATTGTATTGTATTTTTATTTTATTTTTTACTTTAAATACCCTTGGAAACCCTACTACTAGCCTACTACTATTAATAAAATGTTGTAATATGCAACATGACAACACATTTAGGAGCATGTAAGTAATATTACTTACCTTGAAATTAAAACTGAGGAAGACAAGCCAAAATCTAATAAAACAAAGAAATGAAAAAAATATATATTAATCAAACCTGGTAACAGTCCTTAAGTTTCATGCCGCATTATGCCAATAAACAACGTGTTTGACAGTTAGTCAAAACATGTACGTACAAAAAAATGACTGTGTCTGAGCTCTTAAAAGAACTTTTGGGGTGTAGTATCGGGCTTCTGTGGACACACATGCAAAAAGAAAAGAAAAGCAATAAACAAGGCTGAATATGAGTGTGATGGGCCTCTATACCAGTTAAAATGTTTCATTAATGGTTACAGAATAATCAGAACGTAATGAACATGGCAAAGCTGAGATGTAGGTATGGCAATGATTCTTGACTTATCAGGATGACTGCTTTATCACTTACAATAATCAGACGGCAATTGATACTGAAAAAGAGAGAAGAGAACAATTATTTTCATGGTATAAATTCCAAAAGTTAATAAAGTCTCTTTATTTATTAATATATCTGTTGCGACTTTACAACCCACTAACAAATAAACCATATTAAGTCAAATACATTTTCATTCTTGAAAAATACTACTACTAATTAGTATTATTATTTTTGTTATTATTAATTAAATAAAATTAATAGTATTAATAAAATGACTGACGGATGGCCGGTTTCATTATAAATCTGATCTCATCTTTACAAGACGCGTCTCTGCTAACTCGCGTCTCTGTAACGCTCACGCAGCCAACCTGTGAGACTACGCTCTTTCCATACAAAGTAACGATATTATTATTAACAATTATAACATTTATTTATTTTAAAGTAACGATATAACATCACAGACATGACTTAAATAAACGTTAACATCACAGACATGACGGATGAAAACAAAAAAAGTTTATTTCAATCAGCGGATTTGCTCTATTATCCCAAATGACGTCACACAGACGTAACGACATTTAACGGCATTTAATTGTGGTGACTGAACTGTGGGGAAAAAACACCGGAAAACCATTGTTTATGTGAAAAGTAGTGTTACATTTCCTGGAAAGGACAGTTAATAAGTTTTATGACAATGTAAAATGTTAATATGTGCAATAAGTGAAGGCGACAGTTATTTATCTGGCTACCCTGAGTAGGCCTACCTATAATTAATTAGATTTTATTATTTACTTTCTTCAAAGGTGTAATTTACCTTTGTAGTGGGCTTGTATGTTTTAAAAGTAATGTACCTAAATCGGTTAAGTAAAAAGTACTTTACCTCAGAAAAGCTGGTAGTAGCCTATGGGATGTCCACTCACAAGGAAAAATCGGGTTCTGCGTGCGGTGGTCACAATACCCCTGCTTATATATGCCCGCTGGCAGGTGACGTGGGCTTGGTACGTGAAGAATGTCAGTCGTGACAGAATATATAATTTTTATTTATATATATATATATATATATATACATATATATATATACATTTATATTATGATACCTTGCGTTACCTTGTCAAAAAGTGCTAAAAGTATCCTATAAGTCAAAATAAATGATAAAATAAAAGTGATATTAACTTCAGAATATAAAACTATTAAATTGGCTATAGCTACACATGTACGAAAATTGATTAACAATTAAAATTAATCAGTTGTGCAGGTAGTGGTACCTGGAAGAGATGGGAAAATAAATACACATAACATACGATAATATAATATTCAACAACCCATTAGGTGGCGATATGCGCCATCGCCAATATAAGCCAATACTGAAAGAGAAGAACCATGCCACTGCACGGAGTGGACGCGAGCTCAGTCTGTTTTTACTGTATCGATGCATGGCAGCATTTGGTGTTCTTGATGTGCAAATGTTTGAAAGGTAAGTAGTATGATATGAAATAATATGTGGAAATTTATGGTTTTATCATAGTATGATAATGTGTTGGATTGTGAGCGTTCAAATGTATTATAATGAACCAATAAGTACAACAGAAACATGCAGGGACATCCAGCACATATGTGGGTCCCCCCCCCCCCCCCCCCCCGTTTTTAAATAAAAATTACAATACAACTATAAATGGCCTAATATTGATTTTGATCATTTTGTGTGTGTGTGTGTGTGAAAAACATACGTGAAGAAATCCATGACATTAGATTTTAAAGGCTAAATATTTAATAAATAATCAAACATTTTGTAGAGGATTTTTTGGTACTGTTTTAATCTGAGATTAAGCCAAATACAGGGGTAAAAATTACTTTAGGGTGGTAAAAGGCAAGGGCTGTTTAATTCTAAGAATGAATTGTTAAATTTTAATTAATGGTCTGAAAAATACATATACCGGTATGCTACAGTGAGTTTTTTTTTTTTTATTACACCCAGGCAGGCAGGCTTGGTGCATGTAGTCAATCGGAAACTGCTCTACCATGTCCAATGTCAATCAAGAAGCGAGACATTGGGCTGTCCTCATTCTCCTGACGTCTTGTCATTTCAGTACGGTATGTGTCATTGGTGCGTAGAGTTACACCTCTGGGTAAGTCAGTCGCCCAGAAACCCATGTGCATTTGTATTGATGTATCATCATGTATCAATACTTTAAAGTTTAAATCATGATCAGCAATGCAACGATTGGCTGGCAAATCGGCTCTTTTATTATGGACTAGTAATAACAAGTACATTTATATTTTTAATTATTAATTTCCCTGGTTCTGTTGGGTGCAATTTTAAGAAAGTAACACTGGCTGGGAATCTTCATTCAATTTGACTTTGAAGAACCTAATGATCCTGGATCATCTCAAAGCATTAACAATACTGAGAACTAATCCTAATTGAATCCACATATAAAGAACAGGCCCCTGTTCTTTTGCCTGTAGATGATGAGGATGATGATTTATATTATTACCATTATTCATTTAATATCTCTTCATTATTTTACAGGTGTTTAAAGATTTCCTCCTTTGGCTGGTTTGGAAGGGCCGAGTGTCAGCAGGAAAGGCACAGATGGGTGAAAGCTGGTGAATTACACAAGAGTGTTTATGCATTCAGCAGTGGCGTAGTTGAATGAAATACCGGCAGCTGTGGTAGCCAAAAATTTACTGTATAAAATACGGTAGCAAGACTTTACGGTAGCAAGGTTTTACAGACTTAACTTCAAATTTACAGAAATAAACCATATTTCATTATCTGATATTATGTTAATTTACCAACCTATTGAAGTATTAATATCTGTTTTGTACCATTGTAATACAAAGCATATAAAAAAAAAACTCCAAATATCGGATAGGCCAACAGAGCCCAAATTGAGATGTTTAGCACTGTTCAACTGGACAATGTACATTGCACCTTTTTGTAGCCTATACAATGAATCTGAATTGGGGGCCAGTTGTCGCCTCTGCTAAACATCTTCATTTGTGTTCCTCATCTCCAAGTCATAGAGGTTTGGAACAACATTATTTTCATTTATTTGGTCGAATGTTCCTAAGGATACGTTTCTTTACACATTGAGTATGTTGCATAATGCAATTATAATGGGATTTTGGCAATATTACGATTAAACTTTAAACTTTAACTGTGTAAAGTGTAAACACATACTTCGAACAAACTAATGCGATTAAGCACATAATTGTATAGGCTAACCATATTCACATCTTGTATGTTTAATGTCTTTTTAATGACATCTGTAAACCATGCCTTTTAAATATCTTGTAAATCTCTTCTCACAAGCAAGTTGTGAATGCTTGCTTGCCACTGAAACATGTTAAAACAGTAATGCTTTAATAGTTACACAGTTGTACAAGTTTTATTGATCTAAACTCATTACTTCAGACTTACGTGCCATCCAGAAACTTGCAAGCGAACGTCGTGTTGTCCCATAAACTGTCGTCTTGTGGTGCCTCAAAGAGGAACAAAATCTCTTTCTCGGACCTTTACCTTGACCGTTCCCTGCTGGTGCAATGATACCCAACTCAACCAGAGCTGCTGAGTCCATAGCCATTTTCAAGAAACGTCTCTGAAGACACCGCATCTATCTTTAAAAAGTGGGTGGGAGAACCCGCATCTTTTTCGGAAACACTTGATCCATTAATACTAATTATTCTCTTCTATTCTATATCTATTAAAAAAAAGTAAAAAAAAAGTCTGCTAATGTAAATGTAAAAAAAGAAGAATACCGGTGTCTCTTTAATTATAATAGTGCACCATGTTGTTGTCACATCCATATTAAGGCAGACAATGGTAAAGGTGAATAACAGACTTTATTGAATGTGCAGAGGGGTTGCATGTAAATATGCATAGTTTATAGTTATTACTAGAGTAACTATGTAACGTGTAACATTGACACTGTAAAAGAAAGTGTTACCATTTTTATTTTATTTTTATTTTAAAGAAATTTAAAGAACCCCACAAGGACTAATGACCATGACAATTCATATGTAATACAAGCTATATATATATGTAGGACACTTACTACAGTAATGAGAATCTGGGGGGAAATGTGTTTAATGTTCATGAAAATAATGTCCAAATGCAAAACATCTTCATTTCAAGATTTTATTTATTATGGAACATGTATCTTGTATATATTTTTACTTAGGGTTAAATGTGACCTTGACATGCTTTTGTATGCTTTTCTGTAACTGTTCAATCAGGCGTAATATCAGTGTAGAAGTGTTAACTCAGTTATGAAACTGCATATCTATACCACGAATTTAATGTATCGTGCCATTTATACGCTAAAAATAGTTTTTGCGTGTATATGATAAGCAGTTTTCGCGTGAATATGATGCGCACTTTATGGCGTGTACGCACGCACTCCTCACACCCCTAATCCTACCTACATTTATAAAACGTACCAGTTTGGTAATTTTAAAACGTTGTATTCCAACGTGCAGATTACGTAATTTTAGCACCTGAATAAAACGTCTCCCAAAAGTTGTAGTTTGGTCTAGTTTCGTTTTAGTAGTAAACAAACGTAATATGTACGTTTTTTTGACTACTTAAAGAAAACATACCAGTTTGGTATTTTCACAACGTTTTTTAAACGTTTTATTTTGGTTACATTATTTATCCATTCTAACAAAACGTTTTAGAAACATTTTTAAAATGTTGTACTACAACATTACCTAATTGCAACCAAAATACAACGTTGTGAAAAGTTGTAAAAACGTTTTGTGTTTGCTGGGCAGAACACGGGCCAAGCGGGGCTTATTCTAAGACCATTAGCCACAATACAATGCGGACATTCATATCAAAGAATCTGACAGCGATCAGCAGTTCATTAACGACAGTAGGCCTAGCTATTGCATTTTTAAGCAGCCTTTACAATATATTTAGTCTAAAGTTTTAAAAAAAATTGAAAAGCCCAAAGATCTGTAGGCCTATCTCTGCTAAATGAATTTAACATACGTTCGTGATGCCCTTTATTTTAAGTTTCTTTTTTTTCTTTTTTTTGTGGTTCTTTTTATTTAAACTATATTGTTACGAAATGTGAAAATGTGTAAAAGTAATGTGTCAAGGACTTGATATTGAATTCTGTAATTTTAAAAATTCAAAAAAAAGAAAAAAAAAAGAAATGTATCTTACAGCCAAAAAAAAAAAGTTTTTTTGTTGTTTACAGTAAGTTAAGCTCCGAAATATATTTTTTAAAAGCTCTAGGGAGTTTCTTTTGATGCCCTGTTATAAAAATAATTTTTAATTCGTTTAATTAATTTTTTTCTTTTTTCACAATATCCGGATGACGGAGCTCGCTCGCGCCAATTCGTTGATTAAGGTAGGTCAAAATTATTACCTCATGAATAAGTAGCCTATATAATTTGATGAAATATACATGCAAAAGTGTAGTCAAGTATGTGTCATGTTGCTGGGGTATTGTCTGTCTTATGCCCTATTTAACTTTTTGTGACATTGCTTTGGTGTTTCCATTTGTCTGATATAAAATCCTATAAAGTGCTAACTGCATGTCCTAGCATGTCACATGTTAGTGTAGCCTACTACTTCACAAACATTTTCTCTTCCCTTTTCGCTTTTCGTTTAATAATGTGATATTAACATTTGACATGCAGTAGACATGACATTTTTCCTTTATCAATATATTGATATATCCTAAGGACTATGTTCTGTCTCTCATCTGGGCAACACACACACACAGACACACAACTGTATTATTGTGTAAATGGCAGTTAAAAATCAGAGAAATGTTTACCCTTATAACAATGTCATCACGAACAAAAGTTCAAAACTCAGAAGAATGACTGGTTACAATTTGACCATTGAAATTAAGAAAGCACATAACATCCTTTGCATAGTGTGATTTTAAATCATATAGTGTGATAATAATTCAGAATGTTTCTATGGGTAGCCTATATTATACATAAATAACTTTCTCATTTTTCTTTCTTTTTTTCTCAGACAACATGGTTTCTAATCAAAAGAAATGCCCCAACTGCCCCCAGGTCATGCCCTGTGCCACTAAGGTTTGTAAGGCCTGTGGGGCAGAGCAGCCCAAGAAGGCTCGTTTGATGAAGAGGCTGCAGGCCCTTGATATGAAGAAGGGGGAGTGGCTTGGCAATCTTTAAAAAAACCACAATGAGGCAGCTATGCGGGATGAAGCCATCATATTGGTGTGTACAATTAACACTACCCTTTTTAATAGGGTCGCCACATTTACCAGTCCTGATTGAGTGACATTTTTGACAGAAGATCATAATATATTTTTCAAATTCTTTTATTTTTATTTTTGAAAAGAGCGATTTAAGCCAGATTTCTGAAATATAGGGTTTACCGACCTCTAAACAGTTTAAACACCAAATGCAACTTGAAGGTTCTCTTTCACACAGTTAAAGCCTAGTGCAGGCGGGTTAAACTCAAATACACGGTGGTCCAAAATTAAAAACTGGGTCCAAGTTGCGGGCCAGGTAAATCTTTATTGAAAAACTGACTTAAATTGAGCATGTGATTCCCCCTTTCAGTAGTATGTAATGAATTTAATGTAGTTATCGCATTCATGTAATATTAATAAGGAATTTAGGTACTACTGTTAAAAGTGGAGTTTAACTTTAAAAACATATTCTTCAGAATTTAATAGAATAGAATGCCTTTTATTGTTATCATACACATGTTCAACGAGATTGAAACAACTCCTTTTCCAGTGTCAACATGTACCTAAGAGAAATGTGACAACAAGGAATAAAATTAGTATTGCAATAGAGGGGGGGGGGGGGTATTAAATGTTAAATACTGCACAGTAGGTGGGTAGAAGAAAGTCCGGGGATCGGGGGATGAGTGTGGAGTCAGTGCCTGTGTGAGTTCAAATTGGTTATGGCTTTTGGGAACAGGCCAGCAGATTTAACCATTAAGGTCACTGACTGTTAACTTGAAAGGCATTAATGAATTAAGTAACCTTTGCCAAAAAATCACTCTCCAGACCATGCTGGAGGAATGATCTCCCCACCGTCATCCGGAATGCAGAATCCCTGACAACATTCAAAAGACAACCGAAAATGTTATGTATTTGCAATGTATTGAAATGCATTGATTTTCATTGTAAACCTATTCATTTGGGGTGGTAAACATGAAAGATGGGTGAAAAAAATCATATACAGGGCTGAACATTAATGTTTGCCAAGTGGCAACCAGATTTTGACTTTTAACCACTTTTAAAATTTAACGTTGAGTCCTTGATCTGTTAATAATTCTAACATCGAATTCAAGCCAGAGATTATTTTTCATACACAGTAAATTTGACAAAATAGAAACTTCACTTTTGAGGATGGCTCAGTAATTTTGCTTTTGCTGGTCATAAGTGCATTAGAATTATGTCAATATGATCAGAGGAACTTAGTATAATATGACATGTAATGCAGTTTTTTGTCAATGTTTGGTCTTACAACAGATTTCAAGTCTCGCTTCAAACTGAATTTACACTCAGGTTTTTTGATAACATACATTTTTATCCTTTACAAATAAATGTCTTTGCAGCTTGAGAAGCTACATGCAATGGGCTACAAGCCACTCCTCCTCCTTCTGAAGGAAGGCAATGGGAAGAAACCTAAAATAACTTCCCTCACCCCAAGATGTGAGCTGGACCCGCTGGCTACACAACACCTCAGCAAAATGACAGCGTTTTATGAGTTGGTTTGTGCAGGTGAGATGTACAGTATGTTTTTTTCAGTCGCCATACAGTGTACAGTTGATTGTCAATCCTTCCCTATTTTTTCAGCACTTATCAAATATTTATAGTTTATAAAACAAATGACAACCTTATTACATTTCAACGTTGTGGAATGTTGGTTACATGGCAAGACAATCGTGGCAAACAAGACACTGTCCACTGAAGGTAGAACTACTTTTTGTTGCGGAGAAACTAAGTCGAAAAATAAATAAATAAACAATACTCTGATGTTTTAAGGTTATAATTCCAGCCATGTTCAATACATAGCCCTGTTAATATAGGTTACTAAGTGTAGTCTGAAAATTTGGTAAAACATAGTTGGGTTTTCTTTAGATGGCAGTTTGATATTTGGTGTATGTTGCACCAAGTTTCCCTGTTTTCCCCATTGTTTTGCATTTAGCCATTCACGCCTTAACCAAAATCATGTAAACTTGCATCCAGTGTGAAAAGTAGCCTATAGCCCATTTTTTGCCTGTGTTTCAGAAATATGTAAATGCATACAAGATAAGAAATATATTCTTAAAATTCTTTTGTGCGGGAATGTCAAATAATATGCGTGTTTGAATTTTTATAATACATTATATTTCAGCCTCATTCCTACTTTTTTTTCGAATCAAATTTGAACAGGTTGGAAGGCGAGTGAGGACACTGTCCTCACCCTGACCCTCACCCCCTGTGACGAGCAGGGCACCTCAGCAGAGGCGGGGCCAGAAATCCTCGTGGAGGAGGCGGGGCTGGAAAGCCTCGTGGAGGAGGCGGGGCCGGAAGGCCTCGTGGACGAGGCGGGGCTGGAAAGCCTCGTGGAGGAGGCGGGGCCGGAAGGCCTCGTGGAGGAGGCGGGGCTGGAAAGCCTCGTGGAGGAGGCGGGGCCGGAAGGCCTCGTGGAGGAGGCGGGGCTGGAAGGCCTTGTGGAGGAGGCAGGGCTGGAAAGCCCCGGTGTAGAGGCTAAAGGCCTCGTGGAGAAGGCGGGACTTGAAGGCCTCGTGGAGGCAGCGGGGCTGGAAGGGCGGGGCTGTCTACCAGAGTGTTAGATTAGGCATGGACATAATTTTTTTTTTATTTTACCAGTTCGACATATCCCCCTATTAGCCTAATTCAATTGAAGTTGGAGGGGCCGACTAGCATATAACCTAAAGGCTAGTTGTCTCCAACTGAAATCATTAGCTTAGATTGGCCCAAGTACTCCTGTGATTTGGCCAAGCTAAGCTAATGATGTCAGTTGTTACAATGGAGTTTATTGCACACATAAGAAAGAGTATGGTATGTACTGTATCCAACAACTTTTTCAGCTGGGCAAGTTGCTGGGCAACTTCTCAACCGATTGATTTAGTTCTGATTGGGTGTTCATGATCATTTTTGTGGTTGGACATAGGTTACACGTGTGTGTGTGTGTGTGTGTGTGTGTGTGTGTGTGTGTGTGTGTGTGTGTGTGTGTGTGTGTGTGTGTGTGTGTGTGTGTGTGTGTGTGTGTGTGTGAGTGAGTGAACATGTATAAAAAGACATACCTAGATAGTCCTTAATTGTTTGCCACTCCATACTTAGTTTGACATCTGATTTCTTCAAAACCACGGGGTCAACAGGGAAGAGAAAGCGGAAGTCAGGCATGTTTTGCATTTGTCAGTTTTTTTTAATTATATTGTTATTTGTAATAAATTCTATGATGAGCAAGACCGTTTCTGAATTGTTTGCCTTTTTTGAGTGGATATATGTATTTTTCTATCCCACAGAGGCAGAAATGGATAAAAGCAAAAAAAAACAAAAAAGTAAGTTTAAATGACTTAATACATTTGCATTCAGACTTGATATTTGATCACTTTGATGTGAATGCTTGACCTGGATATGTTAATGATGTTGCTGTGTTCCTAATCTGAGTTTTGATGCCTTTAGATTGCTCCTACCACACAGGCCTGGGTATTTATCCAATTAGGAGTGCTCTGAAAGAAAGAGTGAGAAAGGTAAGGCATGCATAACTGAACAGCATACTACTCTTTATTTGTTCTATTTATGTCAAAATAAAGTCAAGATGTTAAGTTAAAATACCCGTCAATCACAGAAGTAAAGATGGCAAATAGTCAAATAATGTAAATATTGTATAAAGTATATACTACAGCCTCTTGACTAAAATACTTTAATTGTCATGGTAAAACATGAAACAGGAAACATGGTGGCTGTTACCAAAGCCTGATGCAAAAAATGTGTAAGCATGAATTGTTCCTGTCATAGGGCCAAATGGAATTACTTATTGACTGGGAGCCTTGTGCATCATGGTATGTGTTCTACTATATGACAAATACAGAAATAAGATTGCTCTGACTCTCTATTTCACTCTCACTCTTACACATGTTTTGAAGTCAAACGCTTTTACCTAGACCTGTTTTGAAGAATATGCAAATGTGTTTGAAGGTAACATTCCCAATCTAATAATTGAAATATCACGTGTAACGTCATTCTTTCCCTTCTGTTTTCAGTGGGAAACAGTGGACTCCTACTTGGGAGCCCAAGGAGTCATTTGTTTAAGTTTTTTAATTTTGTTCATTTTGTAATATATGTAGTTTTATTTATTTTTATTGTACATTCCATATTCAATAACGTTTTTTTATAGTAATTTTGTTATATTTCTATTCAAAATAAAGTGTTGTCTACAAGCCCTGAGCTGAAGATGGTAGATGTTCAACATTTTCTACCATTTCAGAACTGGATAATTCAAGAATGCCTAACTCCATACAGAAACAGGTTCTTCTTTTGATGTGTTTTATCAAGAGGTTAGTAAATTATTAAACCGAGCAAAATGTGTGCACAAATGGAAGCAGGACTCTTCATTCTCTCTATGAAGACTCTTCAATACATGCTGTAAGTCAGATACAATTTATTGTAAAAAAAAAAAAAAAATCCCTCACAGATGACAGTGTTCATTATTTAAAATGAATGTGCAAAATCCATAATGGTCATCACAAACACGTTTCCAACCTGGCAGCTTCCAACATTCATACAATAGCAGGTGATCTAGTGTGATTATTTACAATATTTGATCATTTGTGATTGTTTTGGGGGGTTGTGTGTGTGATTGATTTAGCTGAAACTTTATATTCTTGGTGGTTTAAATGACCTTACATATGTCCCTTTACTGATGTTTTACCAGTCACTGTTCCTGATAGGCTGATGTGGTCCCACTCCATTATTTGGTTTCAGTTCCATCAGTGGTCCTTGGTAAGGTAGATAAGTAAGTGTTGTACTGTTTTGGACATCCTCAATTTTTTACTTTACCAACTTCTGTACTCCCACTGGAAAATGTCAGCTGATTATTACATATTTGTCCCCTCCCCCAACCAGAAGCAAGCTGAAGAAGCCGGTCTTTCTCGTGTCCCACTTCCCTGTAGAAGTACCTCTCCACTGTTTGGTCGTTCACTTTCATTTCACAGCCACACAATATGTCTATGAAATACTGTAGTAATTTAATAAGTAAGGGATCATGTGTAGAACGCCAGTCATTATATTGAAAATAACTCCCTACAAGGCGAACAGGTCTTGCTTCATTCTGAAGGGACTTATTTCCCAATAATGACTGGCATTTTGGGCATAAATCTGTGATTTTCCAATTTGATTTTTAGGCTCTCCTGTTATATTGTGGTGGTGAGACTGTAGAAGGACCCAAAAAGAAGACCCAAGACGATAAGAATGCTCCAGTGGACAATGGTGGTGGTGCCGCTTTTACCTCATGCCGCTTTTACCACACGGCTGTCCAATCAAACAGCCTGTTAAGCCTAAACACAACTCCACACACCTGTCCACCTGTCATCTGCTTGCATCCCTGTACTTTCCATTAAATGTATATTAAATTCAATTTTTGCAAAATATTGAGATATTTTTGTCACTTTCATACATATATGCATAGAGAAGACAATAATTGTGAGATACTTTTGTCACTTTCAAATAGACAACATTCAACAAAGTACAATTTAATTAAAAGTAGCAATGTCTGTAAATGAAATTAGTATGCATTAAATTAATAAATATGGAATCGTTTTTAAATTGGGTATGTTGACTGTTTTATTGTTAAAGGTAGTTGTGCAGTTTGTGATCTGAGTTTATTTGATGTTTGTTGATGTTTACAGTCAAATAGATTATTCCCACTACTCTGGGTGTGCCCCCAATGTGTGTGGAGTGGACACTCTTCCTCTGATTGAATGTTCATGTATTGATAATCCATAGCATAAGTAACAATAAAATTATTTCCTTCTAACAATGACTAACAATGAATTGGGTGATAACAATCTCATGATTCTTATGCATTATAATTCAATGCATATTATAAGGTTCTGTAGTTTCATGCAGCCTGTTTATTGTTCTTTAGCCAAGCTGTACAGGGTGATGCCTATAGCAACGGGTCAGAAGTACACATTTTTGATATATTTTGTATAATTACACTTTTAATCATTTGTCATTGAATGATGTGGTTCATATAACCTAATTGCACATGAGATGGAACAATAACCGATATAATTATAAACCATATCTTAAGTAATTAGTATAAAACATTTCATAAAGATCTGACAGTGGTTTAAGGTTTCAAGCCCTTTTAAATGTGCCATTTTTTACACTTTTGGTGGGCTCTACTGAGATAACCTGGGGTCCAGGGGCAGAAAAAATTTCTCAGATGCTTCCTTCTATCTGGTTAAATATCATATATAATTTTATTGCCACACACACACACCAGGCATATTATATGCAGAGATACAGTACAATTTCATGAGCATGTCATGAACAATAATCACGACCATAAAACATAAAGATATGTGCAATTTTGGCTAAATAAATTCAGATGTATATGTTTTGCTAAATATATCCAGTTTCATAGCTGACCTGCTTTGGCAAGTCAAGGGCTCAGACTCGGATCCTCAGACAGCATGTGGACAGTCATTTTCGGGACAAACCAATTCACTAAATAATTCTCCAACCATTGACAGAACTGGTTAGGGTTAGGGTTAGGGTTAGTCATTGTCACAAGCTATAGGCTTTTGGAAAAATATATGGTTTTGGTAGTTGAATCAGCTGTCCTTCAGTGGTAAATAGGCCAAAATGTAACACCTGTAAAGTTGGTTCCACAATCTACAATATGGGGCTATGTAAACTGTAACCCATATGCTAAAAGCCTGTGCATGTCAATTCATATGAATTAAGACATGTTCTATCCTCCTGTTTACTTCGGTGCATCATACTGCATGCATAGCCCCATATTCTATATTGATGAACTAATTCTCCAATGCATCAATCTCATCCATGCCCTCATCACCTCCAGACTGGACTACTGCAACAGTACTCTCTATGGCAGTGTTTACTATGCTCCTGAAGGACCCCCAACACTGCACATTTTCTTTGTCTCCCCAATCAAACAAATTAAATGTATTATTATTATTTAATGCCTCTAGTGCTGCTCTGTATTTGCATATACTGTACATTCAATGTATGTTTTAAAAATTTTTTTTTTTTTTACATTTGGTCAACAAAAGTTCTGAAATCATACATAAACCATTAAAACATCCATATTTTGATTGATTATTATGATAAAAAGAGGTGTGTTTTGAGATAAACCCAATTTCACTGACCTTACCAGCCATGGCAAGTTTGATGTACCGGATATACTTGTAACACCTTGTACAGTATATAAGTGTTATACCCATTAATTTATGAAATGTCAGCATGTGGCACATATTTTGATTTAGGGACCTCTAGCTGCTTCTGTGTTGTCAGGAGGCGGAGCATAAGATTGGAAAAAATTTGATTTCTAGAAAGTGCTGTAGTCAGTGAATGTGTAAGGTGTGATTTTACTTGGCTCATACATAAACCTTACAAGTCCAGAAAAGTGGAACAACAGTGTAACCCTGACCAGGCTCCTTTTTGCCCAGGCAAAATGAAATGGGAGACCACACATGGATTAAGATACAAAAAATAGTGATTTATTACAGTAAATATATGAGATGAAAAATGAGAAATAAGCAATAATCAGTATAAATGATATGGTATAAAATAAAAGTGTGGCGTAATCAGTCATATGGCAAAAAGGCGAACAAAAAGAAAAACAATGTGATACAGGAGCGGAATAGCAGCCATGAAAGTCCCTCACACTGCCCAGGCTGCAATCAATCGATTACAGACACCTGCCCGGTAGCTCCTCCCTGAGAGACACAGACACAAACAGAGTAAACATTAAACCTGTCCCGATTCAAACTCTGGAAAACAAATGTAGTATTAATGTTATCTTTACTCAATTTGACAGGTTACATAAAATAAGGGTATTAAAAAAAATTACACTTTTCACATAATTACCTGCACTCCTCCTCTTCATTTTCACTGGTGTCTGGACTGCTGAAATCACTTTCATTTTCCTCTTCCAGCTCTATAGCAGAGACCTGAGGGCCCAAAACAGCCTTGTATTGAAGATGCACCTCTTTCAACACATCCGAAACTTCAGATAGACGTCTTCTGCAGAGACAGGAAAGGCCCTTGTTTAGCTTGTCTGTAAGTGAAAAACATCCAAATTACCATGACATACATTTACATTAATTCATTTAGCAGACCCTTTTAGTTAAACCCACAGTAGGACAACAATATGCAAGTGCTATGACCTTTCTCAGTTTCATCTAACGCAGTACAGAAACGTTTTTGGGCTTATTTTTTGAAGAGAAGAGTAATGTCAGTATACTAGATCAAGTGCTTTTGAAAAAGATGCATCTTCAGATGTTTCTTAATAGTGGCTATGGACTCAGCAGCTCTGATTGAGATAGGCAGATCATTCCACCAGCAGATAAGTCATGGTAAAGGTCTGAGAAAGAGATTGAGCTTCTTTAAGATGGCACCACAAGACATGGCACATACCCACCTTGCTTTGTAATATTTGTTATAACTCATCAAAATTAGATGGTCAGTGTAATGTTTTTCAACTGCTTTCTAGTAAGATATGTCTGTTGTTAGGTAAAGTTAAAGTATGGTGTCCTTATCACCATTACTTCCTTGTTTGATTGGTATGGTTACAAAGATGAAACTTGCCTTCCTCTGAAGTCTTTCTTTTAAGAGTTGCCTGCAACTTCTGCAACCATGAGCAGTGCTGGGCCATCTCCTGAACAAGTATTGTCCTTTCCTCCTCCAGTCTCATTTTCAGCATGGCTTTGTTGAAAATGTTTAACTTGTCTTCGATTTGTGCTACAACAGAAGTAAAGAAAATGTATAAATAACAATTTTGACTTGAATCTTTACAAAATAAATCAGATGCCTCAGGAAACTCCGCTTACCGCTGCCATGAACCTCCCACGGCCATGTTGGGGATGGGTTGTCTCCTGATAGTGACTGCTCCACTTCATTTAGATTAATTGCATTGGCAGGCTCATGACTGTTATAGGTCTCTATGTCTTTCAATAGCAGTCTCTTGCTCTCAGCAATTTTTCTCCGCAAGCGATGACGGAACTTGCCACTATCTGTAAAGACAAGCAGAAGGTATAAAAAAATGACCAAAAATACAGTGAGCAATTATCTATAGACAATGTAATTCTACGATTTTGGCGGTATAGAGCCTGCTTCCGCTGCCTGCCTTGACTGCTCTAGGGAAGTACCTGTTGTATCTGGAAACACAACACAAAAACACAGGCTTACAGTGATAGTGGCATGCAGTATAGTAAGCAGTAGACAGCTTAAATATCATGATCTATGATCGTCGCCAATGAGGAAGCACAGAGTGAAACATGTTATTGGTTCAAACTTACCACCAGCTGCCCATTCCCTCACATCAGACACCCACACTGCTTCATCGGTGCAAGCCAAGCTTTCTTTAAGCTCCGCTAGACTTGCAGTCTCCTCCTGAAGCCTCTGGCAAGTCTAATTCGACAGTTAAACAATACAGTTACACAAAGCTACACAATAATCACAAATTGAAACCATTTACAGAGAACACACCTTCACATATCTTGCAGACAATGCCCGATGTAGAGTTGTGAATTTTTTGTAGTTCCAGGCTATAGCATGGATTGTAAGCATATCCACACGTGCTGTTAAGAGTAAATGTTGAGTGAAAATCATGCAATAAGCAATAAAAAAAATGACATTAGAAGAGAAGTTCTACAATTACCTCCTTTCGACATGTATTTAGTTGTTAAGACACAGCGGGAGAGGTAGCTGTTCACCTGTTCAACTTCCTCCCTGCAGTTGACCCTGCTCCTTCTTGGTTTTTGCCACTCCATGTAATCTAGAAGAAGGCATGTAAGGGATAATGTAATGTCCACCGATCATATCGGATAATAAGTAACGACAAGGCGAACCGGACCCTGACGCGCAGCAGAGGGACTTATTTTCCGATGATAGTTAAACATAATAAACACTGAACATACCTCACACTTAGAGGAATGTGCTGTAGCGTGCATCACACTTAGGAAAGGCCTGGTTGATGTTAGCCCCTGGAGATCAGGAAGGATGTTTGCTGATTTGTGTAAATATGGCCAGTATTTACACATTACATCCATGGCGATAAACCTTGGCTTTAAACTCATCAACTCCTTGTGCAGATACATGGGCTAGGCAAAGATTTCACCTAGGGATATAAAAATTATTATTGTACATTCTGAAGAGAACATCATAATGGGAAACTCAACCAAGCAGGGGTATAAGCTGCATACAAATAACAACAATACAAAGTTACATTTAACAGCAAACAATTTATTATAATCTCACCTCTGAACATATTGAGCGCTTTAAGGAGGAAACCATGCCGACACACCGCAACCTCCATGCCCTCTTCGTCCAACTTGAAGGTCCTCCTAGAAGTCTCCTTCGCTGCAGTCCACGAGGAGCTCCCACATCTGCCTTGTCCAGGTAGCTGTGATGTAAATGAAACACACTATAAACATACTGTATATACTCCTTGTAATTTGAAGCTGAGGGCAGTTTTTTCACCAATGCAAATACAATCTGGGTTGTAAAAGCATTCTAATTGTATTAAGAAATAATTTGAAACCTGCCTGTTTAACAGCTTTATGCAAGATATCAACAAATGTTGACACAGATGTGTCTTCTGCAATAAATGCTCCTTCAAAAAACGATGAGTCGGAGCTGAGGAAGAAACCAAACAGAACATTAATCCATGCTGAATATTGAATATAAAAAAATACAGATCAATCTATACTGGAAGAAAAAAATATCACCTTCCACTTCGGAGAAACCGGTATAGCTTCCTGTTGCCATCCACAGAGATTGCCAGCATGTCTGGGGTGCAAGCAGGGCAGGTGAAAGGTGCACCGCAGGACATGCTGTCTTCCTCAAAAGCACAATATGAAAATTCGAGGAAGCTGCGCTGCAGCGTGTCCCCGCACACTGGTCCTGACTGAAAGATGCATTATATTAAATGTTACTTTGGAGATGTCTACATATGGTAAAGAATTCTATAATATGGTGAACACTTACCCGCCGAAGGCACTTTGTACGGTGCTCCAGAAGCTTTGCCAAGGCTTGTCTGGACAGTGCCGGAGCGAGGACTTTTAGTTCCCTCACACTGCTGAAAAGGTTGAGGGAATACAAAGTGGAAGAGCTGGTAAAAGCTGGCCAGTATCCACTGTTTATGAGGTCCATGAACTCCGGAGCCCACTGCTGCTGGCATGTTTGGCATGCAAACAATGGCTGGTGCATGTCATAACGCCCTTGGGTAATAAGAAAACAAACCCATGAATACCTGAGTTTTTTAGAAACAATCAGCTGGCACACCTTAAGACACTTGGGCTACATCTTGAGTAGAATCACACCAGCATAGTTCATGTATATATTTTTTGGTTTATCATAATGACGAGATGTATTCTGTCGTTTTTAAAGTACTATTATTTTCATTGCAAAGCAAAGGCAAAAAAAGGGGGAAACAGCTGAATATTGAAAAAAGATCAGAGTTTAGAAATATTACCATTGATGGAAATTAAAATGACTGCTTTGCCAGGTGACACAGTTATGCTGGGGACTTCACAGAGACATTTTTGAGTCACTCTCACCATTGGCAAAATACAAGCTAGCAAAGGAAAGATACACACAAAATTAGCCTACTAGATTTATTAGATAAGAGTACAAAAGAGTTTCGCAATTACCTACCTTGGTCGTGTGAGCTGTATCCTCCCTCCCCTCTAACAAAATATTTGGATGGGGGAATAGCTTTAAAAAAGCCCTCAAGGACTGACTCCCTATCGTGGAGTGGCCATCTTCTGTGAGTCTTGCTATCACAGGTTTCACAGAACCACTGGTCTGGCAGACACTCTCTGCATCTAGGAACGAAATCAATGAACCAATGTAGTCATTGAACCAACTCTTTAAAACAGCCCTGACTCCACCATAAACATGCAGTTTATCCGAAACATGAAGACCTCAATTAGTGATGCACTCTAAAAACCTACAAAGTATGAAAGAATATTAATGAGATCTCACCTAACAACTGCAGGCTTGCAGCAATGGCTACAAAATGGTTGGCCAAAATCCTGAGTTTGGATGAGGTATTTAAGGTGGAATGGCCTTGCCTCCTTCCATCTTTGTGAGGCTTGCTGCTGCCTGAAAGCCCATGATGATGATGCCCTCTGGATTTCAGGGGAGTCAGACATAGCAGAGAGGCTCTCCATGTTTTTTTCTGCAAAGACAAATATTAATTTAATTGACAAAGGACCATTTCTATGCAGACCCCTGATTTCATAATAATGGGTAAATATATTGCCAATGCTTTCAGTAACATAAATTTCAGAACTTTTCCAAATCAACTTTCCAACAGTCTAGGGCCAAATTCGGCATATTTTGAAACATGTATCAGGGTTAATTGTATGAACGGGAAAATTGAGACGTAATTCCATTGGGACAAAATTGAAAATACTATGGTAAATGTGTGATTGAAACTACCAAAAAAGTGGTTCAATAATAGGACTCAGGCCATTGTGGACACACATGATGATTTATAAGCAGTTGATGAGGGTACAACTGACCCTTCGCTAAGCCACGCCCGATACCGCCACAGACCAATTCATGCCTTAGCAGGCCTTAACTAGGCACGGGAGGTCTGGCAAGCTTTCGAGTTTTAACATTTTATGCCAGAATTTTACATGAATCCAGGATTTGGGTGAACCTCAGAACTGCCTCAGAAAATTACCTACAAATAATTCAAATGTATTTGACCATATTTTACCAAATTCCACTTGAGGATCAAGACTGGCTGCAGGAAGATCTTCAGTGAGCAGGTAGTTCCCGATCTGGTTGTGTGTAACTACAACAGCACACAGAGAAATAAAACCAAGTTAGACCACCAACACAACTTGATTTCTTGACAATGATGTGTAACCAATTACTATTATTATTATTACCGGTAGCTGAGGCTTTGGGCCTCCCTCCACGCCTCCCCCTTGGCTTGCCACGCCCTAAACACACCCTTTTTGGGATTGGCGGAAGGGGAACTTGCCTCTGCTCCTCGGATTCTTTCTGGGGGTTGAAGTGAAAATCATGATTAGGCTGTTAAATATATTTTTAACAAAAGATGCAATGGATATAAAAAAAAAAACTCTTATCATAAACTTTATACCCTACATATTTTAAGGTGGAAAAACAATTTCAAGAAAGAATCCTTGATCAATGCATTCAGTTTGGCTGGATCAAGGAGTTCAAAAGTAAAAATCAACTATATACCCCTTTCATAAAAATCTTTGACAATTGAGAGCAGCTAAATAGACAGACTGAATGAGTCTGACGTACCTAGGCTTATACAATAGTCTACAGAGTGATTATTATAGCCTAAATATTTCTTCAACCATTAAGGTACAATGGATTTTTATGTACGTGGTAATACATAGAATAGGACTAGGACCCAATGTAGGCACTCACATTGCATCTGAACTTGGGATCGACCCATATGGTGACGTCAGCGTTATTAATTAGTGGATTTAATAATAAATAAATAAAAATACAAATAAAACTGATTAATTGAACACAATCGTAGCATATGATATATATATATATATATATATATATATATATATATATATATATATATATATATATATATATATATATTTATTTATTAAAATCAGCAAACCTCCGATAAAAATACGTTATCCAGCATGCTCTAGTTAAAGCAGTCAGCTTAATTAAGTTACCTATGACAAGAAAATGCTTAAATTGCTTAACTTACTTGCACGCGCCTTGGAGCGTTCGTTAAACTTACCTTTTAATGCCGTTTTACCTGCAGTTGAGCGTTGGTTTGGTCAAACTCACCTCTGATTTACGATTTACCTGCAGTTGAGTGTTGTTAAACTCACCGCTGAAAGCGGAGCACACCGTGTGCGTTGTTAAACTCACCGCTGAAAGCGGAACACACCGTGTGCGTTGTTAAACTCACCGCTGAAAGCGGAGCACACCGTGTGCGTTGTTAAACTCACCGCTGAAAGCGGAACACACCGTGTGCGTTGTTAAACTCACCGCTGAAAGCGGAGCACACCGTGTGCGTTGTTAAACTCACCGCTGATGAACGCGCTAAACCTTTGCGCAGTGGGCACTTTGATATCAGATTGCGAGGGTTTTTAAACATCAAAAACCAGTTGGAGGGCCAGATAAAAAGGATCTAGGGGCAGCCATTTGACTCGCCCTGAATATTTGTTTGGGTCGTGCTGACCCAAGACGTCAAATTTCAACGCTGCAGGCCAGGGTTCCAGAAAGAATCGTGCTGTTGCACGAAAGATCAATCCAATTGAAATGCATTAGTTTAAAAAACGTGCTGGAGTTACGAAAATAACGGCAGAAAGAATCGTGCTATTGCACGAAAGATTCAGCCAATTGAAATGCATTAGTTTAAAAAACGTGCTGAAATTACGAAAATAACGGCAGAAAGAATCGTGCTATTGCACGAAAGATTCAGCCAATTGAAATGCATTAGTTTAAACAAACGTGCTGGAGTTACGAAAATAACGAAATTAACGTGTCCCTGCCACGAATAAATAGATTAAATTACGTGACCACATCACGAACTGCCGTGAGACTGGGTTGGAAAAATAACATATAAGCTTTGCACTTGTTGTAGACGATCGCATTCCAGAACTAACTCATTCCCATCTGCATTAAATAGACAACATGAGTGTTGTTCCATTGCATTGCACAAACGATCCAACGTTGATCACTGAAACACAAGCTATGCACTTGTTGCAATACATTGCATACCAGAACTAACTAATTCCCATATGCATTAAAGAGATAACATGAGTGTTGTTTCATTGCATTGCATTGCACAAACGATCTAACGTTGAGCACTGAAACATAAGCTATGCACTTGTTGCAGTACTTTGTTGCATTGCACACACGATCTAACGATGTGATTTGAAAGATAAGGTTACTTGTTGCTTGTTGCTTTGCATTTCATATAATAACTAACTCATTCTCATGTGCATTAAAGAGATAACGTGTTGTTGCATTGCATTGCACAAATGATCTAACGTTGAGCACTGAAACATAAGCTATGCACTTGTTGCTTTTTATTGCTTAACATAACTAACTAATTCCCATGTGCATTAACGAGATAACATGTGTTGCAGTGCATTGGACATACGATATAACGTTGTGCATTGAAAAATAACATATAAGCTTAGCACTTGTTGTAGTTTATCGCATTCCAGAACTAATTCCCATGTGCATTAAATAGAGAACATGAGTGTTGTTTCATTGCGTTGCATTGCACAAATGATTTATGGTTTTGCATTGAAATATAAGCTATTTACTTGTTGCTTTGCATTGCATACCATAACTAACTAATTACCATGTGTATTAAAAAGAAAACACATGTGTAGTTCCATTGCATTGCACTGCATAAACGATCTAACGTTGTGCATTGAAAAATAATATATAAGCTTTGCACTCTTTGCAGTGGATCGGATTCCAGAACTAACTAATTCCCATGTGCAAAAAAGAGATTTCATATATGTTGTTGCATTGCACAAACGATCTAACGTTGAGCACTGAAACTTGTTGCAGTGCATTGCATATCAGAACTAACTAATTCCCATATGCATTAAAGAGATAACATGAGTGTTTTCATTGCATTGCATTGCACAAACGATTAACGTTGAGCACTGAAACATAAGCTATCCACTTGTTGCTTTGCATTTCATACCATAAAAAATTCGCATGTGCATTAACGAGATAACATGTGTTGCCTAGCATTGCACAAACGATCTAACGTTGTGCATTGAAAAATAACATATAAGCTTAGCACTTGTTGTAGTTTATCGCATTCCAGAACTAATTCCCATGTGCATTAAATAGAGAACATGAGTGTTGTTTCATTGCGTTGCATTGCACAAATGATATATGGTTTTGCATTGAAATATAAGCTATTTACTTGTTGCTTTGCATTGCATACCATAACTAACTAATTACCAAGTGCATTAAAAAGAAAACACATGTGCAGTTCCATTGCATTGCACTGCATAAACGTTCTAACGTTGTGCATTGAAAAATAATATATAAGCTTTGCACTCTTTGCAGTGGATCGGATTCCAGAACTAACTAATTCCCATGTGCAAAAAAGAGATTTCATATATGTTGTTGCATTGCACAAACGATCTAACGTTGAGCACTGAAACTTGTTGCAGTGCATTGCATATCAGAACTAACTAATTCCCATATGCATTAAAGAGATAACATGAGTGTTTTCATTGCATTGCATTGCACAAACGATTAACGTTGAGCACTGAAATATAAGCTATCCACTTGTTGCTTTGCATTTCATACCATAAAAAATTCGCATGTGCATTAACGAGATAACATGTGTTGCCTAGCATTGCAAAAACGATCTAACGTTGTGCATTGAAAAATAACATATAAGCTTTGCACTTGTTGTAGACGATCGCATTCCAGAACTAACTCATTCCCATGTGCATTAAATAGATAACATGAGTGTTGTTCCATTGCATTGCACAAACGATCCATCGTTGATCACTGAAACATAAGCTATGCACTTGTTGCAGTGCATTGCATATCAGAACTAATTCCCATATACATTAAAGAGATAACATGAGTGTTGTTTCCATTGCTTTGCATTGCACAAACGATCTAACGTTTTGCATTGAAATATAACCTATTAGCACTTGTTGCAGTACTTTGCTTACCAGAACTAACTAATTCCAATGTTTATAAAAGAGATATGTGTTGTTGCATTGCATTCCACAAACGATCTAACGTTGAGCACTGTAACATAAGCTATCCACTTGTTGCTTTGCATTTCATACCATAACCAATTCCCATGTGCATTAACGAGATAACATATGTGTTCCATTGCATTGCACAAACGATCTAACGTTGTGCATTGAAAAATAACATATAAGCTTTGCCTTTGTTGTAGTGGATCGCATTCCAGAACTAACTAATTCCCATATGCATTAAAGAGATACCATGAGTGTTGTTCCATTGCATTGCACAAATAATCCAACGTTGAGCACTGAAAACACAAGCTATGCACTTGTTGTAGTACATTGCATATCAGACCTAACTAATTCCCATATGCATTAGAGAGATAAAATGAGTGTTGTTTCATTGCATTGCACAAACGATCTAACGTTGAGCACTGAAACATAAGCTATCCACTTGTTGCAGTACTTTGTTAAATTGCACAAACGATCTAACGTTGAGCACTGAAACATAAGATGTCCCCCTGTTGCTTAGCATTGCATACCATAACTAATTTCCATGTGCATTAAAGAGATATTATGTGTGTTGTTGCATTGTATTGCATAAAACGATCTAACGATGTGATTTAAAAGATAAGGTATTTACTTGCTTTGCATTTCAAACCATAACTAACTCATTCCCATGTGTATTAAAGAGATAAGGTGTTGTTGCATTGCATTGCACAAACGATCTAACGTTGAGCACTGAAACATAAGCTATGCACCTGTTGCTTTGTATTGCTTAACATAACTAACTAATTCTCATGTGCATTAACGAGATAACATATGTGTTGCATTGCATTGCACAAACGATCTAACATATACGCTATGCACTTGTTGTAGTGGATCGCATTCCAGAACTAACAAATTCCCATGTGTATTAAATAGATAACATGAGTGTTGTTTCATTGCGTTGCATTGCAAAAATGATCTATTTTTTTGCATTGAAATATAAGCTATTTACTTGTTGCTTTAAATGCATACCAAACCTAACTAATTACCATGTGCACTAAAGAAATTTCATATATGTTGTTGCATTGCACAAACGATCTAACGTTGAAAACTTAAACATAAGCTATGTACTTGTTGCAGTGCATTGCATATCAGAACTAATTCCCATATGCATTAACGAGATTTTCTTATTCCGCATTTCTTATTCCTCTCTGCAATGAAAACACAAAGCATACGTGCTTTTGCATTGCATCTTAAAATTTTCATTTGGTAATGAAGGGAAACTATTGCAATAGATATTTCTTTACAAAACACACACAATAACTAACTCAGTCCGTTGTGCAACGAAGAGATAACATTTGTGTTTGATGTCATGTGCTTGCATTGCATTGACATGAGCTAACAATATGTATTGAAGAATTACATATTCACACATTCAATGCATACAAGAACAAACTCACTCCGATGTGCATTGAAAATCTATCATTTTTTGAAGGAAAATGATTGCAATGAAGAATTAATCAACAGATTAACAATCATTCCGTTTTGCAACGAAGATATAGCATGTTATTTCTTCAATGCACATGGGAATGAGTTACAAAAGTATGCATTGCAATGTTACAAGCGCATAACTTATATGATATTCTTCAATGCACATCGATATAT
Organism: Meda fulgida; assembly: GCA_030578275.1. Lineage (NCBI taxonomy): Eukaryota > Metazoa > Chordata > Actinopteri > Cypriniformes > Leuciscidae > Meda > Meda fulgida. The sequence continues at coordinate 18,541,525 of CM060639.1, forward strand.
ATGATATATATATATATATATATATACATATATATATATATATATATATATATATATATATATATATATATATATATACGTGTGTGCAATGCAGTTCAACAGGACTTATGTTATCTTTTGTAAAACGGAATGAATTAGTTTATTTCATTTAATGCATCAAGCGCTTAGCTTGTATGTTATTGTTCTATGAACATCGTTAGATCGTTTGTACAGTGCAATTACAACAGCACTCATGTTATCTATTTAATTATCAAATTTAATGCAATTTTAATGCACAAACTAAACAATTGTTTTTTTTTGCAATGCTATACAACGGCAAAAATATTTCTTCAAAGTACATCGCAATGAAAAATTTCTTGTAAGCATTGCACTGCAACAAGTGCATAGCTTATATGTTAATTTCAATGCACAATGTTTGATCTTGTGTGCAATGTAATGCAACAGCAGATTTGTTAACTTATCGTTGAACGATGAGTTACATACATATTGTGTAAGTTACATATTATGAGTTACAATATAAGTTACATATTGTGTGCATTGTAAATTAACGGCAACCATCCGGAACACCCTAGCAACCACCCAAAATATCTTAGAACACCTTAGCATAACCATAGCAACCGTCCAAAATACCATAGAACTCCCTAGCAGCACCATAGCAACCATCCAAAATACCTTAGAACACCCTAGCAACATCATAGCAACCAACCAAAATACCTCAGAACACCCTAGCAACCACCCAGAACACCCTAGTAACTGCCTAAAATACCATAAACACCCTAGCAATACCATAGCAACCACCCAGAACACCCTAGCCACCACCAAAAATACCTTAGAACACCATAGCAACCACCCAGAACACCATAGCAACAACCCAAACTACCTTAGATCACCCTAGCAACCACCCCGAACACCCTGACAACCACTCAAAATACCTTAGAACACCATAATAACACCATAGTAACACCATAGCAACCACCCAAAATACCTTAGAATATCATAGCAACCACCCAGAACACCCTGGCAACCACTCAAAATACCTTAGAAGACCCTAGCAACACCATAGCAACCGCCCAAAATATCTTAGAACACCCTAGCAACACCATAGCAACCGCCCAAAATATCTTAGAACACCCTAGCAACACCATAGCAACCACCCAGAACACCCTAGCAACCACCCAAACTACCTTAGAACAACCTAGCAACCACACAGAACACCCTAGCAACCACCCAAAATACCTAGGAACACCATAGCAACACCATAGCAACCACCCAGAACACCTTAGCAACAACCTAGCAACCACCCAAAATACCTTAGAACACCATAACAACACCATAGCAACACCATAGCAACCACCCAAATACCTCATAACACCCTAGCCACCTTCCAAAATACCTTAGAATACCCTAGCAACCCACTAGAAACACCCTAGCAACTTTAATTTACTTTACTTTCAACTTTAAACTATTTTAAACTTTAAACTACTACAAACTTTAAACTACTTTAAACTACTTTAAACTACTTTAAACTATTTTAAACTACTTTAAACTTAAAACTAATTTAAACTAAACTATTTAAACTATAAACTACGTTAAACTTTAAACTAATTCAAACTATAAACTACTTTAAACTTCTTCAGACTTTCTGGTCAAAACTTTCACAAGCCAACTTTTTCTAGCATTGATTTTCCTTCAATACACAATTAAATAGTTGTAGAATGCACAGCAATGCACAAATGGAATGTGTTTTCATTGCACAAAGTAATACGTTTATGAGGGTTTAGCTTCTATGGTATTCATCAATGCACAATATTTGACAGTGTTTGCAACAGTACTGCAATTTTTTAAGATATTTCTTCGTTGCAGAAGGACATTAGTTAATTATTGTATGTTTTGTAATGCAATGAAAGACCTCGATTATGTACTTTATTCAAAAACTCATCCTGATGATGCATCGGCTATACAGTAGTCCATATATGACCTGCTAAACATGTTTTTGGCCCAAAAAACTTTGAACGTTAACTTTCTACACATTCTCATTGACCACTTTTGATGTTACTGCAGCCATACAAAAGTCCATATTTGACCTACTTGAAAATATTTCTGGCCACAGATACCATAAAGATGAACTTTAGATTTATATATAGATTGATTTCTTCTGATGTTATATAAGGCAGTCAAAACCTACTAAACATATTTCTGGCAAGAGTCCTCGATCTTGAACTTTCTATTCATACTCATAGACTCCTTCTGATGCTTCAAAAGCGATATAGAAGTCCATATCTGACCTGTTGAACTTATTTCTGGTTAAAGGGTCCTCAATATTTTTAAACTATATAAACTTATAGACTCCTTCTGATGTTACATCCCACATTTAAAAGCCAATTTTGACCTACTGAACATATTTCAGACCAGAGACCTTGAATATTAACTTACTACACATACACACTGACTTATGATGTTAGATCAGGCAGACAGAAGTCCATTTTTGACAGATCGAATATGTTTTTGCTAAAGAGTCCTCAAAATTTTTTACATTATAATATTACAGACTCCTTCTGATGTTAAATACAGAAGCTACACACACAAGTAAATATTTCACTTACTGATCATATACTGGAAAAAGAGTACTCGATATTGAAATTTCTATACATACTCATGCTGCCAAGATGCTTCTTAAGCCATATAGAAGTCCATATATGACCTATTGAACTTATTTCTGTTCGAAGGGTCCTCAAAAGATTTTAAGGTATATATATTTATAGACTCCTTCTGATGTTAAATTAGCCATAAAGAGGCCCCTTTTTAACCACTTTCTGGACTAAGAGTTCAAAGACTAAGAGAATTTTAAATTACTATACATACAGATTGACTTATTATTATGTTATATTAGTCAGACAGCAGTCCATATGTGACCTACTCAGCAGGCCTACTATTTCTGGCCAAAGAGTCCTTGATCTGGAACTTTCTATACATACTCATAGACTCCTTCTGATGTGTCATAAGCCATATAGATGTCCATATCTTACCTATTGAACTTATTTTTTGGTCAAAGGGGAGTCTTATGTTTTAAACTATATAAAGTTATAAACTCCTTCTGATGATAAATCTACAGAGGTCCCTTTTGACCTACTAAACATATTTCTGGCCCAAGAGTTTTTAAACTTGCTATTCTATACCCACAGATTGACTAGTTGTGATGTTATATTAGCCAGACAGTATTGCAACAGTCCGTTGTGCAACGAAGAGATAACATTTGTGCTGTTGCATTGCATTGACATGAGCTAACAATATGTATTGAAGAATTACATATTCACACATTCAATGCATACAAGAACAAACTCACTCCGATGTGCATTGAAAATCTATCATTTTTTGAAGGAAAATGATTGCAATGAACAATTAATCAACAGATTAACAATCATTCCGTTTTGCAACGGAGATATAGCATGTTATTTCTTCAATGCACATGGGAATGAGTTACAAAAGTATGCATTGCAATGTTACAAGCGCATAACTTATATGATATTCTTCAATGCACATCGATATATATGATATATATATATATATATATATATATATATATATATATATATATATATATATATATATATATATATATATATATATATATTTATATATACGTGTGTGCAATGCAGTTCAACAGGACTTATATTATCTTTTGTACAACGGAATGAATTAGTTTATTTCATTTAATGCATCAAGCGCTTAGCTTGTATGTTATTGTTCTATGAACATCGTTAGATCGTTTGTACAGTACAATTACAACAGCACTCATGTTATCTATTTAATTATCAAATTTAATGCAATTTTAATGCAAAAACTAAACAATTGTTTTTTTTTGCAATGCTATACAACGGCAAAAATATTTCTTCAAAGTACATCGCAATGAAAAATTTCTTGTAAGCATTGCCCTGCAACAAGTGCATAGCTTATATGTTAATTTCAATGCACAATGTTTGATCTTGTGTGCAATGTAATGCAACAGCAGATTTGTTAACTTATCGTCGAACGATGAGTTACATACATATTGTGTAAGTTACATATTATGAGTTACAATATAAGTTACATATTGTGTGCATTGTAAAGCAACGGCAACCATCCGGAACACCCTAGCAACCACCCAAAATATCTTAGAACACCTTAGCATAACCATAGCAACCGTCCAAAATACCATAGAACTCCCTAGCAACACCATACCAACCATCCAAAATACATTAGAACACCCTAGCAACATCATAGCAACCAACCAAAATACCTCAGAACACCCTAGCAACCACCCAGAACACCCTAGTAACTGCCTAAAATACCATAAACACCCTAGCAACACCATAGCAGCCACCCAGAACACCCTAGCCACCACCAAAAATACCTTAGAACACCATAGCAACCACCCAGAACACCATAGCTACAACCCAAACTACCTTAGATCACCCTAGCAACCACCCAGAACACCCCGACAACCACTCAAAATACCTTAGAACACCATAACAACACCATAGTAACACCATAGCAACCACCCAAAATACCTTAGAACATCATAGTAACCACCCAGAACACCCTGGCAACCACTCAAAATACCTTAGAACACCATAACAACACCATAGTAACACCATAGCAACCACCCAAAATACCTTAGAACATCATAGCAACCACCCAGAACACCCTAGCAACCTCAAAAATACCTTAAAACATCATAGCAACCACCCAGAACACCCAGCAACCACTCAAAATACCTTAGAATACCCTAGCAACACCATAGCAACCGCCCAAATTATCTTAGAACACCCTAGCAACATCATAGCAACCAAAAAATACCTCAGAACACCCTAGCAACACCCTAGCAACCACACAGAACACCCTAGAAACTGCCTAAAGTACATTAGAACACCCTAGCAACACCATAGCAACCACCCAGAACACCCTAACAACCACCCAAACTACCTTAGAACACTCTCCCTAGCAACCACCCAGAACATCCTAGCAACCACCCAAAATACCTTAGAACACCATAGCAACACCATAGCAACCACCCAGAACACCCTAGCAACAACCCAAACTACCTTAGAACACCCTAACAACCACCCAGAACACCCTAGCAACCACCCAAAATACCTTAGAACACCATAACAACACCATAGCAACACCATAGCAACCACCCAAAATACCTCATAACACCCTAGCAACCTCCCAAAATACCTTAGAATACCCTAGCAACCCACTAGAAACACCCTAGCAACTTTAATTGACTTTACTTTCAACTTTAAACTATTTTAAACTTTAAACTACTTCAAACTTTAAACTACTTTAAACTACTTTAAACTTAAAACTAATTTAAACTTTAAACTATTTTAAACTATAGACTACTTTAAACTCCAAACTACTTTACATATTTCTGGCAAGAGTCCTCGATCTTGAACTTTCTATTCATACTCATAGACTCCTTCTGATGCTTCAAAAGTGATATAGAAGTCCACATCTGACATGTTGAACTTATTTCTGGTTAAAGGGTCCTCAATATTTTTAAACTATATAAACTTATAGACTCCTTCTGATGTTACATCCCACATTTAAAAGCCAATTTTGACCTACTGAACATATTTCAGACCAGAGACCTTGAATATTAACTTACTACACATACACACTGACTTATGATGTTAGATCAGGCAGACAGAAGTCCATTTTAGATCGAATATGTTTTTGCTAAAGAGTCTTCAAAAAGTTTTTTACATTATAATATTACAGACTCCTTCTGATGTGAAATACAGAAGCTACACACCAGTAAATATTTCACTTACTGATCATATTACTGGAAAAAGAGTACTCGATATTGAAATTTCTATACATACTCATGCTGCCAAGATGCTTCTTAAGCAATATAGAAGTCCATATATGACCTATTGAACTTATTCCTGTTCAAAGGGTCCTCAAAAGATTTTAAGCTATATATATTTATAGACTCCTTCTGATGTTAAATTAGCCATTAAGAGGCCCCTTTTTTAACCACTTTCTGGACTAAGAGTTCTAAGACTACGAGAATTTTAACTTACTATATGTACAGATTGACTTCTTGTTCTGTTATATTAGTCAGACAGCACAGACAGCAGTCCATATGTGACCTACTCAGCAGGCCTACTATTTCTGGCCAAAGAGTCCTCGATCTTGAACTTTCTATACATTTCTATATAGACTCCTTCTGATGCTTCATAAGCCATATAGATGTCCATATCTGACCTATTGAACTTATTTTTGGTCAAAGGGTCCTTAAAATGTTTTAAACTATATAAAGTTATACAGTCCTTCTGATGATAAATCTACATATATACAGAGGTCCCTTTTGACCTACTTAACATATTTCTGGCCAAGAGTTTTAAACTTGCTATTCTGTACATACAGATTGACTAGTTGTGATGTTATATTAGCCAGACAGTAGTCCATTTTTGACCTTCTCGACTTACTTCTGGCCCTAGATTACTTGAACTTTCTCTACATTCTCATAGACTCCTTCTGATGTGACATCAGCCATACAAATGTCCATTTTTGACCTATTGAACATATTTCCGGCCAGAGTCCGTGAACATTAACTCACTAGACAGACTGACTTCTCGTAAGTTATATCAGGTAGTCCTTATTCGACCGATTGAACACATTTTTGGCAAAAGAGTCCTTAAAAGGATTTTTACAATCATAACTTAAAGACTCCTTCTTATGTCAAATCAGCCATACAGAGGTCCCCTTTTGACCTACTCAACATATTTCTGGCCCTAGAGTACTCCATCTTAAACTTTCCACACATTCTAATAGTCATCTCCTGATGTTACATCAGCCATACAAAAGTCTATTTTTGCCCTACTTATATTTCTGGCCAGAGTCTGTGAACATGAATTCACTATACATACACACTGACTTCTCGTAATGTTATATCAGGCAGACAGTCGTCCATATTGACCGATTGAACTAAATTTTAGCCAAGGAGTCCTCCTTCAAAAAAATGTTTTTTGCTGTTTTAAACGTATAGACTCCATCAGATGTTAAATCTGAAAATACAGAAGTCCATATTTCACCTACTTGTTTCATTAGTTGGAATATGGACTTCTGGAAAAAGAAGTCCATTCCTTTTAATGGAAGTACCTATTATAGGACTCTTTTTTCTATTACTGGAAAAAGAGTCCTTGATCTTGAATTTTCCATACATCTTCATGGACTTCCTTATTAAATCAGCAATATATTGGTCCATAAATGATGAATTGAAAATGTTCCTGGCCAAAGGGTCCTCAAAGGTTAACTTTCTAAATACTCAAAGACTTCCTCTGATAATATATATGATAATCAGGTATCCATATGTGACTTTCTGATTCCTTCTGATTTAGAAGTCCATATCTGAAAAAAACTAACTTTTTTCTGGTCAAAAAAGCTGCTAAAGCAACTTTTGTGGATGTTTCATGTTCTCATCGCGGGAACATGAACATCGCGGCACTGCGGTCGAGACTCTATGAGCTCACGAGAGAGAGAGTCCCCTCATCCACACCCCGATCTAGACTCTCCTCGCGAGGTGGTACTTCGGCTGGTGGCCAGGGTGACCTGAGGGTTGAAATGTCTGTGTGGAACAAAGCGCCGACGATCATTCCTCGGCTCACACCCCCCTCTTACGTGCCGCAACCCGCGAGTGTACCGAATGAACGCGCGCGATCATCCTTTGAGACCCCGCGCGTCATTTGGTCCTCCAGATGATGAGTCCGTCGCGGCATCACAAGGTGGGCTCGAGTCCATCGGGAGATGACGATTCGGCTGTGCTGCCGCCGTCTGGTGTGCCAGCATTGTCCGAGTCAGATCCCGAAATGACAGGCCATGCTCTCTCGGGCAGCCGCGAGCGTTGGGATAGCGTGCAATCCTCCACCCTGTCCTGAGCGCTCGCGGTTTGACAATTGGGGTGCTGCGGGCGTTGTTTCCCGTCAGCGTTCGCCCCCAATTCCTTTCCTTCCCGAGGTGCATGAGGAGGTCACGAGGTCCTGGAAGACACCACTGTCTTCCCGCGATCGTTGGCCGACCTTCTCCACTTTTCCTCCCCTTGATGAGGCCGCGGTCAATGGATACACTGGGTTCCCCAGGTGGAATGTTATGTTGCGATGCATTTCTTTCCTCAGAAACCCATGGCGACCCAAAGCACTCCCCCAAAGCTTGTAGGTTTTCGTCGACCCTTGTCGTGAAGTCCTATAGAGCTGCGGGGCAGACTGCCGCCTCTTTGCATGCCATGGCCATCCTGCAAGTGTATTAGGCACGGATGCTCAGGGACATGCACGAGGGCAGGACTGACCTAGGGCTCTTTGACAAGCTCCGTGCCGCCACTGACCTTGCTCTCCGAGCGACGAAGGTGACCGCACGCTCCCTGGGTCAGGTGATGTCCACGAATGTGGTCCAGGAGCGTCAACTCTGGCTGAACCTGGCTGATATCCGAGACGCTGAGCGAACCAAGTTGCTCGACGGTCCCATATGCCAGACCGGCCTTTTCGGCTGCGCGGTTGAGGACTTTGCCCAGCAGTTCTCAACGCCCAGAAGCTGACCGAGGCTATTAAACACATGAGGCACAGATGTCTCAGCCTGCTCGCCGCCGAGGATGCCCTTCTGCGGCTCCGCCCCCTCCCGCTCGGCCCCAGCAGCAGCTGCTGGAGGTGGTCGCAGGAAGGCGTCCCAGCCTGTCCCAGCCCCGCGCTCCGCTTAACGCCAGGCTAGCGGCGCTCCTGAGACAGGCTGCTCAGAGATGCGTGCATGCGAACGTTGCAACCTTACTGGCGAAAGGTGCGATCGAGATTGCCCCTCCAGCCGAAATGAGGTCCGGCTTCCTTCAGCCCCTACTACATTGTACCGAAGAAAACCGCTGGGTTACGGCCAATCTTGGACCTGCGCGTCTTGAACCGCTCAATTTTCCAGTGTGTGCAGCCGCTGGATTGGTCTGCAGCGAACGACATGAAGGACGCCTACATTCATGTCCCCATTTTTCCTCGACACAGACCATTTCTACGGTTTGCTTTCGAGGGGCAGGCATACCAGTACGCGGTTCTCCCATTTGGGTTAGCCCTGTCTCCTCGCGTCTTCACGAAGGTCGTCGAGGCAGCCCTTGTTCCACTACGGCAACACGGGGTTTCGCATCCTGAACTATCTCGACGACTGGCTGATCCTAGCTCACTCTCGAGACCAGGTTTGCGAACACAGGGACCTTGTGCTCCGGCACCTAGCCCGTTTGGGCCTTCGGGTCCAATGGGAAAAGAGCAAACTTTGCCCCGTGCAGAGGATCTCTCTTCTCGGTATGGAAATCGAACGCGCGCAGTCACTGCTGACTTGCCTGAGACAGTTTGAGGGCAAGAGTGTGGTTCCACTGAAATACTTTCAGAGGCTCCTGGGGCATATGGCATCCGCAGCCGCAGCAGCGCCGCTCGGTTTGCTTCATATGAGACCACTTCAGCTCTGGCTTCGCGATCGATCCCGAGGTGGGCATGGCAACAAGGCACGTTTCCGAGTACCAGTTACTCCGACCTGCCGTCAGACCTTCACCCCGTGGTCGAACCTCTCTTTTCTACGGGCCGGACTGCCCTTAGATCGAGTTTCAAGGCATGTTGTTGTCTCAACAGATGCCTCCACCACGGGCTGGGGCGCCATGTGCAATGGATATGCTGCCGCGGGCTCCTGGACAGGACCCCAGCGCCTTGGGCATGTCAATTAACTCGAGTTGCTGGCAGTTCGTCTCGTTCTGCACCACTTCCATGCGCTTCTCAAGAACCAGCACGTACTAGTCCGATCAGGCCATCAACCGACAAGGTGGTCTACGCTCCCGCCGTATGTCGCAACTCGCCCGCCACCTCCTCTTATGGAGTCAGTAGCATCTGAGGTCTCTTCGCGCCATTTACATTACGGGGGTCCTGGAATGTGCAGCCGACGAGCTCTCACGGTTTCAGCCTCTTCCTGGAGAATGGCGACTCCATCTGACCTCCCTGGCCATTTCCTCTGAGGAAAGACTTTCTTTCTCAGAGACAGGGCACCCTATGGCTCCGTTTGAACCTCTGCAATAAGTGGAGCTTAAGTTCCTGACAGTTAAGACAGCGCTCCTGGTTGCATTGGCCTCCAGAGGCTAGGGGACCCATTTTCCGTTGACGAAGCGTGCCTGGTGTTCGGGCCGGCCTTCTCTCACGTGATCCTGAGACCCCGGCCTGGATATGTGCCCAAGGTTCCCACCACTCCCTTTCGAGATCAGGTGGTGAACCTGCAAGCGCTGCCCCTGGAGGAGGCAGACCCAGCCTTGGCACTTCTCTGTCCAGTACGCGCCCTCCGTGCTTACGTAGACAGAAGGCAGTGTTTCAGGACCTCAGACCAGCTCTTTGTTTGTTATGGTGGGAAGCTGAAGGGAAAGGCTCTCTCCAAGCAAAGGTTGTCTCACTGTATAGTGGACGCCATTGCTTTGGCATTGCTAGCGCATGGCGCCTCGCTAACAGACATCTGCAGAGCTGCAGGCTTGGGTGAAACCCAACACATTCCCGAGATTCTACAGTATAATCTCAGAGTAGAGCCAGTGTCCTCTCATGTACTTGCTTCAACTAGCCGGTAACTGGACCCGCTCAGGTGTCTTCACTTGCTCGCCATTCCACTCCACGGAATGGACGTGCGATATTCTCCTCAGGTGAGCTTCCCCGTAAGCCCTGAGTTCCTCCAGCACGGTTGACGTCAACGCCAGAGTCTATGCCTGCGCCAGCTTTCGCGTCGGCTAGGTGCCTCCGTGTGCATGGTTCCCCTCCGGTGACCCCCACATGTGCATTTCCACTGTAAGCCTCTCTAAATATGTGTCTTTCCCTTGGCAAGCCACCCTGCGGGCTGGACACCTCAGTGTTTCCATATGCTCCCTCCAGGTCATATGTGTATTCATAAGTCCACCCCCTTCGGCGGGGCGCTGATTGCATATTTCAATTGAGATATGCTTCCCAGTGTACCTTGGTATTCCTGTCTTAAGTATGAGTCCTTCGTCCGTGCTAGTCTCACAACAGGGATCGAGGGTTACATACGTAACCGAGACGTTTCACTGCATTGCAAAAACAATCCAACGTTGTGCATTGAAATATAAGCTATTTACTTGTTGCTTTGCATTGCTTACTGTAACTAACTAATTCCATGTGAACTGAAGAGATTTCATATATGTTGTTGCATTGTACACAAGCTATGCACTTGTTGCAGTACTTTGTTGCATTGCACTACGATCTAAACATGTTATTTGAAAGATAAGGTATTTACTTGTTGCTTTGCATTTCATACCATAACTAACTCATTCTCATGTGCATTAAAGAGATAACGATCTAACGTTGTGCATTGAAAAATAACATATACGCCATGCACTTGTGCAGTGCATTGCAAATCAGAATTAACTCATTTATATGTGCATTCAAGAGAAAACAGTGTTTTTGCATTGCACAAAATGGTCTAATGTTGTGCATTGAAAAAAAACATATAAGCCATCCACTTGTTGCAGTGCATTGCTTACCGGAACTAACTAATTCCCATGTGCATTAAGGATAATATATGTGTTGTTTCATTGCATTACACAAATGATCTAACGTTGAGCACTGAAAGATAAGCTATGCACTTGTTGCAGTACTTTGTTGCATTGCACACACGATCTAAACATGTTATTTGAAAGATAAGGTATTTACTTGTTGCTTTGCATTTCATACAATAACAAACTCATTCTCATGTGCATTAAAGAGATAACGTGTTTTTGCATTGCATTGCACAAACGATCTAACGTTGTGCATTGAAAAATAACATATACGCCATGCACTTGTGGCAGTGTATTGCAAATCAGAACTAACTCATTTATATGTGCATTCAAGAGAAAACAGTGTTTTTGCATTGCAAAAATGGTCTAATGTTGTGCATTGAAAAATAACATATAAGCCATCCACTTGTTGCAGTGCATTGCTTACCGGAACTAACTAATTCCCATGTGCATTAAGGGATAATATAGTGTTGTTTCATTGCATTACACAAATGATCTAACGTTGAGCACTGAAACATAAGCTATTCACTTGTTGCTTTGTATTGCTTAACATAACTTACTAATTCCAATGTGCATTAACGAGATAACATATGTGTTGCATTGCATTGCACAAACGATCTAACGTTGTGCATTGAAAAATAACATATACGCTATGCACTTGTGGCAGTGCATTGCAAATTAGAACTAACTAAACCCCATGTGCATTAAATAGATAACATGAGTGTTGTTTCATTCCGTTGCATTGCACAAATGATCTATTGTTTTGCATTGAAATATAAGCTATTTGCTTGTTGCTTTAAATTGCATACCAAACCTAGCAAATTACCATGTGCACTAAAGAGATTTCATATATGTTGTTTCATTGCACAAACGATCTAACGTTGAGGACTGAAACGTGTTGCAGTGCATTGCATATCAGAACTAACTTATTCCCATATGCATTAAAGAGATAACATGAGTGTTTTCATTGCATTGCATTGCACAAACGATTAACGTTGAGCACTGAAACATCAGCTATGCACTTGTTGCAGTACTTTGTTGCATTGCACACACGATCTAAACATGTTATTTGAAAGATAAGGTATTTACATGTTGCTTGCATTTTCAACAATAACAAACTCATTCTCATGTGCATTAAAGAGATAACGTGTTGTTGCATTGCATTGCACAAACGATCTAACGTTGTGCATTGAAAAATAACATATACGCCATGCACTTGTGGCAGTGTATTGCAATCAGAACTAACTCATTTATATGTGCATTCAAGAGAAAACAGTGTTTTTGCATTGCAAAATGGTCTAATGTTGTGCATTGAAAAATAACATATAAGCCATCCACTTGTTGCAGTGCATTGCTTACCGGAACTAACTAATTCCCATGTGCATTAAGGGATAATATATGTGTTGTTTCATTGCATTACACAAATGATCTAACGTTGAGCACTGAAACATAAGCTATTCACTTGTTGCTTTGTATTGCTTAACATAACTTACTAATTCCAATGTGCATTAACGAGATAACATATGTGTTGCATTGCATTGCACAAACGATCTAACGTTGTGCATTGAAAAATAACATATACGCTATGCACTTGTGGCAGTGCATTGCAAATTAGAACTAACTAAACCCCATGTGCATTAAATAGATAACATGAGTGTTGTTTCATTCCGTTGCATGCACAAATGAATCTATTGTTTTGCATTGAAATATAAGCTATTGCTTGTTGCTTTAAATGCATACCAAACCTAGCAAATTACCATGTGCACTAAAGAGATTTCATATATGTTGTTGCATTGCACAAACGATCTAACGTTGAGAGACTGAAACGTGTTGCAGTGCATTGCATATCAGAACTAACTTATTCCCATATGCATTAAAGAGATAACATGAGTGTTTTCATTGCATTGCATTGCACAAACGATTAACGTTGAGCACTGAAACATAAGCTATCCACTTGTTGCTTTGCATTTCATACAATAAAAAATTCGCATGTGCATTAACGAGATAACATGTGTTGCATAGCATTGCACAAACGATCTAACGTTGTGCATTGAAAAAATAACATATAAGCTTTGCACTTGTTGTAGACGATCGCATTCCAGAACTAACTCATTCCCTCTGCATTAAATAGATAACATGAAATGTTGTTCCATTGCATTGCACAAACGATCAACGTTGATCACTGAAACACAAGCTATGCACTTGTTGCAATACATTGCATACCAGAACTAACTAATTCCCATATGCATTAAAGAGATAACATGAGTGTTGTTTCATTGCATTGCATTGCACAAACGATCTAACGTTGAGCACTGAAACATAAGCTATGCACTTGTTGCAGTACTCTTGTTGCATTGCACACACGATCTGACGATGTGATTTGAAAGATAAGGTTACTTGTTGCTTGTTGCTTTGCATTTCATATAATAAACTCATTCTCATGTGCATTAAAGAGATAACTTGTTGTTGCATTGCATTGCACAAACGATCTAACGTTGAGCACTGAAACATAAGCTATGCACTTGTTGCTTTTTATTGCTTAACATAACTAACTAATTCCCATGTGCATTAACGAGATAACATGTGTTGCAGTGCATTGGACATACGATATAACGTTGTGCATTGAAAAATAACTTATAAGCTTAGCACTTGTTGTAGTTTATCGCATTCCAGAACTAATTCCCATGTGCATTAAATAGAGAACATGAGTGTTGTTTCATTGCGTTGCATTGCACAAATGATTTATGGTTTTGCATTGAAATATAAGCTATTTACTTGTTGCTTTGCATTGCATACCATAACTAACTAATTACCATGTGTATTAAAAAGAAAACACATGTGTAGTTCCATTGCATTGCACTGCATAAACGATCTAACGTTGTGCATTGAAAAATAATATATAAGCTTTGCACTCTTTGGAGTGGATCGGATTCCAGAACTAACCAATTCCCATGTGCAAAAAAGAGATTTCATATATGTTGTTGCATTGCACAAACGATCTAACGTTGAGCACTGAAACTTGTTGCAGTGCATTGCATATCAGAACTAACTAATTCCCATAGCATTAAAGAGATAACATGAGTTTTTCATTGCATTGCATAGCACAAACGATTAACGTTGAGCACTGAAACATAAGCTATCCACTTGTTGCTTTGCATTCATACCATAAAAAATTCGCATGTGCATTAACGAGATAACATGTGTTGCCTAGCATTGCACAAACGATCTAACGTTGTGCATTGAAATAAAATATAAGCTTTGCACTTGTTGTAGACGATCGCATTCCAGAACTAACTCATCCCATGTGCATTAAATAGATAACATGAGTGTTGTTCCATGCATTGCACAAACGATCCATCGTTATCACTGAAACATAAGCTATGCACTTGTTGCAGTGCATTGCATATCAGAACTAATTCCCATATACATTAAAGAGATCATGAGTGTGTTTCCATTGCATTGCATTGCACAAACGATCTAACGGATTGCATTGAAATATACCTATTAGCACTTGTTGCAGTTCTTTGCTTACCAGAACTAACTGATTCCAATGTTTATGAAAGAGATATGTGTTGTTGCATTGCATTGCACAAACGATCTAACGTTGAGCACTGTAACATAAGCTATCCACTTGTTGCTTTGCATTTCATACCATAACCAATTCCCATGTGCATTAACGAGATAACATATGTGTTCCATTGCATTGCACAAACGATCTAACGTTGTGCATTGAAAAATAACATATAAGCTTTGCTCTTGTTGTAGTGGATCGCATTCCAGAACTAACTAATTCCCATATGCATTAAAGAGATACCATGAGTGTTGTTCCATTGCATTGCACAATATCCAACGTTGAGCACTGAAAAACAAGCTATGCACTTGTTGTAGTACATTGCATATCAGACCTAACTATTCCCATATGCATTAGAGAGTAAAATGAGTGTTGTTTCATTGCATTGCACAAACGATCTAACGTTGAGCACTGAAACATAAGCTATCCACTTGTTGCAGTACTTTGTTTAAATTGCACAAACGATCTAACGTTGAGCACTGAAACATAAGCTATGCACCTGTTGCTTTGTATTGCTTAACATAACTAACTAATTCTCATGTGCATTAACGAGATAACATATGTGTTGCATTGCATTGCACAAATGATCTAACATATACGCTATGCACTTGTTGTAGTGGATCGCATTCCAGAACTAACAAATTCCCATGTGTATTAAATAGATAACATGAGTGTTGTTTCATTGCGTTGCATTGCAAAAATGATCTATTTTTTTGCATTGAAATATAAGCTATTTACTTGTTGCTTTAAATGCATACCAAACCTAACTAATTACCATGTGCACTAAAGAGATTTCATATATGTTGTTGCATTGCACAAACGATCTAACGTTGAAAACTTAAACATAAGCTATGTACTTGTTGCAGTGCATTGCATATCAGAACTAATTCCCATATGCATTAACGAGATAACATGAGTGTTGTTTCATTGCATTGCACAAACGATCCAACGTTTTGCATTGAAATAAACCTATTAGCACTTGTTGCAGGACTTTGCTTACCAGAACTAACTAATTCCAATGTGCACAAAAGAGATATGTGTTGTTGCATTGCACACACGATCTAACGATGTGATTGAAAGATGAGCTATTTACTTGTTATTTTGCGTTTCATACCATAACCAACTAATTCCCATGTTAATTAAGAGATAACATGTGTTGTTGCATTGCATTGCACAAACGATCTAACGTTGTGTATTGAAACCCTAATACATAAGCTTTGCACTCGTTGCAGTGGATCGCATTCCAGAGCTAACTAATTCCCATGTGCATTAAAGAGATAACATATGTGTTGTTGCATTGCATTGCACAAACAAATCTAACGTTGAGCACTGAAACATAAGCTGTGTCCTTGTTTCTTAGGCACAGCATACCATAACTAATTTCCATGTGCATTAAAGAGATAATATGTATTTTGTTGCATTGTATTGCACAAACGATCTAACGTTGTGCATTGAAAAAAAACACATAAGCTTTGCTTTCCATTGCTTAACAAAAACTAACTAATTCCCATGTGCATTAAAGAGTTAACATGTGTTTTGCAACTGCATTGCACAAACGATCTAACGTTGTGCATTGAAATATAAGCTATTTACTTGCTTTGCAGTGCATACCATAACTAACTAATTCCCATGTGCATTAAAGAGATAACATGTGTTGTTTACACAAACGATCTAACGATGTGCTTTGTAATTTATTTACTTTTTTGCTTTGCCTTGCATACCAAAACTACTGATTCCCATATGTAAATTAACTGATGCCTAAGCATTAGCGAAACTTTAGCGTTTAAGTAATGTTTAACAAAAGCAAAGACAATTTCAATGCATTGCCGAACTAACTCATTCCTTAGTCCATTATAGAGATAACATACGTGGTTTTGCATTGCATTGCACCACGATCAAACTTTGTGAGTTGAAAAATAACATATAAGCCAAGCACATATTCCATTCAATGCATGCCCGATTACCTCAATTAACTCATTCCTTTGTGCTTAAAGGGAAAACATGATTGCTGTTGTAATGCAATGCATGGTGGATCTATTGGTTCATGTAACAATACATTGCATTGCACACATACATACAAGAACTAGCTCATTCCGATGTGACTTGAAGAGATAGCGATTTTCCTGTTGCATTTCATTGCAAAGAATTTCTTATTCCTCTCTGCAATGAAAACACAAAGCATACGTGCTTTTGCATTGCATCTTAAAATTTTCATTTGGTAATGAAGGGAAACTATTGCAATAGATATTTCTTTACAAAACACACACAATAACTAACTCAGTCCGTTGTGCAACGAAGAGATAACATTTGTGTTTTTGTCATGTGCTTGCATTGCATTGACATGAGCTAACAATATGTATTGAAGAATTACATATTCACACATTCAATGCATACAAGAACAAACTCACTCCGATGTGCATTGAAAATCTATCATTTTTTGAAGGAAAATGATTGCAATGAAGAATTAATCAACAGATTAACAATCATTCCGTTTTGCAACGAAGATATAGCATGTTATTTCTTCAATGCACATGGGAATGAGTTACAAAAGTATGCATTGCAATGTTACAAGCGCATAACTTATATGATATTCTTCAATGCACATCGATTATATGATAGCAAAAATATTTTCTTCAAAGTACATCGCAATGAAAAATTTCTTGTAAGCATTGCACTGCAACAAGTGCATAGTTTATATGTTAATTTCAATGCACAATGTTGATCTGTGTGCAATGTAATGCAACAGCAGATTTGTTAACTTATCGTTGAACGATGAGTTACATACATATTGTGTAAGTTACATATTATGAGTTACAATATAAGTTACATATTGTGTGCATTGTAAATTAACGGCAACCATCCGGAACACCCAGCAACCACCCAAAATATCTTAGAACACCTTAGCATAACCATAGCAACCGTCCAAAATACCATAGAACTCCCTAGCAGCACCATAGCAACCATCCAAAATACCTTAGAACAACCTAGCAACATCATAGCAACCAACCAAAATACCTCAGAACACCCTAGCAACCACCCAGAACACCCTAGTAACTGCCTAAAATACCACAAACAACCCTAGCAACACCATAGCAACCACCCAGAACACCCTAGCCACCACCAAAAATACCTTAGAACACCATAGCAACCACCCAGAACACCATAGCAACAACCCAAACTACCTTAGATCACCCTAGCAACCACCCCGAACACCCTGACAACCACTCAAAATACCTTAGAACACCATAATAACACCATAGTAACACCTTAGCAACCACCCAAAATACCTTAGAACATCATAGCAACCACCCAGAACACCCTGGCAACCACTCAAAATACCTTAGAACACCATAACAAACACCATAGTAACACCATAGCAAACCACCCAAAATACCTTAGAACATCATAGCAACCACTCAGAACACCCGAGCAAACCTCAAAAATACCTTAAAAATCATAGCAACCACCCAGAACACCAGCAACCACTCAAAATACCTTAGAATACCCTAGCAACACCATAGCAACCGCCCAAAATATCTTAGAACACCCTAGCAACACCATAGCAACCGCCCAAAATCTTAGAACACCCTAGCAACACCATAGCAACCACCCAGAACACCCTAGCAACCACCCCAAAACTACGTTAGAACAACTTAGAGCAACCACACAGAACACCCTAGCAACCCCCAAAATACCTAGGAACACCATAGCAACACCATAGCAACCACCCAGAACACCTTAGCAACAACCTAGCAAACCACCCAAAATACCTTAGAACACCATAACAACACCATAGCAACACCATAGCAACCACCCAAATACCTCATAACACCCTAGCCACCTTCCAAAATACCTTAGAATACCCTAGCAACCCACTAGAAACACCCTAGCAACTTTAATTACTTTACTTTCAACTTTAAACTATTTTAAACTTTACACTACTACAAACTTTAAACTACTTTAAACTACTTTAAACTACTTTAAACTATTTTAAACTACTTTAAACTTAAAACTAATTTAAACTAAACTATTTAAACTATAAACTACGTTAAACTTTAAACTAATTCAAACTATAAACTACTTTAAACTTCTTCAGACTTTCTGGTCAAAACTTTCACAAGCCAACTTTTTCTAGCATTGATTTTCCTTCAATACACAATTAAATAGTTGTAGAATGCACAGCAATGCACAAATGGAATGTGTTTTCATTGCACAAAGTAATAAGTTTATGAGGGCTTAGCTTCTATGGTATTCATCAATGCACAATGTTTGACAGTGTTTGCAACAGTACTGCAATTTTTTAAGATATTTCTTCGTTGCAGAAGGACATTAGTTAGTTATTGTATGTTTTGTAATGCAATGAAAGACCTCGATTATGTACTTTATTCAAAAACTCATCCTGATGATGCATCGGCTATACAGTAGTCCATATTGACCTGCTAAACATGTTTTTGGCCCAAAAAACTTTGAACGTTAACTTTCTACACATTCTCATTGACCACTTTTGATGTTACTGCAGCCATACAAAAGTCCATATTTGACCTACTTGAAAATATTTCTGGCCACAGATACCATAAAGATGAACTTTAGATTTTATATAGATTGATTTCTTCTGATGTTATATAAGGCAGTCAAAACCTACTAAACATATTTCTGGCAAGAGTCCTCGATCTTGAACTTTCTATTCATACTCATAGACTCCTTCTGATGCTTCAAAAGCGATATAGAAGTCCATATCTGACCTGTTGAACTTATTTCTGGTTAAAGGGTCCTCAATATTTTTAAACTATATAAACTTATAGACTCCTTCTGATGTTACATCCCACATTTAAAAGCCAATTTTGACCTAGAACATATTTCAGACCAGAAACCTTGAATATTAACTTACTACACATACACACTGACTTATGATGTTAGATCAGGCAGACAGAAGTCCATTTTTGACAGATCGAATATGTTTTTGCTAAAGAGTCCTCAAAATTTTTTACATTATAATATTACAGACTCCTTCTGATGTTAAATACAGAAGCTACACACAAGTAAATATTTCACTTACTGATCATATTATTGGAAAAGAGTACTCGATATTGAAATTTCTATACATACTCATGCTGCCAAGATGCTTCTTAAGCCATATAGAAGTCCATATATGACCTATTGAACTTATTTCTGTTCGAAGGGTCCTCAAAAGATTTTAAGGTATATATATTTATAGACTCCTTCTGATGTTAAATTAGCCATAAAGAGGCCCCTTTTTTAACCACTTTCTGGACTAAGAGTTCGAAGACTAAGAGAATTTTAAATTACTATACATACAGATTGACTTATTATTATGTTTATTAGTCAGACAGCAGTCCATATGTGACCTACTCAGCAGGCCTACTTTTCTGGCCAAAGAGTCCTTGATCTGGAACTTTCTATACATACTCATAGACTCCTTCTGATGTGTCATAAGCCATATAGATGTCCATATCTGACCTATTGAACTTATTTTTTGGTCAAAGGGGAGTCTTATGTTTTAAACTATATAAAGTTATAAACTCCTTCTGATGATAAATCTACAGAGGTCCCTTTTGACCTACTAAACATATTTCTGGCCCAAGAGTTTTTAAACTTGCTATTCTATACCCACAGATTGACTAGTTGTGATGTTATATTAGCCAGACAGTATTGCAACAGTCCGTTGTGCAACGAAGAGATAACATTTGTGCTGTTGCATTGCATTGACATGAGCTAACAATATGTATTGAAGAATTACATATTCACACATTCAATGCATACAAGAACAAACTCACTCCTATGTGCATTGAAAATCTATCATTTTTTGAAAATTGCAATGAAGAATTAATCAAAGATTAACAATCATTCCGTTTTGCAACGGAGATATAGCATGTTATTTCTTCAATGCACATGGGAATGAGTTACAAAAGTATGCATTGCAATGTTACAAGCGCATAACTTATATGATATTCTTCAATGCACATCGTATATATATATATATATATATACGTGTGTGCAATGCAGTTCAACAGGACTTATGTTATCTTTTGTACAACGGAATGAATTAGTTTTTTCATTTAATGCATCAAGCGCTTAGCTTGTATGTTATTGTTCTATGAACATCGTTAGATCGTTTGTACAGTGCAATTACAACAGCACTCATGTTATCTATTTAATTATCAAATTTAATGCAATTTTAATGCACAAACTAAACAATTGTTTTTTTTTGCAATGCTATACAACGGCAAAAATATTTCTTCAAAGTACATCGCAATGAAAAATTTCTTGTAAGCATTGCCCTGCAACAAGTGCATAGCTTATATGTTAATTTCAATGCACAATGTTTGATCTTGTGTGCAATGTAATGCAACAGCAGATTTGTTAACTTATCGTTGAACGATGAGTTACATACATATTGTGTAAGTTACATATTATGAGTTACAATATAAGTTACATATTGTGTGCATTGTAAAGCAACGGCAACCATCCGGAACACCCTAGCAACCAC
This sequence comes from Meda fulgida, assembly GCA_030578275.1. Taxonomy (NCBI): domain Eukaryota; kingdom Metazoa; phylum Chordata; class Actinopteri; order Cypriniformes; family Leuciscidae; genus Meda; species Meda fulgida. Next base: position 18,563,158 of record CM060639.1, read on the forward strand.
CCAAAATATCTTAGAACACCTTAGCATAACCATAGCAACCGTCCAAAATACCATAGAACTCCCTAGCAACACCATACCAACCATCCAAAATACATTAGAACACCCTACAAATCATAGCAACCAACCAAAATATACACCTAGCAAACACACCCAACCAAAATACCAACACCCTAGCAACACCTAGCAACCACCCAGAACACCCTAGACCCAAAATACAACACCTAGCAACACCCTAGAACACCATAGCAACAACCAACTACCAGAACACCCTAGCAACCACCCAAAACACCAACAACCACCAAAATACCTAACAACCACGCCAAACACCAGCAACACCAAAACACCATCAACACCTACCTAGATCATAGCAACCACCCAGAACACCCCGACAACCACTCAAAATACCTTAGAACACCATAACAACACCATAGTAACACCATAGCAACCACCCAAAATACCTTAGAACATCATAGCAACCACCCAGAACACCCTGGCAACCACTCAAAATACCATAGAACACCATAACAACACCATAGTAACACCATAGCAACCACCCAAAATACCTTAGAACATCATAGCAACCACCCAGAACACCCTAGCAACCTCAAAAATACCTTAAAACATCATAGCAACCACCCAGAACACCCAGCAACCACTCAAAATACCTTAGAATACCCTAGCAACACCATAGCAACCGCCCAAATTATCTTAAACACCCTAGCAACATCATAGCAACCAAAAAAAATACCTCAGAACACCCTAGCAACACCCTAGCAACCACACAGAACACCCTAGAAACTGCCTAAAATACATTAGAACACCCTAGCAACACCATAGCAACCACCCAGAACACCCTAACAACCACCCAAACTACCTTAGAACACTCTCCCTAGCAACCACCCAGAACACCCTAGCAACCACCCAAAATACCTTAGAACACCATAGCAACACCATAGCAACCACCCAGAACACCCTAGCAACAACCCAAACTACCTTAGAACACCCTAACAACCACCCAGAACACCCTAGCAACCACCCAAAATACCTTAAAACACCATAACAACACCATAGCAACACCATAGCAACCACCCAAAATACCTCATAACACCCTAGCAACCTCCCAAAATACCTTAGAATACAACACCCTAGCAACTTTAATTGACTTTACTTTCAACTTTAAACTATTTTAAACTTTAAACTACTTCAAACTTTAAACTACTTTAAACTACTTTAAACTTAAAAATTTAAACTTTAAACTAATTTAAACTATAGACTACTTTAAACTTCAAACTACTTTACATATTTCTGGCAAGAGTCCTCGATCTTGAACTTTCTATTCATACTCATAGACTCCTTCTGATGCTTCAAAGCGATATAGAAGTCCACATCTGACATGTTGAACTTATTTCTGGTTAAAGGGTCCTCAATATTTTTAAACTATATAAACTTATAGACTCCTTCTGATGTTACATCCCCCATTTAAAATCCAATTTTGACCTACTGAACATATTTCAGACCAGAGACCTTGAATATTAACTTACTACACATACACACTGACTTATGATGTTAGATCAGGCAGACAGAAGTCCATTTTAGATCGAATATGTTTTTGCTAAAGAGTCTTCAAAAAGTTTTTTACATTATAATATTACAGACTCCTTCTGATGTGAAATACAGAAGCTACACACCAGTAAATATTTCACTTACTGATCATATTACTGGAAAAATAGTACTCGATATTGAAATTTCTATAGATACTCATGCTGCCAAGATGCTTCTTAAGCAATATAGAAGTCCATATATGACCTATTGAACTTATTTCTGTTCAAAGGGTCCTCAAAAGATTTTAAGCTATATATATTTATAGACTCCTTCTGATGTTAAATTAGCCATTAAGAGGCCCCTTTTTTAACCACTTTCTGGACTAAGAGTTCTAAGACTACGAGAATTTTAACTTACTATATGTACAGATTGACTTCTTGTTCTGTTATATTAGTCAGACAGCACAGACAGCAGTCCATATGTGACCTACTCAGCAGGCCTACTATTTCTGGCCAAAGAGTCCTCGATCTTGAACTTTCTATACATTTCTATATAGACTCCTTCTGATGCTTCATAAGCCATATAGATGTCCATATCTGACCTATTGAACTTATTTTTGGTCAAAGGGTCCTTAAAATGTTTTAAACTATATAAAGTTATACAGTCCTTCTGATGATAAATCTACATATATACAGAGGTCCCTTTTGACCTACTTAACATATTTCTGGCCCAAGAGTTTTAAACTTGCTATTCTATACATACAGATTGACTAGTTGTGATGTTATATTAGCCAGACAGTAGTCCATTTTTGACCTTCTCGACTTACTTCTGGCCCTAGATTACTTGAACTTTCTCTACATTCTCTTCCTTGATGTGACATCAGCCATACAAATGTCCATTTTTGACCTATTGAACATATTTCCGGCCAGAGTCCGTGAACATTAACTCACTAGACAGACTGACTTCTCGTAATGTTATATCAGGTAGTCCTTATTCGACCGATTGAACACTTTTTGGCAAAAGAGTCCTTAAAAGGATTTTTACAATCATAAACTTAAAGACTCCTTCTTATGTCAAATCAGCCATACAGAGGTCCCCTTTTGACCTACTCAACATATTTCTGGCCCTAGAGTACTCCATCTTAAACTTTCCACACATTCTAATAGTCATCTCCTGATGTTACATCAGCCATACAAAAGTCTATTTTTGCCCTACTTAACATATTTCTGGCCAGAGTCTGTGAACATGAATTCACTATACATACACACTGACTTCTCGTAATGTTATATCAGGCAGACAGTCGTCCATATTTGACCGATTGAACTAAATTTTAGCCAAGGAGTCCTCCTTCAAAAAAATGTTTTTTGCTGTTTTAAACGTATAGACTCCATCAGATGTTAAATCTGAAAATACAGAAGTCCATATTTCACCTACTTGTTTCATTAGGTGGAATATGGACTTCTGGAAAAAGAAGTCCATTCCTTTTAATGGAAGTCCCTATTATAGGACTCTTTTTTCTATTACTGGAAAAAGAGTCCTTGATCTTGAATTTTCCATACATCTTCATGGACTTCCTTATTAAATCAGCAATATATTGGTCCATAAATGATGAATTGAAAATGTTCCTGGCCAAAGGGTCCTCAAAGGTTAACTTTCTAAATACTCAAAGACTTCCTCTGATAATATATATGATAATCAGGTATCCATATGTGACTTTCTGATTCCTTCTGATTTAGAAGTCCATATCTGAAAAAAACTAACTTTTTTCTGGTCAAAAAAGCTGCTAAAGCAACTTTTGTGGATGTTTCATGTTCTCATCGCGGGAACATGAACATCGCGGCACTGCGGTCGAGACTCTATGAGCTCACGAGAGAGAGAGTCCCCTCATCCACACCCCGATCTACACTCTCCTCGCGAGGTGGTACTTCGGCTGGTGGCCAGGGTGACCTGAGGGTTGAAATGTCTGTGTGGAACAAAGCGCCGACGATCATTCCTCGGCCCACACCCCCCTCTTACGTGCCGCAACCCGCGAGTGTACCGAATGAACGCGCGCGATCATCCTTTGAGACCCCACGCGTCATTTGGTCCTCCAGATGATGAGTCCGTCGCGGCATCACAAGGTGGGCTCGAGTCATCGGGAGATGACGATTCGGCTGTGCTGCCGCCGTCTGGTGTGCCAGCATTGTCCGAGTCAGATCCCGAAATGACAGCCATGCTCTCTCGGGCAGCCGCGAGCGTTGGGATAGCGTGCAATCCTCCACCCTGTCCTGAGCGCTCGCGGTTTGACGATTGGGGTGCTGCGGGCGTTGTTTCCCATCAGCGTTCGCCCCCAATTCCTTTCCTTCCCGAGGTGCATGAGGAGGTCACGAGGTCCTGGAAGACACCACTGTCTTCCCGCGATCGTTCGCCGACCTTCTCCACATTTCCTCCCCTTGATGAGGCCGCGGTCAATGGATACACTGGGGTTCCCCAGGTGGAATGTTATGTTGCGATGCATTTCTTTCCTCAGAAACCCATGGCGACCCAAAGCACTCCCCCAAAGCTTGTAGGTTTTCGTCGACCCTTGTCGTGAAGTCCTATAGAGCTGCGGGGCAGACTGCCGCCTCTTTGCATGCCATGGCCATCCTGCAAGTGTATTAGGCACGGATGCTCAGGGACATGCACGAGGGCAGGACTGACCTAGGGCTCTTTGACGAGCTCCGTGCCGCCACCGACCTTGCTCTCCGAGCGACGAAGGTGACCGCACGCTCCCTGGGTCAGGTGATGTCCACGAATGTGGTCCAGGAGCGTCACCTCTGGCTGAACCTGGCTGATATGCGAGACGCTGAGCGAACCAAGTTGCTCGACGGTCCCATATGCCAGACCGGCCTTTTCGGCTGCGCGGTTGAGGACTTTGCCCAGCAGTTCTCAACCGCCCAGAAGCTGACCGAGGCTATTAAACACATGAGGCACAGATGTCTCAGCCTGCTCGCCACCGAGGATGCCCTTCTGCGGCTCCGGCCCTCCCGCTCGGCCCCAGCAGCAGCTGCTGGAGGTGGTCGCAGGAAGGCGTCCCAGGCCACGCTTAACGCCAGGCCTAGCGGCGCTCCTGAGACAGGCTGCTCAGAGATGCGTGCATGCGAACGTTGCAACCTTACTGGCGAAAGGTGCGATCGAGATTGCCCCTCCAGCCGAAATGAGGTCCGGCTTCTTCAGCCCCTACCTCATTGTACCGAAGAAAACCGCTGGGTTACGGCCAATCTTGGACCTGCGCGTCTTGAACCGCTCAATTTTCCAGTGTGTGCAGCCGCTGGATTGGTCTGCAGCGATCGACATGAAGGACGCCTACATTCATGTCCCCATTTTTCCTCGACACAGACCATTTCTACGGTTTGCTTTCGAGGGGCAGGCATACCAGTACGCGGTTCTCCCATTTGGGTTAGCCCTGTCTCCTCGCGTCTTCACGAAGGTCGTCGAGGCAGCCCTTGTTCCACTACGGCAACACGGGGTTTCGCATCCTGAACTATCTCGACGACTGGCTGATCCTAGCTCACTCTCGAGACCAGGTTTGCGAACACAGGGACCTTGTGCTCCGGCACCTAGCCCGTTTGGGCCTTCGGGTCAACTGGGAAAAGAGCAAACTTTGCCCCGTGCAGAGGATCTCTCTTCTCGGTATGGAAATCGAACGCGCGCAGTCACTGCTGACTTGCCTGAGACAGTTTGAGGGCAAGAGTGTGGTTCCACTGAAATACTTTCAGAGGCTCCTGGGGCATATGGCATCCGCAGCCGCAGCAACGCCGCTCGGTTTGCTTCATATGAGACCACTTCAGCTCTGGCTTCGCGATCGATCCCGAGGTGGGCATGGCAACAAGGCACGTTTCCGAGTACCAGTTACTCCGACCTGCCGTCAGACCTTCACTCCGTGGTCGAACCTCTCTTTTCTACGGGCCGGACTGCCCTTAGATCGAGTTTCAAGGCATGTTGTTGTCTCAACAGATGCCTCCACCACGGGCTGGGGCGCCATGTGCAATGGATATGCTGCCGCGGGCTCCTGGACAGGACCCCAGCGCCTTGGGCATGTCAATTAACTCGAGTTTCTGGCAGTTCGTCTCGTTCTGCACCACTTCCATGCGCTTCTCAAGAACCAGCACGTACTTGTCCGATCAGGCCATCAACCGACAAGGTGGTCTACGCTCCGCCGTATGTCGCAACTCGCCCGCCACCTCCTCTTATGGAGTCAGTAGCATCTGAGGTCTCTTCGCGCCATTTACATTACGGGGGTCCTGGAATGTGCAGCCGACGAGCTCTCACGGTTTCAGCCTCTTCCTGGAGAATGGCGACTCCATCTGACCTCCCTGGCCATTTCCTCTGAGGAAAGACTTTCTTTCTCAGAGACAGGGCACCCTATGGCTCCGTTTGAACCTCTGCAATAAGTGGAGCTTAAGTTCCTGACAGTTAAGACAGCGCTCCTGGTTGCATTGGCCTCCATTAAGAGGCTAGGGGACCCATTTTCCGTTGACGAAGCGTGCCTGGTGTTCGGGCCGGCCTTCTCTCACGTGATCCTGAGACCCCGGCCTGGATATGTGCCCAAGGTTCCCACCACTCCCTTTCGAGATCAGGTGGTGAACCTGCAAGCGCTGCCCCTGGAGGAGGCAGACCCAGCCTTGGCACTTCTCTGTCCAGTACGCGCCCTCCGTGCTTACGTAGACAGAAGGCAGTGTTTCAGGACCTCAGACCAGCTCTTTGTTTGTTATGGTGGGAAGCTGAAGGGAAAGGCTCTCTCCAAGCAAAGGTTGTCTCACTGTATAGTGGACGCCATTGCTTTGGCATTGCTAGCGCATGGCGCCTCGCTAACAGACATCTGCAGAGCTGCAGGCTTGGGTGAAACCCAACACATTCCCGAGATTCTACAGTATAATCTCAGAGTAGAGCCAGTGTCCTCTCATGTACTTGCTTCAACTAGCCGGTAACTGGACCCGCTCAGGTGTCTTCACTTGCTCGCCATTCCACTCCACGGAATGGATACGTGCGATATTCTCCTCAGGTGAGCTTCCCCGTAAGCCCTGAGTTCCTCCAGCACGGTTGACGTCAACGCCAGAGTCTATGCCTGCGCCAGCTTTCGCGTCGGCTAGGTGCCTCCGTGTGCATGGTTCCCCTCCGGTGACCCCCACATGTGCATTTCCACTGTAAGCCTCTCTAAATATGTGTCTTTCCCTTGGCAAGCCACCCTGCGGGCTGGACACCTCAGTGTTTTCCATATGCTCCCTCCAGGTCATATGTGTATTCATAAGTCCACCCCCTTCGGGCGGGCGCTGATTGCATATTTCAATTGAGATATGCTTCCCAGTGTACCTTGGTATTCCTGTCTTAAGTATGAGTCCTTCGTCCGTGCTAGTCTCACAACAGGGATCGAGGGTTACATACGTAACCGAGACGTTTCACTGCATTGCAAAAACAATCCAACGTTGTGCATTGAAATATAAGCTATTTACTTGTTGCTTTGCATTGCTTACTGTAACTAACTAATTCCATGTGAACTGAAGAGATTTCATATATGTTGTTGCATTGTACACAAGCTATGCACTTGTTGCAGTACTTTGTTGCATTGCACACACGATCTAAACATGTTATTTGAAAGATAAGGTATTTACTTGTTGCTTTGCATTTCATACCATAACTAACTCATTCTCATGTGCATTAAAGAGATAACGATCTAACGTTGTGCATTGAAAAATAACATATACGCCATGCACTTGTGGCAGTGCATTGCAAATCAGAATTAACTCATTTATATGTGCATTCAAGAGAAAACAGTGTTTTTGCATTGCACAAATGGTCTAATGTTGTGCATTGAAAAATAACATATAAGCCATCCACTTGTTGCAGTGCATTGCTTACCGGAACTAACTAATTCCCATGTGCATTAAGGGATAATATATGTGTTGTTTCATTGCATTACACAAATGATCTAACGTTGAGCACTGAAAGATAAGCTATGCACTTGTTGCAGTACTTTGTTGCATTGCACACACGATCTAAACATGTTATTTGAAAGATAAGGTATTTACTTGTTGCTTTGCATTTCATACAATAACAAACTCATTCTCATGTGCATTAAAGAGATAACGTGTTTTTGCATTGCATTGCACAAACGATCTAACGTTGTGCATTGAAAAATAACATATACGCCATGCACTTGTGGCAGTGTATTGCAAATCAGAACTAACTCATTTATATGTGCATTCAAGAGAAAACAGTGTTTTTGCATTGCAAAAATGGTCTAATGTTGTGCATTGAAAAATAACATATAAGCCATCCACTTGTTGCAGTGCATTGCTTACCGGAACTAACTAATTCCCATGTGCATTAAGGGATTAATGTGTTGTTTCATTGCATTACACAAATGATCTAACGTTGAGCACTGAAACATAAGCTATTCACTTGTTGCTTTGTATTGCTTAACATAACTTACTAATTCCAATGTGCATTAACGAGATAACATATGTGTTGCATTGCATTGCACAAACGATCTAACGTTGTGCATTGAAAAATAACATATACGCTATGCACTTGTGGCAGTGCATTGCAAATTAGAACTAACTAAACCCCATGTGCATTAAATAGATAACATGAGTGTTGTTTCATTCCGTTGCATTGCACAAATGATCTATTGTTTTGCATTGAAATATAAGCTATTTGCTTGTTGCTTTAAATTGCATACCAAACCTAGCAAATTACCATGTGCACTAAAGAGATTTCATATATGTTGTTTCATTGCACAAACGATCTAACGTTGAGGACTGAAACGTGTTGCAGTGCATTGCATATCAGAACTAACTTATTCCCATATGCATTAAAGAGATAACATGAGTGTTTTCATTGCATTGCATTGCACAAACGATTAACGTTGAGCACTGAAACATCAGCTATGCACTTGTTGCAGTACTTTGTTGCATTGCACACACGATCTAAACATGTTATTTGAAAGATAAGGTATTTACTTGTTGCTTTGCATTTCATACAATAACAAACTCATTCTCATGTGCATTAAAGAGATAACGTGTTGTTGCATTGCATTGCACAAACGATCTAACGTTGTGCATTGAAAAATAACATATACGCCATGCACTTGTGGCAGTGTATTGCAAATCAGAACTAACTCATTTATATGTGCATTCAAGAGAAAACAGTGTTTTTGCATTGCAAAAATGGTCTAATGTTGTGCATTGAAAAATAACATATAAGCCATCCACTTGTTGCAGTGCATTGCTTACCGGAACTAACTAATTCCCATGTGCATTAAGGGATAATATATGTGTTGTTTCATTGCATTACACAAATGATCTAACGTTGAGCACTGAAACATAAGCTATTCACTTGTTGCTTTGTATTGCTTAACATAACTTACTAATTCCAATGTGCATTAACGAGATAACATATGTGTTGCATTGCATTGCACAAACGATCTAACGTTGTGCATTGAAAAATAACATATACGCTATGCACTTGTGGCAGTGCATTGCAAATTAGAACTAACTAAACCCCATGTGCATTAAATAGATAACATGAGTGTTGTTTCATTCCGTTGCATTGCACAAATGATCTATTGTTTTGCATTGAAATATAAGCTATTTGCTTGTTGCTTTAAATTGCATACCAAACCTAGCAAATTACCATGTGCACTAAAGAGATTTCATATATGTTGTTGCATTGCACAAACGATCTAACGTTGAGGACTGAAACGTGTTGCAGTGCATTGCATATCAGAACTAACTTATTCCCATATGCATTAAAGAGATAACATGAGTGTTTTCATTGCATTGCATTGCACAAACGATTAACGTTGAGCACTGAAACATAAGCTATCCACTTGTTGCTTTGCATTTCATACAATAAAAAATTCGCATGTGCATTAACGAGATAACATGTGTTGCATAGCATTGCACAAACGATCTAACGTTGTGCATTGAAAAATAACATATAAGCTTTGCACTTGTTGTAGACGATCGCATTCCAGAACTAACTCATTCCCATCTGCATTAAATAGATAACATGAATGTTGTTCCATTGCATTGCACAAACGATCCAACGTTGATCACTGAAACACAAGCTATGCACTTGTTGCAATACATTGCATACCAGAACTAACTAATTCCCATATGCATTAAAGAGATAACATGAGTGTTGTTTCATTGCATTGCATTGCACAAACGATCTAACGTTGAGCACTGAAACATAAGCTATGCACTTGTTGCAGTACTTTGTTGCATTGCACACACGATCTGACGATGTGATTTGAAAGATAAGGTTACTTGTTGCTTGTTGCTTTGCATTTCATATAATAACTAACTCATTCTCATGTGCATTAAAGAGATAACTTGTTGTTGCATTGCATTGCACAAACGATCTAACGTTGAGCACTGAAACATAAGCTATGCACTTGTTGCTTTTTATTGCTTAACATAACTAACTAATTCCCATGTGCATTAACGAGATAACATGTGTTGCAGTGCATTGGACATACGATATAACGTTGTGCATTGAAAAATAACTTATAAGCTTAGCACTTGTTGTAGTTTATCGCATTCCAGAACTAATTCCCATGTGCATTAAATAGAGAACATGAGTGTTGTTTCATTGCGTTGCATTGCACAAATGATTTATGGTTTTGCATTGAAATATAAGCTATTTACTTGTTGCTTTGCATTGCATACCATAACTAACTAATTACCATGTGTATTAAAAAGAAAACACATGTGTAGTTCCATTGCATTGCACTGCATAAACGATCTAACGTTGTGCATTGAAAAATAATATATAAGCTTTGCACTCTTTGGAGTGGATCGGATTCCAGAACTAACCAATTCCCATGTGCAAAAAAGAGATTTCATATATGTTGTTGCATTGCACAAACGATCTAACGTTGAGCACTGAAACTTGTTGCAGTGCATTGCATATCAGAACTAACTAATTCCCATATGCATTAAAGAGATAACATGAGTGTTTTCATTGCATTGCATAGCACAAACGATTAACGTTGAGCACTGAAACATAAGCTATCCACTTGTTGCTTTGCATTTCATACCATAAAAAATTCGCATGTGCATTAACGAGATAACATGTGTTGCCTAGCATTGCACAAACGATCTAACGTTGTGCATTGAAAAATAACATATAAGCTTTGCACTTGTTGTAGACGATCGCATTCCAGAACTAACTCATTCCCATGTGCATTAAATAGATAACATGAGTGTTGTTCCATTGCATTGCACAAACGATCCATCTTTGATCACTGAAACATAAGCTATGCACTTGTTGCAGTGCATTGCATATCAGAACTAATTCCCATATACATTAAAGAGATAACATGAGTGTTGTTTCCATTGCATTGCATTGCACAAACGATCTAACGGATTGCATTGAAATATAACCTATTAGCACTTGTTGCAGTTCTTTGCTTACCAGAACTAACTGATTCCAATGTTTATGAAAGAGATATGTGTTGTTGCATTGCATTGCACAAACGATCTAACGTTGAGCACTGTAACATAAGCTATCCACTTGTTGCTTTGCATTTCATACCATAACCAATTCCCATGTGCATTAACGAGATAACATATGTGTTCCATTGCATTGCACAAACGATCTAACGTTGTGCATTGAAAAATAACATATAAGCTTTGCTCTTGTTGTAGTGGATCGCATTCCAGAACTAACTAATTCCCATATGCATTAAAGAGATACCATGAGTGTTGTTCCATTGCATTGCACAAATAATCCAACGTTGAGCACTGAAAACACAAGCTATGCACTTGTTGTAGTACATTGCATATCAGACCTAACTAATTCCCATATGCATTAGAGAGATAAAATGAGTGTTGTTTCATTGCATTGCACAAACGATCTAACGTTGAGCACTGAAACATAAGCTATCCACTTGTTGCAGTACTTTGTTAAATTGCACAAACGATCTAACGTTGAGCACTGAAACATAAGCTATGCACCTGTTGCTTTGTATTGCTTAACATAACTAACTAATTCTCATGTGCATTAACGAGATAACATATGTGTTGCATTGCATTGCACAAATGATCTAACATATACGCTATGCACTTGTTGTAGTGGATCGCATTCCAGAACTAACAAATTCCCATGTGTATTAAATAGATAACATGAGTGTTGTTTCATTGCGTTGCATTGCAAAAATGATCTATTTTTTTGCATTGAAATATAAGCTATTTACTTGTTGCTTTAAATGCATACCAAACCTAACTAATTACCATGTGCACTAAAGAGATTTCATATATGTTGTTGCATTGCACAAACGATCTAACGTTGAAAACTTAAACATAAGCTATGTACTTGTTGCAGTGCATTGCATATCAGAACTAATTCCCATATGCATTAACGAGATAACATGAGTGTTGTTTCATTGCATTGCACAAACGATCCAACGTTTTGCATTGAAATATAACCTATTAGCACTTGTTGCAGGACTTTGCTTACCAGAACTAACTAATTCCAATGTGCACAAAAGAGATATGTGTTGTTGCATTGCACACACGATCTAACGATGTGATTTGAAAGATGAGCTATTTACTTGTTATTTTGCGTTTCATACCATAACCAACTAATTCCCATGTTAATTAAAGAGATAACATGTGGTTGCATTGCATTGCACAAACGATCTAACGTTGTGTATTGAAACCTAATACATAAGCTTTGCACTCGTTGCAGTGGATCGCATTCCAGAGCTAACTAATTCCCATGTGCATTAAAGAGATAACATATGTGTTGTTGCATTGCATTGCACAAACAAATCTAACGTTGAGCACTGAAACATAAGCTGTGTCCTTGTTTCTTAGGCACAGCATACCATAACTAATTTCCATGTGCATTAAAGAGATATTATGTATTTTGTTGCATTGTATTGCACAAACGATCTAACGTTGTGCATTGAAAAAAAACACATAAGCTTTGCTTTCCATTGCTTAACAAAACTAACTAATTCCCATGTGCATTAAAGAGTTAACATGTGTTTTGCAACTGCATTGCACAAACGATCTAACGTTGTGCATTGAAATATAAGCTATTTACTTGCTTTGCAGTGCATACCATAACTAACTAATTCCCATGTGCATTAAAGAGATAACATGTGTTGTTTACACAAACGATCTAACGATGTGCTTTGTAATTTATTTACTTTTTGCTTTGCCTTGCATACCAAAACTAACTGATTCCCATATGTAAATTAACTGATGCCTAAGCATTAGCGAAACTTTAGCGTTTAAGTAATGTTTAACAAAAGCAAAGACAATTTCAATGCATTGCCGAACTAACTCATTCCTTAGTCCATTATAGAGATAACATACGTGGTTTTGCATTGCATTGCACCAACGATCAAACTTTGTGAGTTGAAAAATAACATATAAGCCAAGCACATATTCCATTTCAATGCATGCCCGATTACCTCAATTAACTCATTCCTTTGTGCATTAAAGGGAAAACATGATTGCTGTTGTAATGCAATGCATGGTGGATCTATTGATGTTCATGTAACAATAACATTGCATTGCACACATACATACAAGAACTAGCTCATTCCGATGTGACTTGAAGAGATAGCGATTTTCCTGTTGCATTTCATTGCAAAGAATTTCTTATTCCTCTCTGCAATGAAAACACAAAGCATACGTGCTTTTGCATTGCATCTTAAAATTTTCATTTGGTAATGAAGGGAAACTATTGCAATAGATATTTCTTTACAAAACACACACAATAACTAACTCAGTCCGTTGTGCAACGAAGAGATAACATTTGTGTTTGATGTCATGTGCTTGCATTGCATTGACATGAGCTAACAATATGTATTGAAGAATTACATATTCACACATTCAATGCATACAAGAACAAACTCACTCCGATGTGCATTGAAAATCTATCATTTTTTGAAGGAAAATGATTGCAATGAAGAATTAATCAACAGATTAACAATCATTCCGTTTTGCAACGAAGATATAGCATGTTATTTCTTCAATGCACATGGGAATGAGTTACAAAAGTATGCATTGCAATGTTACAAGCGCATAACTTATATGATATTCTTCAATGCACATCGATATATATGATAGCAAAAATATTTCTTCAAAGTACATCGCAATGAAAAATTTCTTGTAAGCATTGCACTGCAACAAGTGCATAGTTTATATGTTAATTTCAATGCACAATGTTTGATCTTGTGTGCAATGTAATGCAACAGCAGATTTGTTAACTTATCGTTGAACGATGAGTTACATACATATTGTGTAAGTTACATATTATGAGTTACAATATAAGTTACATATTGTGTGCATTGTAAATTAACGGCAACCATCCGGAACACCCAGCAACCACCCAAAATATCTTAGAACACCTTAGCATAACCATAGCAACCGTCCAAAATACCATAGAACTCCCTAGCAGCACCATAGCAACCATCCAAAATACCTTAGAACAACCTAGCAACATCATAGCAACCAACCAAAATACCTCAGAACACCCTAGCAACCACCCAGAACACCCTAGTAACTGCCTAAAATACCACAAACACCCTAGCAACACCATAGCAACCACCCAGAAACCCTAGCCACCACCAAAAATACCTTAGAACACCATAGCAACCACCCAGAACACCATAGCAACAACCCAAACTACCTTAGATCACCTAGCAACCACCCCGAACACCCTGACAACCACTCAAAATACCTTAGAACACCATAATAACACCATAGTAACACCATAGCAACCACCCAAAATACCTTAGAACATCATAGCAACCACCCAGAACACCCTGGCAACCACTCAAAATACCTTAGAACACCATAACAACACCATAGTAACACCATAGCAACCACCCAAAATACCTTAGAACATCATAGCAACCACTCAGAACACCCGAGCAACCTCAAAAATACCTTAAAACATCATAGCAACCACCCAGAACACCCAGCAACCACTCAAAATACCTTAGAATACCCTAGCAACACCATAGCAACCGCCCAAAATATCTTAGAACACCCTAGCAACACCATAGCAACCGCCCAAAATATCTTAGAACACCCTAGCAACACCATAGCAACCACCCAGACACCCTAGCAGCAACCACCCAAACTACGTTAGAACAACTTAGCAACCACACAGAACACCCTAGCAACCACCCAAAATACCTAGGAACACCATAGCAACACCATAGCAACCACCCAGAACACCTTAGCAACAACCTAGCAACCACCCAAAATACCTTAGAACACCATAACAACACCATAGCAACACCATAGCAACCCCCAAATACCTCATAACACCCTAGCCACCTTCCAAAATACCTTAGAATACCCTAGCAACCCACTAGAACACCCTAGCAACTTTAATTTACTTTACTTTCAACTTTAAACTATTTTAAACTTTACATACTACAAACTTTAAACTACTTTAAACTACTTTAAACTACTTAAACTATTTAAACTATTTTAAACTACTTTAAACTTAAAACTAATTTAAACTAAACTATTTAAACTATAAACTACGTTAAACTTTAAACTAATTCAAACTATAAACTACTTTAAACTTCTTCAGACTTTCTGGTCAAAACTTTCACAAGCCAACTTTTTCTAGCATTGATTTTCCTTCAATACACAATTAAATAGTTGTAGAATGCACAGCAATGCACAAATGGAATGTGTTTTCATTGCACAAAGTAATAAGTTTATGGGCTTAGCTTCTATGGTATTCATCAATGCACAATGTTTGACAGTGTTTGCAACAGTACTGCAATTTTTTAAGATATTTCTTCGTTGCAGAAGGACATTAGTTAGTTATTGTATGTTTTGTAATGCAATGAAAGACCTCGATTATGTACTTTATTCAAAAACTCATCCTGATGATGCATCGGCTATACAGTAGTCCATATATGACCTGCTAAACATGTTTTTGGCCCAAAAAACTTTGAACGTTAACTTTCTACACATTCTCATTGACCACTTTTGATGTTACTGCAGCCATACAAAAGTCCATATTTGACCTACTTGAAAATATTTCTGGCCACAGATACCATAAAGATGAACTTTAGATTTATATATAGATTGATTTCTTCTGATGTTATATAAGGCAGTCAAAACCTACTAAACATATTTCTGGCAAGAGTCCTCGATCTTGAACTTTCTATTCATACTCATAGACTCCTTCTGATGCTTCAAAAGCGATATAGAAGTCCATATCTGACCTGTTGAACTTATTTCTGGTTAAAGGGTCCTCAATATTTTTAAACTATATAAACTTATAGACTCCTTCTGATGTTACATCCCACATTTAAAAGCCAGTTTTGACCTACTGAACATATTTCAGACCAGAGACCTTGAATATTAACTTACTACACATACACACTGACTTATGATGTTAGATCAGGCAGACAGAAGTCCATTTTTGACAGATCGAATATGTTTTTGCTAAAGAGTCCTCAAAATTTTTTACATTATAATATTACAGACTCCTTCTGATGTTAAATACAGAAGCTACACACACAAGTAAATATTTCACTTACTGATCATATTATTGGAAAAAGAGTACTCGATATTGAAATTTCTATACATACTCATGCTGCCAAGATGCTTCTTAAGCCATATAGAAGTCCATATATGACCTATTTAACTTATTTCTGTTCGAAGGGTCCTCAAAAGATTTTAAGGTATATATATTTATAGACTCCTTCTGATATTAAATTAGCCATAAAGAGGCCCCTTTTTTAACCACTTTCTGGACTAAGAGTTCGAAGACTAAGAGAATTTTAAATTACTATACATACAGATTGACTTATTATTATGTTATATTAGTCAGACAGCAGTCCATATGTGACCTACTCAGCAGGCGTACTATTTCTGGCCAAAGAGTCCTTGATCTGGAACTTTCTATACATACTCATAGACTCCTTCTGATGTGTCATAAGCCATATAGATGTCCATATCTGACCTATTGAACTTATTTTTTGGTCAAAGGGGAGTCTTATGTTTTAAACTATGTAAAGTTATAAACTCCTTCTGATGATAAATCTACAGAGGTCCCTTTTGACCTACTAAACATATTTCTGGCCCAAGAGTTTTTAAACTTGCTATTCTATACCCACAGATTGACTAGTTGTGATGTTATATTAGCCAGACAGTATTGCAACAGTCCGTTGTGCAACGAAGAGATAACATTTGTGCTGTTGCATTGCATTGACATGAGCTAACAATATGTATTGAAGAATTACATATTCACACATTCAATGCATACAAGAACAAACTCACTCCGATGTGCATTGAAAATCTATCATTTTTTGAAGGAAAATGATTGCAATGAAGAATTAATCAACAGATTAACAATCATTCCGTTTTGCAACGGAGATATAGCATGTTATTTCTTCAATGCACATGGGAATGAGTTACAAAAGTATGCATTGCAATGTTACAAGCGCATAACTTATATGATATTCTTCAATGCACATCGATATATATGATATATATATACGTGTGTGCAATGCAGTTCAACAGGACTTATGTTATCTTTTGTACAACGGAATGAATTAGTTTATTTCATTTAATGCATCAAGCGCTTAGCTTGTATGTTATTGCTCTATGAACATCGTTAGATCGTTTGTACAGTGCAATTACAACAGCACTCATGTTATCTATTTAATTATCAAATTTAATGCAATTTTAATGCACAAACTAAACAATTGTTTTTTTTTGCAATGCTATACAACGGCAAAAATATTTCTTCAAAGTACATCGCAATGAAAAATTTCTTGTAAGCATTGCACTGCAACAAGTGCATAGCTTATATGTTAATTTCAATGCACAATGTTTGATCTTGTGTGCAATGTAATGCAACAGCAGATTTGTTAACTTATCGTTGAACGATGAGTTACATACATATGTGTAAGTTACATATTATTTACAATATTAAGTTACATATTGTGTGCATTGTAAAGCAACAGCAACCACCAGAACACCCTAGCAACCACCCAAAATATCTTTAGAACACCTTAGCATAACCATAGCAACCGTCCAAAATACCATAGAACTCCTCCAGCAACACCATAACCAACCATCCAAAATACATTAGAACACCCTAGCAACATCATAGCAACCAACCAAAATACTCAGAACACCCTAGCAACCACCCAGAACACCCTAGTAACTGCCTAAAATACCATAAAACCCTAGCAACACCATAGCAACCACCCAGAACACCCTAGCCACCACCAAAAATACCTTAGAACACCATAGCCACCAGAACACCAGTAGCCAAACAACCCAAACTACCTTAGATCACCTAGCAACCACCAGAACACCCCGACATACCACTAAAAAAGTACCTTAGAACACCATAACAACTCCATAGTTACACCATAGCACCCACCCAAAATACTTAGAACTCATCATAGCAATCCACCCAGAACACCAGGGCAACCACTCGAAATACTTATGAACACCATAACAACACTAGTAACCCCACAGCCAAACCATCCCAAAATACCTTAGAACATCATAGCAACACCCAGAAACAACCCTGGCAACCACTACAAATACATGAGAACCATAACAAACACCATAGAACACCATAGCCAACACCAAAAATACCTTAGAACTTTTGCAACCACCCAGAACCCTAGCAACCTCAAAATATACCGTAAAACATCATAGCAAACCACCCAGAAACACCCAGCAAACCCTCATATACCTTAGAATACCCTAGCATCACATTGCAACCGCCCAAATTATCATAAAACCACCTAATGCAACATCCTAAGCAACCCAAAAAAATACCTCGAACACCTAGCAACACCCTAGCAACCACACTGAACACCCTAGAAACTGCCTAAAATAATTAGAACACCCTTAGCAACACCATAGCAACCACCCAGAACACCCTAAACAACCACCCAAATACTTAGACACTCTCCTAGCAACCCCAGAACACCTAGAAACCACCAAAAACCTTAGAACACTTAGCAACACCATAGCAACCACACAGAACACCCTTAGAAAACAACCCAAACTACCTTAGAACCCCCTAACAAAACACCCCAGAACACCCTAGCAACCACCCTAAAAATACCTTAAACTCCATTAACATCACCATAGCAACACCATAGCAACCACCCAATAAAATACCTCATAACACCCTAGCAACCTCCCAAATATAAAATACCTTAGAATACACCTAGCCACTTCTAATTGACTTTACTTTCAACTTTAAAAACTATTTTAACTTTAAAACTACTTCAAACTGTAAACTACTTTAAACTACTTTAAACTTAAAACTACTTTAAACTAATTTAAAACTATAGTTCTACTTTAAACTTCAAACTACTTTACATATTTCTGGCAAAGAGTCTCGATCTTGAACTTTCTGATTCATACTCTAATCCTTCTGATGCTTCAAAAGCGATATAGAAGGTCCACCTTGACATGTTGAACTTATTTCCGGTTAAAGGGTCCTCAATATGTTTAAACTATATAAAACTTATAGACTCCTGCTGATGTTACATCCCCCATTTAAAATCCAATTTTGACCTACTGAATCATATTTCAGACCAGAGACCTTGATATTATTAAATTACTACACATACACTCACTGACTTATGATGTTAGATCTAGGCAGAAGAAGGTCCATTTTAGATCGAAATATGTTGTTGCTAAAGAGTCTTCAAAATGTTTTTTACATTATAATATTACAGACTCCTTTCTGAGGTGAAATACAGAGCTACACACCCGTAAATATTCACTATGATCAGATTACTGGAAAAATAGTATCGTTATTGACATTTCTATAGATACTTATGCTGCCAGATTTGCTTCTTAAGCAATATAGAAGTCATATATGTACCTATGGCACTTATTTTCTGTTCAAAGGGTCTCAAAAGATTTTAAGGCTATATTATAATTTATAGACTCCTTCTGATGTTAAATTAGCCATTATGAGGCCCTTTTTTACCACTTTTGGACTAAGAGTTTCTAAGACTACGAGAATTTTTAACTTTACTATATGTACAGATTGACTTCGTGTTTGTTATATTAGTCAGACAGCACAGACAGTCAGTCCATATGTGACCTAACTCAGCAGGCCTACTATTTCTGGCCCAAAGAGTCCTCGATCTTGAACTTTCTATTCTTTTCTATATAAGACTCCTTTCTGATGCTTCATATGCCATATAGATGTCACAGATCTGACCTTATTGAACTTATTTTTGGGCAAAGGGTCCTTAAATGTTTTTAAAAACTATATAAAGTTTATCAGTCCTTATGAAGATAATATCTACATATATACAGAGGTCCCGTTTGACCTACTTGAACATATTTCGGGCCCAAGAGTTTAAAACTTGCTATTCTATACATACAGATTGACTAGTTGTGATGTTATTATTAGCCAGTCAGTAGTCCATTTTTGCCCTCTCGACCTTACTTCTGGCCCTTGATTATTGAACTTTCTCTACATTCTCATAGATCCTTCTGATGTGACTTTCAGCCATACAAATGTCCTTTTTGACCTATTGAAATATTCCGGCCGAGTCCGTGAAACATTAACTCACTAGACCAGACTGACTTCTCGGTAATGTTATATCAGGTAGTCCTTATTCGACCGATTGATACATTTTGGCAAAAGAGGGCTTCAAAGGATTTTTACAATCATAAACTTAAAGATCCTTCTTATGTCCAAATCAGCCTACCAGCGGTCCCCTTTTGGACCTACTCAACATATTTCTGGCCCTAGAGTAGTCAATTCGTTAACTTTCCACACATTCTAATTAGTCATCTCCCTGATTTAACCTCCGCCATACAAAGTCTATTTTTGCCTACTTAACATATTTTCTGCCAGAGTTGTGAACCTGAATGCACTATACATACACACTGACTTCTCGTAATGTTATATCAGGAGACAGTCGTCCATATTGACCGATTGAATAAATTTTAGCAAGGAGTCCTCCTTCAAAAAAAATGTTTTTTTGCTGTTTTAAACGTTCGTCTCATCAGCTGTTATAATCTGAAAATACGGAAGTCATATTTCACTACTTGTTTCATAAGGTGGAAATATGGACTTCTGGAAAATAGGAAGTCCATCCTTTTAATGGAAGTCCCTATGTATAGGACTCTTTTTCTATTACTGGAAAATGAGTCCTGATCTTGAATTTTCCATACATCTTCATGGGCCTTCCTTATTAAATTTCCGCATATATTGGTCATAAATGATGAAGCTCTGGCTGTCATCTTATGACATGTCTTCTTATGCCCAAAGGGTCCTCAAAAGTTAACTTTCTAAAATACTTCAAAGACTTCCTCTGATATATATATGATATATCAGGTATCCATATGTGACTTTCTGATTCCTTCTGATTTAGCAGTTCCATATCTGAAAAAAACTACACTTTTTTCTGGTCAAAAAAAGTGCTAAAGCAACTTTTGTGGATGTTTCATGTTCTCATCGCGGGAACATGAACATCGCGGACTGCGGTCGAGACTCTATGAGCTCACGAGAGAGAGAGTCCCCTCCGTCCACACCAGATCTACACTCTTCTTCGCGAGGTGGTACTTAGGCTGGTGGCCAGGGTGACCTGAGGGTTAAATGTCTGTGTGGAACCAAGCGCGACGATCATTCCTCGGCCCACACCCCATCTTACGTGCCGCAACCGCGGGGTGTACGAATGAAACGCGCGCGATCATCCATTTGAGACCCGCGCGTCTTTTGGTCCTCCAGATGAAGAGTCAGTCGCGGCCATCACAAGGTGGGCTCGAGTCATCGGGGAGATGACGATTGGCTGTGCGGCCGCCGTCTGGTGTGCCAGCATTGTCCGCTGTCAGATCCCGAAATGACAGCCCTGCTCTCTCGGGCAGCCGCGAGCGTTGGGATATGCGTGCAATTCCTCCACCCTGTCCTGAGCGCTTCGCGGTTTTTTGACGATTGGGGTGCTGCGGGCGTTGTTTCCCTTCGCGTTCGCCCCCAATTCCTTTCCGTCCCGAGGGGCATGAGGAGGTCACGAGGTCCTGGAAGGGACTCACCCACTGTCTTCCCGCGATCGTGCGCCGACCTTCTCCACTTTCCTCCCCTTGAATCGAGGCCGCGGTCAATGGATACCTGGGGTTCCCCAGGTGGAATGTTTGTTGCGATGAATTTCTTTCCTCAGAAAACCCCATGGCGGACCCAAAGCACTCCCCCAAAGCTGTAGGTTTTTCGTCGACCCTTGTCGTGAAGTCCTATAGGAGCTGCGGGGCAGATGCGCCTCTTTGCATGCTCAAGGCCATCCTGCCATGTGTATTAGGACCGGATGCTCAGGGGACATGCACGAGGGCAGGACTGACTAGGGCTCTTGGACGAGCTCCGTGCCGCCACGACCTTGCTCTCGAGCGACGAAGGTGACGCACGCTCCCTGGGTAGGTGATGACACGAATGTGGTTCCAGGCGTCACCTCTGGCTCACCTGGCTGATTTGCGAGACGGCTGAGCGAACAAGTTGCTCGGACGGTCCCATATGCCAGACCGGCCTTTGCGGCTGCGCGGTTGAGGACTTTGCCCAGCAGTTTCTCACCCCCCAGAAGCTGACCGAGGCTATTAAACTCATGAGGCCACAGATGTCTCAGCTGACTCGCCGTCCGAGGATGCCTTCTGCGGCTCCGGCCCTCCTCGGCCCCAGCAGCAGCTGCTGTGGAGGTGGTCGCAGGAAGGCGTCCCAGGCCACGCTTAACGCCAGGCGAGCGGCGCGCCTGAGGACAGGCTGCTCAGAGATGAGTGCGTGCGAACGTTGCAAACCTTACTGGCGTAAGGTGGATCCGAGATTTGCCCCTCCAGCCGAAATGAGGGCCGGCCTTCTTCATGCCCCGACCTCATTGTACCGAAGAAAACCGCTGGGGGTACGGCCAAATCTTGGGACCTGCGCGTCTTGTAACCGCTCAATTTTCCAGTGTGTGCAGTCGCTGGATTGGTCTGCAGCGTTCGACAGTGAAGGACGGCTACATGCAGGTCCCCATTTTTCCTCGACACAGACCATTTCTACGGTTTGCTTTCGAGGGGCGGCATACCTGTATGCGGTTCTCCCCATTGGGTTAGCCCTGTTCCTCGGTCTTCACGAAGGTCGTCGAGGCAGCCCTTGGTCACTACGGCAAACGGGGTTGGCATCCTGAAACTATCTCGACGACTGGTGCTCCTAGCTCACTCTCGAGGACCCAGGGTTGGAACACAGGGTACCTTGTGCTACGGCACCTAGGCCCGTTGTGGGCCGTGGGTCAACTGGAATAGAGCAAACTTTTGCCCGTGCGAGGATCTTCTCTTCTCGGTATGGAAAACGAAGCGCGCAGGTCACAGCTGATCTTGCCTGAGACAGTTGGAGGGCAAGAGTGTGGGTTCCACTGCAAATACTTTCAGAGGGCTCCTGGGGCATATGGCAGCCGAGCCGCAGCATAAGCGCTCGGATTGCTTCATAGGAGACCACTCAGCTCTGGCTTCGCATCGATCCGAGGTGGGCATGGCATCAATGCACGTTCGAGTACCAGTTACTTCCGACTGCGTCAGACCTTCACTCCGTGGTCGACCTCTCTTGTTCTACGGGCCGGGTCTGCCCTTAGAGCGAGTTTCAGGATGTAGTTGTCTCAAACAGGATGCCTCCACACGGGTGGGGCGCATGTGCAAGTGGATATGCTGCCGCGGGCTCCCTGGGACAGGAACCCCAGCGCCTTGGGGCATGTCAATTAACTCGAGTTTCTGGCAGTTCGTCTCGTTGTTCTGACACCACTTCCATGCGCTTCTCAAGGAACCAGCACGTTACTTGTCCGATCAGGCCATCAACCGACAAGGTGGTCTACGCTCCGCCGTATGCTCGCAAACTACCGCCACCTCCTCTTTATGGAGTCAGTAGCATCTGAGGTCTCTTCCGCCAGTTTACATTACGGGGGTCCTGGAATGTGCAGCCGACGAGCTCTCTACGGTTTCAGCCTCTTCCTGGAGAATGGGGACTCCATCCCCAGTCGATTGAGCTGATGTAGGATCAAATTAGTGACGCATCATAGTATCTGTTTGCCTCCCTAGTACTCGTCGCATTGCGACCCTGGTTTACTCCTGACCGAGGGCACGCTCTGCACAGATGCTTTGGTGCACACTGGCTGCGGGGCACCGCAAGTATGCGTTTCCCCAGTGAGCCTTCTTGCACAGGGACCCTGTGTAAGATCAGGGAGGACGAGGAGAGTCATTTTGGTTGCGCCTCTATTGCCCCCCAGGACTTGGCTTTCTCCGACTTGTACTCCTTGCGACAGCACCTCCCTGGCCATTTCCTCTGGGAAAGATTTCTTCTCAGAGACAGGGCGCCCTATGGCTCGTTTGAAAACCTTGCAAAAGTGGAGCTTAAGTTCCTGACAGTTAAGGACAGCGATCCTGGTTGCATTGCCTCCAATAAGGGCTAGGGGACCCATTTTCCGTTGACGAAGCGTGCCTGGTGTTCGGGCCGGCCTTCTCTCACGTGATCCTGAGACCCCGGCCAGGTTATGTGCCCAAGGTTCCCACCACTCCCTTTCGAGATCAGGTGGGTGTACCTGCAGCGTGCACTGGAGGAGTGCAGACCCCGCCTTGGCACTTCTCGCCAGTACGCGCCCTCGTGCGACGTAGACAGAGGCAGTGTTTCAGGGCCTCTGGACCAGCTCTTTGTTTGTTATGGTGGGAGCTGAAAGGAAAGGCTCTCTCCATGCAAAGGTTGTCTCCACTGTGATAGTGTCGCCATTGCTTTGGCATTGCTAGGCATGGCGCCTCGCTAACAGACATCTGCAGTGCTGAGGCTTGGGTGAAACCCAAAACATTCCCGAGATTCTACAGTGAATCTCAGGTAGAGCCAGTGTCCTCTCATGTACTTGCTTCAACTAGCCGGTAACTGGACCGCTCAAGGTGTCTTCACTTGCTCGCCATTCCACTCCACGGAATGGATAGTGCGATATTCTCCTCAGTGAGCTTTCCTCCTGTAAGCCTGAGTTCCTCCTGCACGGTGACTGTCAACGCAGTGGCTATGCCTGCGCCAGCTTGCACGTCGGTAGGTGCCTCCGTGTGCATGGTTCCCTCGGTGACCCCCACATGTGATTTCCACGGTAAGCTCTCTAATAAGTGTCTTTCCTGGCATGCCACCCTGCGGGCTGGACACTCAGTGTTTTCCATATTGCTCCCTCCAGGTCATATTGTGTATTCATAAGTCCACCCCCTTCGGGCGGGCGCTGATTGCATATTTTAATTGAGATTGCTTCCCAGTGTCCTTGGTAGTCCTGTTTAAGATGGGTCCTTCGTCGTGTAGTCTCACAACAGGGATCGAGGGTTACATACGTACCGAGGGACGTTTCACTGCCATAGTCAAAAAACCAATCCACACGTTGTGCATTGAAATATAAGCTATTTACTTGTTGGCTTTGCATGGCTTACTGTAACTAATAATTCCATGTGAACTGAAGAGATGTATATATGTTGTTCCATTTGTACACCAGCTATGCACTTGTTACCGTCATTGCATATCAGAATAACTAATGCCCATATCATTAATGAGATAACATGCGTGTTGTTTATTGCCATTGCCAAACGATCTACCGTGGAGACTGAAAGATAAGCTAGGCACTTGTTGCAGTACTTTGTTGCATTGCAACACGATCTAAACATGTTATTGAAAGATAGGTATTTACTTGTTGCTTTGCTTTTCATCCCTAACAAAACTCATTCTCATGTGCATTAAAGAGATAAGTGTTGCTTGCATTGCTTGCACACCGATTAACGTGTGATTGAAAAATAACATATACGCCAGGCATTGTGGCATTGTATTGCAAATCAGAACAACTCATTTAAATGTGCATTCAAAGAGAAAACAGTGTTTTTTTGCATGGCAAAAATGGTCTAATGTTGTGCATTGAAAAATAGCTATATAAGCCATCCACTTGGTGCAGTGCAATTGCATACCGGAACTAACTAATTTCCATGAGCATTAAGGATAATATATGAGGTTGTTTCATTGCATTACACAAAAGGATCTAAGTTGAGCTACTGAAACATAAGCTCTTCCCTTGGTGCTTTGTATTGCTTAACTTAATTACTAATTTCCAATGTGCATTAACTGAGATTAAAAATATGTGATGCATTGCATTGCACAACGATCTAACTTGTGCATGAAAAATAACATATACGCTATGCATCGTGGAGTGCATTGCAACTTAGAACTAAAACTAATCCCCATGTGCATTAAAGAGATAACATGAGTGTTGTTTCATTCCGTTGCATTGCACAAATGATCTATTGTTTTGCAGTGAAATATAAGCTATTTGCTTGTTGCTTTAGAAATGCATACAAAACCTAGTAATTTACCATGTGCACTAAAGAGATTTCATATATGTGGTTGCATTGCACTCAAACGATCTAACGTTGAGGACGAAACGTGTTGCAGTGCATTGCATTTCAGATCTGAACTTATTCCCTATGCAATTAAAGAGGATAACATGAAGTGTTTTCATAGCATGGCATTGCAAAACGATTAACGTTGAGCACCTGAAAACATAAGTTCCACTTGTGCTTTGCTTTCCCTACCATAAAATTCGCATGTGCAATTAACGAGATACTGTGTTGCATAGCATTGCCACAAACGAATCTAACGTTGTGCATTGAAAATAACATATAAGTTTGCACTTGTGTAGACGATCGCATTCCAGAACTAACTCATTCCCATTGTCATTAAATAGATAACATCGAGTGTTGTTCCATTGGATTGCACAAAACGATCCCACGTTGATCACTGAAAACTAGCTATGCACGTGTTGCAATAATTGCATACAGAACTAACTAATTTCCCTTATGCATTAAAGAGATAACATGGAGTGTTGTTTCATGGCATTGCATTGCACAAACGATCTAAACGTAGAGCACTGAACATAAGCAATGCAAACTTGTTGCAGTTCTTTGTTGCATTGCACACACGATCTAACACTCGATGTGATTTGAAAGAGAAGGTAACGTGTTGCTTGTTGCTTTGCCTTTCATATATAACTAACTATTCTCATGTGCATTAAAGAGATAACGTTGTTGTTGCATTGATTGCTACAAAGCGATCTAACGTTGATCCACTGAAACATAAGGCTATGCACCTTGTTGCTTTTTAATGCTTAACATAACTAACTAATTCCTATGTGCATTAACGAGATAACTGTGTTGCAGTGCATAGGACATACGATATAACGTGGTGCATTGAAAAATAACATATAAGCTAGCACTTGTTGTAGTTTATCACATTCCAGAACTAATTCCCATGTTTTTATATGCATTAAATAGAGAACAGAGTGTTGTTTAATGCGTTGCATTGCACAAATGCTAATATGGTTTTGCATTGAAATATTAGGTATTTACTTGTTGCTTTGCATTGCATACCATCAATAACCTAATTACCATGTGCATTTAAATAAGAAAACACATGTGTCAGTTCCATTGCATTGCACTGCATAAAAGTTCTAACGTTGTGCATTGAAAAATAATATATAGCTTTGCCTCTTTGCAGTGGATCGGCTTCAAGATGCTACTAATTCCCATGTGCAAAAAGAGATTTCATATATGTTGTTTTTTTTTTTTGGGCATTGCACACAACGATCTAAACGTTGAGCACTGAAACTTGTTGCAGGTGCATTGGCATATCAGAACTAATAAATTCCCCATATGCATTAAAGAAATAACATGAGTGTTTTCATTGCATTCATTGCACAAACGATTACCGTTGAGCACTGAAACATACGCTAGCCACTTGTGCTTTGCATTTCATACATAAATAAATTCGCATGTGCATTAACGAGATAAACAAGTGTTGCCTAGCATTGCACAAACGATCCCATACGTTGTGCATTGAAAAATAACATATAAGCTTTGCACTAGTTTTAGACGATTGCATTCCAGCACTAATCTCATTCCCCTGTGCATTAAATAGATAACTAGATGTTGTTCCATTGCATTGCCACAAAGATATCGTTGATCACTGAAACCTAAGCTATGCACTTGTTGCAGTGCTTGCATATCAGATAATTCCCTTAACTTTAAAGAAGGATAACATGAGTCGTTGTTTCCATTGCATTGCATTGCCACAAACGGATCTAAGTTTTGTCATTGACATATACCTATTAGCACTTGTTGCGGACTTTGCTTACCAGAACTAACTAATTCCATGTGCACAAAAGAGATATGTGTAGTGGGCATTGCACACTGATCTAACGATGTGATTTTGAAAGATGAGCTATTTACTTGTACTTTGCATTTCATCCCATAACCAACTAATTCCCATGTTAATTAAAGAGTAACTTGTCGTTGTTGCATTGGCATTGCCACAACGATCTACGTTGTGTATTGAAAACACTAATACATAAGCTTTGCACTCGTGCAGTGGATCGCATTCAGATCAACTAATTCCCATGTGCAATAAAGAGATTAACTTATGTGTTGTTCGCATTGCATTGACCAACAAATCTAACGTTGAGCACTGAAACATAAGCTGTGGCCTTGGTTTCTTAGGCACAGCATACCATAACTAATTTCATGTGCATTAAAAAAAAAAAAGAGATATTAAGTATTTTTTGTTGCATGGTATTGCTCAAACGAATCTAACGTTGTGCTGAAAAAAAAAAAAAACATAAGCTTTGCTTTCCATTGCTTTACAAAAACTAACTAATTGCCATGTGCATTAAAGAGTTAACATGTGTTTTGCAACTGCATTTGCACAAACGATCTAACGTTGTGCATTGAAATATAAGCTATTTACTTGCTTTGCAGTGATACATAAACTAACTTAAATTCCCTTGTCCCCCCCCAGCATTAAAGTAGATAACATGTGTTTTGCAACTTTATTACACAAAACGATCTAACGATGTGCTTTGTAATTTATTACTTTTTGCTTTGCTTGCATACCAAAACTAACTGATTCCCATATGTAATTAACGGATGCCTACGTTAGCGAAACTTTAGCGTTTAAGTTAATGTTTAACAAAAGCAAAGACAATTTCAATGCATTGCCGAACTAACTCATAGCCTATCATCCATTATTAGAGATAACCATGACGTGGTTTTGCATTTGCATTGCACCAACGATCAAACTTTGTGAGTTGAAAATCACATATAAGCCAAGCACTATATTCCCTTTCAATGCATGCCGTTACCTCAATTAAAACTCATTCTTTGTTGTCCATTAAAGGAAAAAACATGATTGATGTTGTAATGCAATGCATGGCGGGATCAATTGATGTTACAGTAACAAATAACATTGAATTGCACACATTACATACAAGAACTAGTCATTCCGATGTGACATGAAGAGGATAGCGTTTTTCCTGTTTGCATTTTCATTGCAAAAGAATTTCTTATTTCCTTTGCAATGAAAACACAAACCTACTACGTGCTTTTGCATTGCATCTTAAATTTTCATTTGGTAATGAAGGGAACACATTGCAATAGATATTTCTTTACAAAACACACCAATAACTCTAACTCAGTCCGTTGGGCAACGAAGAGATAACATTTGGTTTGATGTCATGTGCTGCATTGCATTTGACATGAAGCTAACAATATGTATTGAAGAATTAAAACATATTCACACATTCAATGCATTCAAGAAACAAACTCAATCGTTGTGCATTGGAAAAATCTATCATTTTTTGAAGGAAAATGATTGCAATGAAGGAATTATCAACAGATTAACCGGTTTTGCAAACGAAGAGATGCATGTTATTTCTTCAATGCACCATGGGATGCGTTTTACACAAAAGTAGCATTGCACTCGTCTACAAGCGCCATAACTTATATGATATGCTTCAATGCACCTCGATATATTTGATAGCAAAAAATATTTCTTCAAAGTACATGCAATGAAAAAATTTCTTTGTAAGCATTGCACTGCAACAAGTGCATAGGTTTATATGTTAATTTTCTAATGCAACAAGTTTGATCTTGTGCTGCAATGTAAGAACAGCAGATTTGTTAACTTAGCGTTGAAGATGAGTTACATACTATTGTGTAAGTTACATATTTATGAGTTACAATATAAGTTACCATATTGTGGGCATTGTAAATTAACGGCACCCCTCCCCCCCCCCCGGAACACCAGCAAAACACCCACATATCTTAGAACGCCTTAGCTAAACCATAGCAACCGTCCAAAATACCATAGAACTCCCTAGCAGCACCATTGCAACCATTCCAAAATACCTTAGAACACCCTAGCAACATCATAGCAACCAACCAAAATACCTCAGAGACTCCCTAGGCAAACCACCAGAAAACTAGTTAACTGCCTAAAATACCATAAAACACCCTAGCAACACCATAGCAACCACCAGAACACTAGCACACCAAAAATACCTTAGAAACCATGCAACCACCCAGAACACCATTAGCAACAACCCAAACTACCTTAGATCACCCCCTAGCCACCACCCGAAACACCCTGACAACCCACTCAAAATACTTGAACACCATAATAACACCATAGTAACCACCATAGCAACCACCCAAGAATACCTTAGCACATCATAGCCACCCCCCCCAGCACCCCCCCCCCTGGCAACACTCAAAATACCTTAGAAACCATAACAACACCCTAGTACCCCATAGCCAACCACACCCCCCCCCAAATACCTTAGAAAATCATAGCAACCACTCAGAACACGAGCAACCTCAAAAAAACCTTAAAACATCTCATAGAAACCACCCCAGAACACCAAGCAACCACTGAACATACCTTAGATACCCTAGCAACACCATAGAACGCCAAAATATCTTAGAACACCCTAGAACACCATAGCAACCGCCAAAATATCTTAGAAAACCTAGCAACACATAGCACCACCCATGAACACCCTAGCAACCACCCAAACTATCTTAGAACAACTAGCAACCACAGGAAACACCCTAGAACACCCAAAATTCCTAGGAACACCCTAGGCAACACCCCTAGCAACCAACCAGAACACCTTAGCATCACACCTAGCAACCACCCAAAATACTTAGAAACATAAACAACACATAGCAAACACCATAGCAACCACCCAAATACCTCATAACACTAGCCACTTCCAAAATACCTTCGGAATACCCTAGCAACCCACTGAAACACCTAGCAAACTTTAATTTACGTTCCTTTCAACTTTAAACTATTTTTTATAACTTTCACTACTACAACTTTAAACTACTTACTACTTTAAACTACTTTAAACTACTTTTAAACTACTTTAAACTTAAAACTAATTTAAACTAAACTATTTAAACTATAAACTACGTTAAACTTTAAACTAATTCAAACTATAAACTACTTTAAACTTCTTCAGACTTTCTGGTCAAAACTTTCACAAGCCAACTTTTTCTAGCATTGATTTTCCTTCAATACACAATTAAATAGTTGTAGAATGCACAGCAATGCACAAATGGAATGTGTTTTCATTGCACAAAGTAATAAGTTTATGAGGGCTTAGCTTCTATGGTATTCATCAATGCACAATGTTTGACAGTGTTTGCAACAGTACTGCAATTTTTTAAGATATTTCTTCGTTGCAGAAGGACATTAGTTAGTTATTGTATGTTTTGTAATGCAATGAAAGACCTCGATTATGTACTTTATTCAAAAACTCATCCTGATGATGCATCGGCTATACAGTAGTCCATATATGACCTGCTAAACATGTTTTTGGCCCAAAAAACTTTGAACGTTAACTTTCTACACATTCTCATTGACCACTTTTGATGTTACTGCAGCCATACAAAAGTCCATATTTGACCTACTTGAAAATATTTCTGGCCACAGATACCATAAAGATGAACTTTAGATTTATATATAGATTGATTTCTTCTGATGTTATATAAGGCAGTCAAAACCTACTAAACATATTTCTGGCAAGAGTCCTCGATCTTGAACTTTCTATTCATACTCATAGACTCCTTCTGATGCTTCAAAAGCGATATAGAAGTCCATATCTGACCTGTTGAACTTATTTCTGGTTAAAGGGTCCTCAATATTTTTAAACTATATAAACTTATAGACTCCTTCTGATGTTACATCCCACATTTAAAAGCCAATTTTGACCTACTGAACATATTTCAGACCAGAAACCTTGAATATTAACTTACTACACATACACACTGACTTATGATGTTAGATCAGGCAGACAGAAGTCCATTTTTGACAGATCGAATATTTTTTGCTAAAGAGTCCTCAAAATTGTTTACATTATAATATTACAGACTCCTTCTGATGTTAAATACAGAAGCTACACACACAAGTAAATATTTCACTTACTGATCATATTATTGGAAAAAGAGTACTCGATATTGAAATTTCTATACATACTCATGCTGCCAAGATGCTTCTTAAGCCATATAGAAGTCCATATATGACCTATTGAACTTATTTCTGTTCGAAGGGTCCTCAAAAGATTTTAAGCTATATATATTTATAGACTCCTTCTGATGTTAAATTAGCCATAAAGAGGCCCCTTTTTTAACCACTTTCTGGACTAAGAGTTCGAAGACTAAGAGAATTTTAAATTACTATACATACAGATTGACTTATTATTATGTTATATTAGTCAGACAGCAGTCCATATGTGACCTACTCAGCAGGCCTACTTTTTCTGGCCAAAGAGTCCTTGATCTGGAACTTTCTATACATACTCATAGACTCCTTCTGATGTGTCATAAGCCATATAGATGTCCATATCTGACCTATTGAACTTATTTTTTGGTCAAAGGGGAGTCTTATGTTTTAAACTATATAAAGTTATAAACTCCTTCTGATGATAAATCTACAGAGGTCCCTTTTGACCTACTAAACATATTTCTGGCCCAAGAGTTTTTAAACTTGCTATTCTATACCCACAGATTGACTAGTTGTGATGTTATATTAGCCAGACAGTATTGCAACAGTCCGTTGTGCAACGAAGAGATAACATTTGTGCTGTTGCATTGCATTGACATGAGCTAACAATATGTATTGAAGAATTACATATTCACACATTCAATGCATACAAGAACAAACTCACTCCTATGTGCATTGAAAATCTATCATTTTTTGAAGAATGATAATTAATCAACAGATTAACAATCATTCCGTTTTGCAACGGAGATATAGCATGTTATTTCTTCAATGCACATGGGAATGAGTTACAAAAGTATGCATTGCAATGTTACAAGCGCATAACTTATATGATATTCTTCAATGCACATCGATATATATGATATATATATATATACATATATATTTATATATATATATATATATATATATATATATATATATATATATATATATATACGTGTGTGCAATGCAGTTCAACAGGACTTATGTATCTTTTGTACAACGGAATGAATTAGTTTTTTTCATTTAATGCATCAAGCGCTTAGCTTGTATGTTATTGTTCTATGAACATCGTTAGATCGTTTGTACAGTGCAATTACAACAGCACTCATGTTATCTATTTAATTATCAAATTTAATGCAATTTTAATGCACAAACTAAACAATTGTTTTTTTTTGCAATGCTATACAACGGCAAAAATATTTCTTCAAAGTACATCGCAATGAAAAATTTCTTGTAAGCATTGCCCTGCAACAAGTGCATAGCTTATATGTTAATTTCAATGCACAATGTTTGATCTTGTGTGCAATGTAATGCAACAGCAGATTTGTTAACTTATCGTGAACGATGAGTTACATACATATTGTGTAAGTTACATATTATGAGTTACAATATAAGTTACATATTGTGTGCATTGTAAAGCAACGGCAACCATCCGGAACACCCTAGCAACCACCCAAAATATCTTAGAACACCTTAGCATAACCATAGCAACCGTCCAAAATACCATAGAACTCCCTAGCAACACCATACCAACCATCCAAAATACATTAGAACACCCTAGCAACATCATAGCAACCAACCAAAATACCTCAGAACACCCTAGCAACCACCCAGAACACCCTAGTAACTGCCTAAAATACCATAAACACCCTAGCAACACCATAGCAACCACCCAGAACACCCTAGCCACCACCAAAAATACCTTAGAACACCATAGCAACCACCCAGAACACCATAGCAACAACCCAAACTACCTTAGATCACCCTAGCAACCACCCAGAACACCCCGACAACCACTCAAAATACCTTAGAACACCATAACAACACCATAGTAACACCATAGCAACCACCCAAAATACCTTAGAACATCATAGCAACCACCCAGAACACCCTGGCAACCACTCAAAATACCATAGAACACCATAACAACACCATAGTAACACCATAGCAACCACCCAAAATACCTTAGAACATCATAGCAACCACCCAGAACACCCTAGCAACCTCAAAAATACCTTAAAACATCATAGCAACCACCCAGAACACCCAGCAACCACTCAAAATACCTTAGAATACCCTAGCAACACCATAGCAACCGCCCAAATTATCTTAGAACACCCTAGCAACATCATAGCAACCAAAAAAAAACCTCAGAACACCCTAGCAACACCCTAGCAACCACACAGAACACCCTAGAAACTGCCTAAAATACATTAGAACACCCTAGCAACACCATAGCAACCACCCAGAACACCCTAACAACCACCCAAACTACCTTAGAACACTCTCCCTAGCAACCACCCAGAACACCCTAGCAACCACCCAAAATACCTTAGAACACCATAGCAACACCATAGCAACCACCCAGAACACCCTAGCAACAACCCAAACTACCTTAGAACACCCTAACAACCACCCAGAACACCCTAGCAACCACCCAAAATACCTTAAACACCATAACAACACCATAGCCACCATAGCAACCACCCAAAATACCTCATAACACCCTAGCAACCTCCCAAAATACCTTAGAATACCCTAGCAACCCACTAGAAACACCCTAGCAACTTTAATTGACTTTACTTTCAACTTTAAACTATTTTAAACTTTAAACTACTTCAAACTTTAAACTACTTTAAACTACTTTAAACTTAAAACTAATTTAAACTTTAAACTAATTTAAACTATAGACTACTTTAAACTTCAAACTACTTTACATATTTCTGGCAAGAGTCCTCGATCTTGAACTTTCTATTCATACTCATAGACTCCTTCTGATGCTTCAAAGCGATATAGAAGTCCACATCTGACATGTTGAACTTATTTCTGGTTAAAGGGTCCTCAATATTTTTAAACTATATAAACTTATAGACTCCTTCTGATGTTACATCCCCCATTTAAAATCCAATTTTGACCTACTGAACATATTTCAGACCAGAGACCTTGAATATTAACTTACTACACATACACACTGACTTATGATGTTAGATCAGGCAGACAGAAGTCCATTTTAGATCGAATATGTTTTTGCTAAAGAGTCTTCAAAAAGTTTTTTACATTATAATATTACAGACTCCTTCTGATGTGAAATACAGAAGCTACACACCAGTAAATATTTCACTTACTGATCATATTACTGGAAAAAGAGTACTCGATATTGAAATTTCTATAGATACTCATGCTGCCAAGATGCTTCTTAAGCAATATAGAAGTCCATATATGACCTATTGAACTTATTTCTGTTCAAAGGGTCCTCAAAAGATTTTAAGCTATATATATTTATAGACTCCTTCTGATGTTAAATTAGCCATTAAGAGGCCCTTTTTTAACCACTTTCTGGACTAAGAGTTCTAAGACTACGAGAATTTTAACTTACTATATGTACAGATTGACTTCTTGTTCTGTTATATTAGTCAGACAGCACAGACAGCAGTCCATATGTGACCTACTCAGCAGGCCTACTATTTCTGGCCAAAGAGTCCTCGATCTTGAACTTTCTATACATTTCTATATAGACTCCTTCTGATGCTTCATAAGCCATATAGATGTCCATATCTGACCTATTGAACTTATTTTTGGTCAAAGGGTCCTTAAAATGTTTTAAACTATATAAAGTTATACAGTCCTTCTGATGATAAATCTACATATATACAGAGGTCCCTTTTGACCTACTTAACATATTTCTGGCCCAAGAGTTTTAAACTTGCTATTCTATACATACAGATTGACTAGTTGTGATGTTATATTAGCCAGACAGTAGTCCATTTTTGACCTTCTCGACTTACTTCTGGCCCTAGATTACTTGAACTTTCTCTACATTCTCATAGACTCCTTCTGATGTGACATCAGCCATACAAATGTCCATTTTTGACCTATTGAACATATTTCCGGCCAGAGTCCGTGAACATTAACTCACTAGACAGACTGACTTCTCGTAATGTTATATCAGGTAGTTCGACCGATTGAACACATTTTTGGCAAAAGAGTCCTTAAAAGGATTTTTACAATCATAAACTTAAAGACTCCTTCTTATGTCAAATCAGCCATACAGAGGTCCCCTTTTGACCTACTCAACATATTTCTGGCCCTAGAGTACTCCATCTTAAACTTTCCACACATTCTAATAGTCATCTCCTGATGTTACATCAGCCATACAAAAGTCTATTTTTGCCCTACTTAACATATTTCTGGCCAGAGTCTGTGAACATGAATTCACTATACATACACACTGACTTCTCGTAATGTTATATCAGGCAGACAGTCGTCCATATTTGACCGATTGAACTAAATTTTAGCCAAGGAGTCCTCCTTCAAAAAAATGTTTTTTGCTGTTTTAAACGTATAGACTCCATCAGATGTTAAATCTGAAAATACAGAAGTCCATATTTCACCTACTTGTTTCATTAGGTGGAATATGGACTTCTGGAAAAAGAAGTCCATTCCTTTTAATGGAAGTCCCTATTATAGGACTCTTTTTTCTATTACTGGAAAAAGAGTCCTTGATCTTGAATTTTCCATACATCTTCATGGACTTCCTTATTAAATCAGCAATATATTGGTCCATAAATGATGAATTGAAAATGTTCCTGGCCAAAGGGTCCTCAAAGGTTAACTTTCTAAATACTCAAAGACTTCCTCTGATAATATATATGATAATCAGGTATCCATATGTGACTTTCTGATTCCTTCTGATTTAGAAGTCCATATCTGAAAAAAACTAACTTTTTTCTGGTCAAAAAAGCTGCTAAAGCAACTTTTGTGGATGTTTCATGTTCTCATCGCGGGAACATGAACATCGCGGCACTGCGGTCGAGACTCTATGAGCTCACGAGAGAGAGAGTCCCCTCATCCACACCCCGATCTACACTCTCCTCGCGAGGTGGTACTTCGGCTGGTGGCCAGGGTGACCTGAGGGTTGAAATGTCTGTGTGGAACAAAGCGCCGACGATCATTCCTCGGCCCACACCCCCCTCTTACGTGCCGCAACCCGCGAGTGTACCGAATGAACGCGCGCGATCATCCTTTGAGACCCCGCGCGTCATTTGGTCCTCCAGATGATGAGTCCGTCGCGGCATCACAAGGTGGGCTCGAGTCATCGGGAGATGACGATTCGGCTGTGCTGCCGCCGTCTGGTGTGCCAGCATTGTCCGAGTCAGATCCCGAAATGACAGCCATGCTCTCTCGGGCAGCCGCGAGCGTTGGGATAGCGTGCAATCCTCCACCCTGTCCTGAGCGCTCGCGGTTTGACGATTGGGGTGCTGCGGGCGTTGTTTCCCGCGTTCGCCCCCAATTCCTTTCCTTCCCGAGGTGCATGAGGAGGTCACGAGGTCCTGGAAGACACCACTGTCTTCCCGCGATCGTTCGCCGACCTTCTCCACTTTTCCTCCCCTTGATGAGGCCGCGGTCAATGGATACACTGGGGTTCCCCAGGTGGAATGTTATGTTGCGATGCATTTCTTTCCTCAGAAACCCATGGCGACCCAAAGCACTCCCCCAAAGCTTGTAGGTTTTCGTCGACCCTTGTCGTGAAGTCCTATAGAGCTGCGGGGCAGACTGCCGCCTCTTTGCATGCCATGGCCATCCTGCAAGTGTATTAGGCACGGATGCTCAGGGACATGCACGAGGGCAGGACTGACCTAGGGCTCTTTGACGAGCTCCGTGCCGCCACCGACCTTGCTCTCCGAGCGACGAAGGTGACCGCACGCTCCCTGGGTCAGGTGATGTCCACGAATGTGGTCCAGGAGCGTCACTCTGGCTGAACCTGGCTGATATGCGAGACGCTGAGCGAACCAAGTTGCTCGACGGTCCCATATGCCAGACCGGCCTTTTCGGCTGCGCGGTTGAGGACTTTGCCCAGCAGTTCTCAACCGCCCAGAAGCTGACCGAGGCTATTAAACACATGAGGCACAGATGTCTCAGCCTGCTCGCCGCCGAGGATGCCCTTCTGCGGCTCCGCCCTCCCGCTCGGCCCCAGCAGCAGCTGCTGGAGGTGGTCGCAGGAAGGCGTCCCAGGCCACGCTTTAACGCCAGGCCTAGCGGCGCTCCTGAGACAGGCTGCTCAGAGATGCGTGCATGCGAACGTTGCAACCTTACTGGCGAAAGGTGCGATCGAGATTGCCCCTCCAGCCGAAATGAGGTCCGGCTTCTTCAGCCCCTACCTCATTGTACCGAAGAAAACCGCTGGGTTACGGCCAATCTTGGACCTGCGCGTCTTGAACCGCTCAATTTTCCAGTGTGTGCAGCCGCTGGATTGGTCTGCAGCGATCGACATGAAGGACGCCTACATTCATGTCCCCATTTTTCCTCGACACAGACCATTTCTACGGTTTGCTTTCGAGGGGCAGGCATACCAGTACGCGGTTCTCCCATTTGGGTTAGCCCTGTCTCCTCGCGTCTTCACGAAGGTCGTCGAGGCAGCCCTTGTTCCACTACGGCAACACGGGGTTTCGCATCCTGAACTATCTCGACGACTGGCTGATCCTAGCTCACTCTCGAGACCAGGTTTGCGAACACAGGGACCTTGTGCTCCGGCACCTAGCCCGTTTGGGCCTTCGGGTCAACTGGGAAAAGAGCAAACTTTGCCCCGTGCAGAGGATCTCTCTTCTCGGTATGGAAATCGAACGCGCGCAGTCACTGCTGACTTGCCTGAGACAGTTTGAGGGCAAGAGTGTGGTTCCACTGAAATACTTTCAGAGGCTCCTGGGGCATATGGCATCCGCAGCCGCAGCAACGCCGCTCGGTTTGCTTCATATGAGACCACTTCAGCTCTGGCTTCGCGATCGATCCCGAGGTGGGCATGGCAACAAGGCACGTTTCCGAGTACCAGTTACTCCGACCTGCCGTCAGACCTTCACCCTGGTCGAACCTCTCTTTTCTACGGGCCGGACTGCCCTTAGATCGAGTTTCAAGGCATGTTGTTGTCTCAACAGATGCCTCCACCACGGGCTGGGGCGCCATGTGCAATGGATATGCTGCCGCGGGCTCCTGGACAGGACCCCAGCGCCTTGGGCATGTCAATTAACTCGAGTTTCTGGCAGTTCGTCTCGTTCTGCACCACTTCCATGCGCTTCTCAAGAACCAGCACGTACTTCCGATCAGGCCATCAACCGACAAGGTGGTCTACGCTCCCGCCGTATGTCGCAACTCGCCCGCCACCTCCTCTTATGGAGTCAGTAGCATCTGAGGTCTCTTCGCGCCATTTACATTACGGGGGTCCTGGAATGTGCAGCCGACGAGCTCTCACGGTTTCAGCCTCTTCCTGGAGAATGGCGACTCCATCCCCAGTCGATTCAGCTGATTTGGGATCAGTTTAGTGACGCACAGAGATATCTGTTTGCCTCCCTCGACTCGTCCCATTGCGACCTGTTTTACTCCCTGACCGAGGGCACGCTCTGCACAGATGCTTTGGTGCACACCTGGCTGCGGGGCCTCCGCAAGTATGCGTTTCCCCCAGTGAGCCTTCTTGCACAGACCCTGTGTAAGATCAGGGAGGACGAGGAGCAAGTCATTTTGGTTGCGCCTCATTGCCCCACCCGGACTTGGTTCTCCGAACTTGTACTCCTTGCGACAGCACCTCCCTGGCCATTTCCTCTGAGGAAAGACTTTCTTTCTCAGAGACAGGGCACCCTATGGCACCCTCGTCCCGATCTTTGGAACCTTCACGTGTGGCTCCTGGATGCGATGAGGTAGGTTTGAGTACCCTACCACCTACGGTGGTGGCTACCATCACTTCCGCTAGAGCATCATCCACGAGACATGCCTATGCATTGAAGTGGAACCTCTTCGCCAACTGGTGCTCTTCTCGCCGAGAAGACCCCAGAAAATGCTTGATCAGTGTCGTGCTTTCCTTCCTGCAGGATGGGTTGGAGCGAAGGCTGTCTCCCTCCACCCTGAAAGTGTATGTTGCCGCTCTCACCGCACATCACGACGCAGTTGAGGGTAAGTCCATGGGAAAGCACGACCTGATCATCAGGTTCCTGAGAAGAGCGAGGAGACTGAATCCTCCTCGCCCTCCTCTCGTTCCCACTTGGGACCTCTCAGTGGTTTTAACTGCCCTGCAGTGTGCTCCGTTTGAACCTCTGCAATAAGTGGAGCTTAAGTTCCTGACAGTTCAGACAGCGCTCCTGGTTGCATTGGCCTCCATTAAGAGGCTAGGGGACCCATTTTCCGTTGACGAAGCGTGCCTGGTGTTCGGCCGGCCTTCTCTCACGTGATCCTGAGACCCCGGCCTGGATATGTGCCCAAGGTTCCCACCACTCCCTTTCGAGATCAGGTGGTGAACCTGCAAGCGCTGCCCCTGGAGGAGGCAGACCCAGCCTTGGCACTTCTCTGTCCAGTACGCGCCCTCCGTGCTTACGTAGACAGAAGGCAGTGTTTCAGGACCTCAGACCAGCTCTTTGTTTGTTATGGTGGGAAGCTGAAGGGAAAGGCTCTCTCCAAGCAAAGGTTGTCTCACTGTATAGTGGACGCCATTGCTTTGGCATTGCTAGCTTATGGCGCCTCGCTAACAGACATCTGCAGAGCTGCAGGCTTGGGTGAAACCCAACACATTCCCGAGATTCTACAGTATAATCTCAGAGTAGAGCCAGTGTCCTCTCATGTACTTGCTTCAACTAGCCGGTAACTGGACCCGCTCAGGTGTCTTCACTTGCTCGCCATTCCACTCCACGGAATGGATACGTGCGATATTCTCCTCAGGTGAGCTTCCCCGTAAGCCCTGAGTTCCTCCAGCACGGTTGACGTCAACGCCAGAGTCTATGCCTGCGCCAGCTTTCGCGTCGGCTAGGTGCCTCCGTGTGCATGGTTCCCCTCCGGTGACCCCCACATGTGCATTTCCACTGTAAGCCTCTCTAAATATGTGTCTTTCCCTTGGCAAGCCACCCTGCGGGCTGGACACCTAAGTGTTTTCCATATGCTCCCTCCAGGTCATATGTGTATTCATAAGTCCACCCCCTTCGGGCGGGCGCTGATTGCATATTTCAATTGAGATATGCTTCCCAGTGTACCTTGGTATTCCTGTCTTAAGGATGAGTCCTTCGTCCGTGCTAGTCTCACAACAGGGATCGAGGGTTACATACGTAACCGAGACGTTTCACTGCATTGCAAAAACAATCCAACGTTGTGCATTGAAATATAAGCTATTTACTTGTTGCTTTGCATTGCTTACTGTAACTAACTAATTCCATGTGAACTGAAGAGATTTCATATATGTTGTTGCATTGTACACAAGCTATGCACTTATTACAGTACATTGCATATCAGAACTAACTAATTCCCATATGCATTAAAGAGATAACATGAGTGTTGTTTCATTGCATTGCACAAACGATCTAACGTTGAGCACTGAAACATAAGCTATGCACTTGTTGCAGTACTTTGTTGCATTGCACACACGATCTAAACATGTTATTTGAAAGATAAGGTATTTACTTGTTGCTTTGCATTTCATACCATAACTAACTCATTCTCATGTGCATTAAAGAGATAACGATCTAACGTTGTGCATTGAAAAATAACATATACGCCATGTACTTGTGGCAGTGCATTGCAAATCAGAATTAACTCATTTATATGTGCATTCAAGAGAAAACAGTGTTTTTGCATTGCACAAATGGTCTAATGTTGTGCATTGAAAAATAACATATAAGCCATCCACTTGTTGCAGTGCATTGCTTACCGGAACTAACTAATTCCCATGTGCATTAAGGGATAATATATGTGTTGTTTCATTGCATTACACAAATGATCTAACGTTGAGCACTGAAAGATAAGCTATGCACTTGTTGCAGTACTTTGTTGCATTGCACACACGATCTAAACATGTTATTTGAAAGATAAGGTATTTACTTGTTGCTTTGCATTTCATACAATAACAAACTCATTCTCATGTGCATTAAAGAGATAACGTGTTGTTGCATTGCATTGCACAAACGATCTAACGTTGTGCATTGAAAAATAACATATACGCCATGCACTTGTGGCAGTGTATTGCAAATCAGAACTAACTCATTTATATGTGCATTCAAGAGAAAACAGTGTTTTTGCATTGCAAAAATGGTCTAATGTTGTGCATTGAAAAATAACATATGAGCCATCCACTTGTTGCAGTGCATTGCTTACCGGAACTAACTAATTCCCATGTGCATTAAGGGATAATATATGTGTTGTTTCATTGCATTACACAAATGATCTAACGTTGAGCACTGAAACATAAGCTATTCACTTGTTGCTTTGTATTGCTTAACATAACTTACTAATTCCAATGTGCATTAACGAGATAACATATGTGTTGCATTGCATTGCACAAACGATCTAACGTTGTGCATTGAAAAATAACATATACGCTATGCACTTGTGGCATTGCATTGCAAATTAGAACTAACTAATCCCATGTGCATTAAATAGATAACATGAGTGTTGTTTCATTCCGTTGCATTGCACAAATGATCTATTGTTTTGCATTGATATAAGCTATTTGCTTGTTGCTTTAAATTGCATACCAAACCTAGCTAATTACCATGTGCACTAAAGAGATTTCATATATGTTGTTGCATTGCACAAACGATTTAACGTTGAGGACTGAAACGTGTTGCTGTGCATTGCATATCAGAACTAACTTCTTCCCATATGCATTAAAGAGATAACATGAGTGTTTTCATTGCATTGCATTGCACAAACGATTAACGTTGAGCACTGAAACATAAGCTATCCACTTGTTGCTTTGCATTTCATACCATAAAAAATTCGCATGTGCATTAACGAGATAACATGTGTTGCATAGCATTGCACAAACGATCTAACGTTGTGCATTGAAAAATAACATATAAGCTTTGCACTTGTTGTAGACGATCGCATTCCAGAACTAACTCATTCCCATCTGCATTAAATAGATAACATGAGTGTTGTTCCATTGCATTGCACAAACGATCCAACGTTGATCACTGAAACACAAGCTATGCACTTGTTGCAATACATTGCATACCAGAACTAACTAATTCCCATATGCATTAAAGAGATAACATGAGTGTTGTTTCATTGCATTGCATTGCACAAACGATCTAACGTTGAGCACTGAAACATAAGCTATGCACTTGTTGCAGTACTTTGTTGCATTGCACACACGATCTAACGATGTGATTTGAAAGATAAGGTTACTTGTTGCTTGTTGCTTTGCATTTCATATAATAACTAACTCATTCTCATGTGCATTAAAGAGATAACGTGTTGTTGCATTGCATTGCACAAATGATCTAACGTTGAGCACTGAAACATAAGCTATGCACTTGTTGCTTTTTATTGCTTAACATAACTAACTAATTCCCATGTGCATTAACGAGATAACATGTGTTGCAGTGCATTGGATATACGATATAACGTTGTGCATTGAAAAATAACATAAGCTTAGCACTTGTTGTAGTTTATCGCATTCCAGAACTAATTCCCATGTGCATTAAATAGAGAACATGAGTGTTGTTTCATTGCGTTGCATTGCACAAATGATTTATGGTTTTGCATTGAAATATAAGCTATTTACTTGTTGCTTTGCATTGCATACCATAACTAACTAATTACCATGTGTATTAAAAAGAAAACACATGTGTAGTTCCATTGCATTGCACTGCATAAACGATCTAACGTTGTGCATTGAAAAATAATATATAAGCTTTGCACTCTTTGCAGTGGATCGGATTCCAGAACTAACTAATTCCCATGTGCAAAAAAGAGATTTCATATATGTTGTTGCATTGCACAAACGATCTAACGTTTAGCACTGAAACTTGTTGCAGTGCATTGCATATCAGAACTAACTAATTCCCATATGCATTAAAGAGATAACATGAGTGTTTTCATTGCATTGCATTGCACAAACGATTAACGTTGAGCACTGAAACATAAGCTATCCACTTGTTGCTTTGCATTTCATACCATAAAAAATTCGCATGTGCATTAACGAGATAACATGTGTTGCCTAGCATTGCACAAACGATCTAACGTTGTGCATTGAAAAATAACATATAAGCTTAGCACTTGTTGTAGTTTATCGCATTCCAGAACTAATTCCCATGTGCATTAAATAGAGAACATGAGTGTTGTTTCATTGCGTTGCATTGCACAAATGATATATGGTTTTGCATTGAAATATAAGCTATTTACTTGTTGCTTTGCATTGCATACCATAACTAACTAATTACCATGTGCATTAAAAAGAAAACACATGTGCAGTTCCATTGCATTGCACTGCATAAACGTTCTAACGTTGTGCATTGAAAAATAATATATAAGCTTTGCACTCTTTGCAGTGGATCGGATTCCAGAACTAACTAATTCCCATGTGCAAAAAAGAGATTTCATATGTTGTTGCATTGCACAAACGATCTAACGTTGAGCACTGAAACTTGTTGCAGTGCATTGCATATCAAACTAATTCCCATATACATTAAAGAGATAACATGAGTG
Source organism: Meda fulgida (assembly GCA_030578275.1). Lineage (NCBI taxonomy): Eukaryota > Metazoa > Chordata > Actinopteri > Cypriniformes > Leuciscidae > Meda > Meda fulgida. The sequence goes on from CM060639.1 coordinate 18,607,525, forward strand.
TTGTTTCCATTGCATTGCATTGCACAAACGATTAACGTTGAGCACTGAAACATAAGCTATCCACTTGTTGCTTTGCATTTCATACCATAAAAAATTCGCATGTGCATTAACGAGATAACATGTGTTGCCTAGCATTGCACAAACGATCTAACGTTGTGCATTGAAAAATAACATATAAGCTTAGCACTTGTTGTAGTTTATCGCATTCCAGAACTAATTCCCATGTGCATTAAATAGAGAACATGAGTGTTGTTTCATTGCGTTGCATTGCACAAATGATATTGGTTTTGCATTGAAATATAAGCTATTTACTTGTTGCTTTGCATTGCATACCATAACTAACTAATTACCATGTGCATTAAAAAGAAAACACATGTGCAGTTCCATTGCATTGCACTGCATAAACGTTCTAACGTTGTGCATTGAAAAATAATATATAAGCTTTGCACTCTTTGCAGTGGATCGGATTCCAGAACTAACTAATTCCCATGTGCAAAAAAGAGATTTCATATATGTTGTTGCATTGCACAAACGATCTAACGTTGAGCACTGAAACTTGTTGCAGTGCATTGCATATCAGAACTAACTAATTCCCATATGCATTAAAGATAACATGAGTGTTTTCATTGCATTGCATTGCACAAACGATTAACGTTGAGCACTGAAACATAAGCTATCCACTTGTTGCTTTGCATTTCATACCATAAAAAATTCGCATGTGCATTAACGAGATAACATGTGTTGCCTAGCATTGCAAAAACGATCTAACGTTGTGCATTGAAAAATAACATATAAGCTTTGCTCTTGTTGTAGTGGATCGCATTCCAGAACTAACTAATTCCCATATGCATTAAAGAGATACCATGAGTGTTGTTCCATTAAATTGCACAAATAATCCAACGTTGAGCACTGAAAACACAAGCTATGCACTTGTTGTAGTACATTGCATATCAGACCTAACTAATTCCCATATGCATTAGAGAGATAAAATGAGTGTTGTTTCATTGCATTGCACAAACGATCTAACGTTGAGCACTGAAACATAAGCTATCCACTTGTTGCAGTACTTTGTTAAATTGCACAAACGATCTAACGTTGAGCACTGAAACATAAGATGTCCCCCTGTTGCTTAGCATTGCATACCATAACTAATTTCCATGTGCATTAAAGAGATATTATGTGTGTTGTTGCATTGCATTGCACAAACGATCTAACGTTGAGCACTGAAACATAAGCTATGCACCTGTTGCTTTGTATTGCTTAACATAACTAACTAATTCTCATGTGCATTAACGAGATAACATATGTGTTGCATTGCATTGCACAAACGATCTAACATATACGCTATGCACTTGTTGTAGTGGATCGCATTCCAGAACTAACAAATTCCCATGTGTATTAAATAGATAACATGAGTGTTGTTTCATTGCGTCGCATTGCAAAAATGATCTATTTTTTTGCATTGAAATATAAGCTATTTACTTGTTGCTTTAAATGCATACCAAACCTAACTAATTACCATGTGCACTAAAGAGATTCATATATGTTGTTGCATTGCACAAACGATCTAACGTTGAAAACTTAAACATAAGCTATGTACTTGTTGCAGTGCATTGCATATCAGAACTAATTCCCATATGCATTAACGAGATTTTCTTATTCCGCATTTCTTATTCCTCTCTGCAATGAAAACACCAAAGCATACGTGCTTTTGCATTGCATCTTAAAAATTTCATTTGGTAATGAAGGGCAACTATTGCAATAGATATTTCTTTACAAAACACACACAATAACTAACTCAGTCCGTTGTGCAACGAAGAGATAACATTTGTTTTTGATGTCATGTGCTTGCATTGCATTGACATGAGCTAACAATATGTATTGAAGAATTACATATTCACACATTCAATGCATACAAGAACAAACTCACTCCGATGTGCATTGAAAATCTATCATTTTTTGAAGGAAAATGATTGCAATGAAGAATTAATCAACAGATTAACAATCATTCCGTTTTGCAACGAAGATATAGCATGTTATTTCTTCAATGCACATGGGAATGAGTTACAAAAGTATGCATTGCAAATGTTACAAGCGCATAACTTATATGATATTCTTCAATGCACATCGATATATATGATATATATATATATACATATATATATATACGTGTGTGCAATGCAGTTCAACAGGACCTTATGTTATCTTTTGTACAAACGGAATGAATTAGTTTATTTCATTTAATGCATCAAGCGCTTAGCTTGTATGTTATTGTTCTATGAACATCGTTAGATCGTTTGTACAGTGCAATTACAACAGCACTCATGTTATCTATTTAATTATCAAATTTAATGCAATTTTAATGCACAAACTAAACAATTGTTTTTTTTGCAATGCTATACAACGGCAAAAATATTTCTTCAAAGTACATCGCAATGAAAAATTTATTGTAAGCATTGCACTGCAACAAGTGCATAGTTTATATGTTAATTTCAATGCACAATGTTTGATCTTGTGTGCAATGTAATGCAACAGCAGATTTGTTAACTTATCGTTGAACGATGAGTTACATACATATTGTGTAAGTTACATATTATGAGTTACAATATAAGTTACATATTTTGTGCATTGTAAATTAACGGCAACCATCCGGAACACCCTAGCAACATCATAGCAACCAACCAAAATACCTCAGAACACCCTAGCAACCACCCAGAACACCCTAGTAACTGCCTAAAATACCATAAACACCTAGCAACACCATAGCAACCACCCAGAACACCCTAGCCACCACCAAAAAATACCTTAGAACACCATAGCAACCACCCTGAACACCATAGCAACAACCCAAACTACCTTAGATCACCCTAGCAACCACCCAGAACACCCTGAACAACCACTCAAAATACCTTAGAACACCCATAATAACACCATAGTAACACCATAGCAACCACCCAAAATACCTTAGAACATCATAGCAACCACCCAGAACAACCCGTGGCAACCACTCAAAATACCTTAGAACACCATAACAACACCATAGTAACACCATAGCAACCACCCAAAATACCTTAGAACATCATAGCAACAACTCAGAACACCCGAGCAACCTCAAAAATACCTTAAAACATCATAGCAAACCACCCAGAACAACCCAACAAACCACTCAAAATACCTTAGAATACCCTAGCAACACAATAGCAAACCGCCCAAAATATCTTAGAACACCCTAGCAACACCATAGCAACCGCCCAAATTATCTTAGAACACCCTAGCAACACCATAGCAACCACCCAGAACACCCTAGCAACCACCCAAACTACCTTAGAACAACCTAGCAACCACACAGAACACCCTAGCAACCACCCAAAATACCTAGGAACACCATAGCAACACCATAGCAACCACCCAGAACACCTTAGCAACAACCTAGCAACCACCCAAAATACCTTAGAACACCATAACAACACCATAGCAACACCATAGCAACCACCCAAATACCTCATAACACCCTAGCCACCTCCCAAAATACCTTAGAATACCCTAGCAACCCACTAGAAACACCCTAGCAACTTTAATTTACTTTACTTTCAACTTTAAACTATTTTAAACTTTAAACTACTACAAACTTTAAACTACTTTAAACTACTTTAAACTACTTTAAACTACTTTAAACTATTTTAAACTACTTTAAACTTAAAACTAATTTAAACTAAACTATTTAAACTATAAACTACGTTAAACTTTAAACTAATTCAAACTATAAACTACTTTAAACTTCTTCAGACTTTCTGGTCAAAACTTTCACAAGCCAACTTTTTCTAGCATTGATTTTCCTTCAATACACAATTAAATAGTTGTAGAATGCACAGCAATGCACAAATGGAATGTGTTTTCATTGCACAAACTAATACGTTTATGAGGGCTTAGCTTCTATGGTATTCATCAATGCACAATGTTTGACAGTGTTTGCAACAGTACTGCAATTTTTTAAGATATTTCTTCGTTGCAGAAGGACATTAGTTAGTTATTGTATGTTTTGTAATGCAATGAAAGACCTCGATTATGTACTTTATTCAAAAACTCATCCTGATGATGCATCGGCTATACAGTAGTCCATATATGACCTGCTAAACATGTTTTTGGCCCAAAAAACTTTGAACGTTAACTTTCTACACATTCTCATTGACCACTTTTGATGTTACTGCAGCCATACAAAAGTCCATATTTGACCTACTTGAAAATATTTCTGGCCACAGATACCATAAAGATGAACTTTAGATTTATATATAGATTGATTTCTTCTGATGTTATATAAGGCAGTCAAAACCTACTAAACATATTTCTGGCAAGAGTCCTCGATCTTGAACTTTCTATTCATACTCATAGACTCCTTCTGATGCTTCAAAAGCGATATAGAAGTCCATATCTGACCTGTTGAACTTATTTCTGGTTAAAGGGTCCTCAATATTTTTAAACTATATAAACTTATAGACTCCTTCTGATGTTACATCCCACATTTAAAAGCCAATTTTGACCTACTGAACATATTTCAGACCAGAGACCTTGAATATTAACTTACTACACATACACACACTTATGATGTTAGATCAGGCAGACAGAAGTCCATTTTTGACAGATCGAATATGTTTTTGCTAAAGAGTCCTCAAAATTTTTTACATTATAATATTACAGACTCCTTCTGATGTTAAATACAGAAGCTACACACACAAGTAAATATTTCACTTACTGATCATATTACTGGAAAAAGAGTACTCGATATTGAAATTTCTATACATACTCATGCTGCCAAGATGCTTCTTAAGCCATATAGAAGTCCATATATGACCTATTGAACTTATTTCTGTTCGAAGGGTCCTCAAAAGATTTTAAGGTATAATATATATATAGACTCCTTCTGATGTTAAATTAGCCATAAAGAGGCCCCTTTTTTAACCACTTTCTGGACTAAGAGTTCTAAGACTAAGAGAATTTTAAATTACTATAAGTACAGATTGACTTCTTGTTCAGTTATATTAGTCAGACAGCAGTCCACATGTGACCTACTCAGCAGGCCTACTATTTCTGGCCAAAGAGTCCTTGATCTGGAACTTTCTATACATACTCATAGACTCCTTCTGATGTGTCATAAGCCATATAGATGTCCATATCTGACCTATTGAATTATTTTTTGGTCAAAGGGGAGTCTTATGTTTTAAACTATATAAAGTTATAAACTCCTTCTGATGATAAATCTACAGAGGTCCCTTTTGACCTACTAAACATATTTCTGGCCCAAGAGTTTTTAAACTTGCTATTCTATACCCACAGATTGACTAGTTGTGATGTTATATTAGCCAGACAGTATTGCAACAGTCCGTTGTGCAACGAAGAGATAACATTTGTGCTGTTGCATTGCATTGACATGAGCTAACAATATGTATTGAAGAATTACATATTCACACATTCAATGCATACAAAGAACAAACTCACTCCGATGTGCATTGAAAATCTATCATTTTTTGAAGGAAAATGATTGCAATGAAGAATTAATCAACAGATTAACAATCATTCCGTTTTGCAACGGAGATATAGCATGTTATTTCTTCAATGCACATGGGAATGAGTTACAAAAGTATGCATTGCAATGTTACAAGCGCATAACTTATATGATATTCTTCAATGCACATCGATATATATTATATATAATATATATAATATATATATATATATATATATACGTGTGTGCAATGCAGTTCAACAGGACTTATGTTATCTTTTGTACAACGGAATGAATTAGTTTATTTCATTTAATGCATCAAGCGCTTAGCTTGTATGTTATTGTTCTATGAACATCGTTAGATCGTTTGTACAGTGCAATTACAACAGCACTCATGTTATCTATTTAATTATCAAATTTAATGCAATTTTAATGCACAAACTAAACAATTTTTTTTTTTTGCAATGCTATACAACGGCAAAGTACAATCGCAATGAAAAATTTCTTGTAAGCATTGCCCTGCAACAAGTGCATAGCTTATATGTTAATTTCAATGCACAATGTTTGATCTTGTGTGCAATGTAATGCAACAGCAGATTTGTTAACTTATCGTTGAACGATGAGTTACATACATATTGTGTAAGTTACATATTATGAGTTACAATATAAGTTACATATTGTGTGCATTGTAAAGCAACGGCAACCATCCGGAACACCCTAGCAACCACCCAAAATATCTTAGAACACCTTAGCATAACCATAGCAACCGTCCAAAATACCATAGAACTCCCTAGCAACACCATACCAACCATCCAAAATACCTTAGAACACCCTAGCAACATCATAGCAACCAACCAAAATACCTCAGAACACCCTAGCAACCACCCAGAACACCCTAGTAACTGCCTAAAATACCATAAACACCCTAGCAACACCATAGCAACCACCCAGAACACCCTAGCCACCACCAAAAATACCTTAGAACACCATAGCAACCACCCAGAACACCATAGCTAACAACCCAAACTACCTTAGATCACCCTAGCAACCACCCAGAACACCCCGACAACCACTCAAAATACCTTAGAACACCATAACAACACCATAGTAACACCATAGCAACCACCCAAAATACCTTAGAACATCATAGCAACCACCCAGAACACCCTGGCAACCACTCCAAATACCTTAGAAACACCATAACAATACCATAGTAACACCATAGCAACCACCCAAAATACCTTAGAACATCATAGCAACCACCCAGAACACCCAGCAAACACTCAAAATACCTTAGAATACCCTAGCAACACCATAGCAACCGCCCAAATTATCTTAGAACACCCTAGCAACATCATAGCAACCAAAAAAAAATACCTCAGAACACCCTAGCAACACCCTAGCAACCACACAGAACACCCTAGAAACTGCCTAAAATGCATTAGAACACCCTAGCAACACCATAGCAACCACCCAGAACACCCTAACAACCACCCAAACTACCTTAGAACACTCTCCCTAGCAACCACCCAGAACACCCTAGCAACCACCCAAAATACCTTAGAACACCATAGCAACACCATAGCAACCACCCAGAACACCCTAGCAACAACCCAAACTACCTTAGAACACCCTAACAACCACCCAGAACACCCTAGCAACCACCCAAAATACCTTAAACACCATAACAACACCATAGCAACACCATAGCAACCACCCAAAATACCTCATAACACCCTAGCAACCTCCCAAAATACCTTAGAATACCCTAGCAACCCACTAGAAACACCCTAGCAACTTTAATTGACTTTACTTTCAACTTTAAACTATTTTAAACTTTAAACTACTTCAAACTTTAAACTACTTTAAACTACTTTAAACTTAAAACTAATTTAAACTTTAAACTATTTAAACTATAGACTACTTTAAACTCAAACTACTTTACATATTTCTGGCAAGAGTCCTCGATCTTGAACTTTCTATTCATACTCATAGACTCCTTCTGATGCTTCAAAAGTGATAGAAGTCCACATCTGACATGTTGAACTTATTTCTGGTTAAAGGGTCCTCAATATTTTTAAACTATATAAACTTATAGACTCCTTCTGATGTTACATCCCCCATTTAAAATCCAATTTTGACCTACTGAAACATATTTCAGACCAGAGACCTTGAATATTAACTTACTACACATACACACTGACTTATGATGTTAGATCAGGCAGACAGAAGTCCATTTTAGATCGAATATGTTTTTGCTAAAGAGTCTTCAAAAAGTTTTTTACATTATAATATTACAGACTCCTTCTGATGTGAAATACAGAAGCTACACACCAGTAAATATTTCACTTACTGATCATATTACTGGAAAAAGAGTACTCGATATTGAAATTTCTATACATACTCATGCTGCCAAGATGCTTCTTAAGCAATATAGAAGTCCATATATGACCTATTGAACTTATTTCTGTTCAAAGGGTCCTCAAAAGATTTTAAGGTATATATATTTATAGACTCCTTCTGATGTTAAATTAGCCATAAAGAGGCCCCTTTTTTAACCACTTTCTGGACTAAGAGTTCTAAGACTACGAGAATTTTAACTTACTATATGTACAGATTGACTTCTTGTTCTGTTATATTAGTCAGACAGCACAGACAGCAGTCCATATGTGACCTACTCAGCAGGCCTACTATTTCTTGCCAAAGAGTCCTCGATCTTGAACTTTCTATACATTTCTATATAGACTCCTTCTGATGCTTCATAAGCCATATAGATGTCCATATCTGACCTATTGAACTTATTTTTGGTCAAAGGGTCCTTAAAATGTTTTAAAACTATATAAAGTTATACAGTCCTTCTGATGATAAATCTACATATATACAGAGGTCCCTTTTGACCTACTTAACATATTTCTGGCCCAAGAGTTTTAAACTTGCTATTCTATACATACAGATTGACTAGTTGTGATGTTATATTAGCCAGACAGTAGTCCATTTTTGACCTTCTCGACTTACTTCTGGCCCTAGATTACTTGAACTTTCTCTACATTCTCATAGACTCCTTCTGATGTGACATCAGCCATACAAATGTCCATTTTTGACCTATTGAACATATTTCCGGCCAGAGTCCGTGAACATTAACTCACTAGACAGACTGACTTCTCGTAATGTTATATCAGGTAGTCCTTATTCGACCGATTGAACACATTTTTGGCAAAAGAGTCCTTAAAGGATTTTTACAATCATAAACTTAAAGACTCCTTCTTATGTCAAATCAGCCATACAGAGGTCCCCTTTTGACCTACTCAACATATTTCTGGCCCTAGAGTAGTCCATCTTAAACTTTCCACACATTCTAATAGTCATCTCCTGATGTTACATCAGCCATACAAAAGTCTATTTTTGCCCTACTTATATTTCTGGCCAGAGTCTGTGAACATGAATTCACTATACATACACACTGACTTCTCGTAATGTTATATCAGGCAGACAGTCGTCCATATTTGACCGATTGAACTAAATTTTAGCCAAGGAATCCTCCTTCAAAAAAATGTTTTTTGCTGTTTTAAACGTATAGACTCCATCAGATGTTAAATCTGAAAATACAGAAGTCCATATTTCACCTACTTGTTTCATTAGGTGGAATATGGACTTCTGGAAAAAGAAGTCCATTCCTTTTAATGGAAGTACCTATTATAGGACTCTTTTTTCTATTACTGGAAAAAGAGTCCTTGATCTTGAATTTTCCATAGATCTTCATGGACTTCCTTATTAAATCAGCAATATATTGGTCCATAAATGATGAATTGAAAATGTTCCTAGCCAAAGGGTCCTCAAAGGTTAACTTTCTAAATACTCAAAGACTTCCTCTGATAATATATATGATAATCAGGTATCCATATGTGACTTTCTGATTCCTTCTGATTTAGAAGTCCATATCTGAAAAAAACTAACTTTTTTCTGGTCAAAAAAGCTGCTAAAGCAACTTTTGTGGATGTTTCATGTTCTCATCGCGGGAACATGAACATCGCGGCACTGCGGTCGAGACTCTATGAGCTCACGAGAGAGAGAGTCCCCTCATCCACACCCCGATCTACACTCTCCTCGCGAGGTGGTACTTCGGCTGGTGGCCAAGGTGACCTGAGGGTTGAAATGTCTGTGTGGAACAAAGCGCCGACGATCATTCCTCGGCCCACACCCCCCTCTTACGTGCCGCAACCCGCGAGTGTACCGAATGAACGCGCGCGATCATCCTTTGAGACCCCGCGCGTCATTTGGTCCTCCAGATGATGAGTCCGTCGCGGCATCACAAGGTGGGCTCGAGTCATCGGGAGATGACGATTCGGCTGTGCTGCCGACGTCTGGTGTGCCAGCATTGTCCGAGTCAGATCCCGAAATGACAGCCATGCTCTCTCGGGCAGCCGCGAGCGTTGGGATAGCGTGCAATCCTCCACCCTGTCCTGAGCGCTCGCGGTTTGACGATTGGGGTGCTGCGGGCGTTGTTTCCCGTCAGCGTTCGCCCCCAATTCCTTTCCTTCCCGAGGTGCATGAGGAGGTCACGAGGTCCTGGAAGACACCACTGTCTTCCCGCGATCGTTCGCCGACCTTCTCCACTTTTCCTCCCCTTGATGAGGCCGCGGTCAATGGATACACTGGGGTTCCCCAGGTGGAATGTTATGTTGCGATGCATTTCTTTCCTCAGAAACCCATGGCGACCCAAAGCACTCCCCCAAAGCTTGTAGGTTTTCGTCGACCCTTGTCGTGAAGTCCTATAGAGCTGCGGGGCAGACTGCTGCCTCTTTGCATGCCATGGCCATCCTGCAAGTGTATTAGGCACGGATGCTCAGGGACATGCACGAGGGCAGGACTGACCTAGGGCTCTTTGACGAGTTCCGTGCCGCCACCGACCTTGCTCTCCGAGCGACGAAGGTGACCGCACGCTCCCTGGGTCAGGTGATGTCCACGAATGTGGTCCAGGAGCGTCAACTCTGGCTGAACCTGGCTGATATGCGAGACGCTGAGCGAACCAAGTTGCTCGACGGTCCCATATGCCAGACCGGCCTTTTCGGCTGCGCGGTTGAGGACTTTGCCCAGCAGTTCTCAACCGCCCAGAAGCTGACCGAGGCTATTAAACACATGAGGCACAGATGTCTCAGCCTGCTCGCCGCCGAGGATGCCCTTCTGCGGCTCCGCCCCTCCCTCTCGGCCCCAGCAGCAGCTGCTGGAGGTGGTCGCAGGAAGGCGTCCCAGGCCACGCTTAACGCCAGGCCTAGCGGCGCTCCTGAGACAGGCTGCTCAGAGATGCGTGCGTGCGAACGTTGCAACCTTACTGGCGAAAGGTGCGATTGAGATTGCCCCTCCAGCCGAAATTAGGTCCGGCTTCTTCAGCCCCTACCTCATTGTACCGAAGAAAACCGCTGGGTTACGGCCAATCTTGGACCTGCGCGTCTTGAACCGCTCAATTTTCCAGTGTGTGCAGCCGCTGGATTGGTCTGCAGCGATCGACATGAAGGACGCCTACATTCATGTCCCCATTTTTCCTCGACACAGACCATTTCTACGGTTTGCTTTCGAGGGGCAGGCATACCAGTACGCGGTTCTCCCATTTGGGTTAGCCCTGTCTCCTCGCGTCTTCACGAAGGTCGTCGAGGCAGCCCTTGTTCCACTACGGCAACACGGGGTTTCGCATCCTGAACTATCTCGACGACTGGCTGATCCTACCTCACTCTCGAGACCAGGTTTGCGAACACAGGGACCTTGTGCTCCGGCACCTAGCCCGTTTGGGCCTTCGGGTCAACTGGGAAAAGAGCAAACTTTGCCCCGTGCAGAGGATCTCTCTTCTCGGTATGGAAATCGAACGCGCGCAGTCACTGCTGACTTGCCTGAGACAGTTTGAGGGCAAGAGTGTGGTTCCACTGAAATACTTTCACAGGCTCCTGGGGCATATGGCATCCGCAGCCGCAGCAACGCCGCTCGGTTTGCTTCATATGAGACCACTTCAGCTCTGGCTTCGCGATCGATCCCGAGGCGGGCATGGCAACAAGGCACGTTTCCGAGTACCAGTTACTCCGACCGGCCGTCAGACCTTCACCCCGTGGTCGAACCTCTCTTTTCTATGGGCCGGACTGCCCTTAGATCGAGTTTCAAGGCATGTTGTTGTCTCAACAGATGTCTCCACCACGGGCTGGGGCGCCATGTGCAATGGATATGCTGCCGCGGGCTCCTGGACAGGACCCCAGCGCCTTGGGCATGTCAATTAACTCGAGTTGATGGCAGTTCGTCTCGTTCTGCACCACTTCCATGCGCTTCTCAAGAACCAGCACGTACTAGTCCGATCAGGCCATCAACCGACAAGGTGGTCTACGCTCCCGCCGTATGTCGCAACTCGCCCGCCACCTCCTCTTATGGAGTCAGTAGCATCTGAGGTCTCTTCGCGCCATTTACATTACGGGGGTCCTGGAATGTGCAGCCGACGAGCTCTCACGGTTTCAGCCTCTTCCTGGAGAATGGCGACTCCATCCCCAGTCGATTCAGCTGATTTGGGATCAGTTTAGTGACGCACAGAGATATCTGTTTGCCTCCCTCGACTCGTCCCATTGCGACCTGTTTTACTCCCTGACCGAGGGCACACTATGCACAGATGCTTTGGTGCACACCTGGCTGCGGGGCCTCCGCAAGTATGCGTTTCCCCCAGTGAGCCTTCTTGCACAGACCCTGTGTAAGATCAGGGAGGACGAGGAGCAAGTCATTTTGGTTGCGCCTCATTGCCCCACCCGGACTTGGTTCTCCGAACTTGTACTCTTTGCGACAGCACCTCCCTGGCCATTTCCTCTGAGGAAAGACTTTCTTTCTCAGAGACAGGGCACCCTATGGCACCCTTGTCCCAATCTTTGGAACCTTCACGTGTGGCTCCTGGATGCGATGAGGTAGGTTTGAGTACCCTACCACCTACAGTGGTGGCTACCATCACTTCCGCTAGAGCATCATCCACGAGACATGCCTATGCGTTGAAGTGGAACCTCTTCGCCAACTGGTGCTCTTCTCGCCGAGAAGACCCCAGAAAATGCTTGATCAGTGTCGTGCTTTCCTTCCTGCAGGATGGGTTGGAGTGAAGGCTGTCTCCCTCCACCCTGAAAGTGTATGTTGCCGCTCTCACCGCACATCACGACGCAGTTGAGGGTAAGTCCATGGGAAAGCACGACCTGATCATCAGGTTCCTGAGAAGAGCAAGGAGACTGAGTCCTCCTCGCCCTCCTCTCGTTCCCTCTTGGGACCTCTCAGTGGTTTTAACTGCCCTGCAGAGTGCTCCGTTTGAACCTCTGCAATAAGTGGAGCTTAAGTTCCTGACAGTTAAGACAGCGCTCCTGGTTGCATTGGCCTCCATTAAGAGGCTAGGGGACCCATTTTCCGTTGACGAAGCGTGCCTGGTGTTCGGGCCGGCCTTCTCTCACGTGATCCTGAGACCCCGGCCTGGATATGTGCCCAAGTTTCCCACCACTCCCTTTCGAGATCAGGTGGTGAACCTGCAAGCGCTGCCCCTGGAGGAGGCAGACCCAGCCTTGGCACTTCTCTGTCCAGTACGCGCCCTCCGTGCTTACGTAGACAGAAGGCAGTGTTTCAGGACCTCAGACCAGCTCTTTGTTTGTTATGGTGGGAAGCTGAAGGGAAAGGCTCTCTCCAAGCAAAGGTTGTCTCACTGTATAGTGGACGCCATTGCTTTGGCATTGCTAGCGCATGGCGCCTCGCTAACAGACATCTGCAGAGCTGCAGGCTTGGGTGAAACCCAACACATTCCCGAGATTCTACAGTATAATCTCAGAGTAGAGCCAGTGTCCTCTCATGTACTTGCTTCATCTAGCCGGTAACTGGACCCGCTCAGGTGTCTTCACTTGCTCGCCATTCCACTCCACGGAATGGATACGTGCGATATTCTCCTCAGGTGAGCTTCCCCGTAAGCCCTGAGTTCCTCCAGCACGGTTGACGTCAACGCCAGAGTCTATGCCTGCGCCAGCTTTCGCGTCGGCTAGGTGCCTCCGTGTGCATGGTTCCCCTCTGGTGACCCCCACATGTGCATTTCCACTGTAAGCCTCTCTAAATATGTGTCTTTCCCTTGGCAAGCCACCCTGCGGGCTGGACACCTAAGTGTTTTCCATATGCTCCCTCCAGGTCATATGTGTATTCATAAGTCCACCCCCTTCGGGCGGGCGCTGATTGCATATTTCAATTGAGATATGCTTCCCAGTGTACCTTGGTATTCCTGTCTTAAGTATGAGTCCTTCGTCCGTGCTAGTCTCACAACAGGGATCGAGGGTTACATACGTAACCGAGACGTTTCACTGCATTGCAAAAACAGTCCAACGTTGTGCATTGAAATATAAGCTATTTACTTGTTGCTTTGCATTGCTTACTGTAACTAACTAATTCCATGTGAACTGAAGAGATTTCATATATGTTGTTGCATTGTACACAAGCTATGCACTTGTTACAGTACATTGCATATCAGAACTAACTAATTCCCATATGCATTAAAGAGATAACATGAGTGTTGTTTCATTGCATTGCACAAACGATCTAACGTTGAGCACTGAAACATAAGCTATGCACTTGTTGCAGTACTTTGTTGCATTGCACACACGATCTAAACATGTTATTTGAAAGATAAGGTATTTACTTGTTGCTTTGCATTTCATACCATAACTAACTCATTCTCATGTGCATTAAAGAGATAACGATCTAACGTTGTGCATTGAAAAATAACACATACGCCATGCACTTGTGGCAGTGCATTGCAAATCAGAATTAACTCATTTATATGTGCATTCAAGAGAAAACAGTGTTTTTGCATTGCACAAATGGTCTAATGTTGTGCATTGAAAAATAACATATAAGCCATCCACTTGTTGCAGTGCATTGCTTACCGGAACTAACCAATTCCCATGTGCATTAAGGGATAATATATGTGTTGTTTCATTGCATTACACAAATGATCTAACGTTGAGCACTGAAAGATAAGCTATGGACTTGTTGCAGTACTTTGTTGCATTGCACACACGATCTAAACATGTTATTTGAAAGATAAGGTATTTACTTGTTGCTTTGCATTTCATACAATAACAAACTCATTCTCATGTGCATTAAAGAGATAACGTGTTGTTGCATTGCATTGCACAAACGATCTAACGTTGTGCATTGAAAAATAACATATACGCCATGCACTTGTGGTAGTGTATTGCAAATCAGAACTAACTCATTTATATGTGCATTCAAGAGAAAACAGTGTTTTTGCATTGCAAAAATGGTCTAATGTTGTGCATTGAAAAATAACATATAAGCCATCCACTTGTTGCAGTGCATTGCTTACCGGAACTAACTAATTCCCATGTGCATTAAGGGATAATATGTGTTGTTTCATTGCATTACACAAATGATCCAACGTTGAGCACTGAAACATAAGCTATTCACTTGTTGCTTTGTATTGCTTAACATAACTTACTAATTCCAATGTGCGTTAACGAGATAACATATGTGTTGCATTGCATTGCACAAACGATCTAACGTTGTGCATTGAAAAATAACATATACGCTATGCACTTGTGGCAGTGCATTGCAAATTAGAACTAACTAATCCCCATGTGCATTAAATAGATAACATGAGTGTTGTTTCATTCCGTTGCATTGCACAAATGATCTATTGTTTTGCATTGAAATATAAGCTATTTGCTTGTTGCTTTAAATTGCATACCAAACCTAGCTAATTACCATGTGCACTAAAGAGATTTCATATATGTTGTTGCATTGCACAAACGATCTAACGTTGAGGACTGAAACGTGTTGCAGTGCATTGAATATCAGAACTAACTTATTCCCATATGCATTCAAGAGATAACATGAGTGTTTTCATTGCATTGCATTGCACAAACGATTAACGTTGAGCACTGAAACATAAGCTATCCACTTGTTGCTTTGCATTTCATACCATAAAAAATTCGCATGTGCATTAACGAGATAACATGTGTTGCATAGCATTGCACAAACGATCTAACGTTGTGCATTGAAAAATAACATATAAGCTTTGCACTTGTTGTAGACGATCGCATTCCAGAACTAACTCATTCCCATCTGCATTAAATAGATAACATGAGTGTTGTTCCATTGCATTGCACAAACGATCCAACGTTGATCACTGAAACACAAGCTATGCACTTGTTGCAATACATTGCATACCAGAACTAACTAATTCCCATATGCATTAAAGAGATAACATGAGTGTTGTTTCATTGCATTGCATTGCACAAACGATCTAACGTTGAGCACTGAAACATAAGCTATGCACTTGTTGCAGTACTGTGTTGCATTGCAAACACGATCTAACGATGTGATTTGAAAGATAAGGTTACTTGTTGCTTGTTGCTTTGCATTTCATATAACTAACTCATTCTCATGTGCATTAAAGAGATAACGTGTTGTTGCATTGCATTGCACAAACGATCTAACGTTGAGCACTGAAACATAAGCTATGCACTTGTTGCTTTTTATTGCTTAACATAACTAACTAATTCCCATGTGCATTAACGAGATAACATGTGTTGCAGTTCATTGGACATACGATATAACGTTGTACATTGAAAAATAACATATAAGCTTAGCACTTGTTGTAGTTTATCGCATTCCAGAACTAATTCCCATGTGCATTAAATAGAGAACATGAGTGTTGTTTCATTGCGTTGCATTGCACAAATGATTTATGGTTTTGCATTGAAATATAAGCTATTTACTTGTTGCTTTGCATTGCATACCATAACTAACTAATTACCATGTGTATTAAAAAGAAAACACATGTGTAGTTCCATTGCATTGCACTGCATAAACGATCTAACGTTGTGCATTGAAAAATAATATATAAGCTTTGCACTCTTTGCAGTGGATCGGATTCCAGAACTAACTAATTCCCATGTGCAAAAAAGAGATTTCATATATGTTGTTGCATTGCACAAACGATCTAACGTTGAGCACTGAAACTTGTTGCAGTGCATTGCATATCAGAACTAACTAATTCCCATATGCATTAAAGAGATAACATGAGTGTTTTCATTGCATTGCATTGCACAAACGATTAACGTTTAGTACTGCAACATAAGCTATCCACTTGTTGCTTTGCATTTCATACCATAAAAAATTCGCATGTGCATTAACGAGATAACATGTGTTGCCTAGCATTGCACAAACGATCTGACGTTGTGCATTGAAAAATAACATATAAGCTTTGCACTTGTTGTAGACGATCGCATTCCAGAACTAACTCATTCCCATGTGCATTAAATAGATAACATGAGTGTTGTTCCATTGCATTGCACAAACGATCCATCGTTGATCACTGAAACATAAGCTATGCACTTGTTGCAGTGCATTGCATATCAGAACTAATTCCCATATACATTAAAGAGATAACATGAGTGTTGTTTCCATTGCATTGCATTGCATTGCACAAACGATCTAACGTTTTGCATTGAAATATAAACTATTAGCACTTGTTGCAGTACTTTGCTTACCAGAACTAACTAATTCCAATGTTTATAAAAGAGATATGTGTTGTTGCATTGCATTGCACAAACGATCTAACGTTGAGCACTGTAACATAAGCTATCCACTTGTTGCTTTGCATTTCATACCATAACCAATTCCCATGTGCATTAACGAGATAACATATGTGTTCCATTGCATTGCACAAACGATCTAACGTTGTGCAGTGAAAAATAACATATAAGCTTTGCTCTTGTTGTAGTGGATCGCATTCCAGAACTAACTAATTCCCATATGCATTAAAGAGATACCATGAGTGTTGTTCCATTGCATTGCACAAATAATCCAACGTTGAGCACTGAAAACACAAGCTATGCACTTGTTGTAGTACATTGCATATCAGACCTAACTAATTCCCATATGCATTAGAGAGATAAAATGAGTGTTGTTTCATTGCATTGCACAAACGATCTAACGTTGAGCACTGAAACATAAGCTATCCACTTGTTGCAGTACTTTGTTAAATTGCACAAACGATCTAACGTTGAGCACTGAAACATAAGATTTCCCCCTGTTGCTTAGCATTGCATACCATAACTAATTTCCATGTGCATTAAAGAGATATTATGTGTGTTGTTGCATTGTATTGCATAAAACGATCTAACGATGTGATTTAAAAGATAAGGTATTTACTTGCTTTGCATTTCAAACCATAACTAACTCATTCCCATGTGTATTAAAGAGATAAGGTGTTGTTGCATTGCATTGCACAAACGATCTAACGTTGAGCAGTGAAACATAAGCTATGCACCTGTTGCTTTGTATTGCTTAACATAACTAACTAATTCTCATGTGCATTAACGAGATAACATATGTGTTGCATTGCATTGCACAAACGATCTAACATATACGCTATGCACTTGTTGTAGTGGATAGCATTCCAGAACTAAAAAATTCCCATATGTATTAAATAGATAACATGAGTGTTGTTTCATTGCGTTGCATTGCAAAAATGATTTATTTTTTTGCATTGAAATATAAGCTATTTACTTGTTGCTTTAAATGAATACCAAACCTAACTAATTACCATGTGCACTAAAGAGATTTCATATATGTTGTTGCATTGCACAAACGATCTAACGTTGAAAACTTAAACATAAGCTATGTACTTGTTGCAGTGCATTGCATATCAGAACTAATTCCCATATGCATTAACGAGATAACATGAGTGTTGTTTCATTGCATTGCACAAACGATCCAACGTTTTGCATTGAAATATAACCTATTAGCACTTGTTGCAGGACTTTGCTTACCAGAACTAACTAATTCCAATGTGCACAAAAGAGATATGTGTTGTTGCATTGCACACACGATATAACGATGTGATTTGAAAGATAAGCTATTTACTTGTTACTTTGCATTTCATACCATAACCAACTAATTCCCATGTTAATTAAAGAGATAACATGTGTTGTTGCATTGCATTGCACAAACGATCTAACGTTGTGTATTGAAAACTAATACATAAGCTTTGCACTCGTTGCAGTGGATCGCATTCCAGAGCTAACTAATTCCCATGTGCATTAAAGAGATAACATATATGTTGTTGCATTGCATTGCACAAACAAATCTAACGTTGAGCACTGAAACATAAGCTGTGCCCTTGTTTCTTAGGCACAGCATACCATAACTAATTTCCATGTGCATTAAAGAGATATTATGTATTTTGTTGCATTGTATTGCACAAACGATCTAACGTTGTGCATTGAAAAAAAACACATAAGCTTTGCTTTCCATTGCTTAACAAAACTAACTAATTCCCATGTGCATTAAAGAGTTAACATGTGTTTAGCATGTGTTTCACTCCGATGTGCATTGAAAATCTATCATTTTTTGAAGGAAAATGATTGCAATGAAGAATTAATCAACAGATTAACAATCATTCCGTTTTGCAACGAAGATGTAGCATGTTATTTCTTCAATGCACATGGGAATGAGTTACAAAAGTATGCATTACAATGTTACAAGCGCATAACTTATATGATATTCTTCAATGCACATTGATATATATGATATATGTATATATATACATATATATATATATATATATATATATATATATATATATATATATATATATATATATATATATATATATACGTTTGTGCAATGCAGTTCAACAGGACTTATGTTATCTTTTGTACAACGGAATGAATTAGTTTATTTCATTTAATGCATCAAGCGCTTAGCTTGTATGTTATTGTTCTATGAACATCGTTAGATCGTTTGTACAGTGCAATTACAACAGCACTCATGTTATCTATTTAATTATCAAATTTAATGCAATTTTAATGCACAAACTAAACAACTGTTTTTTTTTGCAATGCTATACAACGGCAAAAATATTTCTTCAAAGTACATCGCAATGAAAAATTTCTTGTAAGCATTGCACTGCAACAAGTGCATAGTTTATATGTTAATTTCAGTGCACAATGTTTGATCTTGTGTGCAATGTAATGCAACAGCAGATTTGTTAACTTATCGTTGAACGATGAGTTACATACATATTGTGTAAGTTACATATTATGAGTTACAATATAAGTTACATATTGTGTGCATTGTAAATTAGCGGCAACCATCCGGAACACCCTAGCAACCACCCAAAATATCTTAGAACACCTTAGCATAACCATAGCAACCGTCCAAAATACCATAGAACTCCCTAGCAGCACCATAGCAACCATCCAAAATACCTTAGAACACCCTAGCAACATCATAGCAACCAACCAAAATACCTCAGAACACCCTAGCAACCACCCAGAACACCCTAGTAACTGCCTAAAATACCATAAACACCCTAGCAACACCATAGCAACCACCCAGAACACCCTAGCCACCACCAAAAATACCTTAGAACACCATAGCAAACACCCAGAACACCATAGCAACAACCCAAACTACCTTAGATCACCCTAGCAACCACTCAGAACACCCTGACAACCACTCAAAATACCTTAGAACACCATAATAACACCATAGTAACACCATAGCAACCAACCAAAATACCTTAGAACATCATAGCAACCACCCAGAACACCCTGGCAACCACTCAAAATACCTTAGAACACCATAACAACACCATAGTAACACCATAGCAACCACCCAAAATACCTTAGAACATCATAGCAACCACTCAGAACACCCGAGCAACCTCAAAAATACCTTAAAACATCATAGCAACCACCCAGAACACCCAGCAACCACTCAAAATACCTTAGAATACCCTAGCAACACCATAGCAACCGCCCAAAATATCTTAGAACACCCTAGCAACACCATAGCAACCGCCCAAAATATCTTAGAACACCCTAGCAACACCATAGCAACCACCCAGAACACCCTAGCAACCACCCAAACTACCTTAGAACAACCTAGCAACCACACAGAACACCCTAGCAACCACCCAAAATACCTAGGAACACCATAGCAACACCATAGCAACCACCCAGAACACCTTAGCAACAACCTAGCAACCACCCAAAATACCTTAGAACACCATAACAACACCATAGCAACACCATAGCAACCACCCAAATACCTCATAACACCCTAGCCACCTTCCAAAATACCTTAGAATACCCTAGCAACCCACTAGAAACACCCTAGCAACTTTAATTTACTTTACTTTCAACTTTAAACTATTTTAAACTTTAAACTACTACAAACTTTAAACTACTTTAAACTACTTTAAACTACTTTAAACTACTTTAAACTATTTTAAACTACTTTAAACTTAAAACTAATTTAAACTAAACCTATTTAAACTATAAACTACGTTAAACTTTAAACTAATTCAAACTATAAACTACTTTAAACTTCTTCAGACTTTCTGGTCAAAACTTTCACAAGCCAACTTTTTCTAGCATTGATTTTCCTTCAATACACAATTAAATAGTTGTAGAATGCACAGCAATGCGCAAATGGAATGTTTTCATTGCACAAAGTAATACGTTTATGAGGGCTTAGCTTCTATGGTATTCATCAATGCACAATGTTTGACAGTGTTTGCAACAGTACTGCAATTTTTTAAGATATTTCTTCGTTGCAGAAGGACATTAGTTAGTTATTGTATGTTTTGTAATGCAATGAAAGACCTCGATTATGTACTTTATTCAAAAACTCATCCTGATGATGCATCGGCTATACAGTAGTCCATATATGACCTGCTAAACATGTTTTTGGCCCAAAAAACTTTGAACGTTAACTTTCTACACATTCTCATTGACCACTTTTGATGCTACTGCAGCCATACAAAAGTCCATATTTGACCTACTTGAAAATATTTCTGGCCACAGATACCATAAAGATGAACTTTAGATTTATATATAGATTGATTTCTTCTGATGTTATATAAGGCAGTCAAAACCTACTAAACATATTTCTGGCAAGAGTCCTCGATCTTGAACTTTCTATTCATACTCATAGACTCCTTCTGATGCTTCAAAAGCGATATAGAAGTCCATATCTGACCTGTTGAACTTATTTCTGGTTAAAGGGTCCTCAATATTTTTAAACTATATAAACTTATAGACTCCTTCTGATGTTACATCCCACATTTAAAAGCCAATTTTGACCTACTGAACATATTTCAGACCAGAGACCTTGAATATTAACTTACTACACATACACACTGACTTATGATGTTAGATCAGGCAGACAGAAGTCCATTTTTGACAGATCGAATATGTTTTTGCTAAAGAGTCCTCAAATTTTTTTACATTATAATATTACAGACTCCTTCTGATGTTAAATACAGAAGCTACACACACAAGTAAATATTTCACTTACTGATCATATTATTGGAAAAAGAGTACTCGATATTGAAATTTCTATACATACTCATGCTGCCAAGATGCTTCTTAAGCCATATAGAAGTCCATATATGACCTATTGAACTTATTTCTGTTCGAAGGGTCCTCAAAAGATTTTAAGGTATATATATTTATAGACTCCTTCTGATGTTAAATTAGCCATAAAGAGGCCCCTTTTTAACCACTTTGTGGACTAAGAGTTCGAAGACTAAGAGAATTTTAAATTACTATACATACAGATTGACTTATTATTATGTTATATTAGTCAGACAGCAGTCCATATGTGACCTACTCAGCAGGCCTACTATTTCTGGCCAAAGAGTCCTTGATCTGGAACTTTCTATACATACTCATAGACTCCTTCTGATGTGTCATAAGCCATATAGATGTCCATATCTGACCTATTGAACTTATTTTTTGGTCAAAGGGGAGTCTTATGTTTTAAACTATATAAAGTTATAAACTCCTTCTGATGATAAATCTACAGAGGTCCCTTTTGACCTACTAAACATATTTCTGGCCCAAGAGTTTTTAAACTTGCTATTCTATACCCACAGATTGACTAGTTGTGATGTTATATTAGCCAGACAGTATTGCAACAGTTCGTTGTGCAACGAAGAGATAACATTTGTGCTGTTGCATTGCATTGACATGAGCTAACAATATGTATTGAAGAATTACATATTCACACATTCAATGCATACAAGAACAAACTCACTCCGATGTGCATTGAAAATCTATCATTTTTTGAAGGAAAATGATTGCAATGAAGAATTAATCAACAGATTAACAATCATTCCGTTTTGCAACGGAGATATAGCGTGTTATTTCTTCAATGCACATGGGAATGAGTTACAAAAGTATGCATTGCAATGTTACAAGCGCATAACTTATATGATATTCTTCAATGCACATCGATATATATGATATATATATATACATATATATATATATATGTATATATATATATATATATATATATATATATATATATATGTATATATACGTGTGTGCAATGCAGTTCAACAGGACTTATGTTATCTTTTGTACAACGGAATGAATTAGGTTATTTCATTTAATGTATCAAGCGCCTAGCTTGTATGTTATTGTTCTATGAACATCGTTAGATCGTTTGTACAGTGAAATTACAACAGCACTCATGTTATCTATTTAATTATCAAATTTAATGCAATTTTAATGCACAAACTAAACAATTGTTTTTTTTTGCAATGCTATACAACGGCAAAAATATTTCTTCAAAGTACATCGCAATGAAAAATTTCTTGTAAGCATTGCCCTGTAACAAGTGCATAGCTTATATGTTAATTTCAATGCACAATGTTTGATCTTGTGTGCAATGTAATGCAACAGCAGATTTGTTAACTTATCGTTGAACGATGAGTTACATACATATTGTGTAAGTTACATATTATGAGTTACAATATAAGTTACATATTTTGTGCATTGTAAAGCAACGGCAACCATCCGGAACACCCTAGCAACCACCCAAAATATCTTAGAACACCTTAGCATAACCATAGCAACCGTCCAAAATACCATAGAACTCCCTAGCAACACCATACCAACCATCCAAAATACATTAGAACACCCTAGCAACATCATAGCAACCAACCAAAATACCTCAGAACACCCTAGCAACCACCCAGAACACCCTAGTAACTGCCTAAAATACCATAAACACCCTAGCAACACCATAGCAACCACCCAAAACACCCTAGCCACCACCAAAAATACCTTAGAACACCATAGCAACCACCCAGAACACCATAGCAACAACCCAAACTACCTTAGATCACCCTAGCAACCACCCAGAACACCCCGACAACCACTCAAAATACCTTAGAACACCATAACAACACCATAGTAACACCATAGCAACCACCCAAAATACCTTAGAACATCATAGCAACCACCCAGAACACCCTAGCAACCTCAAAAATACCTTAAAACATCATAGCAACCAACCAGAACACCCAGCAACCACTCAAAATACCTTAGAATACCCTAGCAACACCATAGCAACCGCCCAAATTATCTTAGAACACCCTAGCAACATCATAGCAACCAAAAAAAATACCTCAGAACACCCTAGCAACACCCTAGCAACCACACAGAACACCCTAGAAACTGCCTAAAATACCTCAGAACACCCTAGCAACACCCTAGCAACCACACAGAACACCCTAGAAACTGCCTAAAATACATTAGAACACCCTAGCAACACCAGAGCAACCACCCAGAACACCCTAACAACCACCCAAACTACCTTAGAACACTCTCCCTAGCAACCACCCAGAACACCCTAGCAACCACCCAAAATACCTTAGAACACCATAGTAACACCATAGCAACCACCCAGAACACTCTAGCAACAACCCAAACTACCTTAGAACACCCTAACAACCACCCAGAACACCCTAGCAACCACCCAAAATACCTTAGAACACCATAACAACACCATAGCAACCACCCAAAATACCTCATAACACCCTAGCAACCTCCCAAAATACCTTAGAATACCCTAGCAACCCACTAGAAACACCCTAGCAACTTTAATTGACTTTACTTTCAACTTTAAACTATTTTAAACTTTAAACTACTTCAAACTTTAAACTACTTTAAACTACTTTAAACTTAAAACTAATTTAAACTTTAAACTAATTTAAACTATAGACTACTTTAAACTTCAAACTACTTTACATATTTCTGGCAAGAGTCCTCGATCTTGAACTTTCTATTCATACTCATAGACTCCTTCTGATGCTTCAAAAGCGATATAGAAGTCCACATCTGACATGTTGAACTTATTTCTGGTTAAAGGGTCCTCAATATTTTTAAACTATATAAACTTATAGACTCCTTCTGATGTTACATCCCCCATTTAAAATCCAATTTTGACCTACTGAACATATTTCAGACCAGAGACCTTGAATATTAACTTACTACACATACACACTGACTTATGATGTTAGATCAGGCAGACAGAAGTCCATTTTAGATCGAATATGTTTTTGCTAAAGAGTCTTCAAAAAGTTTTTTACATTATAATATTACAGACTCCTTCTGATGTGAAATACAGAAGCTACACACCAGTAAATATTTCACTTACTGATCATATTACTGGAAAAAGAGTACTCGATATTGAAATTTCTATACATACTCATGCTGCCAAGATGCTTCTTAAGCAATATAGAAGTCCATATATGACCTATTGAACTTATTTCTGTTCAAAGGGTCCTCAAAAGATTTTAAGCTATATATATTTATAGACTCCTTCTGATGTTAAATAAGCCATTAAGAGGCCCCTTTTTTAACCACTTTCTGGACTAAGAGTTCTAAGACTACGAGAATTTTAACTTACTATATGTACAGATTGACTTCTTGTTCTGTTATATTAGTCAGACAGCACAGACAGCAGTCCATATGTGACCTTCTCAGCAGGCCTACTATTTCTGGCCAAAGAGTCCTCGATCTTGAACTTTCTATAAGACTCCTTCTGATGCTTCATAAGCCATATAGATGTCCATATCTGACCTATTGAACTTATTTTTGGTCAAAGGGTCCTTAAAATGTTTTAAACTATATAAAGTTATACAGTCCTTCTGATGATAAATCTACATATATACAGAGGTCCCTTTTGACCTACTTAACATATTTCTGGCCCAAGAGTTTTAAACTTGCTATTCTATACATACAGATTGACTAGTTGTGATGTTATATTAGCCAGACAGTAGTCCATTTTTGACCTTCTCGACTTACTTCTGGCCCTAGATTACTTGAACTTTCTCTACATTCTCATAGACTCCTTCTGATGTGACATCAGCCATACAAATGTCCATTTTTGACCTATTGAACATATTTCCGGCCAGAGTCCGTGAACATTAACTCACTAGACAGACTGACTTCTCGTAATGTTATATCAGGTATTCGACCGATTGAACACATTTTTGGCAAAAGAGTCCTTAAAAGGATTTTTACAATCATAAACTTAAAGACTCCTTCTTATGTCAAATCAGCCATACAGAGGTCCCCTTTTGACCTACTCAACATATTTCTGGCCCTAGAGTAGTCCATCTTAAACTTTCCACACATTCTAATAGTCATCTCCTGATGTTACATCAGCCATACAAAAGTCTATTTTTGCCCTACTTAACATATTTCTGGCCAGAGTCTGTGAACATGAATTCACTATACATACACACTGACTTCTCGTAATGTTATATCAGGCAGACAGTCGTCCATATTTGACCGATTGAACTAAATTTTAGCCAAGGAGTCCTCCTTCAAAAAAATGTTTTTTGCTGTTTTAAACGTATAGACTCCATCAGATGTTAAATCTGAAAATACAGAAGTCCATATTTCACCTACTTGTTTCATTAGGTGGAATATGGACTTCTGGAAAAAGAAGTCCATTCCTTTTAATGGAAGTCCCTATTATAGGACTCTTTTTTCTATTACTGGAAAAAGAGTCCTTGATCTTGAATTTTCCATACATCTTCATGGACTTCCTTATTAAATCAGCAATATATTGGTCCATAAATGATGAATTGAAAATGTTCCTGGCCAAAGGGTCCTTAAAGGTTAACTTTCTAAATACTCAAAGACTTCCTCTGATAATATATATGATAATCAGGTATCCATATGTGACTCTTTCTGATTCCTTCTGATTTAGAAGTCCATATCTTAAAAAAACTAACATTTTTCTGGTCAAAAAAGCTGCTAAAGCAACTTTTGTGGATGTTTCATGTTCTCATTGCGGGAACATGAACATCGCGGCACTGCGGTCGAGACTCTATGAGCTCACGAGAGAGAGAGTCCCCTCATCCACACCCCGATCTACACTCTCCTCGCGAGGTGGTACTTCGGCTGGTGGCCAGGGTGACCTGAGGGTTGAAATGTCTGTGTGGAACAAAGCGCCGACGATCATTCCTCGGCCCACACCCCACTCTTACGTGCCGCAACCCGCGAGTGTACCGAATGAACGCGCGCAATCATCCTTTGAGACCCCGCGCGTCATTTGGTCCTCCAGATGATGAGTTCGTCGCGGCATCACAAGGTGGGCTCGAGTCATCGGGAGATGACGATTCGGCTGTGCTGCCGCCGTCTGGTGTGCCAGCATTGTCCGAGTCAGATCCCGAAATGACAGCCATGCTCTCTCGGGCAGCTGCGAGCGTTGGGATAGCGTGCAATCCTCCAGCCTGTCCTGAGCGCTCGCGGTTTGACGATTGGGGTGCTGCGGGCGTTGTTTCCCGTCAGCGTTCGCCCCCAATTCCTGTCCTTCCCGAGGTGCATGAGGAGGTCACGAGGTCCTGGAAGACACCACTGTCTTCCCGCGATCGTTCGCCGACCTTCTCCGCTTTTCCTCCCCTTGATGAGGCCGCGGCCAATGGATACACTGGGGTTCCCCAGGTGGAATGTTATGTTGCGATGCATTTCTTTCCTCAGAAACCCATGGCGACCCAAAGCACTCCCCCAAAGCTTGCAGGTTTTCGTCGACCCTTGTCGTGAAGTCCTATAGAGCTGCGGGGCAGACTGCCGCCTCTTTGCATGCCATGGCCATCCTGCAAGTGTATTAGGCACGGATGCTCAGGGACATGCACGAGGGCAGGACTGACCTAGGGCTCTTTGACGAGCTCCGTGCCGCCACCGACCTTGCTCTCCGAGCGACGAAGGTGACCGCACGCTCCCTGGGTCAGGTGATGTCCACGAATGTGGTCCAGGAGCGTCACCTCTGGCTGAACCTGGCTGATATGCGAGACGCTGAGCGAACCAAGTTGCTCGACGGTCCCATATGCCAGACCGGCCTTTTCGGCTGCGCGGTTGAGGACTTTGCCCAGCAGTTCTCAACCGCACAGAAGCTGACCGAGGCTATTAAACACATGAGGCACAGATGTCTCAGCCTGCTCGCCGCCAAGGATGCCCTTCTGCGGCTCCGCCCCTCCCGCTCGGCCCCAGCAGCAGCTGCTGGAGGTGGTCGCAGGAAGGCCCCCCAGCCTGTCCCAGCCCCGCGCTCCGCTTAACGCCAGGCCTAGCGGCGCTCCTGAGACAGGCTGCTCAGAGATGCGTGCGTGCGAACGTTGCAACCTTACTGGCGAAAGGTGCGATCGAGATTGCCCCTCCAGCCGAAATGAGTTCCGGCTTCTTCAGCCCCTACCTCATTGTACCGAAGAAAACCGCTGGGTTACGGCCAATCTTGGACCTGCGCGTCTTGAACCGCTCAGTTTTCCAGTGTGTGCAGCCGCTGGATTGGTCTGCAGCGATCGACATGAAGGACGCCTACATTCATGTCCCCATTTTTCCTCGACACAGACCATTTCTACGGTTTGCTTTCGAGGGGCAGGCATACCAGTACGCGGTTCTCCCATTTGGGTTAGCCCTGTCTCCTCGCGTCTTCACGAAGGTCGTCGAGGCAGCCCTTGTTCCACTACGGCAACACGGGGTTTCGCATCCTGAACTATCTCGACGACTGGCTGATCCTAGCTCACTCTCGAGACCAGGTTTGCGAACACAGGGACCTTGTGCTCCGGCACCTAGCCCGTTTGGGCCTTCGGGTCAACTGGGAAAAGAGCAAACTTTGCCCCGTGCAGAGGATCTCTCTTCTCGGTATGGAAATCGGACGCGCGCAGTCACTGCTGACTTGCCTGAGACAGTTTGAGGGCAAGAGTGTGGTTCCACTGAAATACTTTCAGAGGCTCCTGGGGCATATGGCATCCGCAGCCGCAGCAACGCCGCTCGGTTTGCTTCATATGAGACCACTTCAGCTCTGGCTTCGCGATCGATCCCGAGGTGGGCATGGCAACAAGGCCAACAAGGCCAAACCGAGTACCAGTTACTCCGACCTGCCGTCAGACCTTCACCCCGTGGTCGAACCTCTGTTTTCTACGGGCCGGACTCCCCTTAGATCGAGTTTCAAGGCATGTTGTTGTCTCAACAGATGCCTCCACCACGGGCTGGGGCGCCATGTGCAATGGATATGCTGCCGCGGGCTCCTGGACAGGACCCCAGCGCCTTGGGCATGTCAATTAACTCGAGTTGCTGGCAGTTCGTCTCGTTTTGCACCACTTCCATGCGCTTCTCAAGAACCAGCACGTACTAGTCCGATCAGGCCTTCAACCGACAAGGTAGTCCCGCCGTATGTCGTAACTCGCCCGCCACCTCATCTTATGGAGTCAGTAGCATCTGAGGTCTCTTCGCGCCATTTACATTACGGGGGTCCTGAATTGTGCAGCCGACGAGCTCTCACGGTTTCAGCCTCTTCCTGGAGAATGGCGACTCCATCCCCAGTCGATTCAGCTGATTTGGGATCAGTTTAGTGACGCACAGAGAGATCTGTTTGCCTCCCTCGACTCGTCCCATTGCGACCTGTTTTACTCCCTGACCGAGGGCGACCCTCGGCACAGATGCTCTGGCACACAGCTGGCTGCGGGGCCTCCGTAAGTATGCGTTTCCCCCAGTGAGCCTTCTTGCACAGACCCTGTGTAAGATCAGGGAGGACGAGGAGCAAGTCATTTTGGTTGCGCCTCATTGCCCCACCCGGACCTGGTTCTCCGAACTTGTACTCCTTGCGACAGCACCTCCCTGGCCATTTCCTCTGAGGAAAGACTTTCTTTCTCAGAGACAGGGCACCCTATGGCACCCTCGTCCCGATCTTTGGAACCTTCACGTGTGGCTCCTGGAGGTAGGTTTGAGTACCCTACCACCTACGGTGGTGGCTACCATCACTTCCGCTAGAGCATCATCCACGAGACATGCCTATGCGTTGAAGTGGAACCTCTTCGCCAACTGGTGCTCTTCTCGCCGAGAAGACCCCAGAAAATGCTTGATCAGTGTCGTGCTTTCCTTCCTGTAGGATGGGTTGGAGCGAAGGCTGTCTCCCTCCACCCTGAAAGTGTATGTTGCCGCTCTCACCGCACATCACGACGCAGTTGAGGGTAAGTCCATGGGAAAGCACGACCTGATCATCAGGTTCCTGAGAAGAGCGAGGAGACTGAATCCTCCTCGCCCTCCTCTCGTTCCCTCTTGGGACCTCTCAGTGGTTTTAACTGCCCTGCAGAGTGCTCCGTTTGAACCTCTGCAATAAGTGGAGCTTAAGTTCCTGACAGTTAAGACAGCGCTCCTGGTTGCATTGGCCTCCATTAAGAGGCTAGGGGACCCATTTTCCGTTGACGAAGCGTGCCTGGTGTTCGGGCCGGCCTTCTCTCACGTGATCCTGAGACCCCGGCCTGGATATGTGCCCAAGGTTCCCACCACTCCCTTTCGAGATCAGGTGGTGAACCTGCAAGCGCTGCCCCTGGAGGAGGCAGACCCAGCCTTGGCACTTCTCTGTCCAGTACGCGCCCTCCGTGCTTACGTAGATAGAACGCGGTGTTTCAGGACCTCAGACCAGCTTTTTGTTTGTTATGGTGGGAAGCTGAAGGGAAAGGCTCTCTCCAAGCAAAGGTTGTCTCACTGGATAGTGGTTGCTTTGGCATTGCTGGCGCATGGCGCCTCGCTAACAGACATCTGCAGAGCTGCAGGCTGGGTGACACCCAACACATTCCCGACATTCTACAGTATAATCTCAGAGTAGAGCCAGTGTCCTCTCATGTACTCGCTTCAACTAGCCAGTAACTGGACCCGCTCAGGTGTCTTCACTTGCTCGCCATTCCACTCCACGGAATGGATACGTGCGATATTCTCCTCAGGTGAGCTTCCCCGTAAGCCCTGAGTTCCTCCAGCACGGTTGACGTCAACACCAGAGTCTATGCCTGCGCCAGCTTTCGCGTCGGCTAGGTGCCTCAGTGTGCATGGTTCCCCTCCGGTGACCCCCACATGTGCATTTCCACTGTAAGCCTCTCTAAATATGTGTCTTTCCCTTGGCAAGCCACCCTGCGGGCTGGACACCTCAGTGTTTTCCATATGCTCCCTCCAGGTCATATGTGTATTCATAAGTCCACCCCCTTCGGGCGGGCACTGATTGCATATTTCAATTGAGATATGCTTCCCAGTGTACCTTGGTATTCCTGTGTTAAGTAGGAGTCCTTCGTCCGTGCTAGTCTCAAAACAGGGATCGAGGGTTACATACGTAACCGAGACGTTTCACTGCATTGCAAAAACAATCCAACTTTGTGCATTGAAATATAAGCTATTTACTTGTTGCTTTGCAGTGCATACCATAACTAACTAATTCCCATGTGCATTAAAGAGATAACGTGTTGTTGCAACTGCATTACACAAACGATCTAACGATGTGCTTTGTAATTTATTGACTTGTTGCTTTACATTGCATACCAAAACTAAATGATTCCAATATGTAAATTAACTGATGCCTTAGCATTAGCGAAACATTAGCGTTTAAATAATGTTTAACAAAAGCAAAGACAATTTCAATGCATTGCCGAACTAACTCATTCCTTAGTCCATTATAGAGATAACATAAGTGGTTTTGCATTGCATTGCACCAACGATCAAACTTTGTGAGTTGAAAAATAACATATAAGCCAAACACATGTTCCATTTCAATGCATGCCCGATTACCTCAATTAACTCATTCCTTTGTGCATTAAAGGGAAAACATGATTGCTGTTGTAATGCAATGCATGGCGGATCTAATGATGTACATGTAACAATAACATTGCATTGCACACATGCATACAAGAACTAGCTCATTCCGATGTGACTTGAAGAGATAGCGATTTTCCTGTTGCATTACATTGCAAAGAAGATCTATCTTGTTCCTCTGTGCAATGAAAACACAAAGCATACGTGCTTTTGCATTGCATCTTAAACTTTTCATTTGGGTAATGAAGGGAAATTATTGCAATAGATATTTCTTTACAAAACACACACAATAACTAACTCAGTCCGTTGTGCAACGAAGAGATAACATTTGTGCTGTTGCATTGCATTGACATGAGCTAACAATATGTATTGAAGAATTACATATAAACATTCAATGCATACAAGAAAAAACTCACTCCGATGTGCATTGAAAATCTATCATTTTTGCAGTTGCATTCCATTGCATCTAACTTATTCCCCTGTTCAATGAAAAATAAACAAACAACATATTTGCATTCACATCTTATTGCAACTAAAGCTAAATTATTAATTTGAAGGAAAATGATTGCAATGAAGAATTATTCAACAGATTAACAATCATTCCGTTTTGCAACGAAGATATAGCATGTTATTTCCTCAATGCACATGGGAATGAGTTACAAAAGTATGCATTGCAATGTTACAAGCGCATAACTTATATGATATTCTTCAATGCACATCGATATATATGATATGATATTCTGGGATGCATTTAATGCATCAAGCGCTTAGCTTGTATGTTATTGTTCTATGAACATCGTTAGATCGTGTGTACAGTGCAATACAACAGCACTCATGTTATCTATTTAATTATCAAATTTAATGCAAATTTAATGCACAAACTAAACAATGTAGTTTTTTGCAATGCTATACAACTGCAAAAATATTTCTTCAAAGTACATCGCAATGAAAAATTTCTTGTAGGCATTGCACTGCAACAAGTGCATAGCTTATAAGTTAATTTCATTGCACAATGTTTGATCTTGTGTGCAATGTAATGCAACAGCAGATTTGTTATCTTATCGTTGAACGATGAGTTACATATTGTGTAAGTTACATATTATGAGTTACAATATAAGTTACATATTGTGTGCATTGTAAAGCAACGGCAACCACCCAGAACATCCTAGCAACCACCCAAAATATCTTAGAACACCTTAGCAACACCATAGCAACCGTCCAAAATACCATAGAACACCCTAGCAACACCCTAGCAACCGCCCAAAACACCCTAGTAACTGCCTAAAATACCATAAACACCCTAGCAACACCATAACAACCACGCAGAACACCCAAACCACCACCCCAAACACCTTAGAACACCATAGCAACCACCCAGAACACCATAGCAACAACCCAAACTACCTTTGAACACCCTAGCAACCACCCAGAACACCCTGGCAACCACCCAAAATACCTTAGAACACCATAATAACACCATAGAAACACCATAGCAACCACCTAAAATACCTTAGACACCCTAGCAACCACCCAAAATACCTTAGAACATCATAGCAACCACCCAGAACACCCTAGCAACCTCAAAAAATACCTTAAAACATCATAGCAACCACCCAGAACACCCTAGCAACCACCCAAAATACCTTAGAATACCCTAGCAACACCACAGCAACTGCCCAAAATATTTTAGAACACCCTAGCAACACCATAGCAACCGCCCAAAATACCTTAGAATAACCTAGCAACACCATAGCAACTGCCCAAAATATCCCAGAACACCCTAGCAACACCATAGCAACGCCCAAATATCTTAGAACACCCTAGCAACACCATAGCAACTGCCCAAAATATCTTAGAACACCCTAGCAACACCAGAGCAACTGCCCAAAATATCTTAGAACACCCTAGCGACACCATAGCAACCGCCAAAAATACCTTAGAATAACCTAGCAACACCATAGCAACTGCCCAAAATATCTCAGAACACCCTAGCAACACCATAGCAAACGCCCAAAATATCTTAGAACACCCTAGCAACATTATAGCAACTAACCAAAATACCTCAGAACACCCTAGCAACACCCTAATAACCACCCAGAACACCCTAAAAACTGCCTAAAATACATAAGAACACCCTAGCAACACCATAGCAACCACCCAGAACACCCTAGCAACAGCCCAAACTACCTTAGAACACCCTGCCAACCACCCAGTACACCCTAGCAACCACCCAAAATACCTTAGAAAACCATAACAACCACCCAGAACACCCTAGCAACAACCTAAACTACCTTAGAACACCCTAACAACCACCCAGAACACCCTAGCAACCACCCAAAATACCTTAGAATACCATAACAACACCATAGGAACACCATAGCAACCACCCAAAATACCTCATAACACCCTAGCAACCTCCCAAAATACCTTAGAATACCCTAGCAACCCACTAGAAACACCCTAGCATCTTTAATTTACTTTACTTTCAACTTTAAACTATTTTAAACGTTAAACTACTTCAAACTTTAAATTACTTTAAACTACGTTAAACTTTAAACTAATTCAAACCATAAACTACTTTAAACTTCAAACTACTTTCAAGACTTTCTGGTCAAAACTTTCACAAGCCAACTTTTTCTAGCATTGATTTTCCTTCAATACACAATTGAATAGTTGTAGAATGCACAGCAATGCACATATGCAATGTGTTTTCATTGCACAAAGTAATGTTACATCTTTTATGATGGCTTATGGTATTCATCAATGCACAATGTTTGATAGTGTTTGCAACAGTACTGCAATTTTATAAGATATATCTTCGTTGCAGAAGGACATTAGTTAGTTATTATATGTTTTGTAATGCAATGAAAGACCTCGATTATGTACTTTTTCAAAAACTTATTCTGATGATGCATCAGCTGTACAGTAGTCCATATATGACCTGCTAAACATGTTTTTGGCCCAAAAAACTTTGAACGTTAACTTTCTACACATTCTCATTGACCACTTTTGATGTTACTGCAGCCATACAAAAGTCCATATTTGACCTACTTGAACACATTTCTGGCCACAGATACCTCAAAGATGAACTTTAGATTTATATATAGATTGATTTCTTCTGATGTTATATAAGGTAGTCAAAACCTACTAAACATATTTCTGGCAAGAGCCCTCGATCTTGAACTTTCTGTTCATACTCAGAGACTCCTTCTGATGCTTCAAAAGCGATATAGAAGTCCACATCTGACCTGTTGAACTTTTTTATGGTTAAACTATATAAACTTATAGACTCCTTCTGATGTTACATCCCCCATTTAAAAGCCAATTTTGACCTACTGAACATATTTCAGACCAGAGACCTTGAATATTAACTTACTACACATACACACTGACTTCTCATGATGTTAGATCAGGCAGACAGAAGTCCATTTTTGACAGATCGAATATGTTTTTGCTAAAGAGTCTTCAAAAAGTTTTTTTTACATTATAATATTACAGACTCCTTCTGATGTTAAATACAGAAGCTATACACCAGTAAATATTTCACTTACTGATCATATTACTGGAAAAAGAGTACTCGATATTGAAATTTCTATACATACTCATGCTGCCAAGATGCTTCATAAACCATATAGAAGTCCATATATGACTGTGGCGAACAGGACGGCCGAGGGACGTGAGAGAACGGCGCGAGGCCGGTGGTGCGATTGCTAATGAGCAACACATGTGAGGCACACCGGTCTCGCATCTCTCACGGAGGAGCGGAAGCATAAAGGAGGAGCGACGACGTTGATGATCGAGAGAGGAACAGGCCTGTATTTTAGTTGTGTTTTGTTTTTGTATTTTACTTTAGCCAGCAGTCGTCCGCGAGGGGCTGCTGGCAGTTATATTTATTTTCGGTAGCCAGCAGTCGTCCGCGAGGGGCTGCTGGCGGTATTTTCGTTTGTTTGTTTTATTTAAATAAATTATATTTTGATTGTTCGCCGGTTCCCGCCTCCTTCTTCCCTGAACATTGCTACACTGGTGCCGAAACCCGGGAAGAGGGAGGAACGCGCTGTCAGAGAGTCCTCGC
Source organism: Meda fulgida (assembly GCA_030578275.1). Taxonomy (NCBI): domain Eukaryota; kingdom Metazoa; phylum Chordata; class Actinopteri; order Cypriniformes; family Leuciscidae; genus Meda; species Meda fulgida. Next base: position 18,643,049 of record CM060639.1, read on the forward strand.
CGGTGTGGGGAATCCGTGGTGCCATCGAGCATGGTGCGCGAGTCGCCGCCGCTCGCCGTGGGCCGGAGCCTGCTGCCATCCGCCGAGCGAGGGGAGGAGCAGGGAGCGGGGGACTCGCGGCCACGGACGCTCGAGGCGGGGCGCTGGAGTGAGTTGCCGGTGGGACGGTCGAGCTCGCTGCCGGCCGCCTGGGTATTGGAGGGGCGGCTGCCATCCGGGAGGGAGAGGAGGAGTCGCCGCCGCTCGCCGTGGGCCGGAGCCTGCTGCCGTCCACCAGTGAAGGGGAGGAGCAGGGAGCGGGGGACTCCTACCGTCTGCCCAAGGCACCCGAGGAGCCGTCGCCGTCCACCGGGCGGCGGAGGAGCGTCGAGCCGTCCACCGAGGGCTACCCAGCGTCACCGCCAGGCACCGCGGAGGAGATCGCCTAGCTGGTGGGGGACCAGATGGCAGCGCGTTGTGGGAACCGGACCAATTTTTTTTTTTTTCCTCTCTCCCCTCTCTCGATCTGTCGCTCCTCATGCTTCCGTCTCCGTTTCCCTCGGTTTGTCTGTCCATACTCCCCAGGGATCGCCGCCGCCGGGGGGGGGGGAGTAGGCACAGGCTCGTGGGTACCCCCCGGCCTGTGAGGGGCGATGGGGGTATGTGGCGAACAGGACGGCCGAGGGACGTGAGAGAACGGCGCGAGGCCGGTGGTGCGATTGCTAATGAGCAACACATGTGAGGCACACCGGTCTCGCATCTCTCACGGAGGAGCGGAAGCATAAAGGAGGAGCGACGACGTTGATGATCGAGAGAGGAACAGGCCTGTATTTTAGTTGTGTTTTGTTTTTGTATTTTACTTTAGCCAGCAGTCGTCCGCGAGGGGCTGCTGGCAGTTATATTTATTTTCGGTAGCCAGCAGTCGTCCGCGAGGGGCTGCTGGCGGTATTTTCGTTTGTTTGTTTTATTTAAATAAATTATATTTTGATTTTTCGCCGGTTCCCGCCTCCTTCTTCCCTGAACATTGCTACAATGACCTATTGAACTTATTTCTGTTCAAAGGGTCCTCAAAAGATTTTAAGCTATATATATTTATAGACTCCTTCTGATGTTAAATTAGCCATAAAGAGGCCCCTTTTTTAACCACTTTCTGGACTAAGAGTTCTAAGACTAAGAGAATTTTAACTTACTGTACAGATTGACTTCTTGTTCTGTTATATTAGTCAGACAGCAGTCCATATGTGACCTACTCAGCAGGCCTACTATTTCTGGCCAAAGAGTCCTCGATCTTGAACTCTCTATACATTTCTATACAGACTCCTTCTGATGCTTCATAAGCCATATAGATGTCCATACCTGACCTATTGAACTTATTTTTTGGTCAAAGGGTCCTTAAAATGTTTTAAACTATATAAAGTTATACACTCCTTCTGATGATAAATCTACATATATACAGAGGTCCCTTTTGACCTACTAAACATATTTCTGGCCCAAGAGTTTTAAACTTGCTATTCTATACATACAGATTGACTAGTTGTGATGTTATATTAGCCAGACAGTAGTCCATTTTTGACCTTCTCGACTTATTTCTGGCCCTAGATTACTTGAACTTTCTCTACATTCTCATAGACTCCTTCTGATGTGACATCAGCCATACAAAAGTCCATTTTTGACCTATTGAACATATTTCCGGCCAGAGTCCGTGAACATTAACTCACTAGACAGACTGACTTCTCGTAATGTTATATCAGGTAGTCCTTATTCGACCGATTGAACACATTTTTGGCAAAAGAGTCCTTAAAAGGATTTTTACAATCATAAACTTAAAGACTCCTTCTTATGTCAAATCAGCCATACAGAGGTCCCCTTTTGACCTACTCAACATATTTCTGGCCCTAGAGTACTCCATCTTAAACTTTCCACACATTCTAATAGTCATCTCCTGATGTTACATCAGCCATACAAAAGTCTATTTTTGCCCTACATAACATGTTTCTGGCCAGAGTCTGTGAACATGAATTCACTATACATACACACTGACTTCTCGTAATGTTATATCAGGCAGACAGTCGTCCATATTTGACCGATTGAACTAAATTTTAGCCAAGGAGTCCTCCTTCAAAAAAATGTTTTTTGCTGTTTTAAACTTATAGACTCCATCAGATGTTAAATCTGCCAACCAGAATCTGCCATCTGCCATATTTCACCTACTTGTTTCATTAGGTGGAATATGGACTTCTGGAAAAAGAAGTCCATTCCTTTTAATGGAAGTCCCTATTATAGGACCCTTTTTTCTATTACTGGAAAAAGAGTCCTTGATCTTGAATGTTCCATACATCCTCATGGACCTCCTTATTAAATCAGCAATATATTGGTCCATAAATGATGAATTGAAAATATTCCTGGCCAAAGGGTCCTCAAAGGTTAACTTTCTAAATACTCAAAGACTTGCTCTGATGATATATATGATAATCAGGTATCCATATGTGACTCTTTCTGATTCCTTCTGATTTAGAAGTCCATATCTGAAAAAAACTAACTTTTTTCTGGTCAAAAAAGCTGCTAAAGCAACTTTTGTGGATGTTTCATGTTCTCATCGCGGGAACACTGCGGTCGAGACTCTATGAGCTCACTAGAGCGAGAGTCCCCTCATCCACACCCCGATCTACACTCTCCTCGCGAGGTGGTACTTCGGCTGGTGGCCAGGGTGACCTGAGGGTGGAAATGTCTGTTGTTGTAATTACACTCTACACGATCTAACGATGTTCATAGAACAATAACATACAAGCTAAGCGCTTGATGCATTAAATGCATCCCAGAACTAATTCATTCCGTTGTGCAACGAAAAGATAACATAAGTCCTGTTGCACTGCATTGCACACACGAGAACACCCTAGCAACTGCCTAAAATACATTAGAACACCCTAGCAACACCACAGAAACCACCCAGAACACCCTAGAAACCACCCAAAATACTTTGGAACACCCTAGCAACACCAGAGCAACTGCCCAAAATATCTTGGAACACCCTAGAAACACCATAGTAACCACCCAAAATACCTTAGAATAACCTAGCAACACCAGAGCAACTGCCCAAAATATCTTACAACACCCTAGCAACACCATAGCAACCACCCAAAACACGCTAGCAACTGCCTAAAATACATTAAAACACCCTAGCAACACCATAGCAACCACACAGAACACCCTAGCAACCACCCAAACTACCTTAGAACAACCTAGCAACCACACAGAACAACCTAGCAACCACCCAAAATACCTAAGAACACCATAGCAACACCATAGCAACCACCCAGAACACCCTAGCAACAACCCAAACTACCTTAGAACAACCTAGCAACCACCCAAAATACCTTAGAACACCATAACAACACCATAGCAACACCGGTCAAATATTGACTTTTGTATGGCTGCAGTAACATCAAAAGTGGTCAATGAGAATGTGTAGAAAGTTAACGTTCAAAGTTTTTTGGGCCAAAAACATGTTTAGCAGGTCATATATGGACTACTGTATAGCCGATGCATCATCAGGATGAGTTTTTGAAAAAGTACATAATCGAGGTCTTTCATTGCATTACAAAACATACAATAACTAACTAATGTCCTTCTGCAACGAAGAAATGTCTTAAAAAATTGCAGTACTGTTGCAAACACTATCAAACATTGTGCATTGATGAATACCATAGAAGCTAAGCCCTCATAAACTTATTACTTTGTGCAATGAAAACACATTCCATTTGTGCATTGCTGTGCATTCTACAACTATTCAATTGTGTATTGAAGGAAAATCAATGCTAGAAAAAGTTGGCTTGTGAAAGTTTTGACCAGAAAGTTTGAAGTAGTTTAAAGTAGTTTATAGTTTGAATTAGTTTAAAGTTTAACGTAGTTTATAGTTTAAATAGTTTAAAGTTTAAATTAGTTTTAAGTTTAAAGTAAAGTAGTTTAAAGTAGTTTAAAGTAGTTTAAAGTTTGTAGTAGTTTAAAGTTTAAAATAGTTTAAAGTTGAAAGTAAAGTAAATTAAAGTTGCTAGGGTGTTTCTAGTGGGTTGCTAGGGTATTCTAAGGTATTTGGGTGGTTGCTAGGGTGTTCTGGGTGGTTGCTATGGTGTTGCTAGGGTGTTCTAATGTATCTTAGGCAGTTGCTAGGGTGTTCTGGGTGGTTGCCAGGGTGTTGCTAGGGTGTTCTGAGGTATTTTGGTTGTTTGCTATGATGATTAAAGGGTGTTCTAAGATATTTTGGGCGGTTGCTATGGTGTTGCTAGGGTGTTCTAAGATATTTTAGGCAGTTGCTATGGTGTTGCTAGGTTATTCTAAGGTATTTTGGGTGGTTGCTATGGTGTTTCTAGGGTGTTCTAAGATATTTTGGGCAGTTGCTATGGTGTTACTAGGTTATTCTAAGGTGGTTGCTATGATGTTTTAAGGTATTTTTGAGGTTGCTAGGGTGTTCTGGGTGGTTGCTATGATGTTCTAAGGTATTTTGGGTGGTTGCTGGGGTATTCTAAGGTATTTTGGGTGGTCGCTATGGTGTTGCTATGGTGTTGTTATGGTGTTCTGAGGTATTTTTGGTGGTAGCCAGGGTGTTCTGGGTGGTTGCTATGGTGTTACTAAGGTGTTCTAAGATATTTTGGGTGGTTGCTAGGGTGTTCTGGGTGGTCGCCGTTGCTTTACAATGCACACAATATGTAACTTACATTGTAACTCATAATATGTAACTTACACAATATGTAACTCATCGTTCAACGATAAGATGACAAATCTGATGTTGCATTACATTGCACACAAGATCAAACATTGTGCATTGAAATTAACATAAGCTATGCACTTGTTGCAGTGCAATGCCTACAAGAAATATTTTTTAGTTGTATAGCATTGCAAAAAAAACTAAATTGTTTAGTTTGTGCATTAAATTTGATAATTAAATAGCAAACATTAGTGCTGTTGTAGTTGCACTGTACACACGATCTAACGATGTTCATAGAACAATAACATACAAGCTAAGCGCTTGATGTATTAAATGCATCCCAGAACTAATTCATTCCGTTGTGCAACGAAAAGATAACATAAGTCCTGTTGCACTGCATTGCACACACGATCTCATATATATATATATATATATATATATATATATATATATATATATATATATATATATATATATATATATATATCATATGTATCGATGTGCATTGAAGAAAATCATAAGCTATGCGCTTGTAACATTGCAATGCATACTTTTGTAACATACATGTAATTCCCATGTGCATTGAAGAAATAACATTGCTATATCTTCGTTGCAAAACGGAATGATTGTTAATCTGTTGATTAATTCTTCATTGCAATCATTTTCCTTCAAATTAATAATTTAGTTGTAGTTGCAATAAGGTGTGAATGCACATTTGTTGTTTGTTTATTTTTCATAGATGCAATGGAATGCAACTGCAAAAATGATAGATTTTCAATGCACATCGGAGTGAGTTTTTTCTTGTATGCATTGAATGTTTATATGTAATTCTTCAATACATATTATTAGCTCATGTCAATGCAATGCAACAGCACAAATGTTATCTCTTCGTTGCACAACGGACTGAGTTAGTTATTGTGTGTGTTTCGTAAAGAAATATCTATTGCAATAATTTCCCTTCATTACCCAAATGAAAAGTTTAAGATGCAATGCAAAAGCACGTATGCTTTGTGTTTTCATTGCACAGAGGAATAAGATAGATCTTCTTTGCAATGTAATGCAACAGGAAAATCGCTATCTCTTCAAGTCACATCGGAATGAGCTAGTTCTTGTATGCATGTGTGCAATGCAATGTTATTGTTACATGAACATCATTAGATCCGCCATGCATTGCATTACAACAGCAATCATGTTTTCCCTTTAATGCACAAAGGAATGAGTTAATCGGGTTAATCGTTAATTGAGGTAATCGGGCAAGCATTGAAATGGAACATGTGCTTGGCTTATATGTTATTTTTCAATTCACAAAGTTTGATAGTTGGTGCAGTGCAATGCAAAACCACGTATGTTATCTCTATAATGGACTAAGGAATGAGTTAGTTCGGCAATAGAGTGAAATTGTCTTTGCCTTTGTTAAACATTACTTAAACGCTAATGTTTCGCTAATGCTAAGGCATCAGTTAATTTACATATGGGAATCAGGTAGTTTTGGTATGCAATGCAAAGCAACAAGTAAATAAATTACAAAACACATCGTTAGATCGTTTGTGTAATGCAATGCAACAACACATATGTTATCTCTTTAATGCACATGGGAATTAGTTCGTTTTGTTAAGCAATGCAAAGCAAATCTTATGTGTTTTTTTTTAAATGCACAACGTTAGATCGTTTGTGCAATACAATGCAACAACACACATAATATCTCTTTAATGCACATGGAAATTAGTTATGGTATGCAATGCTAAGGAACAAGGGGACAGCTTATGTTTTCAGTGCTCAACGTTAGATAGTTTGTGCAATTTAACAAACTACTGCAACAAGTGCATAGCTTATGTTTCAGTGCTCAACGTTAGATCGTTTGTGCAATGCAATTCAATGAAACAACACTCATTTTATCTCTTTGATGCATATGGGAATTAGTTAGGTCTGATTTGCAATGTGCTGCAACAAGTGCATAGCTTGTGTTTCAGTGCTCAACGTTGGATTGTTTGTGCAATGCAATGGAACAACACTCATGGTATCTCTTTAATGCATATGGGAATTAGTTAGTTCTGGAATGCGATCCACTACAACAAGAGCAAAGCTTATATGTTATTTTTCAATGCACAACGTTATATCGTTAACGCACATGCATATGTTATCAATCGTAACAGAGCATGTTATCTCGTTAATGCACATGGGAATTGGTTATGGTATGAAATGCAAAGCAACAAGTTATGTTTCAGTGCTCAACGTTAGATCGTTTGTGCAATGCAATGCAACAACACATATCTCTTTCGTGCACATTGGAATTAGTTAGTTCTGGTAAGCAAAGTACTGCAACAAGTGCTAATAGGTTATATTTCAATGCAAAACGTTAGATCGTTTGTGCAATGCAATGCAATGGAAACAACACTCATGTTATCTCTTTAATGTATATGGGAATTAGTTCTGCTATGCAATGCACTGCAACAAGTGCATAGCATATATTTCAGTGCTCAACGTTAGATCGTTTGTGCAATACAATGCAACATATATGTTATCTCGTTAATGCACATGGGAATTGGTTATGGTATGAAATACAAAGCAACAAATGGATAGCTTATGTTTCAGTGCTCAACGTTAGATCGTTTGTGCAATGCATTGCAATGAAACAACACTCATGTTATCTCTTTAATGCATATGGGAATTAGTTAGTTCTGATATGCAATGCACTGTAACAAGTTTCAGTGCTCAACGTTAGATCGTTTGTGCAATGCAACAACATATATGAAATCTCTATACGAAATCTCTTTTTTGCACATGGGAATTAGTTAGCTCTGGAATGCGATCCACTGCAACGAGTGCAAAGCTTATATATTATTTTTCAATGCACGTTAGATCGTTTATGCAGTGCAATGCAATGGAACTACACATGTGTTTTCTTTTTAATGTACATGGTAATTAGTTAGTTATGGTATGCAATGCAAAGCAACAAGTAAATAGCTTATATTTCAATGCAAAACCATGTATCATTTGTGCAATGCAACGCAATGAAACAACACTCATGTTATCTATTTAATGCACATGGGAATTAGTTCTGGAATGCGATAAACAAGTGCAAAGCTTATATGTTATTTTCCAATGCACAACGTTAGATTGTATGTGCAATGCACTGCAACACATGTTATCTCGTTAATGCACATGGGAATTAGTTAGTTATGTTAAGCAATAAAAAGCAACAAGTGCATAGCTTATGTTCCAGTGCTTGTTTAATGCACATGAGTTAGCTATGGTATGAAATGCAAAGCAACAAGCAACAAGTAACCTTATCTTTCAAATCATATCGTTAGATCGTGTGTGCAATGCAACAAAGTACTGCAACAGGTGCATAGCTTATGTTTCAGTGCTCAATGTTAGATCGTTTGTGCAATGCAATGCAATGAAACAACACTCATGTTATCTCTTTAATGCATATGGGAATTAGTTAGTTCTGATATGCAATGTATTGCAACAAGTGCATAGCTTGTGTTTGACTGCTCAACGTTGGATTGTTTGTGCAATGCAATGGAACAACACTCATGTTATCTCTTTAATGCATACGGGAATGAGTTAGTTCTGGAATGCGATCCACTACAACAAGTGCAAAGCTTATATGTTATTTTTCAATGCACAACGTTAGATCGTTTATGCAATGCAAACGAACACATATGTTATCTCGTTAATGCACATGGGAATTGGTTATGGTATGAAATGCAAAGCAACAATTGCAAGCTTATGTTTCAGTGCTCAACGTTAGATCGTTTGTGCAATGCAATGCAACAACACTTGTTATCTCTTTAATTAACATCTGAATTAGTTGGTTATGGTGTGAAATGCAAAGCAACAAGTAAATAGCTTATCTTTCAAATCACATCGTTAGATCGTATGTGCAGTGCAATGCAACAACACATATTTCTTTTGTGCACATTGGAATTAGTTATTTCTGGTAAGCAAAGTACTTCAACAATTGCTAATAAGTTATATTTCATGCAAACGATAGATCGTTTGTGCAATGCAATGAAACAACACTCATGTTATCTCTTTAATAGGTATGGGAATTAGTTCTGATATGCAATGCACTGCAACAAGTACAAAGCTTTTGTTTCAGTGCTCACCGTTAGATCGTTTGTTCAATGCAACAACATATATGAAATCTCTTTAGTGCACATGGTAATTAGCTAGGTTTGGTATGCAATTTAAAGCAACAAATAAATAGCTTATATTTCAATGCAAAACAATAGATCATTTGTGCAATGCAACGCAATGAAAAAACACTCATGTTATCTATTTAATGCACATGGGAATTAGTTAGTTCTGGAATGCGATCCACTACAACAAGTGCATAGCGTATATGTTATTTTTCAATGCACAACGATAGATCGTTTGTGCAATACAATGCAACACATATGTTATCTCGTTAAAGCACATGGGAATTAGTAAGTTATGTTAAGCAATACAAAGCAACAGGTGCATAGCTTATGTTTCAGTGCTCAACGTTAGATCATTTGTGTAATGCAATGAAACAACACATATATTATCCCTTAATGCACATGGGAATTAGTTCTGGTAAGCAATGCACTGCAACAAGTGGATGGCTCATATATTATTTTTCAATGCACAATATTAGATCATTTGTGCAATGCAAAAACACTGTTTTCTCTTTAATGCACATATAAATGAGTTAGTACTTATTTGCAATGCACTGCCACAAGTCCATGGCGTATATGTTATTTTTCAATGCACAACGTTAGATCGTTTGTGCAATGCAATGCAACAACACGTTATCTCTTTAATGAACATGAGAATGAGTTAGTTATGGTATGAAATGCAAAGCAACAAGTAAATACCTTATCTTTCTAATCATATCGTTAGATCGTGTGTGCAATGCAACAAAGTACTGCAACAAGTGCATAGCTTATGTTTCAGTGCTCAACGTTAGATCGTTTGTGCAATGCAATGAAACAACACTCATGTTATCTCTTTAATGCATATGGGAATTAGTTAGTTCAGATATGCAATTTCAGTGCACCATGATAACATAGCAACCTTTGAGGACCCTTTGGCCAGGAACATTTTCAATTCATCATTTATGGACCAATATATTGCTGATTTAATAAGGAAGTCCATGAAGATGTATGGAAAATTCAAGATCAAGGACTCTTTTTCCAGTAATAGAAAAAAGAGTCCTATAATAGGGACTTCCATTAAAAGGAATGGACTTCTTTTTCCAGAAGTCCATATTTCACCTAATGAAACAAGTAGGTGAAATATGGACTTCTGTATGGCAGATTTAACATCTGATGGAGTCTATAAGTTTAAAACAGCAAAAAGCATTTTTTTTAATGAGGACTCCTTGGCTAAAATTTAGTTCAATCGGTCAAATATGGACGACTGTCTGCCTGATATAACATTACGAGAAGTCAGTTTGTATGTATAGTGAATTCATGTTCACAGACTCTGGCCAGAAATATGTTAAGTAGGGCAAAAATAGACTTTTGTATGGCTGATGTCACATCAGAAGGAGTCTATGAGAATGTAGAGAAAGTTCAAGTAATCTAGGGCCAGAAATAAGTCGAGAAGGTCAAAAATGGACTACTGTCTGGCTAATATAATATCACAACAAGTCAATCTGTATGTATAGAATAGCAAGTTTAAAAACTCTTGGGCCAGAAATATGTTTAGTAGGTCAAAAGGGACCTCTGTAGATTTATCATCAGAAGGAGTTTATAACTTTATATAGTTTAAAACATTTTGAGGACCCTTTGACCAAAAAATAAGTTCAATAGGTCATATATGGACATCTATATGGTTTTTGACGCATCAGAAGGAGTCTATGAGTATGTATAGAAAGTTCAAGGACTCTTTGGCCAGAAATAGTAGGCCTGCTGAGTAGGTCACATGTGGACTGCTGTCTGACTAATATAACATAATAAGAAGTCAATCTGTATGTATAGTAATTTAAAATTCTCTTAGTCTTAGAACTCTTAGTCTAGAAAGTGGTTAAAAAAGGGGCCTCTTTACGGCTAATTTAACATCAGAAGGAGTCTATAAATATATATAGCTTAAAATCTTTTGAGGACCCTCTGAACAGAAAGTGGGAACCTTGGGCACATATCCAGGCCGGGGTCTCAGGATCACGTGAGAGTAGGCCGGCCCGAACTCCAGGCACGCTTCGTAAACGGAAAATGCGTGCAGGCCCCCTACCCTCTTAATGGAGGCCAATGCAACCAGGATCGCTGTCTTAACTGACAGGAACTTAAGCTCCACTGATTGCAGAGGTTCAAACGGAGCACTCTGCAGGGCAGTTAAAACCACTGAGAGGTCCAAAGAAGGAATGAGAGGAGGGCGAGGAGGATTCAGTCTCCTCGCTCTTCTCAGGAACCTGATGATCAGGTCGTGCTTTCCCATGGACTTACCCTCAACTGCGTCGTGATGTGCGGCGATAGCGGCAACGTACACTTTCAGGGTGGAGGGAGACAGCCTTCGCTCCAACCCATCCTGCAGTAAGGAAAGCACGACACTGATCAAGCATTTTCTGGGGTCTTCTCGGTGAGAAGAGCACCAGTCGATGAAGAGGTTCCACTTCAACGCATAGGCATGTCTCGTGGACGATGCTCTAGCGGAAGTGATGGTAGCCTCATCGCATCCAGGAGCCATACGTGAAGGTTCCAAAGATCGGGACGAGGGTGCCATAGGGTGCCCTGTCTCTGAGAAAGAAAGTCTTTCCTCAGAGGAAATGGCCAGGGAAAGGTGCTGTCGCAAGGAGTACCAGTTCGGAGAACCAGGTAAGGGTGGGGCAATGAGGCTCAACCAAAATGACTTGCTCCTCGTCCTCCCTGATCTTGCACAGGGTCTGTGCAAGAAGACTCACTAGGGGAAACGCATACTTCCGGAGGCAAATCAGCTGAATCGACTGGGGATGGAGAACGAGACGTACTGCCAGCAACTCGAGTTAATTGACATGCCCAAGGCGCTGGGGTCCTGTCCAGGAGCCCGTGGCAGCATGCCCATTGCACATGGCGCCCCAGCCCGTGGTGGAGGAATCTGTTGAGACAACAACATGCCTTGAAACTCGATCTAAGGGCAGTCCGGCCCGTAGAAAAGAGAGGTTCGACCACGGAGTGAAGGTCTGACGGCAGGTTGGAGTAACTGGTACTCGGAAACGTGCCTTGTTGCCATGCCCACCTCGGGATCGATCGCTGAAGTGGTCTCATATGAAGCAAACCGAGCGGCGTTGCTGCGGCTGCGGATGCCATATGCCCCAGGAGCCTCTGAAAGTATTTCAGTGGAACCACACTCTTGCCCTCAAACTGTCTCAGGCAAGTCAGCAGTGACTGCGCGCGTTCGCTTCGTAAGCTGCACGCACATGGCGACCGAGTCGATTTCCATACCGAGAAGAGAGATCCTCTGCACGGGGCAAAGTTTGCTCTTCTCCCAGTTGACCCGAAGGCCCAAACGGGCTAGGTGCCATACCACAAGGTCCCTGTGTTCGCAAACCTGGTCTCGAGAGTGAGCTAGGATCAGCCAGTCGTCCAGATAGTTCAGGATGCGAAACCCCGTGTTGCCGTAGTGGATCAAGGGCTGCCTCGACGACCTTCGTGAAGACGCAAGGAGACAGGGCTAACCCAAATGGTAGAACCGCATACTGGTATGGCTGCCCCTCGAAAGCAAACCGTAGAAACGGTCTGTGTCGTGGAAAAATGTAGACGTGAATGTAGGCGTCCTTCAGGTCGATCGCTGCAGACCAATCCAGCGGCTGCACACACTGGAAAATGGAGCAGTTCAAGACACGCAGGTCCAAGATTGGCCGCAACCCAGCGAGACAGAATGGGAAGGTCTAACCAGGCTCCCAAAAACTGTACTGGCGGGGACCTCTGAGGACACAAATTTATCGCAACAGAACATTCCACCTGGGGAACTCCAATGTATCCATTGGCCGCGGCCTCATCAAGGGGAGGAAAAGCGGAGAAGGTCGGCGAACGATCGCGGGAAGACAGTGGTGTCTTCCAGGACCTCGTGACCTCCTCATGCACCTCGGGAAGGAAAGGAATTGGGGGCGAACGCTCAAGGGAAACAACGCCCGCAGCACCCCAATCGTCAAACCGCGAGCGCTCAGGACAGGGTGGAGGATTGCACGCTATCCCAACGCTCGCGGCTCCCCGAGAGAGCATGGCTGTCATTTCGGGATCTGACTCGGACAATGCTGGCACACCAGACGGCCGCAGCACAGCCGAATCGTCATCTCCCGATGACTCGAGCCCACCTTGTGATGCCGCGACGGACTCATCATCTGGAGGACCGAATGACGCGCGGGGTCTCAAAGGACGATCGCGCGCGTTCATTCGGTACACTCGCAAGAGGGGGTGTGGGCCGAGGAATGATCGTCGGCGCTTTGTTCCACACAGACATTTCAACCCTCAGGTCACCCTGGCCACCAGCCGAAGTACCACCTCACGAGGAGAGTGTAGATCGGGGTGTGGATGAGGGGACTCTCGCTCTAGTGAGCTCATAGAGTCTCGACAGCAGTGTTCCCGCGATGAGAACATGAAACATCCACAAAAGTTGCTTTAGCAGCTTTTTTGACCAGAAAAAAGTTAGTTTTTTTCAGATATGGACTTCTAAATCAGAAGGAATCAGAAAGAGTCACATATGGATACCTGATTATCATATATATCATCAGAGGAAGTCTTTGAGTATTTAGAAAGTTAACCTTTGAGGACCCTTTGGCCAGGAACATTTTCAATTCATCATTTATGGACCAATATATTGCTGATTTAATAAGTCCATGAGGATGTATGGAAAATTCAAGATCAAGGACTCTTTTTTCCAGTAATAGAAAAAAGAGTCCTATAATAGGGGCTTCCATTAAAAGGAATGGACTTCTTTTTCCAGAAGTCCATATTCCACCTAATGAAACAAGTAGGTGAAATATGGCAGATGGCAATTTCTGTATGGCAGATTTAACATCTGATGGAGTCTATAAGTTTAAAACAGCAAAAAACATTTTTTTGAAGGAGGACTCCTTGGCTAAAATTTAGTTCAATCGGTCAAATATGGACGACTGTCTGCCTGATATAACATTACGAGAAGTCAGTGTGTATGTATATTGAATTCATGTTCACAGACTCTGGCCAGAAACATGTTAAGTAGGGCAAAAATAGACTTTTGTATGGCTGATGTAACATCAGCAGATGAATATTAGAATGTGTGGAAAGTTTAAGATGGAGTATTCTAGGGCCAGAAATATGTTGAGTAGGTCAAAAGGGGACCTCTGTATGGCTGATTTGACATAAGAAGGAGTCTTTAAGTTTATAATTGAAAAAATCCTTTTAAGGACTCTTTTGCCAAAAATGTGTTCAATCGGTCGAATAAGGAATACCTGATATGACATTACGAGAAGTCAGTCTGTCTAGTGAGTTAATGTTCACGGACTCTGGCCGGAAATATGTTCAATAGGTCATAAATGGACATTTGTATGGCTGATGTCACATCAGAAGGAGTCTATGAGAATGTAGAGAAAGTTCAAGTAATCTAGGGCCAGAAATAATTCGAGAAGGTCAAAAATGGACTACTGTCTGGCTAATATAACTTCACAACTAGTCAATCTGTATGTATAGAATAGCAAGTTTAAAAACTCTTGGGCCAGAAATATGTTTAGTAGGTCAAAAGGGACCTCTGTATAGATGTAGATTTATCATCAGAAGGAGTGTATAACTTTATATAGTTTAAAACATTTTAAGGACCCTTTGACCAAAAAATAAGTTCAATAGGTCAGATATGGACATCTATATGGCTTATGAAGCATCAGAAGGAGTCTATATAGAAATGTATAGAAAGTTCAAGATCGAGGACTCTTTGGCCAGAAATAGTAGGCCTGCTGAGTAGGTCACATGTGGACTGCTGTCTGACTAATATAACTGAACAAGAAGTCAATCTGTACATATAGTAAGTTAAAATTCTCTTAGTCTTAGAACTCTTAGTCCAGAAAGTGGTTAAAAAAGGGGCCTCTTTATGGCTAATTTAACATCAGAAGGAGTCTATAAATATATATAGCTTAAAATCTTTTGAGGACCCTTTGAACAGAAATAAGTTCAATAGGTCATATATGGACTTCTATATGGCTTAAGAAGCATCTTGGCAGCATGAGTATGTATAGAAATTTCAATATCGAGTACTCTTTTTCCAGTAATATGATCAGTAAGTGAAATATTTACTGGTGTATAGCTTCTGTATTTAACATCAGAAGGAGTCTGTAATATTATAATGTAAAAAACTTTTTGAAGACTCTTTAGCAAAAACATATTCGATCTGTCAAAAATGGACTTCTGTCTGCCTGATCTAACATCATGAGAAGTCATTGTGTATGTGTAGTAAGTTAATATTCAAGGTCTCTGGTCTGAAATATGTTCAGTAGGTCAAAATTGGCTTTTAAATGGGAGATGTAACATCAGAAGGAGTCTATAAGTTTATATAGTTTAAAAATATTGAGGACCCTTTAACCAGAAATAAGTTCAACAGGTCAGATGTGGACTTCTATATCGCTTTTGAAGCATCAGAAGGAGTCTCTGAGTATGAACAGAAAGTTCAAGATCGAGGACTCTTGCCAGAAATATGTTTAGTAGGTTTTGACTGCCTTATATAACATCAGAAGAAATCAATCTATATATATAAATCTAAAGTTCATCTTTGAGGTATCTGTGGCCAGAAATGTGTTCAAGTAGGTCAAATATGGACTTTTGTATGGCTGCAGTAACATCAAAAGTGGTCAATGAGAATGTTTAGAAAGTTAACGTTCAACGTTTTTTGGGCCAAAAACATGTTTAGCAGGTCATATATGGACTACTGTACAGCTGATGCATCGTCAGAATAAGTTTTTGAAAAAGTACATAATCGAGGTCTTTCATTGCATTACAAAACATATAATAACTAACTAATGTCCTTCTGCAACGAAGATAGTGCAGTACTGTTGCAAACACTATCAAACATTGTGCATTGATGAATACCATAAGCCCTCATAAAAGATGTAACATTACTTTGTGCAATGAAAACACATTGCATATGTGCATTGCTGTGCATTCTACAACTTTTCAATTGTGTATTGAAGGAAAATCAATGCTAGAAAAAGTTGGCTTTTGAAAGTTTTGACCAGAAAGTCTGAAGAAGTTTAAAGTAGGTTGAAGTTTGAAGTAGTTTATAGTTTGAATTAGTTTAAAGTTTAACGTAGTTTAAAGTAGTTTAAAGCTTGAAGTAGTTTAACGTTTAAAATAGTTTAAAGTTGAAAGTAAAGTAAATTAAAGATGCTAGGGTGTTTCTAGTGGGTTGCTAGGGTATTCTAAGGTATTTTGGGAGGTTGCTAGGGTGTTATGAGGTATTTTGGTTGGTTGCTATTAATGTTGATAGGGGGTTCTAAGATATTTTGGGCGTTTGCTATGGTGTTGCTAGGGTGTTCTAAGATATTTTGGGCAGTTGCTATGGTGTTGCTAGGGTGTTCTAAGATATTTTGGGCGTTGCTATGGTGTTGCTAGGGTGTTCTGAGATATTTTGGGCAGTTGCTCTGGTGTTGCTAGGTTATTCTAACGTATTTTGGGCGGTTGCTATGGTGTTGCTAGGGTGTTCTAAGATATTTTGGGCAGTTGCCGTGGTGTTGCTAGGTTATTCTAAGGTATTTTGGGTGGTTGCTAGAGTGTTCTGGGTGGTTGCTATGATGTTTTAAGGTATTTTTTGAGGTTGCTAGGGTGTTCTGGGTGGTTGCTATGATGTTCTAAGGTATTTTGGGTGGTTGCTAGGGTATTATAAGGTATTTTAGGTGGTTGCTATGGTGTTTCTATGGTGTTGTTATGGTGTTCTAAGGTATTTTGGGTGGTTGCCAGGGTGTTCTGGGTGGTTGCTAGGGTGTTCAAAGGTAGTTTGGGTTGTTGCTATGTTGTTCTGGGTGGTTGCTATGGTGTTCTAAGGTGTTTGGGGTGGTGGCTAGGGTGGTCTGGGTGGTTGTTATGGTGTTGCTAGGGTGTTCTATGGTATTTTGGACGGTTGCTATGGTGTTGCTAAGGTGTTCTAAGATATTTTGGGTGGTTGCTAGGGTGTTTTGGGTGGTTGCCGTTGCTTTACAATGCACACAATATGTAACTTATATTGTAACTCATAATATGTAACTTACACAATATGTAACTCATCGTTCAACGATAAGATAACAAATCTGCTGTTGCATTACATTGCACACAAGATCAAACATTGTGCAATGAAATTAACTTATAAGCTATGCACTTGTTGCAGTGCAATACCTACAAGAATTTTTTCATTGCGATGTACTTTGAAGAAATATTTTTGCAGTTGTATAGTATTGCAAAAAACTACATTGTTTAGTTTGTGCATTCAATTTGCTTTAAATTTGATAATTAAATAGATAACATGAGTGCTGTTGTAATTGCACTGTACACACGATCTAACGATGTTCATAGAACAATAACATACAAGCTAAGCGCTTGATGCATTAAATGCATCCCAGAATATCATATCATATATATCGATGTGCATTGAAGAATATCATATAAGTTATGCGCTTGTAACATTGCAATGCATACTTTTGTAACTCATTCCCATGTGCATTGAAGAAATAACATGCTATATCTTCGTTACAAAACGGAATGATTGTTAATCTGTTGATTAATTCTTCATTGCAATCATTTTCCTTCAGATTAATAATTTAGCTGTAGTTGCAATAAGATGTGAATGCAAATATGTTGTTTGTTTATTTTTCATTGAACAGGGGTTAGATGCAATGGAATGCAACTGCAAAAATGATAGATTTTCAATGCACATCGGAGTGAGTTTGTTCTTGTATGCATTGAATGTTTATATGTAATTCTTCAATACATATTGTTAGCTCATGTCAATGCAATGCAACAGCACAAATGTTATCTCTTCGTTGCACAACGGACTGAGTTAGTTATTGTGTGTGTTTTGTAAAGAAATATCTATTGCAATAATTTCCCTTCATTACCCAAATGAAAAGTTTAAGATGCAATGCAAAAGCACGTATGCTTTGTGTTTTCATTGCACAGAGGAATAAGATAGATCTTCTTTGCAATGTAATGCAACAGGAAAATCACTATCTCTTCAAGTCACATCGGAATGAGCTAGTTTTTGTATGTATGTGTGCAATGCAATCTTATTGTTACATGAACATCATTAGATCCACCATGCAATGCATTACAACAGCAATCATGTTTTCCCTTTAATGCACAAAGGAATGAGTTAATTGAGGTAATCGGGCATGCATTGAAATGGAACATGTGCTTGGCTTATATGTTATTTTTCAATTCACAAAGTTTGATCGTTGGTGCAGTGCAATGCAAAACCACGTATGTTATCTCTATAATGGACTAAGGAATGAGTTAGTTCGGCAATAGAGTGAAATTGTCTTTGCTTTTGTTAAACATTACTTAAACGCTAATGTTTCGCTAATGCTAAGGCATCAGTTAATTTACATATGGGAATCAGTTAGTTTTGGTATGCAATGCAAAGCAACAAGTAAATAAATTACAAAACACATCGTTAGATCGTTTGTGTAATGCAATGCAACAACACATATGTTATCTCTTTAATGCACATGGGAATTAGTTCGTTTTGTTAAGCAATGCAAAGCAAATCTTATGTGTGTTTTTTTTTAAATGCACAACGTTAGATCGTTTGTGCAATACAATGCAACACCACACATAATATCTCTTTAATGCACATGGAAATTAGTTATGGTATGCAATGCTAAGGAACAAGGGGACAGCTTATGTTTTCAGTGCTCAACGTTAGATAGTTTGTGCAATTTAACAAAGTACTGCAACAAGTGCATAGCTTATGTTTCAGTGCTCAACGTTAGATCGTTTGTGCAATGCAATGCAAGAACACGTTATCTCTTTAATGCACATGAGTTAGCTATGGTATGAAATGCAAAGCAACAAGCAACAAGTAACCTTATCTTTCAAATCATATCGTTAGATCGTGTGTGGAATGCAACAAAGTACTGCAACAGGTGCATAGCTTATGTTTCAGTGCTCAACGTTAGATCGTTTGTGCAATGCAATGCAATGAAACAACACTCATGTTATCTCTTTAATGCATATGGGAATTAGTTAGTTCTGATATAAAATGTATTGCAACAAGTGCATAGCTTGTGTTTGACTGCTCAACGTTGGATTGTTTGTGCAATGCAATGGAACAACACTCATGTTATCTCTTTAATGCATACGGGAATGAGTTAGTTCTGGAATGCGATCCACTACAACAAGTGCAAAGCTTATATGTTATTTTTCAATGCACAACGTTAGATCGTTTATGCAATGCAAACGAACACATATGTTATCTCGTTAATGCACATGGGAATTGGTTATGGTATGAAATGCAAAGCAACAATTTAAAGCTTATGTTTCAGTGCTCAACGTTAGATCGTTTGTGCAATGCAATGCAACAACACTTGTTATCTCTTTAATTAACATCTGAATTAGTTGGTTATGGTGTGAAATGCAAAGCAACAAGTAAATAGCTTATCTTTCAAATCACATCGTTAGATCGTATGTGCAGTGCAATGCAACAACACATATTTCTTTTGTGCACATTGGAATTAGTTATTTCTGGTAAGCAAAGTACTTCAACAATTGCTAATAAGTTATATTTCATGCAAACGTTAGATCGTTTGTGCAATGCAATGAAACAACACTCATGTTATCTCTTTAATAGGTATGGGAATTAGTTCTGATATGCAATGCACTGCAACAAGTACAAAGCTTATGTTTCAGTGCTCAACGTTAGATCGTTTGTTCAATGCAACAACATATATGAAATCTCTTTAGTGCACATGGTAATTAGCTAGGTTTGGTATGCAATTTAAAGCAACAAATAAATAGCTTATATTTCAATGCAAAACAATAGATCATTTGTGCAATGCAACGCAATGAAAAAACACTCATGTTATCTATTTAATGCACATGGGAATTAGTTAGTTCTGGAATGCGATCCACTACAACAAGTGCATAGCGTATATGTTATTTTTCAATGCACAACGATAGATCGTTTGTGCAATACAATGCAACACATATGTTATCTCGTTAAAGCACATGGGAATTAGTAAGTTATGTTAAGCAATACAAAGCAACAAGTGCATAGCTTATGTTTCAGTGCTCAACGTTAGATCATTTGTGTAATGCAATGAAACAACACATATATTATCCCTTAATGCACATGGGAATTAGTTCTGGTAAGCAATGCACTGCAACAAGTGGATGGCTCATATGTTATTTTTCAATGCACAATATTAGATCATTTGTGCAATGCAAAAACACTGTTTTCTCTTTAATGCACATATAAATGAGTTAGTACTTATTTGCAATGCACTGCCACAAGTCCAGGGCGTATATGTTATTTTTCAATGCACAACGTTAGATCGTTTGTGCAATGCAATGCAACAACACGTTATCTCTTTAATGCACATGAGAATGAGTTAGTTATGGTATGAAATGCAAAGCAACAAGTAAATACCTTATCTTTCTAATCATATCGTTAGATCGTGTGTGCAATGCAACAAAGTACTGCAACAAGTGCATAGCTTATGTTTCAGTGCTCAACGTTAGATCGTTTGTGCAATGCAATGAAACAACAGTCATGTTATCTCTTTAATGCATATGGGAATTAGTTAGTTCTGATATGCAATTTCAGTGCACCATGATAACATAGCAACCTTTGAGGACCCTTTGGCCAGGAACATTTTCAATTCATCATTTATGGACCAATATATTGCTGATTTAATAAGGAAGTCCATGAAGATGTATGGAAAATTCAAGATCAATGACTCTTTTTCCAGTAATAGAAAAAAGAGTCCTATAATAGGGACTTCCATTAAAAGGAATGGACTTCTTTTTCCAGAAGTCCATATTTCACCTAATGAAACAAGTAGGTGAAATATGGACTTCTGTATGGCAGATTTAACATCTGATGGAGTCTATAAGTTTAAAACAGCAAAAAGCATTTTTTTTAATGAGGACTCCTTGGCTAAAATTTAGTTCAATCGGTCAAATATGGACGACTGTCTGCCTGATATAACATTACGAGAAGTCAGTTTGTATGTATAGTGAATTCATGTTCACAGACTCTGGCCAGAAATATGTTAAGTAGGGCAAAAATAGACTTTTGTATGGCTGATGTCACATCAGAAGGAGTCTATGAGAATGTAGAGAAAGTTCAAGTAATCTAGGGCCAGAAAGAAGTCGAGAAGGTCAAAAATGGACTACTGTCTGGCTAATATAATATCACAACAAGTCAATCTGTATGTATAGAATAGCAAGTTTAAAAACTCTTGGGCCAGAAATATGTTTAGTAGGTCAAAAGGGACCTCTGTAGATTTATCATCAGAAGGAGTTTATAACTTTATATAGTTTAAAACATTTTGAGGACCCTTTGACCAAAAAATAAGTTCAATACGTCATATATGGACATCTATATGGCTTTTGACGCATCAGAAGGAGTCTATGAGTATGTATAGAAAGTTCAAGGACTCTTTGGCCAGAAATAGTAGGCCTGCTGAGTAGGTCACATATGGACTGCTGTCTGACTAATATAACATAATAAGAAGTCAATCTGTATGTATAGTAATTTAAAATTCTCTTAGTCTTAGAACTCTTAGTCTAGAAAGTGGTTAAAAAAGGGGCCTCTTTATGGCTAATTTAACATCAGAAGGAGTCTATAAATATATATAGCTTAAAATCTTTTGAGGAACCTCTGAACAGAAAGTGGGAACCTTGGGCACATATCCAGGCCGGGGTCTCAGGATCACGTGAGAGTAGGCCGGCCCGAACTCCAGGCACGCTTCGTAAACGGAAAATGCGTGCAGGTCCCCTACCCTCTTAATGGAGGCCAATGCAACCAGGATCGCTGTCTTAACTGACAGGAACTTAAGCTCCACTGATTGCAGAGGTTCAAACGGAGCACTCTGCAGGGCAGTTAAAACCACTGAGAGGTCCAAAGAGGGAATGAGAGGAGGGCGAGGAGGATTCAGTCTCCTCGCTCTTCTCAGGAACCTGATGATCAGGTCGTGCTTTCCCATGGACTTACCCTCAACTGCGTCGTGATGTGCGGCGATAGCGGCAACGTACACTTTCAGGGTGGAGGGAGACAGCCTTCGCTCCAACCCATCCTGCAGTAAGGAAAGCACGACACTGATCAAGCATTTTCTGGGGTCTTCTCGGTGAGAAGAGCACCAGTCGATGAAGAGGTTCCACTTCAACGCATAGGCATGTCTCGTGGACGATGCTCTAGCGGAAGTGATGGTAGCCTCATCGCATCCAGGAGCCATACGTGAAGGTTCCAAAGATCGGGACGAGGGTGCCATAGGGTGCCCTGTCTCTGAGAAAGAAAGTCTTTCCTCAGAGGAAATGGCCAGGGAAAGGTGCTGTCGCAAGGAGTACCAGTTCGGAGAACCAGGTAAGGGTGGGGCAATGAGGCGCAACCAAAATGACTTGCTCCTCGTCCTCCCTGATCTTGCACAGGGTCTGTGCAAGAAGACTCACTAGGGGAAACGCATACTTCCGGAGGCAAATCAGCTGAATCGACTGGGGATGGAGAACGAGACGTACTGCCAGCAACTCGAGTTAATTGACATGCCCAAGGCGCTGGGGTCCTGTCCAGGAGCCCGTGGCAGCATGCCCATTGCACATGGCGCCCCAGCCCGTGGTGGAGGAATCTGTTGAGACAACAACATGCCTTGAAACTCGATCTAAGGGCAGTCCGGCCCGTAGAAAAGAGAGGTTCGACCACGGAGTGAAGGTCTGACGGCAGGTTGGAGTAACTGGTACTCGGAAACGTGCCTTGTTGCCATGCCCACCTCGGGATCGATCGCTGAAGTGGTCTCATATGAAGCAAACCGAGCGGCGTTGCTGCGGCTGCGGATGCCATATGCCCCAGGAGCCTCTGAAAGTATTTCAGTGGAACCACACTCTTGCCCTCAAACTGTCTCAGGCAAGTCAGCAGTGACTGCGCGCGTTCGCTTCGTAAGCTGCACGCACATGGCGACCGAGTCGATTTCCATACCGAGAAGAGAGATCCTCTGCACGGGGCAAAGTTTGCTCTTCTCCCAGTTGACCCGAAGGCCCAAACGGGCTAGGTGCCATACCACAAGGTCCCTGTGTTCGCAAACCTGGTCTCGAGAGTGAGCTAGGATCAGCCAGTCGTCGAGATAGTTCAGGATGCGAAACCCCGTGTTGCCGTAGTGGATCAAGGGCTGCCTCGACGACCTTCGTGAAGACGCAAGGAGACAGGGCTAACCCAAATGGGAGAACCGCATACTGGTATGGCTGCCCCTCGAAAGCAAACCGTAGAAACGGTCTGTGTCGTGGAAAAATGTAGACGTGAATGTAGGCGTCCTTCAGGTCGATCGCTGCAGACCAATCCAGCGGCTGCACACACTGGAAAATGGAGCAGTTCAAGACACGCAGGTCCAAGATTGGCCGCAACCCAGCGAGACAGAATGGGAAGGTCTAACCAGGCTCCCAAAAACTGTACTGGCGGGGACAAAGGAACCATAGACGTACCGCCGGAGGGGCAGCGAAGCGGAATGACTGACCCGGACAGGGGAGGCATAGCGTCCCAGCGTGGGGGTACAGTCATTGACCACGTCTTGACAGAGGAGACCAGGGAAGGACCAGCGTTCCACGGGGGTCTGCTCTGCCAGGGGTCTGGTGACAGAGAGGGATGAGAGCGGCGAGGCTCGTAAACGGCGTGCGACAAGGGTCGATGAAAACCTACAGGCTTTGGGGGAGTCCTTTGGGTCGCCATGGGAGGAAGCGCTCTGAGGACACAAATGCATCGCAACAGAACATTCCACCTGGGGAACTCCAATGTATCCATTGGCCGCGGCCTCATCAAGGGGAGGAAAAGCGGAGAAGGTCGGCGAACGATCGCGGGAAGACAGTGGTGTCTTCCAGGACCTCGTGACCTCCTCATGCACCTCGGGAAGGAAAGGAATTGGGGGCGAACGCTCAAGGGAAACAACGCCCGCAGCACCCCAATCGTCAAACCGCGAGCGCTCAGGACAGGGTGGAGGATTGCACGCTATCCCAACGCTCGCGGCTCCCCGAGAGAGCATGGCTGTCATTTCGGGATCTGACTCGGACAATGCTGGCACACCAGACGGCGGCAGCACAGCCGAATCGTCATCTCCCGATGACTCGAGCCCACCTTGTGATGCCGCGACGGACTCATCATCTGGAGGACCGAATGACGCGCGGGGTCTCAAAGGACGATCGCGCGCGTTCATTCGGTACACTCGCAAGAGGGGGTGTGGGCCGAGGAATGATCGTCGGCGCTTTGTTCCACACAGACATTTCAACCCTCAGGTCACCCTGGCCACCAGCCGAAGTACCACCTCACGAGGAGAGTGTAGATCGGGGTGTGGATGAGGGGACTCTCGCTCTAGTGAGCTCATAGAGTCTCGACAGCAGTGTTCCCTTGATGAGAACATGAAACATCCACAAAAGTTGCTTTAGCAGCTTTTTTGACCAGAAAAAAGTTAGTTTTTTTCAGATATGGACTTCTAAATCAGAAGGAATGAGAAAGAGTCACATATGGATACCTGATTATCATATATATCATCAGAGGAAGTCTTTGAGTATTTAGAAAGTTAACCTTTGAGGACCCTTTGGCCAGGAACATTTTCAATTCATCATTTATGGACCAATATATTGCTGATTTAATAAGGAAGTCCATGAGGATGTATGGAAAATTCAAGATCAAGGACTCTTTTTTCCAGTAATAGAAAAAAGAGTCCTATAATAGGGACTTCCATTAAAAGGAATGGACTTCTTTTTCCAGAAGTCCATATTCCACCTAATGAAACAAGTAGGTGAAATATGGACTTCTGTATGGCAGATTTAACATCTGATGGAGTCTATAAGTTTAAAACAGCAAAAAACATTTTTTTGAAGGAGGACTCCTTGGCTAAAATTTAGTTCAATCGGTCAAATATGGACGACTGTCTGCCTGATATAACATTACGAGAAGTCAGTGTGTATGTATAGTGAATTCATGTTCACAGACTCTGGCCAGAAACATGTTAAGTAGGGCAAAAATAGACTTTTGTATGGCTGATGTAACATCAGCAGATGACTATTAGAATGTGTGGAAAGTTTAAGATCGAGTACTCCAGGGCCAGAAATATGTTGAGTAGGTCAAAAGGGGACCTCTGTATGGCTGATTTGACAGAAGAAGGAGTCTTTAAGTTTATAATTGTAAAAATCCTTTTAAGGACTCTTTTGCCAAAAATGTGTTCAATCGGTCGAATAAGGACTACCTGATATAACATTACGAGAAGTCAGTCTGTCTAGTGAGTTAATGTTCACGGACTCTGGCCGGAAATATGTTCAATAGGTCATAAATGGACATTTGTATGGCTGATGTCACATCAGAAGGAGTCTATGAGAATGTAGAGAAAGTTCAAGTAATCTAGGGCCAGAAATAAGTCGAGAAGGTCAAAAATGGACTACTGTCTGGCTAATATAACATCACAACTAGTCAATCTGTATGTATAGAATAGCAAGTTTAAAAAATCTGTACATATAGTAAGTTAAAATTCTCTTAGTCTTAGAACTCTTAGTCCAGAAAGTGGTTAAAAAAGGGGCCTCTTTATGGCTAATTTAACATCAGAAGGATTCTATAAATATATATAGCTTAAAATCTTTTGAGGACCCTTTGAACAGAAATAAGTTCAATAGGTCATATATGGACTTCTATATGGCTTAAGAAGCATCTTGGCAGCATGAGTATGTATAGAAATTTCAATATCGAGTACTCTTTTTCCAGTAATATGATCAGTAAGTGAAATATTTACTGGTGTATAGCTTCTGTATTTAACATCAGAAGGAGTCTGTAATATTATAATGTAAAAAACTTTTTGAAGACTCTTTAGCAAAAACATATTCGATCTGTCAAAAATGGACTTCTGTCTGCCTGATCTAACATCATGAGAAGTCAGTGTGTATGTGTAGTAAGTTAATATTCAAGGTCTCTGGTCTGAAATATGTTCAGTAGGTCAAAATTGGCTTTTAAATGGGAGATGTAACATCAGAAGGAGTCTATAAGTTTATATAGTTTAAAAATATTGAGGACCCTTTAACCAGAAATAAGTTCAACAGGTCAGATGTGGACTTCTATATCGCTTTTGAAGCATCAGAAGGAGTCTCTGAGTATGAACAGAAAGTTCAAGATCGAGGACTCTTGCCAGAAATATGTTTAGTAGGTTTTGACTACCTTATATAACATCAGAAGAAATCAATCTATATATATAAATCTAAAGTTCATCTTTGAGGTATCTGTGGCCAGAAATGTGTTCAAGTAGGTCAAATATGGACTTTTGTATGGCTGCAGTAACATCAAAAGTGGTCAATGAGAATGTGTAGAAAGTTAACGTTCAAAGTTTTTTGGGCCAAAAACATGTTTAGCAGGTCGTATATGGACTACTGTACAGCTGATGCATCGTCAGAATAAGTTTTTGAAAAAGTACATAATCGAGGTCTTTCATTGCATTACAAAACATATAATAAGTAACTAATGTCCTTCTGCAACGAAGATAGTGCAGTACTGTTGCAAACACTATCAAACATTGTGCATTGATGAATACCATAAGCCCTCATAAAAGATGTAACATTACTTTGTGCAATGAAAACACATTGCATATGTGCATTGCTGTGCATTCTACAACTATTCAATTGTGTATTGAAGGAAAATCAATGCTAGAAAAAGTTGGCTTTTGAAAGTTTTGACCAGAAAGTCTGAAGAAGTTTAAAGTAGGTTGAAGTTTAAAGTAGTTTATAGTTTGAATTAGTTTAAAGTTTAACGTAGTTTAAAGTAGTTTAAAGCTTGTAGTAGTTTAACGTTTAAAATAGTTTAAAGTTGAAAGTAAAGTAAATTAAAGATGCTAGGGTGTTTCTAGTGGGTTGCTAGGGTATTCTAAGGTATTTTGGGAGGTTGCTAGGGTGTTATGAGGTATTTTGGGTGGTTGCTATGGTGTTCCTATGGTGTTGTTATGGTGTTCTAAGGTATTTTGGGTGGTTGCTAGGGTGTTCTGGGTGGTTACTATGGTGTTCTAATGTATTTTGGGTGGTTGCTAGGGTGTACTGGGTGGTTGCTAGGGTGTTCTAAGGTAGTTTGGGCTGTTGCTAGGGTGTTTTGGGTGGTTGCTATGGTGTTGCTAGGGTGTTCTTATGTATTTTAGGCAGTTTCTAGGGTGTTCTGGGTGGTTGCTAGGGTGTTGCTAGGGTGTTCTGAGGTATTTTGGTTGGTTCCTATAATGTTGATAGGGGGTTCTAAGATATTTTGGGCGTTTGCTATGGTGTTGCTAGGGTGTTCTGAGATATTTTGGGCAGTTGCTATGGTGTTGCTAGGTTAATCTAAGGTATTTTTGGCAGTTGCTATGGTGTTGCTAGGGTGTTCTAAGATATTTTGGGCAGTTGCTATGGTGTTGCTAGGGTGTTCTAAGATATTTTGGGCGTTGCTATGGTGTTGCTAGGGTGTTCTGAGATATTTTGGGCAGTTGCTCTGGTGTTGCTAGGTTATTCTAACGTATTTGGGCGGTTGCTATGGTGTTGCTAGGGTGTTCTAAGATATTTTGGGCAGTTGCCGTGGTGTTGCTAGGGTATTCTAAGGTATTTTGGGTGGTTGCTAGAGTGTTCTGGGTGGTTGCTATGATGTTTTAAGGTATTTTTTGAGGTTGCTAGGGTGTTCTGGGTGGTTGCTATGATGTTCTAAGGTATTTTGGGTGGTTGCTAGGGTATTATAAGGTATTTTAGGTGGTTGCTATGGTGTTTCTATGGTGTTGTTATGGTATTCTAAGGTATTTTGGGTGGTTGCCAGGGTGTTCTGGGTGGTTGCTAGGGTGTTCAAAGGTAGTTTGGGTTGTTGCTATGTTGTTCTGGGTGGTTGCTATGGTGTTCTAAGGTGTTTGGGGTGGTGGCTAGGGTGTTCTGGGTGGTTGTTATGGTGTTGCTAGGGTGTTTATGGTATTTTAGGCAGTTACTAGGGTGTTTTGGGCGGTTGCTATGGTGTTGCTAGGGTGTTCTATGGTATTTTGGACGGTTGCTATGGTCTTGCTAAGGTGTTCTAAGAAATTTTGGGTGGTTGCTAGGGTGTTCTGGGTGGTTGCCGTTGCTTTACAATGCACACAATATGTAACTTATATTGTAACTCATAATATGTAACTTACACAATATGTAACTCATCGTTCAACGATAAGATAACAAATCTGCTGTTGCATTACATTGCACACAAGATCAAACATTGTGCAATGAAATTAACTTATAAGCTATGCACTTGTTGCAGTGCAATGCCTACAAGAAATTTTTCATTGCGATGTACTTTGAAGAAATATTTTTGCAGTTGTATAGCATTGCAAAAAACTACATTGTTTAGTTTGTGCATTCAATTTGCTTTAAATTTGATAATTAAATAGATAACATGAGTGCTGTTGTAATTGCACTGTACACACGATCTAACGATGTTCATAGAACAATAACATACAAGCTAAGCGCTTGATGCATTAAATGCATCCCAGAATATCATATCATATATATCGATGTGCATTGAAGAATATCATATAAGTTATGCGCTTGTAACATTGCAATGCATACTTTTGTAACTCATTCCCATGTGCATTGAAGAAATAACATGCTATATCTTCGTTACAAAACGGAATGATTGTTAATCTGTTGATTAATTCTTCATTGCAATCATTTTCCTTCAAATTAATAATTTAACTGTAGTTGCAATAAGATGTGAATGCAAATATGTTGTTTGTTTATTTTTCATTGAACAGGGGTTAGATGCAATGGAATGCAACTGCAAAAATGATAGATTTTCAATGCACATCGGAGTGAGTTTTTTCTTGTATGCATTGAATGTTTATATGTAATTCTTCAATACATATTGTTAGCTCATGTCAATGCAATGCAACAGCACAAATGTTATCTCTTCGTTGCACAACGGACTGAGTTAGTTATTGTGTGTGTTTTGTAAAGAAATATCTATTGCAATAATTTCCCTTCATTACCCAAATGAAAAGTTTAAGATGCAATGCAAAAGCACGTATGCTTTGTGTTTTCATTGCACAGAGGAATAAGATAGATCTTCTTTGCAAAGTAATGCAACAGGAAAATCACTATCTCTTCAAGTCACATCGGAATGAGCTAGTTCTTGTATGTATGTGTGCAATGCAATGTTATTGTTACATGAACATCATTAGATCCGCCATGCAATGCATTACAACAGCAATCATGTGTTCCCTTTAATGCACAAAGGAATGAGTTAATTGCGGTAATAGGGCATGCATTAAAATGGAACATGTGCTTGGCTTATATGTTATTTTTCAATTCACAAAGTTTGATCGTTGATGCAATGCAATGCAAAACCACGTATGTTAATATGTTACCCGAATGTTAGTATGTTACCCGAACTAACTCATTCCTTAGTCCATTATAGAGATATAATGGACTAAGGAATGAGTTAGTTCGGCAATGCAGTGAAATTGTCTTTGCTTTTGTTAAACATTACTTAAACGCTAATGTTTCGCTAATGCTAAGGCATCAGTTAATTTACATATGGGAATCAGTTAGTTTTGGTATGCAATGCAATGCAAAGCAACATGTAAATAAATTACAAAGCACATCGTTAGATCGTTTGTGTAATGCAATGCAACAACACATATGTTGTCTCTTTAATGCACATGGGAATTAGTTCGTTTTTTTAAGCAATTTAAAGCAAATCTTATGTTTTTTTTTCAATGCACAACGTTTGTGCAATACAATGCAACAACACACATAATATCTCTTTAATGCACATGGAAATTAGTTATGGTATGCAATGCTAAGCAACAAGGGGACAGCTTATCATTCAGTGCTCAACTTTAGATAGTTTGTGCAATTTAACAAAGTACTGCAACAACTGCATAGCTTATGTTTCAGTGCTCAACGTTAGATCGTTTGTGCAATGCAATGCAATGAAACAACACTCATTTTATCTCTTTAATGCATATGGGAATTATTTAGGTCTGATATGCAATGTACTGCAACAAGTGCATAGCTTGTGTGTCAGTGCTCAACGTTGGATTGTTTGTGCAATGCAATGGAACAACACTCATGGTATCTCTTTAATGCATATGGGAATTAGTTTGTTCTGGAATGCGATCCACTACAACAAGAGCAAAGCTTATATTTTGTATGCAGTTTATCACATTCCTAACAATATGTATTGAAGAATTACATATAAACATTCAATGCATACAATCTAAAAATCTATCATTTTTGCAGTAGCATTCCATTGCATCTAACTTATTCCCCTGTTCAATGAAAAATAAACAAACAACATATTTGCATTCACATCTTATTGCAACTACAGCTAAATTATTAATTTGAAGGAAAATGATTGCAATGAAGAATTATTCAACAGATTAACAATCATTGCGTTTTGCAACGAAGATATAGCATGTTATTTCTTCAATGCACATGGGAATGAGTTACAAAAGTATGCATTGCAATGTTACAAGCGCATAACTTATATGATATTCTTCAATGCACATCGATATATATGATATGATATTCTGGGATGCATTTAATGCATCAAGCGCTTAGCTTGTATGTGATTGTTCTATGAATATCGTTAGATCGTGTGTACAGTGCAATACAACAGCACTCATGTTATCTATTTAATTATCAAATTTAATGCAAATTTAATGCACAAACTAAACAATGTAGTTTTTTGCAATGCTATACAACTGCAAAAATATTTCTTCAAAGTACATCGCAATGAAAAATTTCTTGTAGGCATTGCACTGCAACAAGTGCATAGCTTATAAGTTAATTTCATTGCACAATGTTTAATCTTGTGTGCAATGTAATGCAACAGCAGATTTGTTATCTTATCGTTGAACGATGAGTTACATATTGTGTAAGTTACATATTATGAGTTACAATATAAGTTACATATTGTGTGCATTGTAAAGCAACGGCAACTACCCAGAACATCCTAGCAACCACCCAAAATATCTTAGAACACCTTAGCAACACCATAGCAACCGTCCAAAATACCATAAAACACCCTAGCAACACCCTAGCAACCGCCCAAAACACCCTAGTAACTGCCTAAAATACCATAAACACCCTAGCAACACCATAACAACCACGCAGAACACCCTAGCCACCACCCCAAACCCCTTAGAACACCATAGCAACCACCCAGAACACCATAGCAACAACCCAAACTACCTTTGAACACCCTAGCAACCACCCAGAACACCCTGGCAACCACCCAAAATACCTTAGAACACCATAATAACACCATAGAAACACCATAGCAACCACCTAAAATACCTTAGAACACCCTAGCAACCACCCAAAATACCTTAGAACATCATAGCAACCACCCAGAACACCCTAGCAACCTCAAAAAATACCTTAGAACATCATAGCAACCACCCAGAACACCCTAGCAACCACCCAAAATACCTTAGAATACCCTAGCAACACCACAGCAACTGCCCAAAATATCTTAGAACACCCTAGCTACACCATAGCAACCGCCCAAAATACCTTAGAATAACCTAGCAACACCATAGCAACTGCCCAAAATATCTTAGAACACCCTAGCAACACCAGAGCAACTGCCCAAAATATCTTAGAACACCCTAGCGACACCATAGCAACCGCCAAAAATACCTTAGAATAACCTAGCAACGCCATAGCAACTGCCCAAAATATCTCAGAACACCCTAGCAACACCATAGCAAACGCCCAAAATATCTTAGAACACCCTAGCAACATTATAGCAACCAACCAAAATACCTCAGAACACCCTAGCAACACCCTAGCAACCACCCAGAACACCCTAGAAACTGCCTAAAATACATAAGAACACCCTAGCAACACCATAGCAACCACCCAGAACACCCTAGCAACAGCCCAAACTACCTTAGAACACCCTGCCAACCACCCAGTACACCCTAGCAACCACCCAAAATACCTTAGAACACCATAGCAACCACCCAGAACACCCTCGCAACAACCTAAACTACCTTAGAACACCCTAACAACCACCCAGAACACCCTAGCAACCACCCAAAATACCTTAGAACACCATAACAACACCATAGGAACACCATAGCAACCACCCAAAATACCTCATAACACCCTAGCAACCTCCCAAAATACCTTACAATACCCTAGCAACCCACTAGAAACACCCTAGCATCTTTAATTTACTTTACTTTCAACTTTAAACTATTTTAAACGTTAAACTACTTCAAACTTGAAATTACTTTAAACTACGTTAAACTTTAAACTAATTCAAACTATAAACTACTTTAAACTTCAAATTACTTTCAAGACTTTCTGGTCAAAACTTTCACAAGCCAACTTTTTCTAGCATTGATTTTCCTTCAATACACAATTGAATAGTTGTAGAATGCACAGCAATGCACATATGCAATGTGTTTTCATTGCACAAAGTAATGTTACATCTTTTATGATGGCTTATGGTAATCATCAATGCACAATGTTTGATAGTGTTTGCAACAGTACTGCAATTTTATAAGATATATCTTCGTTGCAGAAGGACATTAGTTAGTTATTATATGTTTTGTAATGCAATGAAAGACCTCGATTATGTACTTTTTCAAAAACTTATTCTGATGATGCATCAGCTGTACAGTAGTCCATATATGACCTGCTAAACATGTTTTTGGCCCAAAAAACTTTGAACGTTAACTTTCTACACATTCTCATTGACCACTTTTGATGTTACTGCAGCCATACAAAAGTCCATATTTGACCTACTTGAACACATTTCTGGCCACAGATACCTCAAAGATGAACTTTAGATTTATATATAGATTGATTTCTTCTGATGTTATATAAGGTAGTCAAAACCTACTAAACATATTTCTGGCAAGAGTCCTCGATCTTGAACTTTCTGTTCATACTCAAAAACTCCTTCTGATGCTTCAAAAGCGATATAGAAGTCCACATCTGACCTGTTGAACTTTTTTCTGGTTAAACTATATAAACTTATAGACTCCTTCTGATGTTACATCCCCCATTTAAAAGCCAATTTCGACCTACTGAACATATTTCAGACCAGAGACCTTGAATATTAACTTACTACACATACACACTGACTTCTCATGATGTTAGATCAGGCAGACAGAAGTCCATTTTTGACAGATCGAATATGTTTTTGCTAAAGAGTCTTCAAAAAGTTTTTTTTACATTATAATATTACAGACTCCTTCTGATGTTAAATACAGAAGCTATACACCAGTAAATATTTCACTTACTGATCATATTACTGGAAAAAGAGTACTCGATATTGAAATTTCTATACATACTCATGCTGCCAAGATGCTTCATAAGCCATATAGAAGTCCATATATGACCTATTGAACTTATTTCTGTTCAAAGGGTCCTCAAAAGATTTTAAGCTATAAATATTTATAGACTCCTTCTGATGTTAAATTAGCCATAAAGAGGCCCCTTTTTTAACCACTTTCTGGACTAAGAGTTCTAAGACTAAGAGAATTTTAACTTACTGTACAGATTGACTTCTTGTTCTGTTATATTAGTCAGACAGCAGTCCATATGTGACCTACTCAGCAGGCCTACTATTTCTGGCCAAAGAGTCCTCGATCTTGAACTCTCTATACATTTCTATATAGACTCCTTCTGATGCTTCATAAGCCATATAGATGTCCATATCTGACCTATTGAACTTATTTTTTGGTCAAAGGGTCCTTAAAATGTTTTAAACTATATAAAGTTATACACTCCTTCTGATGATAAATCTACATATATACAGAGGTCCCTTTTGACCTACTAAACATATTTCTGGCCCAAGAGTTTTAAACTTGCTATTCTATACATACAGATTGACTAGTTGTGATGTTATATTAGCCAGACAGTAGTCCATTTTTGACCTTCTCGACTTATTTCTGGCCCTAGATTACTTGAACTTTCTCTACATTCTCATAGACTCCTTCTGATGTGACATCAGCCATACAAAAGTCAATTTTTGACCTATTGAACATATTTCCGGCCAGAGTCCGTGAACATTAACTCACTAGACAGACTGACTTCTCGTAATGTTATATCAGGTAGTCCTTATTCGACCGATTGAACACATTTTTGGCAAAAGAGTCCTTAAAAGGATTTTTACAATCATAAACTTAAAGACTCCTTCTTATGTCAAATCAGCCATACAGAGGTCCCCTTTTGACCTACTCAACATATTTCTGGCCCTAGAGTACTCCATCTTAAACTTTCCACACATTCTAATAGTCATCTCCTGATGTTACATCAGCCATACAAAAGTCTATTTTTGCCCTACATAACATGTTTCTGGCCAGAGTCTGTGAACATGAATTCACTATACATACACACTGACTTCTCGTAATGTTATATCAGGCAGACAGTCGTCCATATTTGACCGATTGAACTAAATTTTAGCCAAGGAGTCCTCCTTCAAAAAAATGTTTTTTGCTGTTTTAAACTTATAGACTCCATCAGATGTTAAATCTGCCATACAGAATCTGCCATCTGCCATATTTCACCTACTTGTTTCATTAGGTGGAATATGGACTTCTGGAAAAAGAAGTCCATTCCTTTTAATGGAAGTCCCTATTATAGGACTCTTTTTTCTATTACTGGAAAAAGAGTCCTTGATCTTGAATTTTCCATACATCCTCATGGACCTCCTTATTAAATCAGCAATATATTGGTCCATAAATGATGAATTGAAAATGTTCCTGGGCAAAGGGTCCTCAAAGGTTAACTTTCTAAATACTCAAAGACTTCCTCTGATGATATATATGATAATCAGGTATCCATATGTGACTCTTTCTGATTCCTTCTGATTTAGAAGGCCATATCTGAAAAAAACTAACTTTTTTCTGGTCAAAAAAGCTGCTAAAGCAACTTTTGTGGATGTTTCATGTTCTCATCGCGGGAACACTGCGGTCGAGACTCTATGAGCTCACAAGAGCGAGAGTCCCCTCATCCACACCCCGATCTACACTCTCCTCGCGAGGTGGTACTTCGGCTGGTGGCCAGGGTGACCTGAGGGTTGAAATGTCTGTTGTTGTAATTACACTCTACACGATCTAACGATGTTCATAGAACAATAACATACAAGCTAAGCGCTTGATGCATTAAATGCATCCCAGAACTAATTCATTCCGTTGTGCAACGAAAAGATAACATAAGTCCTGTTGCACTGCATTGCACACACGAGAACACCCTAGCAACTGCCTAAAATACATTAGAACACCCTAGCAACACCACAGCAACCACCCAGAACACCCTAGAAACCACCCAAAATACTTTGGAACACCCTAGCAACACCAGAGCAACTGCCCAAAATATCTTGGAACACCCTAGAAACACCATAGTAACCACCCAAAATACCTTAGAATAACCTAGCAACACCAGAGCAACTGCCCAATATATCTTAGAACACCCTAGCAACACCATAGCAACCGCCCAAAATATCTTACAACACCCTAGCAACACCATAGCAACCACCCAAAACACGCTAGCAACTGCCTAAAATACATTAAAACACCCTAGCAACACCATAGCAACCACACAGAACACCCTAGCAACCACCCAAACTACCTTAGAACAACCTAGCAACCACACAGAACAACTTAGCAACCACCCAAAATACCTAAGAACACCATAGCAACACCATAGCAACCACCCAGAACACCCTAGCAACCACCCAAACTACCTTAGAACAACCTAGCAACCACCCAAAATACCTTAGAACACCATAACAACACCATAGCAACACCGGTCAAATATGGACTTTTGTATGGCTGCAGTAACATCAAAAGTGGTCAATGAGAATGTGTAGAAAGTTAACGTTCAAAGTTTTTTGGGCCAAAAACATGTTTAGCAGGTCATATATGGACTACTGTATAGCCGATGCATCATCAGGATGAGTTTTTGAAAAAGTACATAATCGAGGTCTTTCATTGCATTACAAAACATACAATAACTAACTAATGTCCTTCTGCAACGAAGAAATGTCTTAAAAAATTGCAGTACTGTTGCAAACACTATCAAACATTGTGCATTGATGAATACCATAGAACTTAGAACCTCATAAACTTATTACTTTGTGCAATGAAAACACATTCCATTTGTGCATTGCTGTGCATTCTACAACTATTTAATTGTGTATTGAAGGAAAATCAATGCTAGAAAAAGTTGGCTTGTGAAAGTTTTGACCAGAAAGTCTGAAGAAGTTTAAAGTAGTTTATAGTTTGAATTAGTTTAAAGTTTAACGTAGTTTATAGTTTAAATAGTTTAAAGTTTAAATTAGTTTTAAGTTTAAAGTAGTTTAAAGTAGTTTAAAGTAGTTTGAAGTAGTTTAAAGTAGTTTAAAGTTTGTAGTAGTTTAAAGTTTAAAATAGTTTAAAGTTGAAAGTAAAGTAAATTTACGAAAGTTGCTAGGGTGTTTCTAGTGGGTTGCTAGGGTATTCTAAGGTATTTTGGGAGGTGGCTAGG
Organism: Meda fulgida; assembly: GCA_030578275.1. Classification (NCBI taxonomy): domain Eukaryota; kingdom Metazoa; phylum Chordata; class Actinopteri; order Cypriniformes; family Leuciscidae; genus Meda; species Meda fulgida. The sequence continues at coordinate 18,679,313 of CM060639.1, forward strand.
GTGTTATGAGGTATTTGGGTGGTTGCTATGGTGTTGCTATGGTGTTGTTATGGTGTTCTAAGGTATTTTGGGTGGTTGCTAGGTTGTTACTAGGGTGTTCTGGGTGGTTGCTATGGTGTTGCTATGGTGTTCTTAGGTATTTTGGGTGGTTGCTAGGATGTTCTGTGTGGTTGCTAGGTTGTTCTAAGGTAGTTTGGGTGGTTGCTATGGTGTTGCTAGGGTGTTCTAATGTATTTTAGGCAGTTGCTAGGGTGTTCTGGGTGGCTGCTATGGTGTTGCTAGGGTGTTCTAAGATATTTTGGGCGGTCGCTATGGTGTTGCTAGGGTGTTCTAAGATATTGTGGGCAGTTGCTATGGTGTTGCTAGGTTATTCTAAGGTATTTTAGGTGGTTACTATGGTGTTTCTAGGGTGTTCTAAGATATTTTGGGCAGTTGCTATGGTGTTGCTAGGGTGTTCCAAGGTATTTTGGGTGGTTGCTAGGGTGTTCTGGGTGGTTGCTATGGTGTTGCTAGGGTGTTCTAATGTATTTTAGGCAGTTGCTAGGGTGTTCTGGGTGGTTGCCAGGGTGTTGCTAGGGTGTTCTGAGGTATTTTGGTTGTTTGCTATGATGATTAAAGGGTGTTCTAAGATATTTTGGGCGGTTGTTATGGTGTTGCTAGGGTGTTCTAAGATATTTTCAGGCAGTTGCTATGGTGTTGCTAGGCTATTCTAAGGTATTTCAGGTGGTTGCTATGGTGTTTCTAGGTTGTTCTAAGATATTTTGGGCAGTTGCTATGGTGTTACTAGGTTATTCTAAGGTGGTTGCTATGATGTTTTAAGGTATTTTTGAGGTTGCTAGGGTGTTCTGGGTGGTTGTTATGATGTTCTAAGGTATTTTGGGTGGTTGCTGGGGTATTCTAAGGTATTTTGGGTTGTTGCTATGGTGTTGCTATGGTGTTGTTATGGTGTTCTGAGGTATTTTTGGTGGTAGCCAGGGTGTTCTGGGTGGTTGCTATGGTGTTACTAAGGTGTTCTAAGATATTTTGGGTGGTTGCTAGGGTGTTCTGGGTGGTCGCCGTTACAATGCACACAATATGTAACTTACATTGTAACTCATAATATGTAACTTACACAATATGTAACTCATCGTTCAACGATAAGATGACAAATCTGCTGTTGCATTACATTGCACACAAGATCAAACATTGTGCATTGAAATTAACATATAAGCTATGCACTTGTTGCAGTGCAATGCCTACAAGAAATATTTTTGCAGTTGTATAGCATTGCAAAAAAAACTAAATTGTTTAGTTTTTGCATTAAATTTGACAATTAAATAGCAAACATGAGTGCTGTTGTAGTTGCACTGTACACACGATCTAACGATGTTCATAGAACAATAACATACAAGCTAAGCGCTTGATGTATTAAATGCATCCCAGAACTAATTCATTCCGTTGTGCAACGAAAAGATAACATAAGTCCTGTTGCACTGCATTGCACACACGATCTCATATATATATATATATATATATATATCATATGTATCGATGTGCATTGAAGAAAATCATATAAGCTATGCGCTTGTAACATTGCAATGCATACTTTTGTAACTCATTCCCATGTGCATTGAAGAAATAACATTGCTATATCTTCGTTGCAAAACGGAATGATTGTTAATCTGTTGAATAATTCTTCATTGCAATCATTTTCCTTCAAATTAATAATTTAGTTGTAGTTGCAATAAGGTGTGAATGCAAATATGTTGTTTGTTTATTTTTCATAGATGCAATGGAATGCAACTGCAAAAATGATAGATTTTCAATGCACATCGGAGTGAGTTTTTTCTTGTATGCATTGAATGTTTATATGTAATTCTTCAATACATATTGTTAGCTCATGTCAATGCAATGCAACAGCACAAATGTTATCTCTTCGTTGCACAACGGACTGAGTTAGTTATTGTGTGTGTTTTGTAAAGAAATATCTATTGCAATAATTTCCCTTCATTACCCAAATGAAAAGTTTAAGATGCAATGCAAAAGCACGTATGCTTTGTGTTTTCATTGCACAGAGGAATAAGATAGATCTTCTTTGCAATGTAATGCAACAGGAAAATCGCTATCTCTTCAAGTCACATCGGAATGAGCTAGTTCTTGTAAGTATATGTGCAATGCAATCTTATTGTTACATGAACATCATTAGATCCGCCATGCAATGCATTACAACAGCAATCATGTTTTCCCTTTAATGCACAAAGGAATGAGTTAATTGAGGTAATCGGGCATGCATTGAAATGGAACATGTGCTTGGCTTATATGTTATTTTTCAATTCACAAAGTTTGATCGTTGGTGCAGTGCAATGCAAAACCACGTATGTTATCTCTATAATGGACTAAGGAATGAGTTAGTTCGGCAATAGAGTGAAATTGTCTTTGCTTTTGTTAAACATTACTTAAACGCTAATGTTTCGCTAATGCTAAGGCATTAGTTAATTTACATATGGGAATCAGTTGGTTTTGGTATGCAATGCAAAGCAACAAGTAAATAAATTACAAAACACATCGTTAGATCGTTTGTGTAATGCAATGCAACAACACATATGTTATCTCTTTAATGTACATGGGAATTAGTTCGGTTTGTTAAGCAATGCAAAGCAAATCTTATGTGTTTTTTTTTTAAATGCACAACGTTAGATCGTTTGTGCAATACAATGCAACAACACACATAATATCTCTTTAATGCACATGGAAATTAGTTATGGTATGCAATGCTAAGGAACAAGGGGACAGCTTGTGTTTTCAGTGCTCAACGTTAGATAGTTTGTGCAATTTAACAAAGTACTGCAACAAGTGCATAGCTTATGTTTCAGTGCTCAACGTTAGATCATTTGTTCAATGCAATGCAATGAAACAACACTCATGTTATCTATTTAATGCACATGGGAATTAGTTCTGGAATGCGATAAACAAGTGCAAAGCCTATATGTTATTTTCCAATGCACAACGTTAGATCGTATGTGCAATGCACTGCAACACATGTTATCTCGTTAATGCACATGGGAATTAGTTAGTTATGTTAAGCAATAAAAAGCAACAAGTGCATAGCTTATGTTTCAGTGCTCAACGTTAGATCGTTTGTGCAATGCAATGCAAGAACACGTTATCTCTTTAATGCACAGGAGTTAGCTATGGTATGAAATGCAAAGCAACAAGCAACAAGTAACCTTATCTTTCAAATCATATCGTTAGATCGTGTGTGCAATGCAACAAAGTACTGCAACAGGTGCATAGCTTATGTTTCAGTGCTCAACGTTAGATCGTTTGTGCAATGCAATGCAATGAAAAACACTCATGTTATCTCTTTAATGCATATGGGAATTAGTTAGTTCTGATATGCAATGTATTGCAACAAGTGCATAGCTTGTGTTTGACTGCTCAACGTTGGATTGTTTGTGCAATGCAATGGAACAACACTCATGTTATCTCTTTAATGCATACGGGAATGAGTTAGTTCTGGAATACGATCCACTACAACAAGTGCAAAGCTTATATGTTATTTTTCAATGCACAACGTTAGATCGTTTATGCAATGCAAACGAACACATATGTTATCTCGTTAATGCACATGGGAATTGGTTATGGTATGAAATGCAAAGCAACAATTGCAAGCTTATGTTTCAGTGCTCAACGTTAGATCGTTTGTGCAATGCAATGCAACAACACATGTTATCTCTTTAATTAACATCTGAATTAGTTGGTTATGGTGTGAAATGCAAAGCAACAAGTAAATAGCTTATCTTTCAAATAACATCGTTAGATCGTATGTGCAGTGCAATGCAACAACACATATTTCTTTTGTGCACATTGGAATTAGTTATTTCTGGTAAGCAAAGTACTTCAACAATTGCTAATAAGTTATATTTCATGCAAACGTTAGATCGTTTGTGCAATGCAATGAAACAACACTCATGTTATCTCTTTAATGCATATGGGAATTAGTTCTGATATGCAATGCACTGCAACAAGTACAAAGCTTATGTTTCAGTGCTCAACGTTAGATCGTTTGTTCAATGCAACAACATATATGAAATCTCTTTAGTGCACATGGTAATTAGCTAGGTTTGGTATGCAATTTAAAGCAACAAATAAATAGCTTATATTTCAATGCAAAACAATAGATCATTTGTGCAATGCAACGCAATGAAACAACACTCATGTTATCTATTTAATGCACATGGGGATTAGTTAGTTCTGGAATGCGATCCACTACAACAAGTGCATAGCGTATATGTTACTTTTCAATGCACAACGATAGATCGTTTGTGCAATACAATGCAACACATACGTTATCTCGTTAAATTACATGGGAATTAGTAAGTTATGTTAAGCAATACAAAGCAACAAGTGCATAGCTTATGTTTCAGTGCTCAACGTTAGATCATTTGTGTAATGCAATGAAACAACACATTTATTATCCCTTAATGCACATGGGAATTAGTTCTGGTAAGCAATGCACTGCAACAAGTGGATGGCTCATATGTTATTTTTCAATGCACAATATTAGATCATTTGTGCAATGCAAAAACACTGTTTTCTCTTTAATGCACATATAAATGAGTTAGTTCTTATTTGCAATGCACTGCCACAAGTCCATGGCGTATATGTTATTTTTCAATGCACAACGTTAGATCGTTTGTGCAATGCAATGCAACAACACGTTATCTCTTTAATGCACATGAGAATGAGTTAGTTATGGTATGAAATGCAAAGCAACAAGTAAATACCTTATCTTTCTAATCATATCGTTAGATCGTGTGTGCAATGCAACAAAGTACTGCAACAAGTGCAGAGCTTATGTTTCAGTGCTCAACGTTAGATCGTTTGTGCAATGCAATGAAACAACACTCATGTTATCTCTTTAATGCATATGGGAATTAGTTAGTTCTGATATGCAATTTCAGTGCACCATGATAACATAGCAACCTTTGAGGACCCTTTGGCCAGGAACATTTTCAATTCATCATTTATGGACCAATATATTGCTGATTTAATAAGGAAGTCCATGAAGATCTATGGAAAATTCAAGATCAAGGACTCTTTTTCCAGTAATAGAAAAAAGAGTCCTATAATAGCGACGCTCCAAAAGGAATGGACTTCTTTTTCCAGAAGTCCATATTTCACCTAATGAAACAAGTAGGTGAAAAATGGACTTCTGTATGGCAGATTTAACATCTGATGGAGTCTATAAGTTTAAAACAGCAAAAAGCATTTTTTTTAATGAGGACTCCTTGGCTAAAATTTAGTTCAATCGGTCAAATATGGACGACTGTCTGCCTGATATAACATTACGAGAAGTCAGTTTGTATGTATAGTGAATTCATGTTCACAGACTCTGGCCAGAAATATGTTAAGTAGGGCAAAAATAGACTTTTGTATGGCTGATGTCACATCAGAAGGAGTCTATGAGAATGTAGAGAAAGTTCAAGTAATCTAGGGCCAGAAAGAAGTCGAGAAGGTCAAAAATGGACTACTGTCTGGCTAATATAATATCACAACTAGTCAATCTGTATGTATAGAATAGCAAGTTTAAAAACTCTTGGACCAGAAATATGTTTAGTAGGTCAAAAGGGACCTCTGTAGATTTATCATCAGAAGGAGTTTATAACTTTATATAGTTTAAAACATTTTGAGGACCCTTTGACCAAAAAATAAGTTCAATAGGTCATATATGGACATCTATATGGCTTTTGACGCATCAGAAGGAGTCTATGAGTATGTATAGAAAGTTCAAGGACTCTTTGGCCAGAAATAGTAGGCCTGCTGAGTAGGTCACATATGGACTGCTGTCTGACTAATATAACATAATAAGAAGTCAATCTGTATGTATAGTAATTTAAAATTCTCTTAGTCTTAGAACTCTTAGTCTAGAAAGTGGTTAAAAAAGGGGCCTCTTTATGGCTAATTTAACATCAGAAGGAGTCTATAAATATATATAGCTTAAAATCTTTTGAGGACCCTCTGAACAGAAAGTGGGAACCTTGGGCACATATCCAGGCCGGGGTCTCAGGATCACGTGAGAGTAGGCCGGCCCGAACTCCAGGCACGCTTCGTAAACGGAAAATGCGTGCAGGCCCCCTACCCTCTTAATGGAGGCCAATGCAACCAGGATCGCTGTCTTAACTGACAGGAACTTAAGCTCCACTGATTGCAGAGGTTCAAACGGAGCACTCTGCAGGGCAGTTAAAACCACTGAGAGGTCCAAAGAGGGAATGAGAGGAGGGCGAGGAGGATTCAGTCTCCTCGCTCTTCTCAGGAACCTGATGATCAGGTCGTGCTTTCCCATGGACTTACCCTCAACTGCGTCGTGATGTGCGGCGATAGCGGCAACGTACACTTTCAGGGTGGAGGGAGACAGCCTTCGCTCCAACCCATCCTGCAGTAAGGAAAGCACGACACTGATCAAGCATTTTCTGGGGTCTTCTCGGTGAGAAGAGCACCAGTCGATGAAGAGGTTCCACTTCAACGCATAGGCATGTCTCGTGGACGATGCTCTAGCGGAAGTGATGGTAGCCTCATCGCATCCAGGAGCCATACGTGAAGGTTCCAAAGATCGGGACGAGGGTGCCATAGGGTGCCCTGTCTCTGAGAAAGAAAGTCTTTCCTCAGAGGAAATGGCCAGGGAAAGGTGCTGTCGCAAGGAGTACCAGTTCGGAGAACCAGGTAAGGGTGGGGCAATGAGGCGCAACCAAAATGACTTGCTCCTCGTCCTCCCTGATCTTGCACAGGGTCTGTGCAAGAAGACTCACTAGGGGAAACGCATACTTCCGGAGGCAAATCAGCTGAATCGACTGGGGATGGAGAACGAGACGTACTGCCAGCAACTCGAGTTAATTGACATGCCCAAGGCGCTGGGGTCCTGTCCAGGAGCCCGTGGCAGCATGCCCATTGCACATGGCGCCCCAGCCCGTGGTGGAGGAATCTGTTGAGACAACAACATGCCTTGAAACTCGATCTAAGGGCAGTCCGGCCCGTAGAAAAGAGAGGTTCGACCACGGAGTGAAGGTCTGACGGCAGGTTGGAGTAACTGGTACTCGGAAACGTGCCTTGTTGCCATGCCCACCTCGGGATCGATCGCTGAAGTGGTCTCATATGAAGCAAACCGAGCGGCGTTGCTGCGGCTGCGGATGCCATATGCCCCAGGAGCCTCTGAAAGTATTTCAGTGGAACCACACTCTTGCCCTCAAACTGTCTCAGGCAAGTCAGCAGTGACTGCGCGCGTTCGCTTCGTAAGCTGCACGCACATGGCGACCGAGTCGATTTCCATACCGAGAAGAGAGATCCTCTGCAAGGGGCAAAGTTTGCTCTTCTCCCAGTTGACCCGAAGGCCCAAACGGGCTAGGTGCCATACCACAAGGTCCCTGTGTTCGCAAACCTGGTCTCGAGAGTGAGCTAGGATCAGCCAGTCGTCCAGATAGTTCAGGATGCGAAACCCCGTGTTGCCGTAGTGGATCAAGGGCTGCCTCGACGACCTTCGTGAAGACGCAAGGAGACAGGGCTAACCCAAATGGGAGAACCGCATACTGGTATGGCTGCCCCTCGAAAGCAAACCGTAGAAACGGTCTGTGTCGTGGAAAAATGGAGACGTGAATGTAGGCGTCCTTCAGGTCGATCGCTGCAGACCAATCCAGCGGCTGCACACACTGGAAAATGGAGCAGTTCAAGATACGCAGGTCCAAGATTGGCCGCAACCCAGCGGGACAGAATGGGAAGGTCTAACCAGGCTCCCAAGAACTGTACTGGCGGGGACAAAGGAACCATAGACGTACCACCGGAGGGGCAGCGAAGCGGAATGACTGACCCGGACAGGGGAGGCATAGCGTCCCAGCGTGGGGGTACAGTCATTGACCACGTCTTGACAGAGGAGACCAGGGAAGGACCAGCGTTCCACGGGGGTCTGCTCTGCCAGTGGTCTGGTGACAGAGAGGGATGAGAGCGGCGAGGCTCGTAAACGGCGTGCACTGTCATCAGCTCCCCCTGGGAGCTCAGAGATGGACATGTCAGTTCTCGGAGAAAAAAAGATTCCTGCTACTCTCTACTGGGAAGAACTGAGAGCCATCTCTGAGCAGCGTGTCTCAGGAGCGCCGCTAGGACTGGCGTTAAGCGGAGCGCGGGGCTGGGACAGGCTTGGACGCCTTCCTGCGACCACCTCCACGGCGCGGCCCGGGTGGAGGCTGCTGCTGTGGCCGAGCGGGATTGGCGGAGCCGCAGAAGGGCATCCTCGGCGGCGAGCAGGCTGAGACATCTGTGCCTCATGTGTTTAATAGCCTCGGTCAGCTTCTGGGCGGTTGAGAACTGCTGGGCAAAGTCCTCAACCGCGCAGCCGAAGAGGCCGGTCTGGGATATGGGACCGTCGAGCAACTTGGTTCGCTCAGCGTCTTGCATATCAGCCAGGTTCAGCCAGAAGTGACGCTTCTGGACCACATTCGTGGACATCACCTGACCCAGGGAGCGTGCGGTCACCTTCGTCGCTCGGAGAGCAAGGTCGGTGGCGGCACGGAGCTCGTCAAAGAGCCCTAGGTCAGTCCTGCCCTCTTGCATGTCCCTGAGCATCCGTGCCTGATACACTTGCAGGATGGCCATGGCATGCAAAGAGGAGGCAGTCTGCACCGCAGCTCTATAGGACTTCGCGACAAGGGTCGATGAAAACCTACAGGCTTTGGGGGAGTGCTTTGGGTCGCCATGGGAGGAAGCGCTCTGAGGACACAAATGCATCGCAACAGAACATTCCACCTGGGGAACTCCAATGTATCCATTTGCCGCGGCCTCATCAAGGGGAGGAAAAGCGGAGAAGGTCGGCGAACGATCGCGGGAAGACAGTGGTGTCTTCCAGGACCTCGTGACCTCCTCATGCACCTCGGGAAGGAAAGGAATTGGGGGCGAACGCTCAAGGGAAACAACGCCCGCAGCAGCCCAATCGTCAAACCGCGAGCGCTCAGGACAGGGTGGAGGATTGCACGCTATCCCAACGCTCGCGGCTCCCCGAGAGAGCATGGCTGTCATTTCGGGATCTGACTCGGACAATGCTGGCACACCAGACGGCGGCAGCACAGCCGAATCGTCATCTCCCGATGACTCGAGCCCACCTTGTGATGCCGCGACGGACTCATCATCTGGAGGACCGAATGACGCGCGGGGTCTTAAAGGACGATCGCGCGCGTTCATTCGGTACACTCGCAAGAGGGGGTGTGGGCCGAGGAATGATCGTCGGCGCTTTGTTCCACACAGACATTTCAACCCTCAGGTCACCCTGGCCACCAGCCGAAGTACCACCTCACGAGGAGAGTGTAGATCGGGGTGTGGATGAGGGGACTCTCGATCTAGTGAGTTCATAGAGTCTCGACAGCAGTGTTCCCGCGATGAGAACATGAAACATCCACAAAAGTTGCTTTAGCAGCTTTTTTGACCAGAAAAAAGTTAGTTTTTTTCAGATATGGACTTCTAAATCAGAAGGAATCAGAAAGAGTCACATATGGATACCTGATTATCATATATATCATCAGAGGAAGTCTTTGAGTATTTAGAAAGTTAACCTTTGAGGACCCTTTGGCCAGGAACATTTTCAATTCATCATTTATGGACCAATATATTGCTGATTTAATAAGGAAGTCCATGAGGATGTATGGAAAATTCAAGATCAAGGACTCTTTTTTCTAGTAATAGAAAAAAGAGTCCTATAATAGGGACTTCCATTAAAAGGAATGGACTTCTTTTTCCAGAAGTCCATATTCCACCTAATGAAACAAGTAGGTGAAATATGGACTTCTGTATTTTCAGATTTAACATCTGATGGAGTCTATACGTTTAAAACAGCAAAAAACATTTTTTTGAAGGAGGACTCCTTGGCTAAAATTTAGTTCAATCGGTCAAATATGGACGACTGTCTGCCTGATATAACATTACGAGAAGTCAGTGTGTATGTATAGTGAATTCATGTTCACAGACTCTGGCCAGAAACATGTTAAGTAGGGCAAAAATAGACTTTTGTATGGCTGATGTAACATCAGGAGATGACTATTAGAATGTGTGGAAAGTTTAAGATTGAGTACTCTAGGGCCAGAAATATGTTGAGTAGGTCAAAAGGGGACCTCTGTATGGCTGATTTGACATAAGAAAGAGTCTTTAAGTCTATAATTGTAAAAATCCTTTTAAGGACTCTTTTGCCAAAAATGTGTTCAATCGGTCGAATAAGGACTACCTGATATAACATTACGAGAAGTCAGTCTGTCTAGTGAGTTAATGTTCACGGACTCTGGCCGGAAATATGTTCAATAGGTCATAAATGGACATTTGTATGGCTGATGTCACATCAGAAGGAGTCTATGAGAATGTAGAGAAAGTTCAAGTAATCTAGGGCCAGAAATAAGTCGAGAAGGTCAAAAATGGACTACTGTCTGGCTAATATAACATCACAACTAGTCAATCTGTATGTATAGAATAGCAAGTTTAAAAACTCCTGGGCCAGAAATATGTTTAGTAGGTCAAAAGGGACCTCTGTATATATGTAGATTTATCATCAGAAGGAGTGTATAACTTTATATAGTTTAAAACATTTTAAGGACCCTTTGACCAAAAAATAAGTTCAATAGGTCAGATATGGACATCTATATGGCTTATGAAGCATCAGAAGGAGTCTATATAGAAATGTATAGCTTATGTATTTAACATCAGAAGGAGTCTGTAATATTATAATGTAAAAAACTTTTTGAAGACTCTTTAGCAAAAACATATTCGATCTGTCAAAAATGGACTTCTGTCTGCCTGATCTAACATCATGAGAAGTCAGTGTGTATGTGTAGTAAGTTAATATTCAAGGTCTCTGGTCTGAAATATGTTCACTAGGTCAAAATTGGCTTTTAAATGGGAGATGTAACATCAGAAGGAGTCTATAAGTTTATATAGTTTAAAAATATTGAGGACCCTTTAACCAGAAATAAGTTCAACAGGTCAGATGTGGACATCTATATCGCTTTTGAAGCATCAGAAGGAGTCCCTGAGTATGAACAGAAAGTTCAAGATCGAGGACTCTTGCCAGAAATATGTTTAGTAGGTTTTGACTGCCTTATATAACATCAGACGAAATCAATCCATATATATAAATCTAAAGTTCATCTTTGAGGTATCTGTGGCCAGAAATGTGTTCATGTAGGTCAAATATGGACTTTTGTATAGCTGCAGTAACATCAAAAGTGGTCAATGAGAATGTGTAGAAAGTTATCATTCAAAGTTTTTTGGGCCAAAAACATGTTTAGCAGGTCATATATGGACTACTGTACAGCTGATGCATCGTCAGAATAAGTTTTTGAAAAAGTACATAATCGAGGTTTTTCATTGCATTACAAAACATATAATAACTAACTAATGTCCTTCTGCAACGAAGATAGTGCAGTACTGTTGCAAACACTATCAAACATTGTGCATTGATGAATACCATAAGCCCTCATAAAAGATGTAACATTACTTTTTGCAATGAAAACACATTGCATATGTGCATTGCTGTGCATTCTACAACTATTCAATTGTGTATTGAAGGAAAATCAATGCTAGAAAAAGTTGGCTTTTGAAAGTTTTGACCAGAAAGTCTGAAGAAGTTTAAAGTAGGTTGAAGTTTAAAGTAGTTTATAGTTTGAATTAGTTTAAAGTTTAACGTAGTTTAAAGTAGTTTAAAGCTTGAAGTAGTTTAACGTTTAAAATAGTTTAAAGTTGAAAGTAAAGTAAATTAAAGATGCTAGGGTGTTTCTAGTGGGTTGCTAGGGTATTCTAAGGTATTTTGGGAGGTTGCTAGGGTGTTATGAGGTATTTTGGGTGGTTGCTATGGTGTTCCTATGGTGTTGTTATGGTGTTCTAAGATATTTTGGGTGGTTGCTAGGGTGTTCTGGGTGGTTGTTAGGGTAATCTAAGGTAGTTTAGGTTGTTGCTAGGGTGTTCTGGGTGGTTGCTATGGTGTTTTAAGGTATTTTGGGTGGTTGCTAGGGTGTACTGGGTGGTTGCTAGGGTGTTCTAAGGTAGTTTGGGCTGTTGCTAGGGTGTTTTGGGTGGTTGCTATGGTGTTGCTAGGGTGTTCTTGTGTATTTTAGGCAGTTGCTAGGGTGTTCTGAGGTATTTTGGTTGGTTGCTATAATGTTGATAGGGGGTTCTTAGATATTTTGGGCGTTTGCTATGGTGTTGCTAGGGTGTTCTGAGATATTTTGGGCAGTTGCTATGGTGTTGCTAGGTTAATCTAAGGTATTTTTGGCAGTTGCTATGGTGTTGCTAGGGTGTTCTAAGATATTTTGGGCAGTTGCTATGGTGTTGCTAGGGTGTTCTAAGATATTTTGGGCGTTGCTATGGTGTTGCTAGGGTGTTCTGAGATATTTTGGGCAGTTGCTCTGGTGTTGCTAGGTTATTCTAACGTATTTTGGGCGGTTGCTATGGTGTTGCTAGGGTGTTCCAAGATATTTTGGGCAGTTGCCGTGGTGTTGCTAGGGTATTCTAAGGTATTTTGGGTGGTTGCTAGGGTGTTCTGGGTGGTTGTTATGGTGTTGCTAGGGTGTTTATGGTATTTTAGGCAGTTACTAGGGTGTTTTGGGCGGTTGCTATGGTTTTGCTAGGGTGTTCTATGGTATTTTGGACGGTTGCTATGGTGTTGCTAAGGTGTTCTAAGATATTTTGGGTGGTTGCTAGGGTGTACTGGGTGGTTGCTAGGGTGTTCTAAGGTAGTTTGGGCTGTTGCTAGGGTGTTTTGGGTGGTTGCTATGGTGTTGCTAGGGTGTTCTTGTGTATTTTAGGCAGTTGCTAGGGTGTTCTGAGGTATTTTGGTTGGTTGCTATAATGTTGATAGGGGGTTCTTAGATATTTTGGGCGTTTGCTATGGTGTTGCTAGGGTGTTCTGAGATATTTTGGGCAGTTGCTATGGTGTTGCTAGGTTAATCTAAGGTATTTTTGGCAGTTGCTATGGTGTTGCTAGGGTGTTCTAAGATATTTTGGGCAGTTGCTATGGTGTTGCTAGGGTGTTCTAAGATATTTTGGGCGTTTGCTATGGTGTTGCTAGGGTGTTCTGAGATATTTTGGGCAATTGCTCTGGTGTTGCTAGGTTATTCTAACGTATTTTGGGCGGTTGCTATGGTGTTGCTAGGGTGTTCCAAGATATTTTGGGCAGTTGCCGTGGTGTTGCTAGGGTATTCTAAGGTATTTTGGGTGGTTGCTAGGGTGTTCTGGGTGGTTGTTATGGTGTTGCTAGGGTGTTTATGGTATTTTAGCCAGTTACTAGGGTGTTTTGGGCGGTTGCTATGGTTTTGCTAGGGTGTTCTATGGTATTTTGGACGGTTGCTATGGTGTTGCTAAGGTGTTCTAAGATATTTTGGGTGGTTGCTACGTTGTTCTGGGTGGTTGCCTTTGCTTTACAATGCACACAATATGTAACTTATATTGTAACTCATAATATGTAACTTACACAATATGTAACTCATCGTTCAACGATAAGATAACAAATCTGCTGTTGCATTACATTGCACACAAGATCAAACATTGTGCAATGAAATTAACTTATAAGCTATGCACTTGTTGCAGTGCAATGCCTACAAGAATTTTTTCATTGCGATGTACTTTGAAGAAATATTTTTGCAGTTGTATAGCATTGCAAAAAACTACATTGTTTAGTTTGTGCATTCAATTTGCTTTAAATTTGATAATTAAATAGATAACACGAGTGCTGTTGTAATTGCACTGTACACACGATCTAACGATGTTCATAGAACAATAACATACAAGCTAAGCGCTTGATGCATTAAATGCATCCCAGAATATCATATAATATATATCGATGTGCATTGAAGAATATCATATAAGTTATGCGCTTGTAACATTGCAATGCATACTTTTGTAACTCATTCCCATGTGCATTGAAGAAATAACATGCTATTTCTTCGTTACAAAACGGAATGATTGTTAATCTGTTGATTAATTCTTCATTGCAATCATTTTCCTTCAAATTAATAATTTAGCTGTAGTTGCAATAAGATGTGAATGCAAATATGTTGTTTGTTTATTTTTCATTGAACAGGGGTTAGATGCAATGGAATGCAACTGCAAAAATGATAGATTTTCAATGCACATCGGAGTGAGTTTGTTCTTGTATGCATTGAATGTTTATATGTAATTCTTCAATACAATTAAACCCAGTGTCCTCTCAACATATATTGTCCCTTAATAAACCCATATTTTGTCAATCCTTACCATCCCCCTTTTGATGCACGACTCAACTCGTGCATCAATTTAAACTAATTTGATTTGCCATCAACACCAACCCAAACGGCGTCCTTCAGCCAAATTTACTCCAGACATCTTTCTCTGTCTCTGAAACAAAGTATTACGTTCTTCACTTAAAGCCACAATCTCATCTTCTTATCGAAGTATTTGAAGGGCAATGGCCCTTAGTCTCACAGCGAATCCTGCTTTTCAGGCCTGTTTGTTTGGTCTCTCAAGTCAGTCATCTGCAAGCATTTCCAAAGTCATCAATTGTTTCTATCAGGTCAGGTCGTGCTGTACAGACTTGGTCAATGTCAGTCAATCATTTTTCCCCCTTTTCATCCCAATACTCATAAATGTGAGGGGCTCTCTTGCTAATTTCATGTTGACTTAGCCAATATGTCACTGTGTTGTTGCCATCAAATCTATAACATTTTCATTTATCTCAGCCCATGCCAGATGGTAATCCACAACTCTACAATTCCAATTTACATCAAATACTTAAACTGATCCAGAACGTAATTCAAATCAACATCATAAAAGACAAAAGTAATTAATACCAGACAGAGCTTGATGACCAATCAGTTTAAAGCTCGTCCCATGTTCTGTATCATCCTTTCATCGGATCCTTCTTTAAAATTTGTCATTTGCCTTAACCCATCTGTGATGATAAAACTATTCAGGCGGAATATTAGTACCCCAAACTAATACATACAAGACATAAAGTGCTGTCACCATCACACGCACACTCAATCTAGACACACATATGTCAACTGCTCCTTTTCAGTGTTCACTTTTCAAAATATCGTCTCTAAAAAGATTTAAATTTTAAGTACGATTTTAAACATTTCACATTTTCACATTTCACATTTTCCTCTAGGTTTACCTAATTTTACATGGTCTCTTGACCAGTTTCAAATCATGTCTGTTCATTATTCATTTGATTATTAGGAAAGGCAGCTGGGTTGTTTTGGTTCCTTATTATTTTTCTTCAGCTTGCTCTAGCAGGCCGATAACAGAAAAAAAGAAAGACACAGTTACCATCCCTTCCTCCAACTCAGGCAGTCTCTCTCACTATAAACAAATAGTATTTTCCACAGCCTTCTAAGACTGTAACTTAGACAAAATTTGAATGTATTACAATAACCTTTGACCATTCATCTTTGTTATGCAGACCTTTCTTAAATCTACGAAAGCTGTCTTCATCTTTAGCCACCATGTCTAACGACCTTCAGGAGTTAAAACTATGTTATAGACATATTAGTTCAAAATCAACAGTTCTATACATTTTCTTGCCTATAAGGCAACCAATACATACAAAGTTTGCTACTGTCTCCACAAAAAATATTGGCAATCCCCTCCTGGTCTCAGCTGGCTCTTGAAAGCCCATTCCCCTTAGCTCTTTATCTATAATTTTCTTCTCCTCAGGGTGTTGTCCCCCTGGCATAGTTGCAGACACTTGTCACAATGAAAAACAAGCCATACAACCAATGCGGTTTCTTCCGGCAAGTGGTATAGAGGAAACTCAAATTTTCTGGGTCAGACTGCCGTAACTCCTCACAGCGCATCTCACCTCTCAATGCTCTGCTGACCCCAGTGGCCTCCAGTAATCAGCCCTCAACTCTCATACCTTTCTCACGTATAACACCTCCATCCGGAGGTGTCCAGTGTTCTTGACCCCCTGCGTTGGGCTGTGCCCTGGCCAGGAAGATCATCCCGTCATTGAGTAGTCACTCGTACACACTGGTGACCGCTCTTTCCCATCACACAATCAGTTTTCTTCAACAGAACTCAGCTGTTTTCTGGAGCTTAGGAAGGGCACGTTCAAGAGTCACCAGAGCCATTCCGATTGCCTAATAGTGTTCACACAGGGAGACAGGTTAATAACAGCAGTATTTAATCACTTAAATCCATTAACCATCTTAATCATCAACCTAGCTACTTAGATTATACTCAGTGAATTTAGATCACAGCCATACATTCAGTGTACTGTTACTGTACATCTGTAGCCATAGCCTTCGGCCCTGTTTCATGGTGGAAACTTAAAGAGAAGTTACTGGTCCTCTATCGTTTAAGATCTGCATCATTATTTTAAAGACTTCTTTAAAGTCCTTCAGGTTTACATTTAAAACATTCTCAAATACAAATTGCCCACTTAATGGCAATGATTTATTTTAACATCTCTGTATCTGATTTTCAACCGAAACACTGTGCTTTTACTATAAATAGCTTATTACTTATGACACAGCCTCAGATAACATATTTTAGCTGACATGATTGAGAGAGACTCTGAAGCATTCAGGACTGGTACACTGTACTCTCATAAACTTCTAATATCAAACTCTATCGACCATCTTTTAACTCTATCCCAGCTTAAGGCATATTTGCCAGAAATTACATGTGTTTCCAAATAAATATTTTTATAGTTGGAATTTAGACATTAGAAATTTCCACTCAGATTGAGTCTCTGTCGTACTGGCGGTTTTCAGCCACAGCAGACATCAGATTCAGATAAGCGAGCTGTTTCATTACAAACTTATCTTTTGAAAGCAAAACATCAGCTTCTAGTTCTTTCATGGTCAAAACACTAACAGAACACATTTTACATTTAACAACTGTTAATCCAGTAGCCTATTACTTGTACTTATTTGATCTTAAATAAAAATAATTATTCTTGTTCTCAATTACCATAGCTTAATATCTGACTAGAACTAACTAATTCCCATATGCATTAAAGAGATAAGATGAGTGTTGTTTCATTGTATTGCACAAACAATCTAGTGTTGAGCACTGAAACATAAGCTATGCACTTGTTACAGTACATTGCATGTCAGAACTAACTGATTCCCATATGCATTAAAGAGATAACATGAGTGTTGTTTCATTGCCATGCACACACGATCTAACGATGTAATTTGAAAGATAAGGTATTTACTTGTTGCTTTGCATTTCATACCATAACTAACTCATTCTCATGTGCATTAAAGAGATAACGTGTTGTTGCATTGCATTGCACAAACGATCTAACGTTGTGCATTGAAAAATAACATATACGCCATACACTTGTGGCAGTGCATTGCAAATCAGAACTAACTCATTTATATTTGCATTATAGAGAAAACAGTGTTTTTGCATTGCACAAATGATCTAATGTTGTGCATTGAAAAATAACATATACGCCATCCACTTACTGCAGTGCATTGCTTCCCAGAACTAACTAATTCCCATGTGCATTAATGGATAATATATGTGTTGTTTCATTGCATTACACAAATGATCTAACGTTGAGCACTGAAACATAAGCTATGCACTTGTTGCTTTGTATTGCTTAACATAACTTACTAATTCCCATGTGCATTAACGAGATAACATATGTGTCGCATTGCATTGCACAAACGATCTAACGTTGTGCATTGAAAAATAACATATAAGCTTTGCACTTGTTGTAGTGGATCGCATTCCAGAACTAACTAATCCCCATGTGCATTAAATAGATAACATGAGTGTTGTTTCATTGCATGGCATTTGACAAATGATCTATTGTTTTGCAATGAAATATAAGCTATTTACTTGTTGCTTTAAATTGCATACCAAACCATGTGCACTAAATAGATTTCATATATGTTGTTGCATTGCACAAACGATCTAACCTTGAGCACTGAAACATAAGCTATGTACTTGTTGCAGTGCATTGCATATCAGAACTAACTAATTCCCATATGCATTAAAGAGATAACATGAGTGTTGTTTCATTGCATTGCACAAACGATCTAACGTTTGCATTGAAATATAACTTATTAGCAATTGTTGCAGTACTTTGCTTACCAGAACTAACTAATTCCAATGTGCACAAAAGAGATATGTGTTGTTTCATTGCACTGCACACACGATCTAACGTTGAGCACTGAAACATAAGCTTGCAATTGTTGCTTTGCATTTCATACCATAACCAACTAATTCCCATGTTAATTAAAGAGATAACATGTGTGTTGCATTGTATTGCATAAACGATCTAACGTTGTGCATTGAAAAATAACATATAAGCTTTGCACTTGTTGTAGTGGATCGCATTCCAGAACTAATTCCCGTATGCATTAAAGAGATAACATGAGTGTTGTTCCATTGCATTGCTCAAACAATCCAACGTTGAGCAGTTAAACACAAGCTATGCACTTGTTGCAGTACATTGCATATCAGAACTAACTAATTCCAATATGCATTCAAGAGATAACATGAGTGTTGTTTCATTGCATTGCATTGCACAAACGATCTAACGTTGAGCACTAAAAAATAAGCTATGCGCTTGTTGCAGTACTTTGTTGAATTGCACACACGATCTAACGATGTGATTTGAAAGATAAGGTTACCTGTTGCTTGTTGCTTTGCATTTCATACCATAACTAACTCATTCTCATGTGCATTAAAGAGATAACGTGTTGTTGCATTGCATTACACAAAACGATCTAACGTTGAGCTATGCACTTGTTGCTTTTTATTGCTTGACATAACTAACTAATTCTCATGTGCATTAACGAGATAACATGTGTTGCAGTGCATTGCACATACGATCTAACGTTGTGCATTGAAAAATAACATGTAAGCTTTGCACTTGTTGTAGTTTATCGCATTCCAGAACTAATCCCATGTGCATTAAATAGATAACGAGTGTTGTTTCATTGCGTTGCATTGCACAAATGATATATGGTTTTGCATTGAAATATAAGCTATTTACTTGTTGCTTTGCATTGCATACCATAACTAACTAATTACCATGTGCATTAAAAAGAAAACACACGTGTAGTTCCATTGCATTGCACTGCATAAACGATCTAACGTTGTGCATTGAAAAATAATATACAAGCTTTGCACTCGTTGCAGTGGATCACATTCCAGAACTAACTAATTCCCATGTGCAAAAAAGAGATTTCGTATCGAGATTTCATATATGTTGTTGCATTGCACAAACGATCTAACGTTGAGCACTGAAACTTGTTGTAGTGCATTGCATATCAGAACTAACTAATTCCCATATGCATTAAAGAGATAACATGAGTGTTGTTTCATTCCATTGCATTGCACAAACGATCTAACGTTGAGCACTGAAACACAAGCTTTGCACTTGTTGTAGACGATCGCATTCCAGAACTAACTCATCCCCATGTGCATTAAATAGATAACATGAGTGTTGTTCCATTGCATTGCACAAACGATCCATCGTTGATCACTGAAACACAAGCTATGCACTTGTTGCAATACATTGCATATCAGAACTAACTAATTCCCATATGCATTAAAGAGATAACATGAGTGTTGTTTCATTGCATTGCATTGCACAAACGATCCAACGTTGAGCACTGAAACATAAGCTATGCGCTTGTTGCAGTACTTTGTTGCATTGCACACACGATCTAACGATGTGACTTGAAAGATAAGGTTACTTGTTGCTTGTTGCTTTGCATTTCATACCATAACTAACTCATTCTCATGTGCATTAAATAGATAACTTGTTAAATTGCATTTTACAAACGATCTAACGTTGAGCACTGAAACATATCATATGCACTTGTTGCAGTGCATTGCATATCTGAACTAATTCCCATATACATTAAAGAGATAACATGAGTGTTGTTTCCATTGCATTGCATTGCACAAACGATCTAACGTTTTGCATTGAAATATAACCTATTAGCAATTGTTGCAGTACTTTGCTTACCAAAACTAACAAATTCCAATGTGCACAAAAGAGATATGTGTTGTTGCATTGCATTGCACAAACGATCTAACGTTGAGCACTGAAACATAAGCTATGCACTTGTTGCTTTGCATTTCATACCATAACCAATTCCCATGTGCATTAACGAGATAACATGTGTTATATTGCATTGCACAAACGATATAACGTTGTACATTTTAACATAACATATAAGCTTTGCACTTGTTGTAGACGATCGCATTCCAGAAGCAACTCATTCCCATGTGCATTAAATAGATAACATGAGTGTTGTTCCATTGCATTGCACAAACGATCCAACGTTGATCACTGAAACACAATTTATGCACTTGTTGCAATACATTGCATATCAGAACTAACTAATTCCCATATGCATTAAAGAGATAACATGAGTGTTGTTTCATTGCATTGCATTAAACAAACGATCTAACGTTGAGCACTGAAACATAAGCTATGCACTTGTTGCAGTACTTTGTTGCATTGCACACACAATCTAACGATGTGATTTGAAATATAAGGTTACTTTTTGCTTGTTGCTTTGCATTTCATACCATAACTAACTCATTCTCATGTGCATTAAAGAGATAACTTGTTGTTAAATTGCACTGCACAAACGATCTAACGTTGAGCACTGAAACATATGCTATGCACTTGTTGCAGTGCATTGCATATCAGAACTAATTCCCATATACATTAAAGAGATAACATGATTGTTGTTTCCATTGCATTGCATTGCACAAACGATCTAACGTTTTGCATTGAAATATAACCTATTAGCAATTGTTACAGTACTTTGCTCACCAGAACTAACTAATTCCAATGTGCACAAAAGAGATATGTGTTGTTGCATTGCATTGCACAAACGATCTAACGTTGAGCACTGAAACATAAGCTATGCACTTGTTGCTTTGCATTTCATACCATAACCAATTCCCATGTGCATTAACGAGATAACATGTGTTGCATTGCATTGCACAAAGGATATAACTTTGTGCATTGAAAAATAACATATAAGCTTTGCACTTGTTGTAGACGATCGCATTCCAGAACCAACTCATTCCCATGTGCATTGAATAGATAACATGAGTGTTGTTCCATTGCATTGCACAAACGATCCAACGTTGATCACTGAAACACAAGCTATGCACTTTTTGCAATACATTGCATATCAGAACTAACTAATTCTCATATGCATTAAAGAGATAATATGAGTGTTATTTCATTGCATTGCATTGCACAAACGATCTAACGTTGAGCACTGAAACATAAGCTATGCACTTGTTGCAGTACTTTGTTTCATTGCACACACGATCTAACGATGTGATTTGAAAGATAAGGTTACTTTTTGCTTGTTGCTTTGCATTTCATACCATAACTAACTCATTCTCATGTGCATTAAAGAGATAACGTGTTGTTAAATTGCATTGCACAAACGATCTAACGTTGAGCACTGAAACATATGCTATGCATTTGTTGCTTTGCATTTCATACCATAACCAATTCCCATGTGCATTAACGAGATAACATGTGTTATATTGCATTGCACAAACGATATAACGTTGTACATTTTAACATAACATATAAGCTTTGCACTTGTTGTAGACGATCGCATTCCAGAAGCAACTCATTCCCATGTGCATTAAATAGATAACATGAGTGTTGTTCCATTGCATTGCACAAACGATCCAACGTTGATCACTGAAACACAATTTATGCACTTGTTGCAATACATTGCATATCAGAACTAACTAATTCCCATATGCATTAAAGAGATAACATGAGTGTTGTTTCATTGCATTGCATTAAACAAACGATCTAACGTTGAGCACTGAAACATAAGCTATGCACTTGTTGCAGTACTTTGTTGCATTGCACACACAATCTAACGATGTGATTTGAAATATAAGGTTACTTTTTGCTTGTTGCTTTGCATTTCATACCATAACTAACTCATTCTCATGTGCATTAAAGAGATAACTTGTTGTTAAATTGCACTGCACAAACGATCTAACGTTGAGCACTGAAACATATGCTATGCACTTGTTGCAGTGCATTGCATATCAGAACTAATTCCCATATACATTAAAGAGATAACATGATTGTTGTTTCCATTGCATTGCATTGCACAAACGATCTAACGTTTTGCATTGAAATATAACCTATTAGCAATTGTTACAGTACTTTGCTCACCAGAACTAACTAATTCCAATGTGCACAAAAGAGATATGTGTTGTTGCATTGCATTGCACAAACGATCTAACGTTGAGCACTGAAACATAAGCTATGCACTTGTTGCTTTGCATTTCATACCATAACCAATTCCCATGTGCATTAACGAGATAACATGTGTTGCATTGCATTGCACAAAGGATATAACTTTGTGCATTGAAAAATAACATATAAGCTTTGCACTTGTTGTAGACGATCGCATTCCAGAACCAACTCATTCCCATGTGCATTGAATAGATAACATGAGTGTTGTTCCATTGCATTGCACAAACGATCCAACGTTGATCACTGAAACACAAGCTATGCACTTTTTGCAATACATTGCATATCAGAACTAACTAATTCTCATATGCATTAAAGAGATAATATGAGTGTTATTTCATTGCATTGCATTGCACAAACGATCTAACGTTGAGCACTGAAACATAAGCTATGCACTTGTTGCAGTACTTTGTTTCATTGCACACACGATCTAACGATGTGATTTGAAAGATAAGGTTACTTTTTGCTTGTTGCTTTGCATTTCATACCATAACTAACTCATTCTCATGTGCATTAAAGAGATAACGTGTTGTTAAATTGCATTGCACAAACGATCTAACGTTGAGCACTGAAACATATGCTATGCATTTTTTGCAGCGCATTGCATATCAGAACTAATTCCCATATACATTAAAGAGATAACATGAGTGTTGTTTCCATTGCATTGCATTGCACAAACGATCCAACGTTTTGCATTGAAATATAACCTATTAGCAATTGTTGCAGTACTTTGCTTACCAAAACTAACAAATTCCAATGTGCACAAAAGAAATATGTGTTGTTGCATTGCATTGCACAAACGATCTAACGTTGAGCACTGAAACATAAGCTATGCACTTGTTGCTTTGCATTTCATACCATAACCAATTCCCATGTGCATTAACGAGATAACATGTGTTATATTGCATTGCACAAACGATATAACGTTGTACATTTTAACATAACATATAAGCTTTGCACTTGTTGTAGACGATCGCATTCCAGAAGCAACTCATTCCCATGTGCATTAAATAGATAACATGAGTGTTGTTCCATTGCATTGCACAAACGATCCAACGTTGATCACTGAAACACAATTTATGCACTTGTTGCAATACATTGCATATCAGAACTAACTAATTCCCATATGCATTAAAGAGATAACATGAGTGTTGTTTCATTGCATTGCATTAAACAAACGATCTAACGTTGAGCACTGAAACATAAGCTATGCACTTGTTGCAGTACTTTGTTGCATTGCACACACGATCTAACGATGTGATTTGAAATATAAGGTTACTTTTTGCTTGTTGCTTTGCATTTCATACCATAACTAACTCATTCTCATGTGCATTAAAGAGATAACTTGTTGTTAAATTGCACTGCACAAACGATCTAACGTTGAGCACTGAAACATATGCTATGCACTTGTTGCAGTGCATTGCATATCAGAACTAATTCCCATATACATTAAAGAGATAACATGAGTGTTGTTTCCATTGCATTACATTGCACAAACGATCTAACGTTTCATTCCGATCATTCCGTTTTGCAACGAAGATATATTAATTTTATTTCTTCAATGCACATGGGAATGAGTTACAAAAGTATGCATTGCAATGTTACAGGCGCATAGCTTACATGATTTTCTTCAATGCACATCGATACATATGATATATATATATATATATATATATATATATATATATGAGATCGTGTGTGCAATGCAGTGCAACAGGACTTATGTTATCTTTTCGTTGCACAACGGAATTAATTAGTTCTGGGATGCATTTAATGCATCAAGCGCTTAGCTTGTATGTTATTGTTCTATGAACATCGTTAGATCGTGTGTAGAGTGTAATTACAACAGCACTCATGTTATCTATTTAATTATCAAATTTAATGCACAAACTAAACAATTTAGTTTTTTTGCAATGCTATACAACTGCAAAAATATTTCTTCAAAGTACATCGCAATGAGAAAATTCTTGTAGGCATTGCACTGCAACAAGTGCATAGCTTATATGTTAATTTCAATGCAGATTGTTTGATCTTGTGTGCATTGTAATGCAACAGCAGATTTGTTATCTTATCGTTGAACGATGAGTTACATATTGTGTAAGTTACATATTATGAGTTACAATGTAAGTTACATCTTGTGTGCATTGTAAAGCAACAGCAACCACCCAAAACACCCTAGCAACCTCAAAAATACCTTAAAACATCATAGCAACCACCCAGAACACCCTAGCAACCACCCAAAATACCTCAGAACACCCTAGCAACACCCTAGCAAACACCCAGAACACCCTAGCAACTGCCTAAAATACATTAGAACACCCTAGCAACACCACAGCAACCACCCAGAACACCCTAGAAACCACCCAAAATATTTTGGAACACCCTAGCAACACCATAGCAACTGCCCAAAATATCTTAGAACACCCTAGAAACACTATAGTAACCACCCAAAATACCTTAGAATAACCCAGCAACGCCAGAGCAACTGTCCAAAATATCTTAGAACACCCTAGCAACACCATAGCAACCGCCCAAAATATCTTAGAACACCCTAGCAACACCATAGCAACCACCCAAAACCCCCTAGCAACTGCCTAAAATACATTAGAACACCCTAGCAACACCATAGTAACCACCCAGAACACCCCAGCAACCACCCAAACTACCTTAGAACAACCTAGCAACCACACAGAACACCCTAGCAACCACCCAAAATACCTAAGAACACCATGGCAACACCATAGCAACCACCCAGAACACCCTAGCAACAACCCAAACTACCTTAGAACAACCTAGCAACTACCCAAAATACCTTAGAACACCATAACAACACCATAGCAACACCATAGCAACCACCCAAATACCTCCTAAAACCCTAGCCACCTCCCAAAATACCTTAGAATACCCTAGCAACCCACTAGAAACATCTTAGCAACTTTAATTTACTTTACTTTCAACTTTAAACTATTTTAAACTTTAAACTACTACAAACTTTAAACTACTTTAAACTACTTTAAACTTAAAACTTATTTAAACTTTAAACTATTTAAACTATAAACTACGTTAAACTTTAAACTAATTCAAACTATAAACTACTTTAAACTTCTTCAGACTTTCTGGTCAAAACTTTCACAAGCCAACTTTTTCTAGCATTGATTTTCCTTCAATACACAATTGAATAGTTGTAGAATGCACAGCAATGCACAAATGGAATGTATTTTCATTGCACAAAGTAATAAGTTTATGAGGGCTTAGCTTCTATGGTATTCATCAATGCACAATGTTTGATAGTGTTTGCAACAGTACTGCAATTTTATAAGATATTACTTCGTTGCAGAAGGACATTAGTTAGTTATTGTATTTTTTGTAATGCAATGAAAGACCTCGATTATGTACTTTTTCAAAAACTCATCCTGATGATGCATCGGCTATACAGTAGTCCATATGTGCTAAACATGTTTTTGGCCCAAAAAACTTTGAACGTTAACTTTCTACACATTCTCATTGACCACTTTTGATGTTACTGCAGCCATACAAAAGTCCATATTTGACCTACTTGAACATATTTCTGGCCACAGATACCTTAAAGATGAACTTTAGATTTATATATAGATTGATTTCTTCTGATGTTATATAAGGCAGTCAAAACCTACTAAACATATTTCTGGCAAGAGTCCTCGATCTTGAACTTTCTATTCATATTCATAGACTCCTTCTGATGCTTCAAAAGCGATATAGAAGTCCACATTTGACCTGTTGAACATTTCTGATTAAAGGGTCCTCAATATTTTTAAACTATATAAACTTATAGACTCCTTCTGATGTTACATCCCACATTTAAAAGCCAATTTTGACCTACTGAACATATTTCAGACCAGAGACCTTGAATATTAACTTACTACACATACACACTGACTTCTCATGATGTTAGATCAGGCAGACAGAAGTCCATTTTTGACAGATCGAATATGTTTTTGCTAAAGAGTCCTCAAATTTTTTTTTACATTATAATATTACAGACTCCTTCTGATGTTAAATACAGAAGCACACAAGTAAATATTTCACTTACTGATCATATTACTGGAAAAAGAGTACTCGATATTGAAATTTCTATACATACTCATGCTGCCAAGATGCTTCTTAAGCCATATAGAAGTCCATATATGACCTATTGAACTTATTTCTGTTCGAAGGGTCCTCAAAAGATTTTAAGGTATATATATTTATAGACTCCTTCTGATGTTAAATTAGCCATAAAGAGGCCCCTTTTTTAACCACTTTCTGGACTAAGAGTTCTAAGACTAAGAGAATTTTAAATTACTATACATACAGATTGACTTCTTATTATGTTATATTAGTCAGACAGCAGTCCATATGTGACCTACTCAGCAGGCCTACTATTTCTGGCCAAAGAGTCCTTCAACTTTCTATACATACTCATAGACTCCTTCTGATGCGTCATAAGCCATATAGATGTCCATATCTGACCTATTGAACTTATTTTTTGGTCAAAGGGTCCTCAAAATGTTTTAAACTATATAAAGTTATAAACTCCTTCTGATGATAAATCTACAGAGGTCCTTTTTGACCTACTAAACATATTTCTGGTCCAAGAGTTTTTAAACTTGCTATTCTATACATACAGATTGACTAGTTGTGATAATATATTAGCCAGACAGTAGTCCATTTTTGACCTTCTCGATTTCTTTCTGGCCCTAGATTACTTGAACTTTCTCTACATTCTCATAGACTCCTTCTGATGTGACATCAGCCATACAAAAGTCTATTTACTATTTACTTATTTTACTACTTATTTAAGTCTAGCCTACTTAACATATTTCTGGCCAGAGTCTGTGAACATGAATTCTCTATACATACACAATGACTTCTCGTAATGTTATATCAGGCAGACAGTCGTCCATATTTGACCGATTGAACTAAATTTTAGCCAAGGAGTCCTCATTAAAAAAAATGCTTTTTGCTGTTTTAAACTTATAGACTCCATCAGATGTTAAATCTGCCATGCAGAAGTCCATATTTCACCTATATATTCAATATAATATGGGATATTCAAATTAATTAACCAAGCATTAATACCATTGATCAGCCCTACCAAACGTGGATGTTTTTTCACTAAGAAACAAACATTATATTATTTGATTGATATTGTGAAGCTGCTTTGATGCAATTTATATTGTGAAAAGCGCTATATAAATACACTTGACTTGACTTGACTTGACCTACTTGTTTCATTAGGTGAAATATGGACTTCTGGAAAAAGAAGTCCATTACTTTTAATGGAAGTCCCTATTATAGGACTCTTTTTTCTATTACTGGAAAAAGAGTCCTTGATCTTGAATTTTCCATACATCCTCATGGACTTCCTTATTAAATCAGCAATATATTGGTCCATAAATGATGAATTGAAAATGTTCCTGGCCAAAGGGTCCTCAAAGGTTAACTTTCTAAATACTCAAAGACTTCCTCTGATAATATATATGATAATCAGGTATCCATATGTGACTCTTTCTGATTCCTTCTGATGCTTCATTTAGAAGTCCATACCTGAAAAAAACTAACTTTTTTCTGGTCAAAAAAGCTGCTAAAGCAGCTTTTGTGGATGTTTCATGTTCTCAGCGCGGGAACATGAACATCGCGACACTGCAGTCGAGACTCTATGAGCTCACTAGAGCGAGAATCCCCTCATCCACACCCCGATCTACACTCTCCTCGCGAGGTGGTACTCCGGCTGGTGGCCAGGGTGACCTGAGGGTTGAAATGTCTGTGTGGAACAAAGAGCCGACGATCATTCCTCGGCCCACACCCCCCTCTTGCGAGTGTACCGAATGAACGCGCGCGATCGTCCTTTGAGACCCCGCGCGTCATTCGGTCCTCCAGACGATGAGTCCGTCGCGGCATCACAAGGTGGGCTCGAGTCATCGGGAGATGACGACTCGGCTGAGCTGCCGCCGTCTGGTGTGCCAGCATTGTCCGAGTCTGATCCCGAAATGACAGCCATGCTCTCTCGGGCAGCCGCAAGCGTTGGGATAGCGTGCAATCCTCCACCCTGTCCTGAGCGCTCGCGGTTTGACGATTGGGGTGCTGCGGGCGTTGTTTCCCATCAGCGTTCGCCCCCAATTCCCTTCCTTCCCGAGGTGCATGAGGAGGTCACGAGGTCCTGGAAGACACGACTGTCTTCCCGCGATCGTTCGCCGACCTTCTCCACTTTTCCTCCCCTTGATGAGGCCGCGGCCAATGGATACATTGGGGTTCCCCAGGTGGAATGTTCTGTTGCGATGCATTTGTGTCCTCAGAGCGCTTCCTCCCATGGCGACCCAAAGCACTCCCCCAAAGCCTGTAGGTTTTCATCGACCCTTGTCGCGAAGTCCTATAGAGCTGCGGTGCAGACTGCCGCCTCTTTGCATGCCATGGTCATCCTGCAAATGTATCAGGCACGGATGCTCAGGGACATGCACGAGGGCAGGACTGACCTAGGGCTCTTTGACGAGCTCCGTGCCGCCACCGACCTTGCTCTCCGAGCGACGAAGGTGACCGCACGCTCCCTGGGTCAGGTGATGTCCACGAATGTGGTCCAGGAGCGTCACCTCTGGCTGAACCTGGCTGATATGCGAGACGCTGAGCGAACCAAGTTGCTCGACGGTCCCATATCCCAGACCGGCCTCTTCGGCTGCGCGGTTGAGGACTTTGCCCAGCAGTTTTCAACCGCCCAGAAGCTGACCGAGGCTATTAAACACATGAGGCACAGATGTCTCAGCCTGCTCGCCACCGAGGATGCCCTTCTGCGGCTCCGCCCCTCCCACTCGGCCCCAGCAGCAGCCTCCACCCGGGCCGCGCCGTGGAGGTGGTCGCAGGAACCAACGCGCGCAGTCACTGCTGACTTGCCTGAGACAGTTTGAGAGTGTGGTTCCACTGAAATACTTTCAGAGGCTCCTGGGGCATATGGCATCCGCAGTCGCAGCAACGCCGCTCGGTTTGCTTCATATGAGACCACTTCAGCTTTGGCTTCGCGATCGATCCCGAGGTGGGCATGGCAACAAGGCACGTTTCCGAGTACCAGTTACGGGCGAGCAGGACAAGGAGCAAGTCATTTTGGTTGCGCCTCATTGCCCCACCCGGACCTGGTTCTCCGAACTTGTACTCCTTGCGACAGCACCTCCCTGGCCATTTCCTCTGAGGAAAGACTTTCTTTCTTAGAGACAGGGCATCCTATGGCACCCTCGTCCCGATCTTTGGAACCTTCACGTGTGGCTCCTGGATGCGATGAGGCTACCATCACTTCCGCTAGAGCATCGTCCACGAGACAAGTGGTACCTCTTCATCGACTGGTGCTCTTCTCACCGAGAAGACCCCAGAAAATGCTTGATCAGTGTCGTGCTTTCCTTCCGGCAGGATGGGTTGGAGCGAAGGCTGTCTCCCTCCACCCTGAAAGTGTACGTTGCCATTGTCGCCGCACATCACGACGCAGTTGAGGGTAAGTCCATGGGAAAGCACGACCTGATCATCAGGTTCCTGAGAAGAGCGAGGAGACTGAATCCTCCTCGCCCTCCTCTCGTTCCCTCTTGGGACCTCTCAGTTGTTTTAACTGCCCTGCAGAGTGCTCCGTTTGAACCTCTGCAATCAGTGGAGCTTAAGTTCCTGTCAGTTAAGACAGCGATCCTGGTTGCATTGGCCTCCATTAAGAGGGTAGGGGACCTGCACGCATTTTCCGTTTATGAAGCGTGCCTGGAGTTCGGGCCGGCCTACTCTCAAGTGATCCTGAGACCCCAGCCTGGATATGTGCCCAAGGTTCCCACCACTCCCTTTCGAGATCAGGTGGTGAACCTGCAAGCGCTGCCCCTGGAGGAGGCAGACCCAGCCTTTTCACTTCTCTGTCCAGTACGCGCCCTCCGTGCTTAAGTAGACAGAACGCGGTGTTTCAGGACCTCAGACCATCTTTTTGTTTGTTATGGTGGGAAGCTGAAGGGAAAGGCTCTCTCCAAGCAAAGGTTGTCTCACTGGATAGTGGACGCCATTGCTTTGGCATTGCTAGCGCATAGCGCCTCGCTAACAGACATCTGCAGAGCTGCAGGCTGGGTGACACCCAACACATTCGCGAGATTCTACAGTATAATCTCAGAGTAGAGCCAGTGTCCTCTCATGTACTCGCTTCAACTAGCCGGTAACTGGACCCGCTCAGGTTTCTTCACTTGCTCGCCATTCCACTCCACGGAATGGATACGTGCGATATTCTCCTCAGGTGAGCTTCCCCTTAAGCCCTGAGTTCCTCCAGCATGGTTGACGTCAACGCCAGAGTCTATGCCTGCGCCAGCTTTCGCGTCGGCTAGGTGCCTCCGTGTGCATGGTTCCCCTCCGGTGACCCCCACATGTCTATTTCCACTGTAAGCCTCTCTAAATATGTGTCTTTCCCTTGGCAAGCCACCCTGCGGGCTGGACACCTCAGTGTTTTCCATATGCTCCCTCCAGGTCATATGTGTATTCATAAGTCCACCCCCTTCGGGCGGGAACTGATTGCATATTTCAATTGAGATATGCTTCCCAGTGTACCTTGGTATTCCTGTGTTGAGTAGGAGTCCTTCGTCCGTGCTAGTCTCACAACAGGGATCGAGGGTTAGATATGTAACCGAGACGTTTCACTGCATTGCAAAAAAAAATCCAGCTATTTACTTGTTGCTTTGCATTGCTTACTGTAACTAACTAATTCCATGTGAACTAAAGAGATTTCATATATGTTGTTGCATTGTACACAAGCTATGCACTTGTTACAGTACATTGCATATTAGAACTAACTAATTTCCATATGCATTAAAGAGATAACATGAGTGTTGTTTCATTGCATTGCACAAACGATCTAACGTTGAGCACTGAAACATAAGCTATGCACTTGTTGCAGTACTTTGTTGCATTGCACACACGATCTAACGATGTGATTTGAAAGATAAGGTATTTACTTGTTGCTTTGCATTTCATACCATAACTAACTCATTCTCATGTGCATTAAAGAGATAATGTGTCGTTGTATTGCATTGCAAAAACGATCTAACGTTGTGCATTGAAAAATAACATTTACGCCATGCACTTGTGGCAGTGCATTGCAAATCAGAACTAACTCATTTATATGTGCATTAAAGAGAAAACAGTGTTTTTGCATTGCACAAATGATCTAATGTTGTGCATTGAAAAATAACATATAAGCCATCCACTTGTTGCAGTGCATTGCTTACCAGAACTAACTAATTCCCATGTGCATTAAGGGATAATATATGTGTTGTTTCATTGCATTACACAAATGATCTAACGTTGAGCACTGAAACATAAGCTATGTACTTGTTGCGTTGTATTGCTTAACATAACTTACTAATTCCCATGTGCATTAACGAGATAACATATGTGTTGCATTGCATTGCACAAACGATCTAACGTTGTGCATTGAAAAATAACATATACGCTATGCACTTGTGGCAGTGTATTGCAAATCAGAACTAACTCATTTATATGTGCATTTAAGAGAAAACAGTGTTGTTGCATTGCTCAAATGATCTAATGTTGTGCATTGAAAAATAACATATAAGCTTTGCACTTGTTGTAGTGGATCGCATTCCAGAACTAACTAATCCCCCTGTGCATTAAATAGATAACATGACTGTTGTTTCATTGCGTTGCATTGCAAAAATGATCTATTGTTTTGCATTGAAATATAAGCTATTTACTTGTTGCTTTAAATTGCATACCAAACCTAGCTAATTACCATGTGCACTAAAGAGATTTCATATATGTTGTTGCATTGCACAAACGATCTAACGTTGAGCACTGTACTTGAGAAACATAAGCTTTGTACTTGTTGCAGTGCATTGCATATCAGAACTAACTAATTCCCATATACATTAAAGATATAACATGAGTGTTGTTTCATTGCATTGCACAAACGATCTAACGTTTGCATTGAAATATAACTTATTAGCAATTGTTGCAGTACTTTGCTTACCAGAACTAACTAATTCCAATGTGCACAAAAGAGATATGTGTTGTTGCATTGCACTGCACACACGATCTAAAGATGTGATTTGAAAGATAAGCTATTTACTTGTTGCTTTGCATTTCATACCATAACCAACTAATTCACATGTTAATTAAAGAGATAACATATGTTGTTGCATTGCATTGCACAAACGATCTAACGTTGAGCACTGAAAAATAAGCTTGCAATTGTTGCTTTGCATTTCATACCATAACCAATTCCCATGTGCATTAACGAGATAACATATTTGTTGCATTGCATTGCATAAACGATCTAACGTTGTGCATTGAAAAATAACATACAAGCTAAGTACTTGTTGTAGTGGATCGTATTCCAAAACTAATTCCCGTATGCATTAAAGAGATAACATGAGTGTTGTTCCATTGCATTGCACAAACAATCCAACGTTGAGCAGTTAAACACAAGCTATGCACTTGTTGCAGTACATTGCATATCAGAACTAACTAATTCCCATATGTATTCAAGAGATAACATGAGTGTTGTTTTATTGCATTGCACAAACGATCTAAAGTTGAGCACTGAAACATAAGCTAAGCACTTGTTGCAGTACTTTGTTGCATTGCACACACGATCTAACGATGTGATTTGAAAGATAAGGTTACTTGTTGCTTGATGCGTTGAATTTCATACCATAGCTAACTCATTCTCATGTGCATTAAAGAGATAACGCTGTTGCATTGCATTGCACAAACGATCTAACGTTGAGCACTGAAACATAAGCTATGCACTTGTTGCTTTTTATTGCTTAACATAACTAACTAATTCCCATGTGCATTAACGAGATAACATGTGTTGCAGTGCATTGCACATACGATCTAACGTTGTGCATTGAAAAATAACATATAAGCTTTGCACTTGTTGTAGTTTATCCCATTCCAGAACTAATTCCCATGTGCATTAAATAGATAACATGAGTGTTGTTTCATTGCGTTGCATTGAACAAATGATTTATGGTTTTGCATTGAAATATAAGCTATTTACTTGTTGCTTTGCATTGCATACCATAACTAACTAATTACCAGGTGCATTAAAAAAGAAAACACATGTGTAGTTTCATTGCATTGCACTGCATAAACGATCTAACGTTGTGCATTGAAAAATAATATATAAGCTTTGCACTCGTTGCAGTGGATCGCATTCCAGAACTAACTAATTCCCATGTGCAAAAAAGAGATTTCATGTTGTTGCATTGCACAAACGATCCAACGTTGAGCAGATAAACACAAGCTATGCACTTGTTGCAATACATTGCATATCAGAACTAACTAATTCCCATATGCATTAAAGAGATAACATGAGTGTTGTTTCATTGCATTGCATTGCACAAACGATCTAACGTTGAGCACTGAAACATAAGCTATGCACTTGTTGCAGTACTTTGTTAAATTGCACAAACTATCTAACGTTGAGCACTGAAGCATAAGCTGTCCCCTTGTTCCTTAGCATTGCATACCATAACTAATTTCCATGTGCATTAAAGAGATATTATATGTGTTGTTGCATTGTATTGCACAAACGATCTAACGTTGTGCATTGAAAAAAAACACATAAGATTAGCTTTGCATTGCTTAACAAAACGAACTAATTCCCATGTGCATTAAAGAGATAACATTTGTTGTTGCAACTGCATTGACCAAACGATCTAACGTTGTGCATTGAAATATAAGCTATTTACTTGTTGCTTTGCAGTGCATACCATAACTAACTAATTACCATGTGCAATAAAGAGATAAGATATGTGTTGTTGCATTGCATTACACAAACGATCTAACGATGTGCTTTGTAATTTATTTACTTGTTGCTTTGCATTGCATACCAAAACTAACTGATTCCCATATGTAAATTAACTGATGCCGTTGCATTGCACTGCACCAACGATCAAACTTTGTGAATTGAAAAATAACATATAAGCCAAGCACATGTTCCATTTCAATGCATGCCCGATTACCTCAATTAACTCATTCCTTTGTGCATTAAAGGGAAAACATGATTGTTGTTGTAATGCATTGCATGGCGGATCTAATGATGTTAATGTAACAATAACATTGCATTGCACACATACATACAAGAACTAGCTCATTCCGATGTTACTTGAAGAGATAGCGATTTTCCTGTTGCATTACATTGCAAAGAAGATCTATCTTATTCCTCTGTGCAATGAAAACACAAAGCATTCATGCTTTTGCATTGCATCTTAAACTTTTCATTTGGGTAATGAAGGGAAATTATTGCAATAGATATTTCTTTACAAAACACACACAATAACTAACTCAGTCCGTTGTGCAACGAAGAGATAACATTTGTGCTGTTGCATTGCATTGACATGAGCTAACAATATGTTTTGAAGAATTACATATAAACATTCAATGCATACAATCTAAAAATCTATCATTTTTGCAGTTGCATTCCATTGCATCTAACTTATTCCCCTGTTCAATGAAAAGTAAACAAACAACATATTTGCATTCACATCTTATTGCAACTACAACTAAATTATTAATTTGAAGGAAAATGATTGCAATGAAGAATTAATCAACAGATTAACAATCATTCCGTTTTGCAACGAAGATATAGCAATGTTATTTCTTCAATGCACATGGGAATGAGTTACAAAAGTATGCATTGCAATGTTACAAGCGCATAGCTTATATGATTTTCTTCAATGCACATCGATACATATGATATATATATATATATATATATGAGATCGTGTGTGCAATGCAGTGCAACAGGACTTATGTTATCTTTTCGTTGCACAACGGAATGAATTAGTTCTGGGATGCATTTAATGCATCAAGCGCTTAGCTTGTATGTTATTGTTATATGAAAATCGTTAGATCTTGTGTAGAGTGCAATTACAACAGCACTCATGTTATCTATTTAATGATCAAATTTAATGCACAAACTAAACAATTTAGTTTTTTTTGCAATGCTATACAACGGCAAAAATATTTCTTCAAAGTACATCGCAATGAGAAAATTCTTGTAGGCATTGCACTGCAACAAGTGCATAGCTTATATGTTAATTTCAATGCACAATATTTGATCTTGTGTGCAATGTACTGCAACAGCAGATTTGTTATCTTATCGTTGAACGATGAGTTACATATTGTGTAAGTTACAAATTATGAGTTACAATGTAAGTTACATATTGTGTGCATTGTAAAGCAACGGCGAGCACCCAGAACACCCTAGCAACCACCCGAAATATCTTAGAACACCTTAGCAACACCATAGCAACCACCCAGAACACCCTGGCTACCACCAAAAATACCTTAGAACACCATAACAACACCATAGCAACACCATAGCAACCACCCAAAATATCTTAGAATACCCCAGCAACCACCCAAAATACCTTAGAACATCATAGCAACCACCCAGAACACCCTAGCAACCTCAAAAATACCTTAAAACATCATAGCAACCACCCAGAACACCCTAGAAACCTCAAAAATACCTTAAAACATCATAGCAACCACCCAGAACACCCTAGCAACCACCCAAAATACCTTGGAATACCCTAGCAACACCATAGCAACTGCCCAAAATATCTTAGAACACCCTAGAAACACCATAGCAACCACCCAAAATACCTTAGAATAACCTAGCAACACCATAGCAACTGCCCCAAATATCTTAGAACACCCCAGCAACACCATAGCAACCGCCCAAAATATCTTAGAACACCCTATAAACATCATAGCAACCAACCAAAATACCTCAGAACACCCTAGCAACACCCTAGCAACCACCCAGAACACCCTAGCAACTGCCTAAAATACATTAGAACACCCTAGCAACACCATAGCAACCACCCAGAACACCCTAGCAACCACCCCAAAATACCTTGGAACACCCTAGCAACACCATAGCAACTGCCCAAAATATCTTAGAACACCCTAGAAACACCATAGTGACCACCCAAAATACCTCAGAATAACCTAGCAACACCATAGCAACTGCCCAAAATATCTTAGAACACCCTAGCAACACCATAGCAACCGCCCAAAATATCTTAGAACACCCTAGCAACATCATAGCAACCAACCAAAATACCTCAGAACACCCTAGCAACACCAAAGCAACCACCCAGAACACCCTAGCAACCGCCTAAAATACATTAGAACACCCTAGCAACACCATAGCAACCACCCAAACTACCTTAGAACAACCTAGCAACCACACAGTACACCCTAGCAACCACCCAAAATACCTTAGAACACTATAGCAATACCATAGCAACCACCCAGAGCACCCTAGCAATCACCCAAAATACCTTAGAACACCATAACAACACCATAGCAACACCATAGCAACCATATGTCAAATACCTCATAACACCCTAGCCACCTCCCAAAATACCTTAGAATACCCTAGCAACCCACTAGAAACACCCTAGCAACTTTAATTTACTTTACTTTCAACTATTTTAAACTTTAAACTACTACAAACTTTAAACTACTTTAAACTACTTTAAACTGCTTTAAACTACTTTAAACGTAAAACTAATTTAAACTTTAAACTATTTAAACTATAAACTACGTTAAACTTTAAACTAATTCAAACTATAAACTACTTTAAACTTCTTCAGACTTTCTGGTCAAAACTTTCACAAGCCAACTTTTTCTAGCATTGATTTTCCTTCAATACACAATTGAATAGTTGTAGAATGCACAGCAATGCACAAATGGAATGTGTTTTCATTGCACAAAGTAATAAGTTTATGAGGGCTTAGCTTCTATGGTATTCATCAATGCACAATGTTTGATAGTGTTTGCATATTTATTGCAAGATGTTACTTCGTTGCAGAAGGACATTAGTTAGCTATTGTATGTTTTGTAATGCAATGAAAGACCTCGATTATGTACTTTTTCAAAAACTCATCCTGATGATGCATTGGCTATACAGTAGTCCATATATGACCTGCTATACATGTTTTTGGCCAAAAAAACTTTGAACGTTAACTTTCTACACATTCTCATTGACCACTTTTGATGTTACTGCAGACATACAAAAGTCCATATTTGACCTACTTGAACATATTTGTGGCCACAGATACCTTAAAGATGAACTTTAGATTTATATATAGATTGATTTCTTCTGATATTATATAAGGCAGTCAAAACCTACTAAACATATTTCTGGCAAGAGTCCTCGATCTTGAACTTTCTATTCATACTCATAGACTCTGTCTGATGCTTCAAAAGCGATATAGAAGTCCATATCTGACCTGTTGAAACTTATTTCTGGTTAAAGGGTCCTCAATATTTTTAAACTATATAAACTTTTAGACTCGTTCTGATGTTACATCCCCCATTTAAAAGCCAATTTTGACCTACTGAACATATTTCAGACCAGACACCTTGAATATTAATTTACTACACATACACACTGACTTCTCATGATGTTACAGACTCCTTCTGATGTTAAATACAGAAGCTATACACACAAGTAAATATTTCACTTACTGATCATAAGAGCCGGACAGTAACGGAGTACATTTACTTGAGTATAGTACTTAAGTACAATTTTGAGGGATCTGTACTTTACTCGAGTATAATTTTTGGGGAGTACTCATGACTTTACCCAAGTACATTAGAGAGGCAAATATTGTACTCTTTACTCCACTACATTTCTATCCATAACGGTGAGTACCCGTTACTACTTCTAAAAAAGAAAAAAGGAAAAAAGAAAAATCTCGAAAACCCTCAATTTGTTGTCTCAATTTTGTTGCGTGATTGGATTGTGCAGGCTTCACTGATTGAGACAGCCTATCAGCAATCACCTTCAGCTTTCCGCCAAAGTCAACTCCATGCTCAGATTTAGATCAGAGATGAAACCATGGATGAAGACGCAGTGGGTCCATCCCGGGAATGTGCCAGCCCGTGGCCCCACCTCGCCTATTTACATTTTCTGAATTTTCTGAAATTTTCTTAAATGTTAAATAAAGCAACATGGTAAAAAGATGAAAATTACTTGATTTTATTTTCAATTCCTTTTACATTCTCCAAGGTATTAACATTAACACTTTTCATCACTCCATGTAGGACGTTTCTGTACATAAATGTAAGCCCTGTGGCAGCAGTAATGCAATATTTAGAAAATGTACTCTTGTACTCTTGATACTCAAGTACTTTTAAAAACAAGTACTTCAGTACTTTTACTTAAGTAGACATCTGACTGTAGTACTTTTACTTGTACTTGAGTAAAATTTAGCAAGGGGTATCTGTACTTTTACTCAAGTAATGAAGCTGTGTACTCTGTCCGCCTCTGCTGATCATATTACTGGAAAAAGAGTACTCGATATTGAAATTTCTATACATACTCATGCTGCCAAGATGCTTCTTAAGCCATATAGAAGTCCATATATGACCTATTGAACTTATTTCTGTTCAAAGGGTCCTCAAAAGATTTTAAGCTATATATATTTATAGAATCCTTCTGATGTTAAATTAGCCATAAAGAGGCCCCTTTTTTAACCACTTTCTGGACTAAGAGTTCTAAGACTAAGAGAATTTTAACTTACTATATGTACAGATTGACTTCTTGTTATGTTATATTAGTCAGACAGCAGTCCATATGTGACCTACTCAGCATATTTCTGGCCAAAGAGTCCTCGATCTTGAACTTTCTATACAGACCCCTTCTGATGCTTCATAATCCATATAGATGTCCATATCTGACCTATTGAAATTAATTTTGGTCAAAGGGTCCTCAAAATGTTTTAAACTACATAATTGTTATAGACTCCTTCTGATGATAAATCTACATATATACAGAGGTCCCTTTTGACCTACTAAACATATTTCTGGACCAAGAGTTTTTAAACTTTCTATTCTATACATACAGATTGACTAGTTGTGATGTTATATTAGCCAGACAGTAGTCCATTTTTGACCTTCTCGACTTATTTCTGACCCTAGATTACTTGAACTTTCTCTACATTCTCATAGACTCCTTCTGATGTTACATCAGCCATACAAATGTCCATTTATGACCTATTGAACATATTTCCGGCCAGAGTCCGTGAACATTAACTCACTAGACAGACTGACTTCTCGTAATATTATATTCGTTATATCAGGTAGTCCTTATTCGACCGATTGAACACATTTTTGGCAAAAGAGTCCTTGAAGGATTTTTACAATCATAAACTTACAGACTCCTTCTTATGTCAAGTCAGCCATACAGAGGTCCCCTTTTGACCTACTCAACATATTTCTGTCCCTAGAGTA
Organism: Meda fulgida; assembly: GCA_030578275.1. Taxonomy (NCBI): domain Eukaryota; kingdom Metazoa; phylum Chordata; class Actinopteri; order Cypriniformes; family Leuciscidae; genus Meda; species Meda fulgida. The sequence continues at coordinate 18,718,875 of CM060639.1, forward strand.
CTCACTTTTAAACTTTCCACACATTCTAATAGTAGTCTCCTGATGTTACATCAGCCATACAAAAGTCTATTTTTGCCCTACTTAACATATTTCTGGCCAGAGTCTGTGAACATGAATTCACTATACATACACACTGACTTCTCGAAATGTTATATCAGGCAGACAGTCGTCCATATTTGACCGATTGAACTAAATTTCAGCCAAGGATGTTTATTACTGTTTTAAACTTATAGACTCCATCAGATGTTAAATCTGCCATAAAGAAGTCCATATTTCACCTACTTGTTTCATTAGATGGAATATGGACTTCTGGAAAAAGAAGTCTATTCCTTTTACTGGAAGTCCCTATTATAGGACTCTTTTTTTATTACTGGAAAAAGAGTCCTTGATCTTGAATTTTCCATACATCCTCATGGACTTCCTTATTAAATCAGCAATATATTGGTCAATAAATGATGAATTGAAAATGTTCCTGGCCAAAGGGTCCTCAAAGGTTAACTTTCTAAATACTCAAAGACTTCCTCTGATAATATATATGATAATCAGGTGTCCATATGTGACTCTTTCTGATTCCTTCTGATGCTTCATTTAGAAGTCCATATCTGAAAAAAACTAACTTTTTTCTGGTCAAAAAAGCTGCTAAAGCAGCTTTTGTGGATGTTTCATGTTCTCATCGCGGGAACATGAACATCGCGACACTGCGGTCGAGACTCTATGAGCTCACTAGAGCGAGAATCCCCTCATCCACACCCCGATCTACACTCTCCTCGCGAGGTGGTACTTCGGCTGGTGGCCAAGGTGACCTGAGGGAAATGTCTGTGTGGAACAAAGCGCCGACGATCATTCCTCGGCCCACACCCCCCTCTTGCGTGCCGCAACCCGCGAGTGTACCGTATGAACGCGCGCGATCGTCCTTTGAGATCCCGCGCGTCATTCGGCCCACCAGATGATGAGTCCGTCGCGGCATCACAAGGTAGGCTCGAGTCATCGGGAGATGACGATTCGGCTGTGCTGCCGCCGTATGGTGTGCCAGCATTGTCCGAGTCAGATCCCGAAATGACAGCCATGCTCTCTCGGGCAGCCGCGAGCGTTGGGATAGCGTGCAATTAGGGTTGTAACGGTATGAGATTTTCACGGTATGATAATCGTCTCAGAAAATATCACGGTTTCACGGTTTCACGGTATACGATATTAAACTATCATTATTATAATCATCATCAGCTACAATGACCCTTAAATGAATAAAAACAGATATGGTTTTTGGTTGAACATGGTTTATTGTAACAAACTTTTTTTTATGAAAATAAGAAAACTTTATGGAAGTATGAATCTACCTTTTGGAAGAAAAAGAAAAATAAAGCTGCACATCTCCCATTTGAACAAAATAAGGAATAAGTAAGTACTCTCTATATTAGACAACAATAAACAAAACTGTCCTTCCCCTTTAATATGGGAGAGAAAAATGTGCAGGGTCATGTTTGTTAATATTTTCCTGAGATTATCATAGCAGCATGAATTTCTATGCTTTTTTTCAGGTCAGGTTATGATGAAGAAATGTAAGCATGTTGAGATTTTCAGGGCTCATTCTTGACCGCTGAGGTGAGAGAATGTGTCCACTTGTACTGAACATCCTCTCCGAAGGTACACTCGTGGCAGGGACACAAAGATACTTTCTGGCCACATTTGCCAGAAGAGGCATTTCATCAGCATGCATTTTCCACCATGCCAGTGGGTCAGTGTCCGCGCTGATGCTTGGAAGAGACTTGTACATCGTCATTTCAGACAGAACCTTATCACTGACATTCTCATTTCCTGAGGTTGCTTTGTTCTGCCTAGATGAAGTGATTCGCTGTAGCAAACCAGATAGACTTTTTTCTTTCTTTTTAGTGGTGATGGTGGTAGTACTGCTGCTTCCTGCTTCTGCCCAATTTTCTCCTCTTTCTGCTTGAGGATGTTCTCTATTCAAAGGAACTTTTGCAAGATTCACAGCTTCTTCCACACATGCCTCAACTGTGTCATCCAGGTTTTTACAGAAGCTTCCCTTAAATCGGGCATCCACGAAGCTGGAGATTTGTAGCACTCGTTCCACCTGCTCTGTGTATCTCCCTTGCAAGTCTTCTCTCATTACTTGCTTCATCTGTCTGATTAGTAGATTGTCTTCAGCTTGCTCAGAGAGGATTTCGCTGCAAATGTGCTCCAGTACCGGTGTGAGTGAGGACAGTGTGACCCGTTTCTCCGATGCCAGGGCATCAGTGAGGTCATTGAGTGGTTGAAGGAGCTGATTGACATTCTCAAGAGTGGCAATGTCATTATCTTTTGGCATGAAATGCCATGTACTTCTGTCACTAGCCAGGACTGCACAGACAGCTTGTTGTTGCTCCAGGAACCTGGAGATCATCTCATAAGTTGATCCCCACCTTGTTACCACGTCATGGATGAGGGCATGCTCAGGGAGTTCCAGGTCTGCCTGTTTTTTTATAAATTCTCTTTTCCTTTTCCAACTCCGAGAAAATCCTTGAATCAAGTGTCTGCATGCCCTTACTGCAGATTCAACCCTTTGGATCTTCAATGCTTTGCTAATGGCCAGATTCAAATTGTGACCAAAACAAGTGAGCCAAACACATGGGAACTCTGCAAAGGCCTTCTTCATATTGCTTGCATTGTCTGTGGTAATTCCGCACAGACTTTCTTTTGAAATCTTCCATTCCTGGAGCATACTATCAAACATCTCGGAGATGTTTTCTGAGGTGTGGTCTTCAGGAAAAAAATGAGACTCCAAACAATGGCACTTAAGCTGCCAATCTGAGGAGAGGTAGTGGACTGTAAAACTTATGAATGGCTCCCCACCTCCACTACTGCTGGTCCACAGGTCTGTGGTGGCTGAAATCCACACAGCTTCCTTCAGCTGTTCTTCAACACTGGCCCTTACCTCTTTGTACATGCGAGGGATTTCATTGGTGGAAAAGTATGTTCTTGATGGTACCTTGTACATTGGGACTGCCTTCTTCATCAGGTGAAGAAAGCCAGGTTTTTCCACTACTCTAAAGGGCATCATGTCTTTAGCAATGAAATAAGCTACAGCATGATTCAATTCCTTTGCTTGTTTGGATGTAGGATCTAACTTGATTCCTTTTGCAAGTGACTGTGTGACAGTTGGTTGAGTTGGATCAGGAAGCGTCTTTGCAGAGGTAGTTTGACCCTAAAGAATTAACAGAATTATGAACATTATTAGCATGTAAACAATTAGCATGTAACTACATATACACACATAATAAACCAACAACATGGATTTAAATAGGAAATTTAAATAACTTGGATGGGGCAAACTAATTCAAAATTTTAAAATACTGAAACATGTCTAATAAATTGTATTAAAAAACATTTTTAATTTATTAATTATTATATAAGAACAATAGAGTCTTTATGAAATGTATATTTATTTCCTCAGAAATTCTGGGTTGTCTGATATAACTGGTCTGGATTCTGTGATTGAATACAAAATGTATTTTTGAAAATGCAATCAGATAAAATGTAACAACATTTGTTTGTCTACACAAGAGAGGTTTACTAAATTAAAACATGGACAAAAAAACTATACACAATAGTAATATATTTTAGTCATTATTTCTTCAGGCTAAACCAAACTTTTTTTTTACAGGTTGTACTGAACACCTATGAGTTTCAGACAGTCAGTGTATTTGATGATTATTCTTTTAAAAAACAATTATAAAATTCTCTATAAAATATAAAACGTTAACTGTTCTCTGTCTGGATATGTTCATGTGTTCACGTCTTCACATAGTGGGTGGGACAGCAGATGCTTTAAAAACCATGAGCATCATGCGTACTTGAGTGTGTACTAGATCTACTAGACGAAACGGCGCTGCTCATTCATACAGAGACACGCTGAATATAGAATTAAGGGGATCGCACACCAGTCTTTTTGCGCGGTATATTCACAGACACGCACATCGCGATTTGATTTACTGCACAGCTATATTTTCTTTCTATTTCTATACATCTAGTATCAAATCGCACATTTTACGTGGCATCTGTATTGTAACGCAAAAAGACTGGTGTGCGTCTTTTTGACAGACCGGGATTCCCTCAGCATGACAGAAATAATATGGCCTTAAGTTATAAAAGTTATGAATTACCTTTATCTTCACGGAGGGATGGTGTTCCCGAATATGGGAGAACATGTTCGACGTGTTTCCTCCTTTGGCCGCCACTCTTCGTCCACATATCTTGCAAACTGGATGTCCATCTTCAAGGACAACACCACGATCGTTTTTCGGATATCCAAAATATTCCCATACTGCAGATTTTAATTTTTTTTTCGGCGGGAGATGGAGATTCGCAGCCTCTGTCTCGGACATTTTCAGCGCTGTACAGGTAAGCAGTCAAGCTAAAAGAAGTTGCATGCGGCAGTGCGGGTGAATTCTGGTTTAATTTTTTTTTTTTTTTTTAAACCGCGGATATGCAAATGTGCACGATATGATAATCGTACATGTCAATATCGCAATAAACCGCCATACCGGTATACCGTTACAACCCTACGTGCAATCCTCCACCCTGTCCTGAGCGCTCGCGGTTTGACGATCGGGGTGCTGCGGGCGTTGTTTCCCATCAGCATTCGCCCCCAAATCCTTTCCTTCCCGAGGTGCATGAGGAGGTCAGGAGGTCCTGGAAGACACCACTGTCTTCCCGCGATCGGTCGGCGACCTTCTCCGCTTTTCCTCCCCTTGATGAGGCCGCGGCCAATGGATACACTGGGGTTCCCCAGGTGGAATGTTCTGTTTCGATGCATTTGTGTCCTCAGAGCGCTTTCTCCCATGGCGACCCAAAGCACTCCTCCAAAGCCTGTAGGTTTTCGTCGACCCTTGTCGCAAAGTCCTATAGAGCTGCGGTGCAGACTGCCGCCTCTTTGCATGCCATGGCCATCCTGCAAGTGTATTAGGCACGGATGCTCAGGGACATGCACGAGGGCAGGACTGACCTAGGGCTCTTTGACGAGCTCCGTGTCACCACCGACCTTGCTCTCCGTGCGACGAAGGTGACCGCATGCTCCCTGGGTCAGGTGATGTCCACGAATGTGGTCCAGGAGCGTCACCTCTGGCTGAACCTGGCTGATATGCGAGACGCTGAGCGAACAAAGTTGCTCGACGGTCCCATATCTCAGACCGGCCTCTTCTGCTGCGCGGTTGAGGACTTTGCCCAGCAGTTCTCAACCGCCCAGAAGCTGACTGAGGCTATTAAACACATGAGGCACAGATGTCTCAGCCTGCTCGCCGCCGAGGATGCCCTTCTGCGGCTCCGCCCCTCCCGCTCGGCCCCAGCAGCAGCCTCCACCGCCGCCGGAGGTGGTCGCAGGAAGGCGTCCCAGCCTGTCCCAGCCCCGCGCTCCGCTTAACGCCAGGCCTAGCGGCGCTCCTGAGACAGGCTGCTCAGAGATTGCTCTCAGTTCTTCCCGGTGGAGGGCCGGGGGAGAATCTTTTGTTCTCCAAGAACAGACATGTCCATCCCTGAGCTCCCAGGGGGCGCTGATGACAGTGCGCGGTGTTTACGAGCCTCACCGCTCTCATCCCCCTCTGTCACCAGACCCCTGGCAGAGCAGACCCCCGTGGAACGCTGGTCCTTTCCTGGTCTCCACTCTCAAGACGTGGTCAATGACTGTACCCCCACGCTGGGACGCTATGCCTCCCCTGTCCGGGTCAGTCATTCCGCTTCGCTGCCCCTCCGGCGGTACGTCTATGGTTCCTTTGACCCCGCCAGTACAGTTTTTGGGAGCCTGGTTAGACCTTCCCACTCTGTCCCGCTGGGTCGCGAGAACCATCAGGCTCGGCTACGCGATTCAGATCTCCTCCCCGCTTTTGCGGAGTCCATTACACCATGGTCAGTGGCAATGCCCCTGTCATGTGTGCGGACGTTGCAACCTTACTGGCGAAAGGTGCCATCGAGATTGCCCCTCCAGCCGAAATGAGGTCCGGCTTCTTCAGCCCCTACCTCATTGTACCGAAGAAAAATGCTAGGTTACGGCCAATCCTGGACCTGCGCGTCTTGAACCGCTCCATTCTCAGGCTTCCGTTCAAGATGCTCTCGGCCAAACGCACTTTCCAGTGTGTGCAGCCGCTGTATTGGTCTGCAGTGATCGACCTGAAGGACGCCTACATTCATGTCTCCATTTTTCCTCGACACAGACCGTTTCTATGGTTTGCTTTCGAGGGGCAGGCATACCAGTATGCGGTTCTCCCATTTGGGTTAGCCCTGTCGCCTCGCGTCTCCACGAAGGTCGTCGAGGCAGCCCTTGTTCCACTAAGGCAACACGGGGTTTCGCATCCTGAACTATCTCGACGACTGGCTGATCCTAGCTCACTCCCGAGACCAGGTTTGCGAACACAGGGACCTTGTGCTCCGGCACCTAGCCCATTTGGGCTTTCGGGTCAACTGGGAGAAGAGCAAACTTTGCCCTGTGCAGAGGATCTCTCTTCTCGGTATGGAAATCGACTCGTCGCCATGTGCGTGCAGCTTACGAAGCGAACGCGCGCAGTCACTGCTGACTTGCCTGAGACAGTTTGAGGGCAAGAGTGTGGTTCCACTGAAATACTTTCAGAGGCTCCTGGGGCATATGGCATCCGCAGCACCGCCGCTCGGTTTGCTTCATATGAGACCACTTCAGCTCTGGCTTCGCGATTGATCCCGAGGTGGGCATGGCAACAAGGCACGTTTCCGAGTACCAGTTACTCCGACCTGCCGTCAGACCTTCACCCCGTGGTTGAACCTCTCTTTTCTACGGGCCGGACTGCCCTTAGATCGAGTTTCAAGGCATGTTGTTGTCTCAACAGATGCCTCCACCACGGGCTGGGGCGCCATGTGCAATGGACATGCTGCCGCGGGCTCCTGGACAGGACCCCAGCGCCTTGGGCATGTCAATTAACTCGAGTTGCTGGCAGTACGTCTCGTTCTGCACTGCTTCCATGCGCTTCTCAAGAACCAGCACGTACTAGTCCGATCAGACAAGTACATAAACCGACAGGGTGGTCTACGCTCCCGCCGTATTTCGCAACTCGCCCGCCACCTCCTCTTATGGAGTCAGTAGCATCTGAGGTCTCTCCGAGCCATTTACATTACGGGGGTCCTGAATTGTGCAGCCGACGAGCTCTCACGGTTTCAGCCTCTTTCTGGAGAATGGCGACTCCATCCCCAGTCGATTCAGCTGATTTGGGATCAGTTTGGCGACGCACAGATAGATCTCTTTGCCTCCCTCAACTCATCCCATTGCGACCTGTGCTACTCCCTGACCGAGGGCACGCTCGGCACGGATGCTATGGCGCACAGCTGGCTGCGGGGCCTCCGCAAGTATGCGTTTCCCCCAGTGAGCCTTCATTGCATACCAGAACTAACTTATTCCCATGTGTATTAAAGAGATAACATGAGTGTTGTTTCATTGCATTGCATTGCACAAAAGATCTAACGTTTTGCATTGAAATATAAGCTATTTACTTGTTGCTTTGCATTGCATACCATGACTAACTATTTCTCATGTATATTAAAGATATATCATATGTGTTGTTGCATTGCACAAATGATCTAACGTTGTGCATTGAAAAATAACATATAAGCTATCCACTTGTTGGAGTGCACTGCTTACCAGAACTAACTAATTCCCATGTGCATTAAGGGATAATATATGTGTTGTTTCATTGCATTGCACAAACAATCTAACGTTGAGCACTGGAACACAAGCTATGCACTTGTTGCAGTACATTGCATATCAGAACTGACTAACTCCCATGTGCATTAAAGAGATAACATGAGTGTTGTTTCATTGCATTGCATTGCACAAACGATCTAACCTTGAGCACTGAAACATAAGGTATGCACTTGTTGCAGTACTTTGTTGCATTGCACATACGATCTAACGATGTGATTTGAAAGATAAACTATTTACTTGTTGCTTTGCATTTCATATTTCCATATGCATTAAAGAGATAACATGAGTGTTGTTGTAATGCATTGCACACAGGATCTAATGATGTTCATGTAACAATAACATACAAGCTACGGGCTTATTACATTTCAATATATACCAGAACTAAATAATTCCTATGTGCTTTAAGGGATGACATAAGTGTTGTTGCTTGCATTGCACAAACGATCTTTCGTTGTGTATTTAAAAATTACATATAAGCTGTGCATTGCACAAAAGAACAAGCTCATTCCGATCTGAATTGAAGAGATAGCGATTTTCAAAGATCTATCTTATTCCTCTGTGCAATGAAAACACATCACATATGTGCTTTTGAATTGGTTTTGCATTTTAAACTTTTAATTTGGGTAATGAAGGGAAATTATTACAATAGCTATTCTTTTACAATACAATACACACACACAATTTTTCTTTTGTTTTGCAACAAATAGATAACATATGTGTTGTTGCATTGCATTGACATGATCTAACAATATGCATTGAAGAATTACATATAAACTTGTTGCATGCAATATACCATTTTTGCAGTTGTATTCCATTGCATATAAGATCTCACTTATTCCTCTGTTCAATAAAAAATAAACAAACAACATATTTGCAGTCGCATTTTATTGCAAATACAACTAAACTATTCATTTGAAAGAAAATGGTTGCAATGAAGAATTTATCCCAATGGATTAACAATAACCTACTCATTCCAAAGTGCAACGAAGATATAGCCATATTATTTCTTCAGTGCACATGGAAATGAGTTAAAATGAGTGGGATTTTCAGTTGAACATTGACTTGCTTGACTTGTGATAATTAACAAGCCGGCAGTCCATATTTGACCCACTCAACTCATATTTTTGACCAAAGAGTACTCGAAATTGAACTTTCCATTCATACTCATAAAATCCTTCTGATGCTTCAAAAGCACTTTTGACCGATATTTTAGCCAAAGAGTCTTTAAAAGGTTTTTTACTTTTAAAATGTTACTGAATCCTTCTGATGTTAAATCAGCTATACAGAAGTCAATATTTCACCTACTGATCATATTACTGGAACAAGAGTACTCGATCTTGAACTTTCTTATACATACTCATAGTACTCATAGTAATATAACATACTTTTGATGAGCCATATAGAAGTCCAATATCTGGCCTATTGAACTTTTTTCTAGTCAATGGGTTTTAACCTATATAAACTTATAGACTACTTCTGATGTTAATTCAGCCATACAGAGGTCCCTTTTTGACGTAGTGAACATATTTCTGGCCAAAGAGTTCTTTAACATTAAGTTGCTATACATACAGATTGACTTGTTGTGATGTTATATTAGCCATACCGACATCCATATTTGAACCAAGAAACATATAGAATCCTCCTGATGTTAATCAGCCATACAGAGGTCCCTTTTTGAACTACTTGGAGTGAGGGCATGTGAAGTTTTCAACACGTCACTATCATTATAGTAATGATGATAATTATAAAATATAAAGAGTGATAATTGTCCAATGAGCTATCACTATCGAGTATATAGACTTGTTGTTCATGGCTCTTGGAATTGCGTCATGGTCTTTGCGTGTGCGTGTGTGGTGTTGGCGTGATTTCTATTGTAGACCTGCTGCTGTCACACTAGCCTGCTCCCTATAGGAAGCCCCAGCCTCTGTAAGCTTTATTGTATATATATATATGTATATATATATATTTGGTTTTGTTTTATTCGACCAATGACACATTTATGTCTGGTTTTAAATATTTGATGGCCAACTTTCTTAGCTTCAATAAAAGACCATGCCTCTCGCTTTTCTAAGTGGAACGCACTTGTGTGCTTTATTTGGGTTGTTTTTCCCTGTTAATCCCGGATGGCGTAGTCACTATAATTGAGCAGCTTGCTACATACTAAATTCATTTTTGCCAAAAGAGTCTTTGAACATTACATATTAACGCCTTCTGTTATTAAATCAGTCATACAGAAGTCCATATTTGACCTTTTGAACATATTACGGAAAAAAAATCCTCGATATGGAACTTTCTATACATTCTCATAGACTCTTTCTGATGCCTCATAAGCCATTTAGAAGTCAATATCTGACCTATTGAACCTATTTCTGGTCAAAGGATCCTCAAAAGGTTTCAAACTATATAAAATAATAGACTCCTCCTCATGTTAAATACGCCATACCGAGGTCCCTTTTGAACTACTGAACATGTTTTTGCCCAGTCCTTAAACTTTATCTTTCTAAACATATTGACTCCTTCTGATGTTACATCAGCCATACAAAAGTCCATTTTTGATCCACGTTCAAGAATTTGTTCAATATTTCTGGCCAGAGTCACTATACATACAGACTGACCTTGTAATGTTAAATCAGGCATACAGACTGACTTATCGTAATGTTATATCAGACAGACAGTAGTCCATATTTGACCGATTGAACATATTTTTGGCCAAAGAATCCTCAAAAGTCTTTAAACTATATAAAGATCTACAATCAGCCATAAAGAGGTCCCTTTTTGAGCTACTGAACATATTTTTGGCCAAAGAGTACCCAATCTTGAAATGTCTATAGATTCTTGTAGACTCCTGATGTTACATCAGTTATACAAAACTCCGTTTTTGACCTGCTGAACATATTTCTGGCCAAATAATCTTCAATCTTTAATTTTCTATACATATTTATAGACTCCTGGTGCTTCATGAGCCATATAGAAGTCAATTTAAAAGTCCATATTGACCAATTGAACTTACCTCTGGTCAAAGGATTCTCAAATGGTTTAAAAACTATATAACTTAGACACTGCTTCGGGTGTTAAATCAGCCATACAGAGTTACATATTTGACCTACTGAGCATATCAGTATATGCTGGCCAAAGAGTCCTTTAGGATAACCACGTATTCAGATTGATTTCGTCTAATTTTATGTCAGTATAACAAAAGTCCATATTGAAAGTTTTTCTGGCCAAGGATACTTGAACTTCCTATTCATTCTCATTGACTCCTGATCTTAATACAGGATTCTGCCATACAGAAGTCCATATTTGATCCACGGAACTTATTTCTGGCCAAAGGGTTTGAGGAAATGGTATTAAACTATAAAACTTATGTAAAGAAATTTCAAGATCGAGCTCTCTTTTTTTCAGAAATATGTTCAGTAGATCAAATATAGAAGTTCATATTTGATCTACTGAACATAGTACTGAAAAAAAGAGTCCTCGATCTTGAAATCTCTATGGCTGATTTAATATTAAAAAGAATCTATGTTTATAATGGTAAAAAACATTTTGAGGATTCTTTGGCCAAAAATATGTAAAATCGGTCACAATAGATGACATATCGTATTGAAGAATAACATATAAGCTTGTTGCTTTTCATTACACTGCATACTACAACAAACTTATTCATTTGTGCAGTAAAGTCAAATTACTGCACAAGCTGTTGAGTTACAACGCATAAAATAATGATCTCATACCTCATGTATAACGAACAGATAACGTAAGAGTTGCATTGCATTGCACACACGATCTAAGAATGCATAAAATAACTAATTCCCAAGTGTATTAAAGAGATATAATGTGAAATACAATGAGTATAATACGTAATATGTGCACAACATATTAATAATATAATACGTCATTGCATTGCACAAACGTTTTGCATTGAAATTTAAGCTATTTACTTGATGCATTGCATACCATAACTTATTAATTCCCATGTGCATTAAAGAGATATCATATGTGTTGTTGCATTGCATTGCACAAACGATCTAACGTTGTGCATTGAAAAATAACACATAAGCTTTGCACTCGTTGCTTTGCATTGCTTAACATAACTAATTCCCAAGTGCAATAACGAGAATGCATGTGTTGCATTCCATTGCACAAACGATATAACCTTGTGCATTGACAAATAAGATATAAGCTTAGCAATTGATGCAGTGCATTGCATACCAGAACTAACTAATTCCCATGTGCATTAAATAGATAACATATATGTTGTTGCATTGCATAGCACAACCGATCTAACATTGTGCATTTACAAATAACATATAAGCTTTGCACTTGTTCCATTGCATTGCATACCAGCAACTTATTACTTATTATTATAACTAACTTATTAACATGTGCATTAATTAAATAACATATGTTACATTGAATTGCACAAATGTTCTAACGTTGTGCATTTACAAATAACATACAAGCTTTGCCTTTGTTGCATTGCATACCAGTACTAACTAATTCACATGTGCATTAATGAGATAACATATGTTACATTGAATTGCAAAAGCGTTCTAACGTTGTTTGTTGAAAAATAACATAAGCTTTGCAATTGTTGCAATGCATTGCATAGCATAACTAACTAATTCCCGTGTGTAAAATATTAAAGCGATAACATATGTGTTGTTGTATTGAATTGCACAAACGATCTAACGTTGAGCACTGAAACATAAGCTTTGCACTTGTTGCTTTGCATTGCATACCATAACTAACTCATTCCCATGTCCATTAAAAAGATAACATATGTGTTGCATTGAATTGCAAAAACTTTCTAACGTTGTTTGTTGAAAAATAACATAAGCTTTGCACTTCTTGCATTAAATTGCTTACCGAACCAACTGATTCCCATGTGCATTAAAGAGAGGACATATATGTTGCATTGCATCGCAAAAACGATCTAACGTTGTGCACTAAAATATAAGCTATTTACTTGTTACTTTGCATTGCATACCATAACTAACTAATTCCTATGTACATTAAAGAGATAACATGAGTGTTGTTGCTTGCATTGCACAAACGATCTAACGTTGTGCATTGAAAATTTACATGTAAGCTTTGCAATAGTTGCAGTGCTTTGCAAACCGAACTAACTAATTCCCATGTGCATTAAAGATATAACGTGTTGTTGCATTTCATTGCACAAACGATCTAACGTTGTGGATTGAAATATAAGCTATTTTCTTGTTGCTTTGCATTGCGAACCGAATTAACTTATTCCCATGTGGATGATAGAGATAACATATGTGTTGCATTGCATTGCATACCATAACTAACTCATTCCCATGTGCATTAAAGAGATACAAGGAGTGTTGTTACATTGCATTGCAAAAACGATCTAACGTTGTGCATTGAAAAATAACATGTAAGCTGTGCACTTGTTGCATTAAATTGCTTACCGAACCAACTGATTCCCATGTGCCTTAAAGAAATGACATATGTGTTGGATTGCATTGCACAAACGATTTAACGATGTGCATTGAAATATAATTTATTTACTTGTAGCTTTGCATTGCATACCATAACTAACTAATTCCCATGTGCATTAACGAGGTAACACATGTGTTGCATTGCATTGCACAAAAGATCTAACGTTGTGCATTGAAAAATAACATATAAGCTATGCACTTGTTGCATTGCATTGCATGTCGAGCTAGCTCATTCCCTTTGTGCATTAAAGAGATAACATGAGTGTTGTTGCAATGGCATTGCAAAAACGATCTAACGTTGTGCATTGAAAAATAAGCTATTTCCTTGTTACTTTGCATTGCATACCATAACTAACTAATTCCTATGTACATTAAAGAGATAACATGAGTGTTGTTGCTTGCATTGCACAAATGATCTAACGTTGTGCATTGAAAAATTACATATAAGCTATGCACTCGTTGCTTTACATTGCTTACATAACTAATTAATTCCTATGTGCATTCAAGATATATCATGTGTTGTTGCATTGCATTGCACAAACGATCTAACATTGAGCACTGTCACATAAGCTCTACACTTGTTGCTTTGAATTGCATACATAACTAACTCATTCCCATGTGCATTAAATAGATAACATGAGTGCGGTTGCATTGCATTGCAAAAACAATCTAACGTTGTGCATTGAAATATAATTTATTTACTTGTAGCTTTGCATTGCATACCATAACTAACTAATTCCCATGTGCATTAACGAGGTAACACATGTGTTGCATTGCATTGCACAAAAGATCTAACGTTGTGCATTGAAAAATAACATATAAGCTATGCACTTGTTGCATTGCATTGCATGTCGAGCTAGCTCATTCCCTTTGTGCATTAAAGAGATAACATGAGTGTTGTTGCAGTGGCATTGCAAAAACGATCTAACGTTGTGCATTGAAAAATAAGCTATTTCCTTGTTACTTTGCATTGCATACCATAACTAACTAATTCCTATGTACATTAAAGAGATAACATGAGTGTTGTTGCTTGCATTGCACAAATGATCTAACGTTGTGCATTGAAAAATTACATATAAGCTATGCACTCGTTGCTTTACATTGCTTACATAACTAATTAATTCCTATGTGCATTCAAGATATATCATGTGTTGTTGCATTGCATTGCACAAACGATCTAACATTGAGCACTGTCACATAAGCTCTGCACTTGTTGCTTTGAATTGCATACATAACTAACTCATTCCCATGTGCATTAAATAGATAACATGAGTGCTGTTGCATTGCATTGCAAAAACAATCTAACGTTGTGCATTGAAAAATAACATGTAAGCTATGCACTTGTTGCATTAAATTGCTTACCGAACCAACTGATTCCCATGTGCATTATGACATATGTGTTGCATTGCATTGCAAAAACGATCTAACGTTGTGCACTAAAATATAATCTATTTTCTTGTTGCTTTGCATTGCATACCATAACTAACATGTGTTGTTACATTGCATTGCACAAACTATCTAACGTTGAGCATTGAAAAATAACATATAAGCTATGGACTTGTTGCATTGCATTGCAAACCGAACAAACTATTTCCCATGTGCATGAAAGAGATAACATATGTGTTGCATTGCACAAACGATCTAACGATGTGCATTGAAATACAATTAATTTACTTGTTGCTTTGCATTGCAAACCGAACTAACTTATACCCATGTGCATTAAAGAGATACCAGGAGTGTTGTTGCTTGCATTGCACAAACGACCTAACGTTGTGCATTGAAAAATTACATATAAGCTTTGCAATTGTTGCAGTGCATTGCATACCAGGAACTAACTAATTCCCATGTGCATTAAAGATATAACATATATGTTGTTGCATTGCAAAAACGATCTAACGTTGTGCATTGAAATATAAGCAATGTACTTGTTACTTTGCATTGCATACCAGAACTATCTAATTCCCATCCATTGTTGTTGCAATGGTATTGAAAAACGATCTAACGTTGTGCATTGAAAAATAAGCTATTTACTTGTTACTTTGCATTGCATACAATAACTAACTAATTCCTATGTGCATTAAAGAGTTACCATGAGTGTTGTTGCATTACAAAACGATCTAACGTTTTGCACTAAAATATAAGCTATTGACTTGTTACTTTGCATTGCATACCATAACTAACTAATTCCTATGTACATTAAAGAGATAACATGAGTATTGTTGTTGTTTGCATTGCACAAACGATCTAACGTTGTGCATTGAAAATTTACATATAAGCTTTGCAATTGTTGCAGTGCATTGCATACCAGAACTAACTAAATCCCATGTGCATTAAAGAGATAACATATGTGTTGCATTGCATTGCACAAACGATCTAACGTTCTGCATTAAAATATGAGCTATTTTCTTGTTGCTTTGCATTGCATACCATAACGAACTCATTCCCACGTGCATTAAATAGATAACATGTGTTGTTACATTGCATTGCACAAACTTTCTAACGTTGAGCATTGAAAAATAACACATAAGCTATGCACTCATTGCTTTGCATTGCTTAACATAACTAATTCCCATGTGCATTAAAGAGATGCTTCTTGTTGCATTGCATTGCAAAAACGATCTAACGTTGTGCATTGAAAAATAACATATAAGCTATGCACTTGTTGAATTAAATTGCTTACCGAACAAACTAATTCCCATGTGCACTAAAGAGATAACATGAGTGTTTTGCATTGCATTGCACAAACGTTGTGCATTGAAATATAAGCTATTTACTTGTTGCTTTGCCTTGCATACCATAACTAACTCATTCACATGTGCATTAAAGAGATGACATATGTGTTGCATTGCATTGGAAGTCTTGTATACAAAGATTAATGTCACATTCACTTTAGTTTTATGTGTGCACTGAGTTGTTGTACATTTAATATACCAAAGTGCATTCAATCAATTGCTATTTCATAATTATACAAAACAAAATAACTTACACCTTCTGTTACAATTCAGAGCTGGCCCTTTAAGGCGCCAGTAGTAAGTGGACCGCATGAAGCACTTTACATGTTAACTAGTAAGAGCTAAAATGTCCACTAGTCAAAAAGTTGACGCATTATGGAAAGCCCTTTGAGCATTTATTCAATATCATACTAGTACGCATTTATTTCATCTTACTAGTGCGCCTTGCTAGT